>JAOTQQ010000001.1:79294428-79345525 GCA_026546715.1 Gallinago undulata | reverse complement strand
CCCCCCCCCCGGCACCGGGGAGGGGGGGGGGGGGGCGGCTCATGGCAGGTCAGCGGCTGCCCCCTGGTGGCGGCGACGGCGCGATACACCTCCCCCGCCACCCCCCGCCTCCTCATTTGGTGAAAAAGGCTGGAAAACGGAAAACTTTCTAATTTATATTGAATGTGACGTTCATGGTATGAAATAATCCTGTTGGCCAACTTGGGTCAAATGCCCAAGGCTTGTTCTCCTCATCCCTGCTGCTGGCAAGGCTTGAAAACACTGAGACCTTGAAACGCACATACCATAACTGGCTAGAAAGTTAATATCTTTGCAAATTCAGACACTAGAGTTTAGTTTTAGAAAATGCAGTTTTCCCAAGTATTAGAAGAGACTTTACTGAAAAATAGAATTACTGAAAGTAATCCTGTGTGGCTCAAACCATGACAGTAGTACCTAGAAAGCAACCTCCAAATTTTTCACCACAGAAGTGGAGAAAATTGTCTTGGAAACTTCAGCCCATTTCTCAATAAACTGTAATGTTTACGGAAAAGTGCTTTTTTCATGAATTACTTTTATGAAAATTACTTTTCCTTTTTTAAGGGCTTCTTGAGCATGTGATAATTTTGCTTGCTCTTCAATCAGCTTCGAATATTGTATGTACAGGCCATGTGATTTTTGACTGCAAAAGCTCACCAGTGAGCAAGCAGGCATTATGCTGTCATTCTCTTTAGATGCTGGTCAGTACCAGCTATTACCACTTGCTGTACCTCTGTTATTTAATCCTAAATCTTTTATCTGACCTAAGTCTAGAATCTTCTGTAGGATAACATAGGATATCTGTTAAAATTCAGTCACAGGGCATTTTATACAGAGTTAGGATTTCATACAGCTAAAGGTTAGAAGAAACATATTAAGTGCCAGTTACCCCAAAAAGCAGAAGATGTTATGATCATACTTGAGTAACTTCTGTGGATTTAACTATCTTAGCAATATAAGTGAACAGAACAAAGGTCTAGCCCCTGGTTGCATTCCTCTGTCCTTAAACCTTTAACCAGGAGATGCCTAAATAGTTCTTGAGAGTCAACTGCTCAGATTAGGCAAGTTAGGGTAGATGTCTGCCCTAACAAGTAATTACCCTGCTCCTACATCTTTACTCATGACCTTGCATATCAGCCTTTCTTCTTCTACTTGTTTATTTTATTTTATTTTCCTACTACACTCATGAAACTGTATTTTATCTACAGCTCATATCTGTCACTGTAGCGTGTGAGTGCCCTGTGTCACACCTGCTAGCTTGTTCCACATTTACATTTCTCGCACAGCTAAGTCATTCCATAAGATATATTTTTTAGCAGTTGTTGTGGCAGGCAAGTATCTTTGGGCTGGTTCCTTTCATTTTCTTCTTAAAATGTTTGGGAATCAATACTAAATTTCAGGATCAATACTAATCCTGTCATCTTTGTGGTGGTTTGACCTTGGCTGGACACTAGGTCTGTGCCTATCAGTCCCTAGGCACAGCTGCTCTGTCACTCCTCTCCTCAACTGGACAGGGGCGAGAAAAAGCTCATGGGTTGAGATAAGGACAGGGGGAGATCACTCAGCAATTACTGTCCTGGGCAAAACAGACCCAATTTGAAGAAAAATTACTTTGATTTATTACCAATCAAATCAGAGTAGGATGAGAAATAAAACCAAATTTTAAAACCACTTTCCCTTCCTCCCCCCTCCACCACCTCCTTCTTCCTGGGCTCAGCTTTACTACTGATTTTCTCTATCTCATCTCCCACGAGCAGTGCAGGAGGACGGGGGTTGCAGTCAGTTCATCACACGCTGTCTCTGCTCCTCAGGGGGTGAACTCCTCACACTCTTCCCCTGTTCCAGCATGGGTGGGGGGAAATCCCACACGAGACAGTTCTCCACAAAGTTTGCTAATGTGAATCTTCCCCACGGGCTGCAGTTCTTCATGAACTGCTCCAGTGTGGGTGCCTTCCATGAGGTGCAGTCCTTCAGGAACAGACTGCTCCAGCATGGGTCCACGACAGCGTCATAAGTCCCGCTCCAACATGGGCTTCCAATGGGGTCTCAGCCTCCTTTCAGCATCTATCTGCTCTGGCATGGGGTCCTCCATGGGCTTCAGGTAGATATCTGCTCTACCATTAATTCTATGGGCTGCAGGGGAACAGCCTGTCTCACCATGGTCTCCACAATGGGTGCAGGGGAATCTCTGCTCTGGCACCTGGAGCACCTCCTCCCCCTCCTTCCTCACTGATCTTGGTGTCTGCAGAGTTGTTCCTCTCCTATATTCTCACTCCTCTCTCCTGACTTCTGTTGCGCCCGCAGGTTTGTTCTTTTTTTTTTTTTTCCCCACTCTTAACTGTGTTCTCCCAGAGGCGCTACCACCATCACTGAAGGGCTCAGTTTTGGCCAGCAGTGGGTCCCTCTTGGAGCTGGCTGGCATTGGCTCTATCAGACACGGGGGAAGCTTCTATCAGCTTCTCACAGAAGCCACCCCTGTAGCCTTCTTGCACGAAAACCTTGCCACACACACCCAATACAATGTTTAACCTGAAGTTTCATGGGACCACAGCAGCTTTTCTTCATCTTGTCTTCATACCGAGAGCTCTGCAAAAGGGAGCCTTCATCTTTTTAGTTGGTCTCCTTTAGAGCTGACCTAAATACAAATAACAAAAATAATACTGGCTCTGCTAAAGGCTGGGTCCTCAGACGAAGACCTGAACAAGTCTATTGAAACTGACATAAAAGGAAAGAAATAAAAAGATGCAAATGAAAACTAAAATCTTGTTCAGCGAGATTATGTGACTTCCCCAAGATCAGAATGTCAAAGGACAGGAAAGGAAACCTTGCACAGAAGTGACTGAGGGGCTGGGTCAAAAACAGCAAAAGAATATGGCGATGTTCCGCTACAGCCAGAAGATGGGTTTTATCAGAAGCCACCTGCCCATGCCAGCCCATGGAATCAGCTTTCAAGTTTCATCAAAAAAATCAAATCCTGCATTCTCACACTTTAATCAGTTTCTTCCATAGCCACTAGCTGATGCTGCAAGTAAAGTTCTCCTCTAGCAATCACCCAAAATAAACTGCAGGCTGGCAGGAATGAAGATTTAATATTTTTTTTTTCCCTTCAGTTATTTTTCCTCTCCTTTGAAAAGTTTATATTCTAGAGATGCACAATGCTACGGAAATCTGATTTTTTTTCTAAATTGTCACCCATCTTAAGAGAATGCTGTTCTCACCTTCTGTGCCACAGTATTTAAATAAGACTTGTCCGGATTTTCTCCCTGAGTATCTTTTCCTTAAGAATCCACCACCTAATATTGTACTTAGAGAGTTAACAAGTATTTTCCAATATTCTTAAGCAAAGCTACTTTCATCCATGAGAACATTTTGGCCATCATTCACCAGAGATTAATAATTTCCATCTCTTAACTACTGAGAAAGATGGGCAAATAAGCCATCATTTTTAGGATGATCTCTTTTTCAGTAATACTTCTTTTGTCAAAATAACTTAAGTATGAGATGTATTTGCCTCACCTTTCCAACTGTAGGGTAAATCTTTTAAATTTTACCTTTCTTTCTAAAGCAGAAGTGGAAAAAATTCAATTTTCTACATAAATTATGTCAGATAGGCCTAACTGTTCATTGGTTGCATTTTATGTCTTGTGTGTTGCCTTCTTCTCTTAGTTCTGCTACGGGGTTAAAAGAAGAATTCTGCCTATTCACATCACAGAGAAAAGTCATCGTTGTGGAAAAAAAATTCCCAAAGCATGGATTTTTAAAGAGTTACGCAAAACTGCCAATTCTTTCCCTGGGAGATCTCATCTTCCTGTTACTGAGAGTTGAGAAAAACACAAGTGTTTGCCACCTGGAACACACTTGCAATGTTGAAATAATGACCATATAATCATACTTGCATTTGGATACAAACTCCCACATTTTCAGCTCTGCCTGTCAGCAAGAGGACCCCCATCCTACAGAGATTTTTTCATGCTCTGAATGATTGCACTGTAAGTCAGGCAATTTACAGAGCAGAATAGGAGCTATAAGTGTAATTTTTTTGTCACCCCTAGCCTAAATATTGTAAAACATTACACCTCTATGCCTTAATACTTTTTTCTACAGCTATCAGTTTCTAAACTGCCAAAAGAATGTCAATTATTTGGAAAATATGAAATCTCTGATATGGAAAAAAATATATCAAAATCTTTATTTTCAATTCCTTGCAGTAACCCAATAATAAATGTATATTAGCCTATTTCAATCTCTTCTAGTCTCTTCTTTACATTTACTCAGGTTCCACAGCTCCAGCAGAAATAATGGTTTGTGCATGAAAGCGGTTACTAATTTTTTTCCTGTATCATTACAATCTATAATCTGTGGCTCTAGAAATCCAAATTAAATATTGGCATAAGTGTGGTGTTAATCCTATTATATTGACATATCTGACTGTGGTGCAGATATTATTTCTACAAATATGAGTCTAGAATTTGAGATTAAGCAAACCAAATGATGTGTATATATATATATGTGTTCTCAAAGTCACCTCAGCTACAGTCCCATAACCCTGGATTTCTTTATCTGCAGTCAAAATACAGATAAAACAAGGCTATTACAAATGACCTATTTAGTTTTGGAGAGATTTGGAGAAGAGGATGGATGGATGAGCGGTAACAACCTAAGTAGAAAGGGAGGAACAGACACAAGGGAGAAGAAGAAAGTAACAAGAATACTGGGGGATGGGATAGAAAGTTTTCTTCTCATATAAGAAGCTGGTCTGAGGGACTCTGCTGTCTGGAAGATTTCACCTTCATCAGTCCTTATTTCTTGCCTTCCTATTGTTTGTCTTCACCTGCCATTGCCTGTCTGAACTTGGTCTTTCTGGGTGACGTCCCAAGCAAGATTGTTTTTATTTTCTGAGGTAATTATACCTCACCTAACATGTTAAGTACTCAAAACAAAGGATTTTTCTGCTAGATATATAAATATTAATGTCTGTAAGCTCATCCTCAGAGAAGATCTCAGTGCTCCAGACAGTATGTTGGTTCTAAGTGCAAAGGCTGTCCCACGATGCAGTATGGAACAGGAGATGGGTAGGTGGAGACATGGGAGTCTGTGGAGACCATCATGGTCCTCCTTTGCAGAACATCAGCGGGCTGATCAGCAAAGGCCTTTCAGTTTTGTTTGGTTCTATTTGTTCTTAAATGGCTGACTGCAGGCTGCCAAAATATTCCTGTCCATGCCATCTGATTAATTCCTCTCCTCCTATTGCCTTCCACCAAGGCATCTGGCTGTAAGAAAGAGATTAGGCACTATAGTTGCAGTATATTTTTAAAAGGTTCAATGTAAACTGGTGAAAACTAAATCAAATTGTGGCTGCCAGAAAGAAAGGAGAAAAAAGAAGAGGCTGAGGGGAATGGGGAGAAGCAATTGGTTTCTCCAAGCTTTATTTATTAGAATTCCATGCTCTTCTCTCCCCTTATGGTAGAAAGCCATGGTCCATCTTTATGCTGACTATAAATTCTAATTACCACACCCTAGGATATCTGTTCTTGCAAGAACCTAGACAAGACTTTTGAGGAAATAAGAAAGGTTCTCAAACTCTGGAGTAAGCTGGCATTTAGGAAATCCCTGCATTCACTTATGAAGTTCAAAAGAGCACGGGATTTGTTTAACGCTTTCTCGGACATTTGCTCTAACTTTCAGTTAATTCTGGTTTCAAACAAACAGCATCAGAAAACCAGAGCACAGCTGCCAGGTTGACTATTCCAAGGTGGCTAGGAAGAGCTGCATAAAATTCTTGCAGCATGTTTCATATAAACATTGCAGCTACTTCATTCTTTCTGCCTCAGTCTATGTACAATCTATGTCAAGGTCAAAAGTATATTTCTTTACCTCTTGATTGGTAAGAAAACATGAAAAAGCAGAAATCTCGACTTTTTTTTTCTGTATACCTAGCTCATTTTTAAAATGCTTACTTTCAGGTAGCTATAATACTTTTCCTTCTACATGTGTGACACACACATACACTATCAAAGGGCAGCAAACATTGCAGAGTAATACTAGAAGTATTTAATGAAGAGGTTAAATCACAACCTGAATTAGGAAAAGCACGATCTTAAAAAATGAATCAGTACAAAGTTTGATCAATTGAGGGAAAAATGATGAAACGAATATTAAAACCTAAACTGTTCTTATTGGTATTTGATACTGCAACAGTTCCCATTAAAACAAGGATGTTTTCAGACACAACAGAACCTGTCTCATCTCTGGTCTGGAGACAGCTCAGGTGAAATAGAAGCAAAAGCGTTAATGACTTTTGTGGAGTATTTGAACTCTGTTGGATCCTTTAACTTGATCCTCAGTCAAGGAACTCATTATTTAAGTACAAAATACACTTGGTTAGCTTTTTATCTAGGAGTAGCAATTATTTGCTCAAAAGTAATTTTCTTTCTCAGAATATACAATCTCATTCTTCTTCATTGTTAGATCCCACCACTTGCTTTCTGCTGTCTGCACTATTTTTACCCTAATCTAAAGAGTTAAAGAGTAATTTAAGAGCACAACAGCAACAATAAGCATCTTCTAGCTGCTTACTGTATTGCTAATGCTTTTATGGAATGTGGCAGATTCTTAAATATTTCATATAACTTACTCTTCCCTTTAACCATTCCCTTCTCTGTGAAGAATCTCATGAAATATGAATTACGCTTGTGTAATGTTTTGCATACCCCCGTGGCTGCCTCATTTCAGTCATATTACATATGCAACTTCTATACAAAAATGAGAACAAATGCTTAGTAAAAGTTATTCTGTTCATAATTGAGGTTCTCAGGTTTCCACAGTCATTCCAAATTCCCTGCTAAACATTAAGATCAAGAACTGGAATGGGTTATAGAAAGCAAACTCATCATGATAATCTTGGTGCTGAACCAGAATATAAAAAATTGAAACCCATGAAAATTCAACACCGGCCTTTACAACTGTTTTGAAAACAAAATTTTGCAAAGGATTCATTTTCAAAAGCGATTTCTCATGTGCCATCATGTACAAAGCAACCAGCTGCTCACAGGTGCACCGGTTTCATTTGCTTGTGTGAATGTTACTCCTAGGTTCAGAGGGGTTCACAGAGAGAATTATTAGTTATGGAAATTACATCTGGAAAAAGCACTGGAAGCACCTCAGCAACACTTTTCAGTAGCTGATCTCAGAAGCAGGAGTAGGGTTGTGATGGGTGCTGCTGTCACGTCGAGGGGCCTTCAGCTGAGCTTTTGTCCTGGTTTGAGGACACTATGACAGCTGTAGACCAGCTGAGGCTCTGCCTCATTAAAAGATTGCTTCAGATGAAGTACACATACTGAACTGCTATATGTGTCCATCACATCTGCTTGCAGAACTCCATTCATCATGGGCCGTAAACGGCTCATCTGCTTCCCACTTGGTCTTCTACCCACCCAAGGGCTGTGTCTGACTCTCAATACTTCTAATTCCTTCTGCATTTTCAGGTGCTAGTGTTGGAGGATATTTATTGTGAGTCACGAATATCAAAGCATGTAGTTTTTATTCATGGAAAATAATTTGGGAGAAATTCTTCCCAATAACATAAAAGAGCTGGTTTCTTACCAGGGTATGTGTGATATAGAAGCTTCTTAATGGGAGATTCTACCTGTATAGCAAGCCCTATCCCTGCCTAGATAATATGTTACATCTTACAAAGATGATATTTTTGTGGGTGTTTTTCTTTCAGGTATTACGGCAACGTGAACTTTCCTTTACAAACAAAATTTTCTAATTTACATGGTTATAGAGAAGAGCTTGCTAATATGAATCTTGAAAAGCTCAGAACTATGACCTTAAGTAGAAACCTTGTTCAACTCCACTGTGTTTTGTTCACTTATGACCTTTATGAGGCCTCCTATGATTTCCATCCTTTGAGTTGGCAATACGTAGTAATTCCAATTAGTTATTTTTTTCTCCTATTTGGGTGTGAACAGCTGAAGTGTTTTTACAGTCTATCTTTATTTATGAACTGAGACTTAGTGCCAGCATTATTCATGTTGGGGAATATCTTCAGAGCTTGGAAGATACACCATTTTCTTGATTTTATGCCAGATAAAGATCAATACATGGAATTGTTGGTGGTAACACTTCTATCAAAATATTAATATATTTGCTCCCTCCCTAAAACACCCCACACAGTCCCGTCCTTTTTTCCCAAAGGTCTGTTTTCTGTTTAGAGCAGAATGGTCGAATAGCAGAAAAAAAGAAAAAATCCTCAAGAAAAAACTGTATTTTCTATGGCAAAAGAATTCTTAAAGACTGTATGTTTTCACATTATTCCCTCTTTCTCTTTCTAAATGTACATGGAAAAAGACAGAAACCATTAAATCTTTCCTCATCATTTCCATGCCACACAAGTTTTAAGTCTTCCCAATATCTTTTGCTATTATAGATTAGCAGAGCTGTTCAATGTCCCCAGACAGGATAACATGCAAATTTCACGCTGCCTTGGTGAAGACATCCTGCTTTTTCACCCTTGAGTTCCTCAGCAGTGTTTATTTAACCTACGAGCAGGAGTGGGATTAGTGAATTCACTGGTTCATTCCTTGAATCAGACTTCAGAAGGTTCCTTTCAGGAACATAAGAGGAATAGGAAACTTGCAGCAGTAAATATTCCCAAGGCTACAAAGAATCATAAAGCAAACAGCTTGCAGTAGTTAAATGAGAAAAAGTTATAAAATGGTTGACTATGTTCATTAGAGAAATGATGGCTTATAGTGACACAATTTATTATTTTCTTTAGATAAAAACCACTAACCTCTCAGTGGCTATAAAATGTCACATGACACATCTCGTCTCGCTTACATCAAAATTTTGTGGTAGAAAATATGAAAAACAAATGTATAAGCTTGTATCACATTCAAGCTCTAGATTTTTTAAACAAAAGCAGTTTAGCAAACTATAGACAGCCACGTTTTATTAAGAGACAGGGAAAGAAAAGCCTTGAAGGGAGGTACAAATTTATCTGGCTAACATCTGGGGTGTGAGTAAACATGAAGAATGAGAGGAAGTACAGAAGTCCACTGTAAAATTTGTCATGCTTCCTATTTTATACTGTTGTGGATCATGTATTGTATACTTCAAGTTTACTCTCAGTTTCATGTCAGCATTAAATACCGCAGTTTACCTCTGGAAAAGTAAGAATAATGAACTTAATTTTGTTCAGTAGGAAAATTTGATCACCATGAAAAAGTTCTAAAACAAGAGTTACTGCAATCAGAAAGCAGAGCTAATATCTCCATGAATTTTTAAGAGTAAAGCAGAGAGGGTTTTTCTAAATGAGAAATAGCTGGGTTTTGCTATATCTTCCACAGAAAACATATCCTTTTTTTAGTCAATCATAAGAAGAAATACTTCATAGGGCCTTAAAAAAGCCCAGATTTCTTTGGTTTTGCAACACCCCAGACCAAGGTATACACCTTAGCTTCCACTTCCCCAAACCTGCTACATGCTACACTTTGGATTGACATTGAATAACTTACAGCATCCTGACATGCTTGCTTACAGCCTGAATCAACTTCTTGCAGGTAACCACCCCCAGTGCCTTCCTCTTCTGCTCCAGCCTTCACTGCGCTGCTTTTGCTTCCCCATGTGTGCTGTGGGTGAGGGCTTGCAGGCAGGAACAGGTCCAGGGGAGTGGAAAGCCCCATAGTAGTTGTTCTGTCTCCTATTATCAAGGAGAAGAGTGTTGCAAGACTGGCATAAGCATTTATGTTTTTCTAATGTGATAGTGTCCCCCAGTTGGCCCCATCTAAGAGCAGGGAGAAGATACTCATGTCATTCTGGCCTGATGAGGCTAGATGCTGCACAGAATTTGGAAGTGTTCTTCAGATATCTCTCCCAAGAGCTTTCCTAAATGTTATTGATTACAACCCAAATCATTTAATACACATTTCATTATATATCTGGCATTTCTTACATCGCTCATTAAGCATCAGATCATGAGATATAAAAGTCCAAATCAAGAAAGGAATAGAAAGAAAAGAGGACAATAACAGCAACAACAAAAAGACAAAGACTTCAGTAGGCATTCACGTTATTTCACAGGACTTGCCGTTTTTATTGAATCTTAGCAGATATAAATTTTCTTTCTCTGATAGCTCATACTTCAATTGGATAAGATGGTACTTCTGCCAGGATTGCCTTATGTTATTTTCTCAGTTGCTTCTGGGTTGTTTTGTGTGAGGAAAATATAAAAAATGTAATAAGCAGTGCAGAGTTAAATACCATTTGGAGGGTGCAGTATTTCATTCCTGATATTAAAACAAGTCAAAAAGGCAGAATAAAGCTGCAAATATTTCATTTTCCTGATCAAAATTGTTTCTATTTTTAGGGAAGCAAATACTTTCTCAGTTTTCATTTTTACCAGTTCTATCCAATGTTAATCTCTTCATGTATTTGTTTTTCAGTTTTCTTTTTTTAGAAAGGCTGTTGTGATTATTTTCCACACTCTAAATATTCATGATTAAAATAACTTGTGTTTTCTCGTCTTAAGTTTACACCAAGCTAAATTAAATAGGAATATATACACCAGAGAAAAGCAAACCAAAATTTTATGGGTGCACAAAGTAATTTCTAGGAGTTTGGCAGACTATATTTACGGGTTTCTGAAACCAGGAAGAAGAAAATATTCAGAAGATTTTAATTGGAAAAGTTTTATTTATGTCTCTGGTTGCCCTGTAGAATTTATTTTTCCCAGAGAGTTTTCTTCTTGCCATCATTTCAAATTAAGATACATGTAACTTATGTGTATTGATGTAAAAGGGAGATGGTTATTCCTTGGTTCTTCTGAGGTGGTTGGGGATCCCTTCTAGCTACTTAATGCTAGGGACATGTAATTTTCTGTTGTCCTTAATTTCGCTTCACTCAAAATATATCTGTCTTGTAAATTGGCTTGGGGTAAAATCTTCATCCTGCTGAATTCAATGGAAGTTTTAGCATTGCCTGCAATTGCATCTCAGAAGGACACAGCAGATCACATGCTGCAAGTTTCTTCTTCATTACAATGAAAGAAATTATGCTGCAGCACATAGGAAGGCTCTCAGTACTTTCTTGGACCACCTGCCACCTTCCCGTCCTTTTGTATCCTTCTAATTTACTCTTTCCTCCACATCCTGCTCCTTTTCAGGAACGTTTTGAAGGGTGCTGTCAGCACGCTACCACATTTGCAACGGCAACTGCACGTCAATGATTTTTAGGACAGATTTCATTCTAACTCAGTATAAAAATAACAGATGACTAAGCAGAGTGAATACATGAAATGGATCTGTGCTTCACAGCATGTCTGCTTCAGTATCTAGTTGGAGCTACAGTTCCTCTAATCTGTAAACAGACGTGATCTTGTACATCACGGTGTCGGGAAGAGGGCAAGAAATACAATCCCATTCTTTTGTGGGCTACAAAGTTCACAATGGAATGAATGAATAAGGCAAGTGTTTTATCTACACTCCCTGTGCTCTGTGCTCTTAGTCATATGCATTACATGTCATCCCAAGACGAGCTGTGTTCCAGAAGAGGGTAAGTGGATGAGGCTTTTGTGATGCCTCTGCATTTCTAGATGAAGTTAGGAAGCTTTCCAGAGTTGAAGCTTATTTTTCCAGTGTTAGCAATGTTTGTGTGTGTATGCACATGTATTTTCCTCATATCCTTTATCTTTAAATGACACTAGAGCAGAGCATCTCCATGAAGTCATGCCTCATTCCCCATTTTATGTCCCCCTGAGGAAAGAATGCCCCCAAGCTGAGAGCGTGGCTGTTTATTGCCATTTTACACCAAGCTTGGAGGTCTAAGTTGCACCTTTTCTCCTGAAGGTAGAAAGGAGACAAATAGGTTTTACGTGTCTAAGGAGCTTCCACTTTTATGTGCTTATGGTTGGAAAGTTTAGCTGCAGTCCCTAAGGGCAACTGACCCAAGTTTTTCCCAGCCTGATTAGTAGCTTGTATTCACTCCTCTTTGACTCATTAATGATGATCAAGTGAAGGCAAATCTGACTTCTGTATTGGGGAGAAGTCAAACCATGTGATGAAAGTAATCACAGGAGGGTTAGAGTAAAAATATGCTAGCCTAACTAGGCCCAGGTTTCCTGATGGAGGATCTGGCAAGCATATGGGATCTCAGGTCTCAAGCTATGGTCTAGAATACACACAAGCAGGTTGTGATGGACAGGTGAGGTCCTGGGACAGTATCTGTGCTTGTGGGATGTATTCATAGTGACACAGATTCCACCAGAGTCTCTTCTGAGTCATATTTTCATTCTGGTGCCAGGGGTTAGTCTTCCAGAGTGAAACTAGAACTGAGATTTTTTTCAGTCACTACTAATAACAAGAATGTTGACATTAGCTACCTAAACACATAATGAAAGCAAGGGTGAATGTAATGCTCCTATATGCCTTCCCTTTTAAATTTCAACAGGACATGGTATTACGTCTTTTCACTAGATGGACTACAGCGTAATGTGCTGAAAGCATGCCATATGCCACCCGAGAAATGGCTGCATTTATCTCTACAGCATGTGTAAGGATTTCTATCAGTTCCTTACGAATTTCATTAAGGTGCTGAGACATCCTATTGCTTGTGAAAACCTGTTAAGATCCTGTAAGGAAAGACAATACAGGTGAGTGTTAATTTACAACAATTGAAAATATTTTGCTGAACTTAGAGAAGAAAAACTGTATCTGATTAACTTGTCAATTGCCTGTTGTCTTTACTATTTATTCTTTCTACGTTTTAGAAGAGTATTTTGATTGAATTTTACATAAGAACCCACATTTTATTTGAAAATGTCAAATTTGGAAAAAAAAAACACAAAACCCCCAGGAGAAATATTTAGAATCTTTTTTGTTGATTCAATTTTTCATTTGTTTTCTATCAGCTCTTACAAGAAGGGCTATGTTAACAGATCATTTCACCAGACTGCTTGTGCCTACTACGTCAAATCAGCTGTGACACAAATATCTGACCACTCACACATACAGTTCCTCTAGTATTCTTTTTTTTTCTTCTCTATGTTCCTAGATGATTTTGTTCATATGAAGCCAATTATTTAAATTTTAATCAGTGAGATTTCTGAAGTAATAAATGGCTTTGTATCTATTACAACTGGCACAGATTTCTAGGAGAAAGAAGGGACTTGGCTATGAAAGAGTGGGTTCAAAGATCCAGTGAAGTCTCTTAATTGTTTTCTCACTCCATTGGTGTTGCCTTTGTAGAATCATAGAATCATATGGGGTTGGAAAAGACCTCTGGAGATCATCTAGCCCAAACCCCCAGCCAAACCAGACTAGAGCAGGTTGCACAGGAACTTGTCCAGGCTCTTGAATGTCTCCTTGAGGAGCAGCACCGGACTGCCACTGGAGCATAGAGAGAAGTGTTCACACTGGAGAGAAGCCGCGGAGACCGAGAAGGGAATGGGGCAGTAGCTCTAAGGAGAAGGCAGAAACTCCTCAGGCAGAAAGCTGATGGAGATGTGATGAGAGACGGACGTGTCCACTTTTTGTAACATTCTCTAAGAAATACCTGTGTCTACAGCACTGATCTGTGCTTCAAAGAGAAAACTGACCTTTGAGCCATGAACAGCTTGAGCATTCAGCAAAGATGAAGTGCTGTTTCCACACTAGAGAAGTGTGGAAAAGGAGGAGGAGAAGACAACGAGCCATGCAGCCAAGCTAGTGTTGCTGTTAAAACATGAAGCATTACAGTTTCTGACCTCTTTTGTCTTGTGGAAACTGTTCCAGCTGTCACCGCAAGTTGAAAAATAAAAAAAAATGCACAGAGCTGACAGTATAGGCAAGGCTTAGCTGGGCTCTGGGAAAAATTAATTCTGTGTGAGTCCTGTTTAAAAAAAAATCAAAACTTGCAAATGGCATACTTCTTAATAAGAAGTTTATAGGTTTTAAATCTTCTTCCATGTTTTGTGGATATTCAAAAAGAAGTGTGAAAAGAGCATTTCACAATAGTTTTTTTGTACCACTGTAACTCAGAATTGCAACATGCGACACTTCATCAGCAGAGCCTTCATCAGCACATTTCAGAGCATTTTATGCTTGAAACGTACATAACTCCTTAGGTTAGAAATGGGCAGCTTTCCAGGCTCCAACACATCAGTAGCAGAGCTGGAAAGATTATGGATGTGTCCAGTACCCTGGCCCGGTGCTCTAGGCAGTCTTATGAGTGGGAATGAATTTTGCTCTTGCTTTGTCTCTGGGCACTGCTTCCTTGTATGACAGAAGGCTGAGATTGGAACTGCGTCTATATGTCTGATCTATAGTGACAGCTATGGCTACTCATGGCAGGGATTCACAGCTCTGTATTTCAGTATATTTGATCCTTGCATCTTCATTCTGCTTTTTCTCTTCATTGTTTTCTAGTGGGTAGAATCAACTGAACTATAGTTCATGTATTGCAAATAAGTGATCTGGTTAAACTGAATATATATTTCATGGATTATAATATTTCTATTTCTGCCTGTGTACAGATTTTGGAGAGATTTGCCCTGTCCATTGGTGTACTGTGTGCAGCACAGAGCTCTTTGCCACTCTTCCCTGATAAGCAAGCCACTGATGCCAGTTTAGTAATGCTTCTACAGGCAACAAGGTATATTTGTACCTTTTCATCAAACAATCCACAATATTGGTCTTTTTCCTAGAATAGAAGAGCCTAGAGCTTTCTAAAATAAGATCATTAACACTGCCAGTTCAATTTTGTTGTAGCTTTGTGACTGACAATGCCTTAAGGGTGAAAAGACCTGACCTAGCTCCTACTTCCAAGAAAATACTACCAAAAAGCTGTCTGTCTTGCAAAACTGTACAGGTTGGTGACTACAGCAGGTAGGGTATGCTTTGCTTTGTCCACAATGAGTGAGAACTGGTTCCCAGACATCTGAGAAGACAGAGTAATGAAAGCACTTGGACAGTTTTCAGTGGAAAAAAACATGTTTTTGCTGTGCATAAAGGTATGCTGGAAACACCATTGGCCCGCATTTTCCCCACTTGGCTTTGTCTCTGGGATCTTCAATCATGATTTGCTTATCAAGATAAATTCTTCAACTCTAGAAACATTCCAGTGTATCAAGAGTTATCAGTGGTCTGCCTTTCACAGCTCTTTTATACAATTTTTGTCTTGTTTCCTCAATTTGTTTCAAGCAGTTCAAGTATTCTTGAAACACGGGCATTTTGACCTAGTGGCATGCCAGCCTGGACATGAACTCATGAAAATCTACATTATAAATTATTCATTCTGACTGCTGCTGTGAAAATGGCATAAAACTGGTTTACTTAAGGGCATTGGTTAAAACATACCTTATGCCTGTGCAACTGTCTTATTTCCGTGCTGCGTGTAGGTACTGGTAGGGAAGTGGCAACGCTCTCCAGTAGAGCATTGACAGCTCAAGAATACGTATCAAAGGCATTTGGTGGGAGACAGCTTTCATAAAATCCCTGTGGTAATTTAAAACAGCTTTTCCTTTCCTCAAATCATATCTTTGGACAAACTAGTCAGACCTTGGATGTACAACTTTTTTAGAGACACCCCATTGCTGCTTAGACTGGCTCTTTTGAAAGCAGTGATCTAGATGTATAAGATGCTCTTCTAAGTGAGAGATGTCCCCTCTCACTTGAATCTTCTTCTTTAGCTTCTGATGAAATAGTCTTGCTACCAGTTCGTTGCTACTAGGAGTTGTGCTTATTTAAACTAATTATGAACTAATTGTGAGAGCACCTTCATCTGGGGCTTGCTTCAGTCATCACACACATCTAAGAGACTGTGGAGATGAGTTGTCAGATAATTTTCAAACTCCAATGATCCCTAACTGATTTAGTACCATTAGCTATTCTGCAGTTTATAAATTTTTGGGGCGCTAAAATATAACTGGCTGTATTATATAGGTGTATATATGTATATATTATGCATAACTTACTGTAAAAGTAAGCCAGAACAGCTTTGTTATATATTTGATCACAATTTTACCTCTTCTTTCTTCAATTTTTTGTTAGTTCCCAAGGCTCTTTTGTGGGAGAGGTGGTACTGTGATGGTGACTTTCTCTAGCTTCTGCTCCTTTTTTCCCCCCATGTTTTTAGACAAGGGTGCAATAAATGATGATCCCTGTGAAACCTATTCACATTTTTTCCTGGCAACTCTGGTAGTCTTCTGCTGGCAATTTGATCTCTAAACAACATTCTCAACCACCTGTATCTACTGACCAGTGTCCAAATCTGATGATACAACTGTATTTTTTCTCCACTAACTCTCTTTGGCGCGAACTCCTGACAATATTCTGGGCTGGGCCAAGTTACACAACACTCCTTTGACTTTTGGGAAGCAGCTCTTTGTAGAGCACAGACTCGCTTTGTCCTTGCAAAGGTGCCTGACTCCTCAATATCTAACGTGCTGTTAACATGGGCCACAGCACTTTAAGAAAGATTTCTAATTATTCTGTTGGCTTTATTACTCCCATGACTTACTTCTTTACAAGTGATTGTTAATTTCAGCGGCAGTTGTTTAACCATCAGAATAATTTTATGCCAGCTGAAAGGTATTTGCAAGCTATCTTCTTTACACAAAAACATCCTGATAGCCTTTTAGCGACTGACTGTTGTGGGCACGGGTTTTGGTTTCCCTTATGCATCCGTTCTATGACTCATTTGTGCCAGTTTCGGTGCCACTAAGTTAAAGAATTCACTTCTTTCAGCTGTCATCACTGATTTCCGTTTTGTAAGCATGGAGTGGGATCTCAGCCCGTTTTCCAGGTAGTCTGCTTACAATTTAAACTGCTGCAGGAATACTGGGAGCATGCAACCTCGTCATTTTAGCGTGGCTTTACTTGGATGCGCTTAATTTTCTTAATGCATTTTTTTTTGCATTAAGAAAGGCATTTGCATTTTTTTACTTTTCTTTTTTGCAATGCGCTGGGGAATTCTGTAGCTTGTGACTACATTTGGACTTTCAGCATCCTGCTTGTCTGCATGCTGCCCCGGTGGTTCAGCTGGTGTGTATCCCCCGTGCATCATCAGAATGGGCTGAGGGAACAAACATCTTTGCCATCTCTGCCGTTTTCAACTATTTTTGGAAAATTCCTTTCATACGTTTCACTTAGTTAGAGGTTTTCTCTCTAAGCAATATTCAGCTATGTGCTTTGGTTGAGGGGTGTGGGGTGGGAAAGTCCTTCTGCCTTTTTTCTAATTTGGTGCAAGTGCTTTACAATTAAGGCCAACTGCAGAAACCATGTATTTTTAATATTTAACACAACCAAGAGTTCATTCTCTTGGTCACCTGCTACCTTTGCATGGTTTGACAAGCACTTCAATTTTTGAAATAGTATTGTTTAAAGGTATAATTTGCTAAAATACAAGTTCAAATATAAGCGACAAAATATTCCTTAAACACAAGAAACATTTTATGTGAAATTGATCCTTTGAAAACAGTTGTAGGGAAGTGAAAACAGTAAGTTACAATTACAGAGTATTTTGTAATATTAACTATGATGTGTTGTTTGCTAATAGCAAGAGTAATAAATCATATTTGTTTACAAAAGCCTGGCGCCTTTCCAGATCTCATGAAGTGTGGAGCCTTGTGATTTGCTTCAATTTTTGCTGTAGTTGTTTAGATTTGACTTTCAGTTCCACCACAATGAATACCTTTATGTAAGCAAAGGAATAGAGAGCTCGCTTCTCAGCATGTAGTGGGAAGAAAATTTGACAGAAGTCCAAGTTTGGTATCCTTCAGCGTTGTGGCATCAAGAAAACTATTACATGTCCAAGCTCCTATTTGCTAGGTTACACTGCTCATAACCTTCCAGCCTGCTTGAAGGAACTTTGTCTCTCCACTTATCTCCAGGAACTGGCTTTGTATTTTCTGTTTCCATGCAATATAGGAAGGAAGGGGGATTTTTGGATGTATGGCACCCTGAGCCTGCGGAGGTGAATTAATCATTAAACTCATCAGTAGTTCTGGATTTCAGTTAAACAAGAGTTGTGACAGCTTGAAAAATTTTCAAAGCACTTCAAGTTTTCAGGTACGTATAAGTCCAAAGGCTGAAAGAACTGCTTCATGGGTGCGATCCACACTCAAGATATTGTAAAAGTTTACAAATTCAAAAGTTGCAAATTTTCTACATGTGTTTCATACTTAGAAAGCAATAATAATCAGTTTGTCACTGATTTTAAAAAGAAATGATTTCAAGCTCTTATTTATGAATATATAATGTAATAAGGAGAAAATGTTATGTCGGTTCACCTATAATATTAGACATACCCAGATTTGCAGTTTTGCAGGTGTGAGGTTTTTACATTGCTTTAGTGCCTTCTCTTAATTCTGTGATCCTGGATCTAAGACACAAAAGTTAATCAATCTGCAGTAGGCCTGGTGGGAAATGTAATTCTACCTCCATTCTTTCAGAATTATTACAGCAGAGGAATTAAAGAGCTATTCAAATGCTCAGTGCTGTCAGTGGAAAAACACTCCTTGACAAAATTTGGAATTTCTTTCTTTTCTGAGCAGGGAGTTTTCTTCTTAGATTAAAAATGCATTCCTCTTTTACGACATGCAGTCCTGCATCGAGCAAGAAGTACAAGAAAATATTATTCTAGTCAGAGTCAGCAAAAGAGATATTTTGTAGACCCCGGGAGACTGAGGAGTATAATGAACACTTGCAGGACAGCATTTTTATTTCTCTTAATTTGATTAATGGACTTCTTGGCTGCGAGTGCTTGAAATGTGGAAAATAGCGTGTAATGAGATCCATCTGTCTAGATTGAGGAAACATAACTTCCCAAAGAACAATCAGATTCTACTTTACTTTTTGGGGGGTGTCCTGATGTAATCTAGTAGAGAGGGGAAGTAGGAAGAAGGATGGAAGTGCAAACAGGGTGTCTCCAACAGAGCCACCACCCTTCTTCATCCTATAAACCACATGCCAAAACTCTCTGTATGGCTAATGTCCTCAAGAGCTGTGCCATGGACCTTAAAAGTGTGCAAAAGTTATGTCTAGGAGTAATGCCCAGGCAGGCGATTACAGATGGCTCACAGACCATCATCTGTGGAATGGGGACAGACGTTGTTGCCCAAATCTTTTTGAACTTTTTTTCTTTTTCAGTCATTTTTTTGTTTTCCTATTGGTATTGTTTTCATTAAAATGCTGGTAACTAGTTTCTATCTCAGAACAGATTTTTTTTCCCCTGTGCAGGCTTTTTCCGGCCATCCTGACTACTCCAGAATACTGTTGTGAGAGGTTTTATTCCAGCAGCACTAATTTGTCTCTAGTTTTTCCATCTGATCCCTCTATCCTCAGCATGTAGCATGCAACATTTCTCTGTACACGACAATGGTGATCTCAGCTGGCTGGAACTGGGACTAACGGATTGAAGCATCAAAATCTGCTTGGCTTAGCAGCAGCATTTTTTGAAAACCTGAACAAGTCAAAATTTGAAATCTGAAGGCCAAAATAAAAAATTGTTGTGACTCAATGTACAAACTCAAGTAAGAGTTTGCATTTCAGTGTGTGGAGTACTGTGTACAGCGACTAAAATAAACTATGAAAATGACACCACTTATTTTAGAGCCTCTATATAAACTGCGGAGAAAATCCTAGAAACTCTATTCTTTTGTGTTTGTCAAACAAGTTTAGAAATATAAAAGAGTAACTCAGCCTGCTAAGCCAATCTGTTGCCATTGGAAGATTTATTAAGACAGCATATTTTCCAGTGCTTAGTCCAGTCCATTTTAAGACTTGAGTGTTTCCTTGGCAGAGCATATTGCTGTCTCATATACGTCACTGGCAGGAAGTTTTGCCTGATACAATCTCATGATTTCTAAGTGAATTCTCTTTTTCTTACCTTGTTAGTACTCTTTGCCTAACAGGAGATTTATCTTCGCATTCATGTTTAAATTGTGGCTTCGCTTTCATGACTTGGAATGTTTCAGTTGACTTCCAGGAGCTGGGATTTTACTCTTGATGCTTACGTGCTTCAAATGCTTGTGGTAATGATCATATCTATTGGCAAGTCCATCCTGTCCCTTACAAGACCCTAGGATTCCTTGCCTGTTGTTTCCTTAACTATGGTGGTTTCCCAGTTCTTCTCCATCTAGCATAATTTCCAAATGTTATTTATGTGTTACTCTGCCATTCTTCTGAACTGTAACTGGTGTGGTTGGACTGGACTGTCTGTAGAAAAATATCAGATGGTATTTGCAGAATTATTTGTTCCGTAAATTTAACTCCACTTTCTTTTAAGTCTCATGCTGTTCACTCTTCCTCAGGGGAAGATCTTTGCTTGCACAGCACTGAAGTCAGGTGCATGTTATGCATAATAAATTCCAGGACACGATGTCTAGCTTTTCTTACTCCTTGTTTGTTCCAGCTGCTATGCATAATTGAAAATTATGAACCATTAACTTTGATACAGGCATGAATTTTGAACTGTGCAAATATCCAAGATAATTTCTGCTTCATGTAAGGAAGTGACATTCTCTGTGTTTCCAACAACAGGAACTCCCCCAGAGAGACCATATCTTGTACAGAAAAATGCAGAAACCTTCCTGGTCCGGACAGTGGAACCCGTTCCAGTGGGAGCCATTAAACCAAGGAGTCCCAGGCTTGCCGAATCCTTTCTCTCATCTTTTAAATAACAGCAAAGAAAAATGTGTCCCATATAAAAGTTTGCACCTGTACTCAGCCTATGCTATATGATCTGAAAGTCAAGGAACTTCTGGCTTCTTCTTTTCACACAAATGTTGTCAAAAATTTAAGGCGAAAAAAGACTTATTTCAACCTATATTTACACTAATTAGCCTGATTGATTTTGTGGTTGTGGTTTTTTTTCTTTCTCCTCCTCCCCAGTTCACACTGAATTCCTCAAAGGCTACAAGGCAGTAGGCAATAATAGTTTCATTTCTTTTTTACATACTCTGCTCCACTCCACTTCCAGATGGGACAGACATCACCCAGGAACAGCTCCCAACACCCATTGCTGTCTCAAGGCCATTTTAAACAATTTACTGACTGTATTATTAGGGAGTAGTTACAGAATAGTCAGTTTATAGCTGGTCATATTTTTCTATGCATATTACATGCATAGTAAATTGTATTAATCCTAGCTTATAGTTAGTTATTGTATTCTGAGAGAAAGCTTGTTCAGGTACCTTCAAGCTAAACATTGTGTCCTGGAATTTATTATGCATAACATGCATCTGACTTCAGTGCTGTGCAAGCACAGATCTTCCCCTGAGGAAGAGTGAACAGCATGAGACTTTAAAGAAAGTGGAGTTAAATTTACGGAACAAATAAGTCTGCAAATACCATCTGATATTTTTCGAAATCAGAATGACTGAAGAGTGGTGCAAAATTGTTTGTCCAGAGCACGGGACACACGTGGGAGTGCGTAGAAAAGAGTGGGACTGCGTGCGCTGTAAGCACTTTTTGCATTTTAAGAAGAGTTGTTCAGATGTTTGCAAACACAAGAATAGGTTTTATTGTGGATTGCTCTGTTACTAAAATTGGACATTCTTTACCATCAAGAAAAATACTTAATCTTTGTATCGATAGTGATAGACGCTCAAACTTTTCCCATCAGAGCTCCAACATAATTTTTTTTTTATCTCTTTAGTGTAAGTTTCCAGTCTGAATAGCCCAAATACACATTTACTTCCAATGTTAAGTAAACAAAACTACCCTGAAACGAATGACACTGGGCCAATTTGTATCGAGGTTGAACCTCTTCATAATGTGTCACCTGCTCTGAACTAACACCATGTGAAAAGTAGGCTTCAGGAATGAGGGGGCTTCCCTAGGCAGTAAGTCGTGCCAGGCCACTTCCATCGCACCACTTCAGAAGGAGGGACATTTGTAGAAGGACTTGAGCAATGAGTTGGTTTTCCCTTTCCCTGGAAAAAGATGGGCACGCTTTGGTGAGAATGGCCCTTACATGGTGACCCCGAGCGGCAGCCATACAACGCCTGGCTGTTCCAGTGTCCCCCTGTCACTCCAGCAGTTGACGGGCTGGGAAAGTGAGAGGGTCCTGCTTCTCCTCTGGGCACAGCTCTTCATGAGCTTGCCTCCTGACCATTAGGAAAGAGCTATATGGAAGACAGACGATTCAGAAAAACAGGCAGAGATGAAATGGCCCAAAGCAATGTGATGCTTCACGCTGGAATTGGGCATCAGGGGAGGGAATAAACATTCCCTCTCAGCATTAGGTGCCTTGGCAGGCATGAGCTAGGACACACCACCATTTGCAACCAAGCCACATGGCCCAAGGCCTCACCCGAAAGGAGACCTTCTTATACCACCTAAGTGGGACTGAGAAAGAAGGACTGGAGCTCCTGGCTCTTTGTGCAGGCTGCTCTGGGGGAAGCAGAGGGTTATGCTGAGTGAAGCATTTCCTTTCCTTGCTTTGATATAATGCTGTCACGCTCTCTTCTCTTCCTCCAAACTTTTGCAACGTTTTGCAGGTGCAGCAAGCTCTGCTGAGGTTTGTACCCTGACAGATTCACAGTGCTTTTGCCCTGACTCTGCTGCAGGGCAAAGTCCCCTGCTCTTGGTCGGAGTTGTGGATGGACATGGTTCACAAGGGACCTGAAAGTAACCCAGCTGGTGTGTTAGCCTCTTGTCACGTGCTAAGGAGAGGCATGCACTTCCCTGTGTAATCATCAGGACCCAAACCCGAGGTCTTGGGCTTGGTATGGCCATGAGGTGAGGCTAGGTGGCTAGCTGCATGAGGATAGATGGAGTTTTTTGGGGCCATGGCTGGGAAGTATTTCAAACATCACAGCTTGGCAGTGCTGGAGGTTCCATGGGCAGTGTCAGCAGTGCGTGCTGGGCCAAGGGAAGGTGATCCCCAGCCAAGGGCAAGTACTGTCCTGGGCAGGGCAGTAGTAACTAAGAGTGGATCTTAGGAGAGCCTGGAGAAACAAGATCACAAGAGTCCATGATGGCATTCATCTTGGGGTAGCAACTGATGTGAGATGCTGCCTTGATTTCCTCCATAGCATGGCAATTGCCTCATAGTACGGCAGTTTGGGCCATAGATGTAAAAAATCAAAGCTGGATGGGCTGCTGGCATACCTCAGAGATAACAAAGGAGTCTGTTCATGGGCTTAAGAAAACAACGTGAGCTCTTGGCACAGCTGAAGAAACTCATCTCAATGACACTAGATTCTTGTAGAAAACTGGTCAATATAAGTTAATTTTGATTTAAATTCTGGTGGTGGTGCATAGAATTACACCTCCATCCCTGCTCTCAGATAGGCTTTCATTTGCTCAGCTATGGCAGCCTATTTCTTTTCCTCTGCAGCAAGCAGTGTGTCTTATAGCTCTCTGGTACTACTCTGCAGTCCCTTGCTTTTTTGTCCAGGAGCATTAATTATCACACCTAACAGCTGTGGGTTTATTTCTGACACTGGAAGGGATTTCTAAATGTCCAAGACCTCACGCCAGAAAGCTGTAAGGCTTTTCCCTACCGGCCAGCTTGTTTCAGTGTTGCATCCCAGAGCCTGCTATGATACCCCTGTTGACAGAGGCAGGGTTTTCACAACTGGTTATGCTGGCACAAGCTTGAACCTTACACTTTGTGAGATCCAAGATGGGTTTAGGCTATTGCAGAATTGTAATGATTGTAAAATTGTAATGATTACAGCTCTTTTTTTTTTTTTTTCTTCAGCACTAAAACTTGTTTTTCTTATGTTTACATTGTAATATCTTGTGCAGGTGAGTTATCTCAAAGCAAATACAGACCATCCTGGTTTTATACAATACTGCTCCCGGAAAAGGAGACTCCAGGCAGAGGCACAGACTGATGTCAAAGACTTGTCCTATGTCAGAGTGAGGTGATGGTCTTCCTAAGACTGGAAGGAGAACCCCACCTGATGATTAACTGAGATCTCAATTATTCCTGAACCCTCTAAACTATTTTATGAAGTGATGGTTTGAAAAGAAGCCATGGTAGGAGCCAAACTGTTCCACATATTTATGCTCAACTTTCTGTTTCTTTCTGTTTGGTATTGAGTGAGAACAGGATTAATAAGATTGATCATATTAAAACGCGTACACGTGATCCAGACCGTTATTAGGCACTTAAGGAAAATCTGGAAAGAATTTAACATTCCTGAGGGCTTTTTATAGTCCATAATGACCCTCACTTCCTAAGTCTTTCTTTTAATATTTCCACTACTGGACAGAAAGCATTTCTGAACCCATGAATTCTCCATCTTTCCCTGGAAATCATCTTTATTCCCATTACAACCCTCTTGGACATTTCAGTGGAGTGGTACCTTCAG
Source organism: Gallinago undulata (assembly GCA_026546715.1). Taxonomy (NCBI): domain Eukaryota; kingdom Metazoa; phylum Chordata; class Aves; order Charadriiformes; family Scolopacidae; genus Gallinago; species Gallinago undulata. The sequence continues at coordinate 79,321,203 of JAOTQQ010000001.1, read as the reverse complement.
CAATGTGTTTGCTGAGTGTGTTTAGTAAATGGTTTGAGCTCTGTGACCTGATCTTTCTGACATTCTTTTTCAACTATGTTTAACGTTCCTAGGAGTAAAACCGTACCTCCTCTTCACTGGCTTTCTCATTCATTTGCTTTTTCCCAGTTTGCTGAAACACTTCAGTCTGGACCAAAGACTGACTTCCCTACTTCAGGGCCCTACTTTTACATTTCAGGGTGTCTGTGCCTGTTTTGATCAAATAGAGACGATACAAAATCTGGGGAAAAATTTCAGCATACCTATCCACTGAACCATGGTGTCTTTTTTCAGGTATATACTCTCCTTCCCTTTTCTCACTTTCAGTAATCCTTTCACTTTTCCTCAAAGGACAGGTTTGTGCATGCACTGTTTCGCTAATTCTCCCCAGAAGTAGAACCAGCTGAGAAGCCTAGATCTCGGCAACTAAGGCGAGGGAGATAGATCATAGCTCCTCAAGAGATAGCAAAACATGTGTTGTTCAGGACAGAACCATGAAGTCAGAACCACGGAACAAAATTTGGGATGTTAGATTTGAGAATACTGATTGAATGCACCAGAATCACACCTCATAGCTGAAGATGAGAAGACTTTGATCTTGCATGAGAGACTTTCCCTCAAAATCTTTGGGACCCAGGCCAGTAGCTAAGAAGTTGCAGCCAACCTTGGCAAATGCCACTCCACACAAATCAAATCTGTTGAATTAGTACTGAGCTGCTGTGGGAAAAAGGAGAGGGGAGCCCTTGACTGCATACCTTCAGCAGGGAAAAATAGATCTAATCCAGATTTGTCTAATGATATGAATCCATGTTTGTCACAGCCAAGTATCTTTGGCTGCTTTGCGTTTGAGTTGCTTTCATCACCAGTAGGAATTCATTTGGTACTTCTCATGACTTTTGCCTACACAAACAATACGCTTAAGATTTCAGTGATGGTTTAATTGTTGTCTGAATTTTGGTTTAAATATAGCAATTGGAATTAAAAAAACCTTTGAATTAGAACTCTAATAAGACAGAAAAATGAGCAATCCTTTTGATAAGAAGTTGAATACTTTTGTTTACTAGCTCTACTGCTCCCTTCAGCTTCAATTAGCTTTAATTCCAAAGCACTTTATGCAATTCTGTGTGAATGGGAATTATCCATATTAAAAGGTCTCGGGCTTCTCCTACCACTCACACAGAATTTCAGATTTTCAAACAGTTTGCCCTTCCAATTGCAATGCCAGTGTTAGGTAAGCTTATTCTGCAGTTCCTCAGCAGATTAGCTTGGATTTGCCTACCCTTTGGATGGCTTCTTCTTCATTTGCAGTGCTCAGCAGAGTCCAGTTTCCGTTCCTTTATCACTGGAAGACTCCCTGCTCAGGAACCCATTATAATTTAGGGACAAATTTTATGCTATATCTTAGACCATTTAATATCTTCCATTTTGAAATATCCTGAAGCATGTAGACAGCAGGATTGTCTCAACTGAGCGCAGAGCTCAGACACATGGGTAGTCTTATGTCAACTGGGATAAATCAGTTGGCCTACAAATAAGGGCAAAATTGTATCTGTGTAGAGCTGTGTGTACAATTGCTTACCCTCTACTGAAAAACAGGAATATGATATGATATTGCTGCAGACACAGAATTTCAGCTTATTCAGTCACGAGAGCCTCTGCTTGCTGCTGTTGCAAATGCATATGCATCAAAATTTAACACTGCAGTAATAAAACCCTTTTCACCTTCTCTGCTGTAGGGCTGAGGCCTTCTTTGCTTCCACAGCTATTTTTTTTTTCCAGTTTTCTTCCACTTCCATCTACCCTTTTCTCATTATTTCTGCATCAAACACATGGGTACTTGGTCTCCTTTCTTGACAAGCGTGGCAATATTTTTTGAATCTGTAACACAAGTTTTTGGGGCATCAAAGGAAACTCGCGTGGGGTACAGAGTCTCCAGTATTCAGGCAAGGAGGAGAAAAGACACAAAGACACTGGATTCCTGATGCCCTTTTCTCTCTGTTGGCAGCTGGAAAACAAGCTGCAACTCAGTCTTCACTTCCAGGCAGCTCCGTTACTGCCAGGATCCCTGGAGAGACAGTGAGGATTAAGGCCATGAATGTCTTAACACTTCCAGTATAAAAAAGCAGAAGGAAACAATGTGGTTTCAAAAGAGAATTTAAAAAAAAAAAAGGCATATTAATACATCAGAACAAGAGATTCAGGCATATTTTTGTTTGTTTGGACTTAGTCTCATTTTAAATGCCATTTCCCATTTTACTAGCTCATAAAAAAATCAAGGTTATGTACTCTGTGATGAAATCTGACACAGTTCCATTAATTGTAATGAGGCAACTCTATTTACGCTGTATGAGGCTCTGGCCCTTTTAAACCAGCTTCACGTGTCAGAGACTCTTTGAGCATACCTTGATGCAAGGAGAAGAAATATATATTTGGGATTCATGGTTTAATTCTGCATGATAAAGTAACTCATATTGCTTTCAGGTACCCTAATACCAGTTTATTAAAAAATTTTAACTGCCTTTATCTTATCCCTTCTCTGCTTGTCACAATGCAATATTTCATGTGCATTGATTATATTCAAAAGTACCCAAGTGATGATTTTTCCTCCCTCATTATTCCTGTATTTCACACCCTGTAAGACTAGATCTGAAACATGTTTATTAAAAGTGACAGCAGGGAACATAAGAACACAAGGACAATGAAGACGTTATCTACCTTGCTGGGTTGTGCTCCTTGAAGTGTTCTGCTTCAGGCGAGGCTGCCTCTTGCAAGATTTTCTCATCTAAAAATTCATTATTACACAAATGCGTCCCTGGAAACATTGATAACAAAATTAGTAGAAAAAAATAAAAATCAAAAAAATTGGCTAATTCTAAAGTAATTTTCAGTCTACAGGTTTCGAAATGAAATAATTTTGTGTCCAACAGTTTGCAAACATTTTCATACAAAATATTCTTTTGTCTTCCATCTAGTATTAGCTCTGTCATACGCTTTTTGTCCCTCCATATATCCTTTCCCAATCTTACCACACTGCGAAGCAAAGGCAATAAGGGGAGAAAAACTTAAAAGGTGCAGGAAACAGGTTTTTAAAATAAGGGGATGGTGACAAAAAGCTGCACGTTTTCTCATCTCCTGCTACAGAAAAAGCAGAAAATTGAGATGAAGAAGAGATAAAACGCTCTTCTCTTCAAAAGTGTTTAGCCAATAATTTGCACATTAATTGTAATTAATTAATAACGTTAGTTCCTTTCCACCACCACCACCTCGTGGGCATAATTTCATTCTGTCCTCTGTGAGACCTGATGAGGGGCAGAGGAGAATGAGGAGGCTACAGCCCATCTCTGCAGTACCCCCACAGGGCACAGGGCTCGGGTTAGGCAGATGAGTGTGGGGAGAAATAAGCCCCCTGCTAAATCTCAGCACTGGAATTAAGCTCTTCTTCCCCTTTCACAGTGGTCGGGAAGGGAGATTAGAGGTTGGTGGCATGTTCAGCTGAGGGGGATGTGAATCCACACTGTGGCACTCTGTGGTCCTTCACCTGAAGTCCTGTTCTCCCCCTGGTGACAGTACCAGCAGTTTTGTGGTGAGAGGGATTTCTGGCCAAAAGTGAGTCTTGTTAGGTACAAAAAAAGATTCCCAGGAGAGGGGAATTACTGCATTCAGGGCCAGCCTGCCGTTAGAGAGATGAAGGGAATCATCAAGGCATTCCCATAGGGATGTAGCAAGGACATGGGTTGTCATGCTGCATCAGGAAGGCAACTGTGACAGGGGACACGGTGATCCATGCTCTAAATGCAAACGCTTCATTCATGTTTAGAACAGTGCTGTACTCTCTGAGTAGACTTAGTAACAGAGGTAGGTTTAGATCTGAAACAGAGCACCACCCCACAAGGAACGGGGGTCGAAGCTTCTCACCCGAGGGAGAATTGTGCTAGAACTGCAGTTTGTGTCCTCTGGGCACCATTAGCTTGGTCCAGCTGGTCCATATCCAGCAGCAACTTCAGTTTGCAGCACTTCAGGGGAAAAGGAAAGGTACCTTAGAACTAGTTATTTTGGAATTATATGTCAGCACATTGGGAATGTTTTCAATTTCACCCTCTCTCTGTTATAGTTACCACTCCATTGCTAAACCGTTCCGATTTCTAAAATACAGCTGTGCTGTGTTCTATCCACAGATCTATGGGTGGTAGGATAGAGAGAAGCAAGAATGCTCCTCGACAGAAGACTAAAAACAGAAAATATGACCTCTCCCTGTGTCCAAAAGTAAGCAGAGCTCTGGTTGGAGGAAGATAGGAAGGTCTGAAAAGCTTTTATGGCTTTACTGCACTTGAGAGGATTTCTGTCAGGGCCCAGAGGGCAGTAATAAGCCTTGATCACCCTGACCAGCCTCACCTGGAGCCTCCACCCACAGCCACGGGCTCTATTTAAGATCACTCCTGAGGCATTTTTTCCTACCTGAACTGTGTTGGAGAAATGGTAGTCTACTGCTATTCTTACAGCCACCCTTGATCTGGACCTCAACTCATGGAGTGACTTCCTGACTTGACCTGGGACCTGCCTTGTCTGTGTGGATCTGTGTTTGGTGATACTCCTGGGAGAGATGAGCTAGCAGAGTATGGAGTGTGTAGCACAGGTGAAACAGCTTACACTACCAGACCAGTGGTATTTTGGATCAGGTCTTGATAGATTGGATCATTGGTCCAATGTTAACAGTATGAGCTTCAACAAGGCCAAGTGCTAGGCCCTGCCCTTGGGCCACAATAACCCCATGCACCGCTACAGGCTTGGGGAAGTGTGGCTGGAAAGCTGCCTGGCAGAAAAAGACCTGGGGGTTCTAATTGACAAGCGGCTGAATATGAGCCGGCCCAGGTGGCCAAGAAAGCCAATGGCATTTTGGCTTGTATTAGAAATAGTGTGACCAGCAGAAGTACTCAGCACTGGGGAGGCCACACCTGGAGTATTGTGTCCAGTTCTGGGCCCCTCGATACAAGAGAGACATCGAGCTGCTGGAGCGGGTGCAGAGGAGGGCAACGAAGCTGGTGAAGGGCCTGGAGAACAAATTGTACGAAGAGCCATTGGAGAGCTGAGACTGTTTATTCTGAGGAAGAGGAGGCTGAGGGAAGACCTCATCACTCTCTACAACTACTTGAAAGGACACTATAGAGAGGTTGGTGCTGGTCTCTTCTTGCAGGTAATTAGTGACAGAATGAGAGGGAATGGCTTCAAGCTCCAACAGGGCAGGTTTAGCCTAAACATTAGGAAAGAATTTTTCACAGAGTGGTCAAACACTGGAATAGGCTGCCCAGAGAGGTGGTTGAGTCACCATCCTTGGATGAGTTCAAGAGTTCTTTAGATGTGGTGTTGGGGGATATGGTGTAGGGGAGAACTTTGTAGTAGGGTTGATGGTTGAACTTGATGAACCCAACAGTCTTTTCCAACCTAAATGATTCTATGGTTTACAGCTGTACTTGAGGAATTAGGTGTTGTATATCTGACTATTTGGTCTCCTTGCGGTGTGGGGGTTAGGACTGGCTCTTGAATAAAACATGGAATCGTTGGAACTAGAATGCTTAGCTTAAATTCTCCACGTGTCTGGATGAGACTCGAGACAGTGTTGTATTGGTGATGCTTTAAAATTTGATCTGCAGCTGTTGCCTCAACATGCTAGCAAAACACTTGTGTAAGTGTACTAAGAGAACAGCTTAGGAAGCTCACTCCACAATTTACTTTCCTTCAGGGAGAGTAATTTAACAGCGATTATGGCAAGTTTTTCAAACAGTTTATCTAGAAAAGAATGGTTGAAGGTGTTAAGGGTAGCTAGGTGCCTGGCACTTCATGGGCAAAGAAGCAAATGCAATCTGGGTGTACGGCTCCTATTTATCTCCCATAAACTCTCCAGCTGATGGTATAGTGGTCTAACCAGCCTGTATTCTTCCCTTTCAGTAACTGATTCCTACATTTGTTTAGGGAAAGGCTCTGGAGAATCAGTCCATACAATGCTCCTGATGTTTATGCAGAGTTGGTATGTCATGGTGAGGCTTGACTCTGTGCTCCTACAGCTTCTGTAAATGTAAGTTCATGGCCAGGTGAGACTTCAGAGCATCCCACATCTCCTATCATGATAGAAAAAAAGAAGCTATGAACACTTAAGTGATGGATTTGTCAGGTGTTTTCACTGTTACAGCTTCAACTTGTTCACTTCCCACACCAATTTCTACTCCAGCCAGCTCTGCTGAGTATTGCTGACTAACTCTTATATGGGTGACTCAGAAGAACTCACTCTGGTTCAATATTTCGCTATGTAATTATGGGGTACCAAAGTTGTTATTAATGTTGGTGCAATGCAAAGATATTATCTTCGTTCTCCATATGTTCTGTCAGAACAAATGTTATTGCTACAAATGACACTTCTGTACTGAGTCATACAAATGTAGCTGTTTTCTCCTGCCACTGCTGTTCATTTTTACCTTCGAAATAACTGTTTACGCTTTACAGGATGAAGTGAATCCATCTGTGTTTTGCAAGTAACAGGACCACGAATCTGGTAGAGGTCAGCTGTAGACATTATGTGAAACCACGGGAGTCAAGAAAAGCAGTTAAAACAGCAGCCACCGCACTGTCTTAATGATGACAGACATCAAATCTGACGCTTGGCCAAATGCTCGTTCCAGACATTTTTGGAACGAAGTGCCCATGACTGTCAGAGACATCTTCAGAAAGGCAGAATGCTCCATCCGTCCCAATGCTGGGAACATTTGATTACTTCCTGTAAATAGGAGTTAAAGGAGATCAGTGTGATGCTGTGCTGAAATGAGCAAAAAGGTGAGGCAGAACCAGTGCTTTGACACTTGTGCTGGGTTGCAGGGCTCTAAACTTGGCACCAACAAATTCCAGATTTGTCCCTCCTCTAGGGAGAGGCCTACTCACTTAGCGGAGCTACAACTAAAATCGTTTTTACCTCCTGAACCTCTCCATTCCTCACTTTCTCCACTGAATTGAGTCAAGCATCTTATTCATCACTTACAGTCCATTCACGATCCAGATGTTGCATTTCATTTGGCTTTTGTCTTAGGGGGCTTTCTGAGCCTATGATCAAACTTTCAGTTCTAACATCTTTGGTCTTTGCTTGTGAACAGAGGTGGACTAAATTACTTTTAGCTCTCTGTTCCTTCACACGGTATGAGTAACAGTCACAGGTCCAACAGAGGACTCTGTCCCACCAGCCAACTCTTAAAACTTTTATCCACAGCTCGGTCATCTTCCCAGAGCACTGAGAAACTGGAAAATGTTTGAGGTAAAAATGAGAATTTGGGGTCTCTCGGGTACCTATCACTGATCAAAATGCAATGCTTTATCCTCAGAGCATTTGTATATGGTCTGCAGGCTTTTCATGTTGCCATGGTGGTTCTAGCAGTGCTGGTAATCACAGCCAGCTCCTTTCTGTGGGTACTGACACAGGAAAGAACTGTCAGTGAGACTCTGAAGTATCTGATGTAATCACAGCTACACTGATAGGCTATTCATTCCTTCCTATGTCCTGCAAATACTTCCCTTACGATGTAGTACCATCATTCTGTGGGATGCAGGCAGACTACCCATTCAAAAACCATCTGAATGTCAGCCAAGGCTGTAAAATTTAATTACTCATGAATGCCTGTCACCAGGCTTGCTTTTTGCTCACTTTATCCACTTTTCTTCCAAAAAAAAAAATAAAGTAATCTCTTTGCCTTCTTCAGTGCTCTAACTTTGAGCAGCTGACTATCTACCAGAGAAAATCAGCAATGATAAATGCAAAGTCAATTAATGCAAGTCACAGATTACTTAATCACGTGGAATTTATCAGGTACATGTAGGTGTCTATTTTTGGTTGCTACTGTGCTTGTATAGGCATTTCCAGACTGTCCTGATATGGCAAAAATGAACTGCTAGAAAAATCAGGCTGCAAAGAAAAAGATGTTTCTAGAAAGCTTTGTTTAATAAAAGAAAAATACTGAACTGCATGCATGGCATGCAAGTCACATATAAAACAGGTGTTGCAATTCACTCTTAATGCATCTCTTCTGAAATGCACCAGACATATAATTCCATATTTCAATTTGTAGATGAATGGATTGATCATCAATAATATTTCTGTGACCCAAAAAAGGGTATTTAATATTATTTTTTTCTATTGTACATCATAGTCTTTATTAGTGTATTTTCCAGGTGTGCTGTAGCTCAGAGAGGCAGGCTGTTCAATATGGCTTTTGGTCACTAACTGCAGTTTAATCAAAAAAAAGAGACCTTCAGAATATGTATCTTGGTAAGGGTAAGCATAAAGGTGTTATTATTCCACATGGCCCATACGGAATCAAGGTCTCCAGTTCTTACAAATTTTGTATCTTTGGCATTCTGCAAGATTGTCATTATTCATCAGCAGTTAAACATTACTGTGCAATAAATTAGGGAATTTGTTTTGTCTTCTCCATCATTGCAACTTCATAGAGTGTGTTATGGCTCCTCCCTTTTAAAACATGTTGACATTTTACGTGGCAGATCCATACCTGTCTCTGAGTTACGCCCTGACAATTTACCTGCAATTATTTCTTTTTTTATTTCTTTGTGATTACAATTGTTGCACCAGCCTAGTTTGCTCATTGCTTTAATTTCATGCTCATCATTTAGGTCTTGTTCAATGCTAATAGCACGATCACTGCTCTGCGGTAAACAGGACAAGACATATTAGATGTCTTAAGGAGTTCATAATTGAAAACAGATTGACAACTGTAGTTAATGCATAGCATTCCAAAGTAATCCTTTGTGGCTTTGCTTTTTCTGCTGGCTTCCAAATGTTTGACATACTGATTTCAATTTTAGAGCACTGGCTCTGTGGTTCGTAACCACTCACCAAACAACTTCTGCAACTCGTGTTGCCAGACTTTGGTTATTGGTTGTTGATGTCAATATTTGTACCTGGGATTTACATTGCTACTTTCACAGGGACAAAAGAGATGTGGTAGATGGGCCACATAACAGTTTCCATTCCCTCCTTGGATATCTGGGGGGGGCGGATTTCACATCATACACCTGCTGATTTATGATCTGCTGATGAGGGTAGTCCTGTCCCCATCTGCCTCTCTGCATTGAATATGATGCAGTCTCACTGGCAGGAGATCACCATGGTCATCTTGAAGGCAGGAAGGTCCTTTTCTTGCTTCTGCAAACTGATCTGATTCCACCCATATTCCACCCATGGCTGCAAAACCTTCATTTTATGCAATGAAAATAGTGGGAGGGTACAGCCAAGAGAGGAGAGAGACCAGCACCTGCAGTTAGACAAGATATGGAATAATATTAAACTGTACCGCTAAGTCCCACTGACGTTATTGAAATTATTTGTGGGTTTAAAGGAAATTGTTCTGAGTTGTTCTTAAATCCTTGAATAGGAGACTAAGAAATGGAAGAAGAGTTAGTAAGAAGTGGCTAATATAATTCATTACTTACTTACTTGTAACAGTGGTTTCCAGAGTGCAATCTCAAGTCCAAGCCACAAGTAGACACAAAAAGGAAAGGTTGTGTAAAGTGTATGTATGTCCTTCCTTTTTTGGAGAGCTTATAGTATGAAATATAGATTTCATATAGAGTTTCATCCTAAGCAGGAAACAGAAGACCTTCCTAATTTTGTAGAAAGCAATCCTTTCCTTTGCAATTCTTGAAAGTTTTGCATCAGCCAGTGGTTTTCTTGCTGTTATAATTTAGACTCGTGTCTAGATTTCATCTGTCTCATAAATGTGCATCTCCTCAGATAAGTAGGTGTACCTTTGGCTCATCTAAGTACTCCCAAGGGATGAACAGTGCAACCTCGCAAACAGATTGAAGTCAGCGTTCCTGATCATGATCATATTTCTCCATCGCTTTTTCGGATTTGTTTTTTTGCCTAATCTAATGACAAACAGCTCAGATGAAGACTGCATTGATTTAGGAGAGTTTCAAGGAGCCCTGCATGAAGTGATGTAGATACCCCAAAAATGTATCATGTTCCTTTTATCTGCAAATCTTTCTAAAAGAGGGATGTTGGAAAGACGGCTGCCTCGGAGAGAGTTCCTGTGAAAAAAGCAAAAAGCTGGCACACATAAAGAACTGGAAAGTGTAGATTTAGGAATGTCGCTTGCCATATGTTCATGCCTAGTAAAGCAATGCAGCAAAGAGTTTCTGCCTTGTTAGCTATGGGGTTTTGTTAGGACAAATACCTTTACTGGTTTTTCTTCTGGTGCACATGTGTTTTCAACCATGTAGATTTTATTTAGAAAATGATTTACGAAGCCCATTGCCCTCACTGATTACTTGTCTCCTTCCTTAGCGAAACAAATGCAGGTAACTATGGAACACACGATGATTATTTCACTGGCATATCATTAAAATTTCCACTCTGGCTGCAGATGGTGTCAGGTCTTGTGGCCAAGAAAAATAGCCTAAGTCTTGCAGCAAGAGAATAGATCAAAAAGACTTCATTTTTTTTTTCAAGTTCACAGGTACTACTGTAGATAATCAATAGCCACTTCTCCTATGCGTTTTCAGTTTATGAAAAGCATTCTATCCTCAGACTAGAAAAAACCTAGCAAACCTACCCTATACATTCAATGCAATTCTTTCTGAGGCTAAAAAGATGTAAAGATTAGATACGTGTTATGAATTCCAGCCAGGAATCTGTCTTCATCCTGTGCCCAAAATTCCCTGAAGAGCTGAAGATGTTCCTTCTGGGCAATGTTAGGCTCTCATTTGCCCTAAGAATCTTTCTGCTTGATCCTGATCCTCCCTGTAGTGTTCAACCAGACAATGTTCCAGGTCTGCCCTGATTTCCCCTTCCCTACTGGTTTTCCCCATTCATGTTTCTGACATGCTTTCTAGGTTCCCTCCCCCCAACCCTTCCCCATTCTATTTTTGCACGTGTGTTGTGTGTGGTGCCTACATAGCTTTCTTCCATTGTAAGCCTAATTAAATCTAATTGCATTGCCCGGGTAGCCTTCTACACAGCTTTGACTGCAACATCCCATTTGATTTAACTCAAATGTTAACTAAATGTGCACACGTATTTCTGAGAGCACATCAAATGAGGCAGAGCCCAGACTATATAAAGCAAACGCAGTTCTAGCGCATTCAGTTTAGTAGGGGATAACAAGAAATAAAACAGAACACCATAGCTGCTCTCTCCTTTGCTTGGAATTGTAAATGCAAGCAAATATTTTGCAATTTTGGTATTTTTGCTGGTTTTTTTTTAACATTCAGGGCATCACGTAGGTTCCTGAAGAAAGAGGGGGAGGTGGGGGTTAAGGGATTGCAAGCGCTGGAGCAAGGTGAGAGCTCAGTTAAGGTTGCAGGGCATGGAGTACTCTCCAGGAGACCTGCATCCCTCACTGCATCATTGTACTCTTCAAAAGGGGAAAGGCTCATGCTTATCAAGTGAAGAGTGTTCACCATCCATTTAGGGCTTGGATGCAGCATTGTTGGATTTATGAACTTACTATCTCAGTAGTTACGTTAATCTTTCAATTAAGTTTTTTTTGTGTTTTTTTTTTTGCTAAGGTGCAGTGAATAGTTTAAACAGCTATGATGTTCTTGCTTGATGTTTGCCAGGACAAGATATTTGCACTAGATATTCCAGCTATGGTAACGTTCATCCCCATGATCCAGCTGACGGGAGCAAGGAGCAGAGTAATCAATTTATATTCAGACTGCTACAAGTGCCTATCCTTGGGGACTGGTCCACGGGGCAAGGGGTGGAATTTTAACAAGTATAAACTGAGATTGGCATAATGTGAACCCCAGTAATCTGGTCTGCAGATTGCCCCCCTGGCAAGGGGAGGAGGTAGTAAATTCGGGCTGTGGTGATGTTAATTGCAATTACTTGTTTTGCAGAGAGGAGGGGAGGGTGAGTGAGTGTGTGTTTTGCTGCCATGTTGTCACCAGCCCTTACAATCTGATCCCCGGGGACAAAGGGTGGAGTTTATAAAGAAACTATATTAAGACTGTATTCATGTTGATCATAGAGTTTATAATATATTTATAAGAACATGGGGGGCCCTGAGAGGGATGGTGGTCCATGCCACCAGAGGAACTGGGATGGACATGGCAGGGGCAAGAAAAGGTCTTATGTGTTTGCACTGCTTTTCCCCCTCAAATAAAATACCTGATTTCATGATCAGAAGTTGGCGTTAACTGGTAATAAATAGAATGAAATACAGATTTTCCGAGTTAGGACTTTTGCCTGTGACCTTGCTGAAAGACCAGGAATACTCAGGTGAAATGGAAGAACAAAGGGTCACAAGAAAACCTTTGAGTAGGAGGTCCTGGCTATGCAGAGGACATGGGTCTAAACTAAGGAACACATGAGAGAGCAAGAAAATTGAGGCAAGGGTAGTTACTGGGCTTATTACTTTGCCCAGACCATGTATTTCTTATATTCCTTGGCTAAACAGGCAAGAAAAGCCATCTTGTGAGATTCACGTGACACTTCGCTGTATGTGCCTTTGTGACTGTGCATATATGTTTGTTTACACCTATAACACATCCAAGAAGTTAATTGTAAGCCAAACAAACTGCATCTCAATCTTGTGTTTGGGGCTGGAGTGTGTTTAGGTCACCACAGAGCAGGGACTTGGGAGGTGACGTCAGTGCAACGGTTCCCTACCTGGTGGCCATTTTAATGGTACAATGCCTCAAAAAAAAGATAGGTGTCTTTAGCCTGGCTCTGACCTTTAACTTCCAGTCAAGGCATCTTATGGTACTATTTGCTACTAAGTTAATTATTAATCTAACGTCACGAGTCTTTCCTGTATGGAGCTTGTTAAAAGACCATTATCAGGTCTCCTCACACGTTCATCTTGTGTGATGGAATGAAGGTAGGCTTTCCAGTCCTCAAGTCATCTATCTTATCCTTCTACCTTCTTTCTTGACTTTTCTGAAGCATGGATACCAGCAGATAATCCACTGCCTTGCAACTGAGAAAGGGAAAAGTGAAGAGAGTTATTTTTGAACTTTTTAATTTTTGCCATTGAATTTGTCTTTTCCTTTCAGACAGGACTCTGGGAATTTGGATAATACTAGACTTCGGCTAGAAATATCCAAGGTTCTTAGATTTACTCATGTCTCTGTGTGATACAACACAGATATGTTTTTCTACAGATATTTTTAAAAGTGGGTAGGTTCCTCCTCCCAGAGCTAGGAGCTGTCTGTGCCTATTTAGTGTCTTAAAAGATCCTGGACCTTCACAGAACTTTAGTTGAATGTTTTTGAGAAGGGCTAATCAAATCAGCTGCTTTTGGCATTAAACCTCAGTGCTTTGAATCAACCCTTCCCCCCACCAGGAAACGTAGCCTCGTCATTCAGCAGCTACATAGGCAGCGTCAGCATGACTCCAAATGAGAAAGGAGCTTAAGTTAAATGCCTGAAGAAGCTACTGTGACTTTTCCCTTCAGGATACATCTCCGTGGTGTGGTGCAGTGCTGTGTCAAGATATTCTTATTGCCATGTGGAGCGCCCCTGAAGTCAGCAGTTCTGCACTTACAGGCTGTTTGAAGCATCAGTCCTCAGCTTTGGTTGGTAGAACATATAGGTACTTCGCTATAGCCTAGGCTGAAGAGAGATTGATGGGTTTGGTATGTGCATGATGGTGCAGCTAGACTCCATTCTTCCAAATTCTTCCAAGTTTACATGTTTCTCTGTTTGCCAGTATCATCTACAAGAGGAACACACTGAAGTGACTGCAGAGCATGAAAATATTACACATATATGCCAAATAATACATTTCTATCGTAAAGCTTTCACACATGAGGTGGTATTTGGAAGAAAAAGGTATTGTGATTTAAGGCCTATCCCATTTAAGTTAAATTGCTGGGGGAAAGAAGAAAGGAATTGAGAATGCAGAATTAAAATTGGCTTTTCTGGAGCTCTTCTGAGCTGGAACGTGTAGCAGCAATATGATACCTGGAGCACAGAATTGCTGTTGAAGGAGAATCCTTGTTGAAGGAGAGGAGTTTAATCCAAAATACCTCTCAGGAATGTCACAAAAGTCGCATTTACTATTCTGGTATATTGTCATGAATGTGCCTTAGATGCAAAAATTATATTTGATCTCTCTACTTTCTTTGCAGATTCACTGTAGTGGGAGTAGGATCAGGCTTTCATTAGATAGTTGGTTCTGCACTCTGTCTATCTGTCTGCACCTCCCTCTCTTGCGCTCTCTTTAATCTTTCTGAGCAATTTTCTCTCTTCCTGCAGGGGTGATTGAAATGATCCTTTGAAGCAACCAGCTTTGACATTTGGAGAAAAAAAAAATATTCAAAAATGAAAGAATGCTCTAATTAAGCACAACATCAGTTAAAGCTCAAGCAAAAATATAAGATTCTGATCAGTTCTTTCATGTATGCTTGAAAACTGCCCCATGTTAGCAGAGGGGCTCATTAGAGGGTGCTTACAGGAGCTCCAGATTATCAAGCAGAGACACCCATGGGTGATATCCGAGACTGTCTGTAGGAAAATTAAATGTTAACCACCCTTCACATAACACATGTTGGAACCTACTGCCCAAGCAGTTCACTTTTGTTTACGCTGGGGCTATGAAACGTTGTTCCAGAAGTGAAATGGGGCTCAAAAGGGTGTGAGCTCCATTCTTCACTGTTGTTTTCACCGAAAACTGGGCCCTCTGGGTCCAGGCATTTGCACGTGTGCTTAATCATACCTGTGTGATTTATCAGTTATATGGCAAGATTAAGAAGAAGATCTTTTCAACGCCGAGTCTTTTGTTCTCCCCCAGTGATGTTGCTGTCGTGGGTGTACAGTAGGTTGAGGAAGTTCTGAAAGGACAAGCTTCACCTTGTATCCCCGTGTCTCCTGGCCACCTGATACCAAAGCTGAACTTGGACGTTGCGAGAGCTGAGGCTGGCACTTCCACACATGATGCCCACAGCTCATTGCCTTTTTGCTAAGGCAGCAATTAGTTATCTCGTGCAAATGACGCACAGGATGTGATGAGGAGATGTTCTGAATTCACCCTCGGAGAGGCTCTCCACAAGGCAGGGCTGGGGAAGGTGTTGGGGGCCAGCGGGTTCAGCCCCACGGTGCCCCAGCCAGCCGGTTCACAGAATCCACCTCATAACAGTAGTGAGATAGATACAGCTTAAAAGTGAATAATTGTGGCGTGCCCACACACCGCCCCTTGAAAAGCTGTTTAAGTGGAATGATATAAATCGTCTGCATTGTTTTACTCGCTCTCCTTTTCTTTTTTGCTGAGTCGAGGAATAATTCCCCGCAGTGAGGTTGTGTGCTGCCGAGGTTTTTTTTTTTTTTTCTGAAGCTTTCTCAATATACTTAGTGTTGTCGGGCAAAAAGGCTAGAGGAACAAGGTGGGTGGAACTCACAGAAGCTCCGAGGTTTCAGCCTCTTGGGGGGGTTTGGGTGAGCCCGATTCCTGGCGTGGATGGTTTTCATTTAGCCATAGGCTTTTCTTTGCTCCAGGCCCATGGACAGTTATATTTATCCTTAAAAGTACTACCGCAAGCCCTCCTGTTGGAAAGCTGCACACCCACAGAAGGCAAAATGGGTGAAAAAGGCACAGGAGGAAGATGTCAGCACTTTGGCAGGACTGGGAGTTTGTTGCTTGCATTAATAACGTGCTAGAGCAGGAGAAACAAATTTTAAGAACCGGTTGCACGTTGGGGTGGGACTATGGTGTGAAGACTTCTCCCTGCAAGAATCCACAGCCTTTATCTTTCAGTGGCCACTTGTCACCAAGCGCTGTCCTGGGGGACTGGGCACATTTCGCCTGGCTGTTTTGGGTAGTTCTCTCCAGAATTTGCTGACCTTGCCTGGCTTACAGCATGGGTATAATGCTCTCTTTCCCGTGGGCGCAGAAGGAGTCTACTCAGCTTAGAAAGACAGCCAAACGTTAAGAGGGCAGTCCAAGCATGCATGCTAGTGGGTTCCTGTGTCTTCTTGTTCTTTGAAGGGCACCTTATATCCTCATGGATAAGTACAGCATAGGTTAAAGGAAAAAAAAAAAAAAGTGCTTTTTGCAAAAAATTGGGCTCTGAATTACTAAAATCTTGAACTGTTGGCAGAACAAAGGAGAGCCTGTTCTTTACTCCTTCAGTCATCAGGCTTTTGTTGACAATTATTTTGGCGTGCATAGCACAGGCACGCTGTGACCATACATTTCTGCAACCTCTTGGGAAAAAAAAAAAAAAAGAGGATTGTGCTGGTGTTTGATTCTGCAGCTTTCTCTGCTGCCCAACAGGACAGAAAATAAGACCTAATAGAGTAAGTCTTGTGTTCCTTTACTTTTTAATACGGAACACTTATCGGCAGTAGATATGTTAATACCATTTTAAAGTTGACTCCTTTGATAGCTTCAATCCGATCTGACAAGGAGTCTGTTGCCAACAGATATTTGCCAGGGCTTCTTGGCTAAAGCATCTTCCCAATCTTTTGACAAATTCAGTGTCTCAACACTGTGAATCTCACACCCACCACCCCCAAAATACTGTCAGAGCAAGTGGCTTTCTTTAGAAATGTCCTCTTTCCAAGTTTTGCACCCTGAAAGTTCCTCTTCAGATTTACCAAGTCTAGCTTGTGGGAGGACGTCTGGTGACGTCTTCTTATCTTCGTCTGCAGCAGACCAGTTGTTTCTGCCCTGCAGACTCCATGGCTGGTCCCTGACTGCCTGCGCTGATGAGGATGGAGAGCGAGTCTCTCGGTGCCGGTCCTGTGAGCAGGACCTTGTCCTGGGCCACCTGCGTCACTACTACAAGCAAAGCCCAGGAAGTCACATCGTGTCACCAGACCGCCTGGCACAGTTCAGAGAGTAACAAATATTAATTGTCATCTGCTGACTAATGGCTACTCGTGAGAGATAGTATCTGCTTAGCTTGTTCTCACTTCGTGGATTATCCCCCTTTAAGAAGAGAGTAGGTGGGCGAAGAGGCCTCTGGAAGGAGAAGGGATGCTCCTTCCCTTAGGGAGCAATTGAATCTGCCCAAGGGAATGACGTCCAGGTTACAGGGGGGATCAGAGGAAGCAGCAGCAAGGCTTTTTGGCAAGGCAGCAATTTGCAGCACAGCGAGGGAGTAAGGAAGAGACCACTGAGAGATGCAGCGAGCACACTTTGAGCTCTGTGCTGATGTAGGAGAAAACTTCTTACAGAACCAGGGAGGCTCTGCAGATACTTGCAACCCACTAAAAAACTCCAAAATATAGCTTGAGAGCAACAGCCCACCTTTCTAGGGCACAATGGGTAGGGGGAGATTTATTTATAAGCCTTTTAAACTATTCCTGTATCTTACCTACTGTCGTACCTAATCACTTGGCATCTCCTGATCTAAAAAATTCAAGAAGTCAGGGCTTTTGTCTAACAAAGACTGGCTTTTTCTAAATTTGAACACCTCCTAGGTTGTCTTTGAGGTGCTCCCTGTGAAAGAAAAGGTCTTGACAGATTTGTATCAAAGCTTGGGCTAGCCTGGGATTCCATCTCACAATCTGGTGGTTTTCCTAAAATGAGTTGGCAACCTGACCTGATTTGAACTGAATCATCGCAGTAGTAAATGACACTTTGTTCTCATGTTACCAGACTTAAAAGAAAATTCTGAGACTGAGTCATCAGATCACCATGAAGATAAAGTGCTTTTCCATCCTCTGTACCTGGTCTCTGTAGATCTGCTGTGAGGTGCACGGTTGGGCTGCCTCTGCCTGGGTGGAGGGACTTCAGCTTTGCAGAGCAGTGGACACTAGTTCTCTTCAGCATCAGGGCGCTGTGCAACTCTAACACTGAGAAGCTGCCTTCCCAAAATGTATCTTCAAGTTTTGCAAGGATCTGGAGCAGGTGATGCTTTCCTCTCTTCTGGGGGGTAGAGGGCACTGATGGTGGCCTGGACGAGTGGTGAGATGAAGTGTGTGATGGAAAGAATTCCACTGCCTTGTGTGGCTTCTTTTCCTGCCTGTCTCCGTTCAGCTGTACAACGCGCATTGATGGTGTCTCGCTCTGGGCTGAGGCTGCTGGAAGATGCTCTGAGGAGAAAAAAAGGAGCATTTATCTTCTCTGACAGGTCTGTTGTGCCACCCCAGGTAGGCCAGGCAGATGCATTAGCCATATTGCTGCTCTCACACTTGCCTGTGAGACAGGAGTGCCTGTAAAACCTCTCCAGAGGTTGCTTCCACAGCTCTGTTCTTCCTTCCCTTCTCCACAGCTCTGTATGGACTGAACCTGCCGTGACCAAGACATAAGAACATCCTCCCCTGCTTCTTTAGGAGTCAGCAGAGCTCCAAGATTTGCCTCTGGTGCTCCAGACCCTCCATCCCCCTCTCTGGGTTTGGACTTATCAGCAGCCTTAAGCTTTGGCAAAGGCAGAGGAAAATTCCTTGGGGAGAAGGAGAAAGCTCTTCTCTGCCCAGTATTCACAAACATGCTGGTGTATATTAAGTCCATACTGTCCATGTGAAGAAGTACATGGAAAATACGTACCTCCACATGGAAAAAAAAAAAAAAGCATCATCAGTGCATAGCTGAACTTGAAAAGTGTTATACAATATCACTCTGAAACTCTTCAGTGGGTTTGTAGCTGGTCTAACCAGTCTTTTGCATCATGGAATCTTCCCCTACGTATTATTCATTAAACAAAGGTATTTATTAGAGCAGAAACTGCAGCACGTGGCGTAGATAACATCTCTAGTGCAGGGGGAGAAAGCTCTAACCATTCTTTAGAACACACCTTGCTCTTGTGTGAATGGCAGGTCATGCTCCTTCAGTGGCAGAGACAACATGTTCCTGAGGAGCACCTGGAGGATTTCCACCATCGGAGCAGTTGGGAGCCAGCAAATGCCCTACTGCTGCGTCCACCCACCTCGTTCATCTGTGACTGTTGCTCATAGCATGCTTTTCTACCTTGTTTTCCTGCATGTTCCAGGTGGGAGGTTTCCAGCAGCTCCTGAGGGGCAGCCTTTTAAATCCGTGCCTTTCACTACTTTTTTCTTTTTCTTTTTTTTTTTTTTTTTGCAGGCTCCTCAGTGTCTCTGATTTTTAAGGGGTCTACCCAAAGGTACAAAGAAAAAAGCCATCCTGCTGGCAAGTGGGCTTACATTTGGCATGTAGGAGGCTGTAGAGCCAACTTGGAAGGCTTTCCAACTGCACAGCTAAAAGGAGATTGAAACCCCCAGTTTAGCTGAAAGCAGAAATCAGTATTATAGTTGGACCTGTGTATGTTTTGGCTGCCTGATAATGGCTGTATCAGAGCAAAGGCCTTCTCCAAAGGAGTTGAACTACATCGGCAGTGTTTACCATTCTGGTGGCACACAAGCCTTTCTTCCAGTTATTTCATGGGTTGTTTGTCTTTCTGTATCGGTGAGTGTTTTTCTCTTTTCAATTTCCTTGAAGGGTCTCTCTTCAAGGCATCGACAAGAAAAACTCCTTAGTGAGAGCGCTTTGCTCCACAATCAAGGATGTTTCTCTTCTACACTGTTTTTTTTGGAAATGTGATGTTTTGACCAGGGAGCTGAGTTGCTCATGATAGGAAAGCTGTTTCTTAAGCAGGAGTGCTGCACTCCTACGTGTGTTCCTGTCCGCGCGGATACATCTCTTGACCTTTTGAAAATAGAAAAATTGCGGACTTTGCATCTTGACCAAGTAGCAAACCATCTACTGACATCCTCCTTTATACAACTCCCAACGTCTTCAGCTACTCCCTAAAAGGGAGAACGCTCATGAGCAGCTGGAATTTTTTCCTGTCCCCAAATTACCCCCATCCCCACCCAAAGTGAGCTGTACAGAGCTGTCTGTAGTGATGCCTCGCTGCCTTCTGTAGCCAGGAGAGGTGGGCAACTCGAGAAACTCCTAACCCGCCGTGGTGGGTTGACCCTGGCTGGACACCAGGTGTCCACCAAGCTGCTGTATCAATCCCCCTCCTCAGCAGAACAGGGTGGAAAGATATAACAAAAGGGTTGTGTGTCAAGATAAGGACAGGGAGTGACCACTCACTAATTACCTTCATGGGCAAAACAGGCTTGACATGGGGAAAAATTAATTTATTACCAGTCAAATCAGAGTAGGATAGTACTGAGAAAAATAATGAGAATTATGAGAGAAGAATTAAGAGAAGAATGAAAAATAAAATCTTAAAAGCATCTTCACCCCACCCATCCCTTCTTCCCTAGTTTAACTTCTCTCCCGAATTATCTACCTCCTCCCCTCCAGCAGAACAGGGGCATGGGGGATAGGGGTTGTGGTCAGTCCATCACATGCCTCTGCTGCTCCCTCCTCCTCAGGGGGAGGACTCCTCACACTCTTCCCCTGCTCTGTTGTGGGGTCCCTGCCATGGGAGACAGTACTCCACAAACTTATCCAACATGAGTCCTTCCCACAGGCTGCAGTTCTGCTGCTCCGGCGTGTAGCCCTTCCATGGGGTGCAGTCCTTCAGAAACAAACTGCCCTAACGCGGGTCCCCCATGGGGCCATAGGTCCAGCTAGAAGCCTGCTCCAGCATGGGCTTCCCATGGTGTCA
Organism: Gallinago undulata; assembly: GCA_026546715.1. Classification (NCBI taxonomy): domain Eukaryota; kingdom Metazoa; phylum Chordata; class Aves; order Charadriiformes; family Scolopacidae; genus Gallinago; species Gallinago undulata. The sequence continues at coordinate 79,300,663 of JAOTQQ010000001.1, read as the reverse complement.
CAGCCTCCTTTAGCATGGGGTCCTCCATGGGCTGCAGGGGGACAACCTGCCTCGCCATGGTCTTCACCACAGGCTGCAAGGGAATCTCTGCTCCAGTGCCTGAAGCACCTCCTCCCCCTCCTTCTTCACTGCCCTTGGTGTCTGCAGAGATGTTCCTCTCACATATTCTCAATCCTTCTCTTCTGGCTGCTGTTGCACAGGGGTTTTTTTACCCTTTCTTAAATACATTGTCAGTGAGGTGCTACCGCTGTTTCTGGTGGGCTCAGCCTTGGCCAGCAGTGGCTCTGCCTTGGAGCTGGCTGGCATTGGCTCTATTGGACATGGGGGAAGCTTCTAGCAGCTTCTCACAGAACCCACCTCTGCAGCCCCCTCGCTGCCAGAACCTTGCCACACAAACCTGCTACACCAACAAGTATGTAAGACTTGAGTTAATTTGTGTTTGGATACATTAAGAGAGATCAAACATATTTTTATTATTTGGAAACAGCAGTGGCTGTGCAAAGACAAATAGGATATTCAATTAGAGTCTTACAGAAATTTCACATCTTTTTCTGGTAATTTTTTGGAAAGAACTGTTACAACAGTGGGTATAAGGGAGTAAATATGTATGAATTATCATTTTATTACTTTTAGTCTAGTATCAGATTTATAATGTTATTTATTAAAGACATTTTCATATATGGATTTTAAAGAAGATATTATCATTCCCTACAGCATTACCAGTGTGCTGCTATAAATATTTAAAATCTGTTACATAGGACTACTGTGAGTTTGATCTTTGGGGTATTAAAAACAGTACTTTAAAAAGAAAACAGACTGTCTTAAGGAAGAGCCTCAGCAGTGTAATAAACAAATTGTTTAAAAAACACATCAGAAAATATAAAGTGAAAAATATTAAAAGTGGAAATATTTTTGTAAGAACTTGAAATCACTGTAAGTGATACATGGGGGTTCTTCAGCCAAACGTTTTTCCTTAAAGTCTCTCTGTCATTTCACACTTGCTTCTGAAATGTCTCATTGTTCTGGGAAATTTAATCATGATAATTATGTACCATCTCTTCTTTGACAAAGATCTTTAGCGCTTGACAAACTTTTAATGATGATATGAGGTGTAAGAATCCCTTCTGCAATCAGGGAAGCGCAGCCAGCGCTGGCAGGGAGCGTGGCAACTGCTTGGTAGCCAGGAGAGTGCACTACGTGTGTCATGGCCATGGAAGGAACAGTTGAGTTGGATCCACTGGTGAAATAAACAGCGGTCCCAATTTATTCATAACCTAAAATCCTAGAAAGGGTGGACAGTACAGCTTTTGTTTCCTACAACGTTTTTCCAGATTCAAAACATTGTCCTTTTGTTTTGTTTTGTTTTGTTTTGAGGAAGTCATCAGATACTCTGCGTGGCCGGGAGAGTCCCAGTACCTGCCGACCAGCCAGAGGCAGGGGCAGCCTGGACCTCTGTGGAGCACAAGGTGGGTTTGAGAAGCAGAGGGACCACTGCCCACCCTGCAGCCCGCTGGCAGGGTAAGGGAGAGTGAGCCTCTGGCAGCCCTTGCCCAGCAGGGGTGGGAATAGGATGAGAGGGCAGCAATAGCTTCTTCGATAGATTCCTTTTGCTGGCGATTCTCACGTACGAGGGATGGAGTACTCCCGTGCTCCTTGTCATCGCTGTGCAGCTCCCTGATGTCCAACAGGAAGGTCACTGGGAAAAAGCCCATTTCTTTGCCCGGTTCACAGCCAACAATTCACACCAAATTGAATAGTTCCAAAGTCAAGACAGAGACTGGTCCTCCCTCAAGCAGCCAAAGCCACAGATGTAGTTTTGCTCCTATAGAAGCTATGGGAGACCTGCCTGCAAGCTCAACAGTTAAAGCAGGAACATGGGTCCCTGGCATCCTGGACAAGCATTTTCCATCCTCTGGTGCATTGTATATTCTCTGGGCAGCCTCCCTGATTTGAATCAAAAGTTTCAGACTGGATTTGAGACTCTTTTCCTAATGAAAAGCTTAATTTGAAAATTCCCCCATCCTGATTAGTTTACAAGATGATAAGATAAAAGCAGGAGGAAGGATAGTTTCTCTCTCCCCTCTGTGGTTCATGCAACACCCTTCATGCAATTCCTCTTCCTTCACTGCTGAGACTCAAGATGAAATCTCTGGTTCATTTCATCTCTCCTCCAATGTTGGCCAGAACAACTCCAAAATAAAAAATGCTTCTAATGTTCGAACCTGTTTGTTTATGCTGAATCCTCGGTGGCAGTCATCTACTGCTGTACTTATAGTTACCTTACCAGAACACTTGGAGATGTCTGGAGGTTGAAAAGTTCCTGGACCACCGAGAAGCAATATGAGATGGAAGACAGGGTGTCTAAGACACGTATCAGTGGTATATCGCTGATTTGCTACAGGCCTGTCAGCAACTCATACCTGCTTTTACATCTATTTTGGTGTAAGTACGCTTACATGTATTTTGGCGTTTTATCTGTCGCAGCTGTTTTGCAAAATAACTATCAGCGTCTCAACTGGATGCTTTGAGAGAGCTAATTAATTAATGTTAGTGAAGCATTTGGTATTCTTGGATAAAAGACACTACAGAAAAACAAATTATTACCCCTTATGTTGTAAACCAGATTCCACCCCATTCCTGAACACTGGCTTTATCTAAGGCTGATAGCAAAACCCAACAAGCTCATTAAAAAAAAATGGTAAGATACAGTTGCCTGAGGGCATCCTTAATCCCAGATCTTTCCTTTTCAGCCGAAAAAGATATCTACAGTGAACAAATTTCACTAGCCAAGAAACAATAAAGAAAAGGCTTCCCATGTCTAAGTTAAATAGATGGTAATTACTTTGTGACTAGAGAAGGAATGTGGGAAGAAGGCTGAGACAAGCATCCCACTTCTGAGCCACTTCAGCTACGAAGGAAGGCAAAGTCCTGTAGCTCCACTAAGAATCACAAGTTAGAGGTCTTTATCACAGCTGTCTCAGAGCTGAGAAAGCTATTTAATCCTCTACTTGTGCCTCGGTTGCCTAGGTAGGTTCCTTTCTCACTGCACCTTTGTACTACAAGCCTTATTTAAAATTTTGTGATTACAGTTCATCTTCGCTTCCCCTGAGCTTCCCACCCTCAGCTCTTCTTCACTACCTGGTGTAGTGGGAGATGTCCCTGCCCATGGCAGGGGGGTTGGAACTCGATGATCTTTAAGGTCCCTTTCCAACCCAAATGATTCTATGATTCTATGATTCTGACAGCACTCCCTGGTGCAATTTGAGGAGATACAACGGTGGGGACATCGTTAAACCAGCGCGCACCCAAGCCCCATAACCACGTGCAATCTGGCAAATTGGCAAATTCTGGCCTTGTATTAAATTCAATCAGCTGGTGAAAACTGAGCTTTCTCTGTGCTCTTACTTCACTGTTTAGGAAAAATGACTGGTTGGCGAGGTATTGTTCTTACAGACGGAGGGAAACTTCTGCCGTGGGTCATATCTGTGGAATGATGTTGCCGGGAGTGGGCATGCTACGGCTTAACCGAGGACACTCTGGCAGTCGTACTCTTCGACCGTGTGAGCTGGTAGTTTTCCACAGCCTCTGCCCAGTACCAGGACATCGACCTTTTTCCATGAACTCATCCTTTCTGCAGCTCTGTGGTTTCCTGTGCTTGTTCTAGTGTGAATTTCCCTTCCATCCCCAACTTCGCTGCGCAGCTTTTTTGTTTCAGGAGGCAAGAGCTTCGCCCTTGTTTTGGTAACTGGGAACTGCTCATAGCACCAAAAAAATTTAAAAAAAAAAAAGTAAAGAAGTGCTAACAGCTAAATGCCCTACATTTCCCAAAGCCTTACATATTCTTCCTGCTGCCACAGCTGAGATATCTAAAAAACGTGCCACCTCAGCATACTAGGCACCGGGAAATGTTTGCTGGAAATTAACTTTACCAATCTCCTGTCTCTTCAGCAGCCTAAGAATATGAGCCCCCGGAGTCTCCAGGAACACGTGGATGATGCTGTTTCTTGCAGAGCTGTCTCGGAGCTTGGCAGCCTGGCTCAGCACGGCTTATACCAATGCTCTTGCCTCAGCCTTTACTGCTGCCACTCGGGCTGCTCCGGTGATCAGCATCGTTGGCAGAGGTGGCCCTTCCAAATCTGCCGGTTGATTTTCGCCATCTAATCTAAGTCTCCTCAATGACATGACCCGCAGGAGGGAAAAGGAGCTCACAAAACCTGGTTATCTCACTGAAAAGCTTCTGCTGCCTCCGTGAGCATCTCAGGCTGCTCCCTTTGGTCACCTCGTGCAGGTTCCTGTGTACAGATAACTCCATACTAAGCTGTTTCGCCCACCTGGGCTGACCAGGGTTATAACGCTCCCAGTCTGCTTCCTCATGCACTTATATCTGTATTGAACTGACGAGGAGCAATAAAATCAGTCGACACTTTCTCTGAACTGTTGCTGTCTCCGTGGAATCATAGAATGGTTTGGGTTGGAAGGGACCTTAAAAATCATCAAGTTCCAACCCCCTTGCCGTGGGCAGGGACATCTCCCACTAGAGCAGGTTGCTCCAAGCCCCGTTAGCTATGTTGTACTAAACTCTGCCCATCACCTCTTGTACCTACACTGGTAAGAAGTGCAGGTGTCCAGATTAGACCTCAGTAGGAAGCTGTTGCTGGTGATGTGGGGTCTTGTTCTGAAGGAACTGAAGGATGTGTTTGGCTCTTAGCAAAGGATTTGAGCATATTCTGACTGACATTACTCCATCTGGCGCTGAGATTAATTGGAATCCTTTGGTATTTTTTCCTGTTGTGGTATTGTGCCTACCCAGAGTCATCATAGATCAATACTGCAAAATGAAGCTGTGGTCCCATAAGAGGTTCCTAACAGCAGGGATTTTGTGCCCGTGCTAGTTTTGGTGGAAATCAGCTGGGCTGTGAAGGGCTACAAAGACGTTGGTCATTTGGCTGTAGCTATGATCCTGGTACTCATCATTACAGTCAATTGTTAAAAGTACCAGTTCTCTCATTTTGATGCTTCCTAGGGAGTATGCAGTTTTTAACGCAAAGCTTTTGGAAAACTTCCAGAGAGAATGCGACCTGTAGGTTTTTGCTCTGTTAAGTAAATAAATGAACGTGTTTGAGGCTTCTGATGACAAATTCAGATACTGGTTCCTACCAAAAAAGCATTGCTTAAGAGTGATTCTGTAACACTAATGGATCAAAGACCAAACTCGGGTTCCTTTGTATATTAATTAATTACATTTTCATAATCTGGTTTCGATTTTCCAAAATCAAGACAACGTAAAAGAAAACAGACAGTGATGAAAATGTCTCTTCCCAGGGCTTTATTTTGTCCTAGAGACCTACTGTTTGAAAAAATACCAGATCTAGAGAAAAAACTGGTCCCTGATCCTCAGATTAACTCTTCTTTGCATTCAGGGACAAGGGCAAACAGGGACATTCCTTTCGTTCCTCCACTGAAGGTTCTGAAGGGCAAAGTTGTCTTCCCCAGATTTCTGGGTCAGTTAAGCTGATGAGAAATCATGGCTTTCTTCTCTGTAGAGGTATAGTTTTATAGGTTACACGACCCTCAGACTACTTAGTCATGAACTTGATTGTTTCACCACTTAATCATGGAAGGCACCACGAATTCTGCATGTATAAATATTCAATGACGACTCGTGTACTGCTGTTGTTGCCCTTGCAATCAGAAAATAGGCAACGGTGTACTTTATTAATTGCTTTTAAAGTGGAACAATTTGCCCTGAACACTACAAAGGAAGACTCCTTTGTATAATCCTTAGTTCTCTTCTACTGGGTTCCTTCGTCTAGTGTTACCCCTCAAAATCATTAGAGCCTGGACCAAATCAATGCAGTAAGTCACTGGTGCCCAGCTTGCGCTGAAACGGGAAGAAAGCGAAGCACGAGCAGCACCTTCTGAGAGGAGAAGACCATGTGTTTTGAAGCCCGTGGTACTGTGACATGATGTTGTGACATTAACACCCGAACACGGCCACCATTTGGGCCCACTTCTTGGTGCTGCCATTCCCTCAGCTGAAGCAGGTAGGAAACCAAAGCAGCACGCCTGCCAGATACCCCAACCAAGCTTCTCTACAAAGTTCTCCCCTACACCGTGTTCCCCAACACCACATCTAAATGACTCTTAAACTCATCCAAGGATGGTGACTCAAACACCTCCCTGGGCAGCCTATTCCAATGCCCGACCACTCTTTCTGTGAAAAATTCTTTCCTAA
>JAOTQQ010000001.1:79215161-79280809 GCA_026546715.1 Gallinago undulata | reverse complement strand
GCTCCCTTCAGATATTGAAAGGCTGTTATAAGGTCTCCCTGGAGCCTTCTCTTCTCCAGGCTGAACAACCCCAGCTCCCTCAGCCTGTCCTCATAGGGAAGGTGCTCCATCCCTCTGATCATCTTCGTGGCCCTCTGCTGGACCCGTTCCAACTGGTCCATGTCCTTCCTGTGTTGAGGACTCCAGAGCTGGACACAGCACTCCAGGTGGGGTCTCAGGAGCACAGAGTAGAGGGGTAGAATCCCCTCGACCTGGTGGCCACAATTCTCTTGATGCAGCCCAGGATGCAGTTGACTTTCTGGGCTGCCAGTGCACACTGCTGGCCAGTACTGCCAATGCTGTGGCCCTGGCAAAAGCCTCTCCTCTCTCTCTTCATTAAGTGCTATGCACGTGGTTGTGTCTCAGTATAACGCAGAACACTGGCAAACAAGACTCCAGGTAAATCTGTCATCAAAGCAATCACCAGCCAGTATTGTCCCCAAGCACAGATTTGACAAGCTCCACAATATGCACCGATAGCCACATTCTTCCTTCTCTTTGGTTATCGCTTAACTTTTGTTATTGGAATCCAGAGTTTTCATAAGATTTCCCCAAGTTTGGTTTCATGTGTAGTAAGATCTTTTGGTTGGGTTGTGCTGCTGGATCTGAAATCTAAATTGTGCTGCCCTTCAGCCACCTGTGATACTGAATCTCCTGTATTTCCTTTGTTTTCGTGGAAGCTTGAATATCCTCCTACTCTATAATCTTTTGTTGAAGAACTAGTTTTGTTCAGGTTTTAAATGACTCCTCCTACTTGCAGAGGGTCGTTACCTGCTTACAAGAGGGTTGTGGAAATAGCGTTTTAAAAGTTTGTAGGTTTGCCTTCTCTTTCCACCAGCAGAAAATTGCTTTGAGGGTTTTACTGGATCACTCTGATGAGGCACAGCAAAGACGCTGCACTGCCATCTGCTTTGCAAACTGCTGTTTCCAGTTAAAACGTGGAGACACCCCCTTCGCCCCAGCTGTTTGGTACTGCTTCTCCACCAGCAATTGGTCTCACATGGGTCTGCTTAGCAGAATAGACTGTGTGAGCAGTCCCTAAGCTGCTTCAGGCAAAAGTGGAAAGCTCAGGTTAAACTTCAAATGGGAGATGCTTAAATGAGGACGGATGTCTTAGTATGATGGGCTGATCTTCCTTCTGCCCCAGGCAGGAGGGATGGCTGGACCTGGGGACTGTTTCAAGACTCCCACTTGCATCCACAAAGGGACCTGTTTGCCCAGTATGGCAGAAGCTTAGGGTGGTTTAAATAAATCTGTTTAACACTACTGTAGCAATCATGTTCTGGAAGAACTGGAGTGTTCCTCTGAGCCTAGTTAACGTGTTGGTTTGCAAAACCTTCACCTTTAAATTGCCCGGTTACATTTTTCTAGCAGTTCTTTTTTTCTCCTCTGCCTTGTGAGGAGCTAACACTTAGGGCTTTCATTATGAGTGATAGTTTTGTCCAGATGTCTTGGTACAGGTTCCCAAAGCTCACAGAGCACCATGCAGGTAGCTGGCTGCTTGTGGTCTCTCAGCAGGTGGTAACTCTTCCTTTGCTTTTCCATCCATCTGTTCATGTGTAAAAACCTCAACAATTGTGGACATTTCAGTAAGAATAAAGACCTGACATGACAATCTCTGAGAAGAACCTGGCAAATTAAAACGGAAAAGAGAAAGATACCACCATCCAGACTGAAAAAAGGGTCTTACTTTAAAAAGTTTAAAGTTGTGTAGAAGTTTAGCCAAGTTGGGAGCAAGTCGGGTAGTCCAGGATAGCTCATTGCTTTTACCAACTGGAGGAGAATGGGAAAGAAGTTTTAGGTTTTTCTTTTTATTGATAAATCAGGCTTCCTTCTTTTCTTCTTCTTCTTTTTTTACTAAGGATGTTTCTTTGAAGTGCAGCTGATACCAGTTTAGCCCTCAAACATGAAAGCCTCAAGACCATCTTGTATGCGTACAACAGTGGCAGGTTGGGACAAAGCGCTGATGTGCTGCTTGATGAAATGCCATCATATTCTGGCTGCAGAATGGGTCGTATAATCATAGAATGGTTTGGGTTGGAAGGGAACTTAAAGATCATTGAGTTCCAACCCCCCTGCCATGGGCAGGGACACCTCCCACCAGACCAGGTTGATCAAAGCCCCATCCAGCCTGGCCTTGAACACCTCCAGGGATGGGGCATCCGCGACTTCCCTGGGCAACTGTTCCAGTGTCTCACCGCCCTCACAGGAAAGAATTTCTTTCTGGTGTCTAATCTAAATCTCCCCTCTTCCAATTTAAAACCGTTGCCCGTTGTCCTGTCACTGCACTCCCTGACAGAGTCTCTCTCTGCCTCTCCTACAGGCTCCCTTCAGATATTGATAGGCCATTATAAGGTCTCCTTGGAGCCTTCTCTTCTCCAGGCAGAACAACCCCAACTCTCTCAGCCTGTCTTCATAGGGGAGGTGCTCCATCCGTCTGATGAATGAAGAGAGACTCTTAGGAATATTGCTGCCGTTGCAGTTATTTGGTCATGATTGTACTTAATCAACTTAGTAGCAGAACTGTTGTATTAGGCTTTACATAAGTACATGGAAACAGACACTTAAAATGCATACATACACACGTTCTAAGTTAATGAAAAAGAAGAGGACTGGTAACAGCTCCTTGGAGTGGGAAGAGACTTAGAGTTGGCACCAGTGAGGAGTCCACCACCTCCTTCAGTCCTCCGATAAACACCCAGTGTCAGCTGGTGTGGTTGGTGGTGCCTTAAGGGACAACTATACATTAGACTTTTCTCTGGTGAAACCACCAGCCATCCTGCAGGACCAGTTCCAAATCGTGCTCTCTTCAGCCCATAGGCTGGGTTTTCTTCCTTGATTTCTTTGCAGCTGGTGTGCCAAAACCAGCATCCCACCTGCCTGCCATTCATCCGCTGGCTTTGCTGGTGCCAGACCAGCTGTGCAGCAGCAGTTGCCATCTGTCTGCAGCGAGGATGCATCGCTGGTACGCAGGCTCAGGAGGTAATTATAAGGCGAATTTAATTTGCTCTTCTAGCACATCGAGGTCCAAGGAGCTCTCCCTACCCCCACCAAAAGAATCGGGGGGGGGGGGGGGGAGGGAGAAAATTACAGAAGGGAAGTATTGGAAGAATTGAGCTGCGTCCTCACCATCTGTCCTCAGCGACTCGTGCAGCTGCTCTGCCACTGACAGGTTGCCATCTCTCCACCCGGCGCAGACAGCCAAATGACTTGCATCCTGAACACAAGCCACTGAAGATTAATACTAGTAAATAGCCTGGTTAGAATAAGCTACATTTGAGGCAGAGCCTCTAGCTGCTCAAAAACCGTACGTACGCTCCCCCTCTCCTCCCTCATTTATCCATTCTTTTCACCAAAGATTCTCCCAGAATTTGTGAGCTAAACATAGTTTCAGTACACGTGGGTTTTTTGTGCATCAAATCCCATACTTCTGAATCCCACGATCAGGTTTGGAATATTAAAAGGTTACCTAGAAGCAAAGGGGAACAGCCAGCTAGAGCTACAGTGGGACTGTGCTTAAAATTAGTGAAGGATGTGCTTAAATACTTCACGGCCTCTGGGCTTCCATCTGCTTCCCAGGGCTGCACAGTTTCTGACAGTCCCCAGCTCCAGGGGCATGTGGAAGATGCCCTCCTTTTATTCGTGAAGAATATGTGTTTTGCATCTATTGCTGTGGAAACACGGCAAATGGGCAAACGCGGACTTCAAGGTAACAAATACTAGAAACTAAACAAAAATACCAAGGGTGTAGTGTCCTTTTGTGGATAGCTTTAAAAATGTTTCTTGAAATCTTAGGCACTCAAGAAGTATCTGAGGGATTTTCCCAGTGCAAGGAGTGTGTGGAGTCTTCTCCTAGAGGCTCTTTGGTGGGGGGGATTGTCTCATAACAACCTGGGTCCTGATCTAATATCTTCTGACATTAATAGAAAAAGACCTTCTGTGCCCAATATAAAAAAAATCCAGCACAACACTATTTTTGTTTTTCCTCTCCTGGTATTACTAATGATCATAGAGATTTTCCAGAGATTAGTCACTGACAGGTGTCCCTTCCTGAGCCTGAAGGACCATTTGGGCAGTTAATCCCGAAGAATAGCTCTGCACTTTAGTCGTTATTGAAAAAGTGAATGTTATTTAGAGGCTCAATGTGTCTCTCATAACTGTTCAGAGCGGTGATAATGGGGTGACATTAAAGCTCCCTAACGTTTGTGCTTTAGGACTTTAAATTATTGATGGCAGGAGAACAACACGATAGCTGAGTTGAATCCAGGTGCTTTTTGTGACAGTCCTGTAACTGCTGCTACTCCTATTTACCTCTTCATTTTTGAAGTTAGTTTATTTCCTACAAAACCTTTCCCTCCGTACAGTTTCCAGCACGTGGAGTCCTGACATTGCTGCACGGTTTATCTAGCGCTGGCTGGTTTCAGCGATGGAGGAGCGATGGAGCTATGAACTTGCTGATTTAAGTCCAAGACCAACGTTCACGTCTCCCCAAACCTTTGGCAAGTGAGAAATTAGAGACCCAGTCTATCTTCTCCCAACAGTAGTTTATCCCCTGCTATCCAGGCATATCATCTTCACTAGTGACGAGTGAAAAGCTTGTTTGATATCCTTGTCTCCTTTTATTCTCAAGGGGTTTGGGGCAGCAGTATTTGCTTTGAGAACAGCAGCAGATGCAGGCTGTGTTGCTGTATTCTTGTGTTACTGGGTTTTCTCGTGAAGCTTTTGACTAAGCAGCTGCTGTCTCATGTGTAGTCAAAAGATGCGTCTGAGAGTGTAGTAGAAACGTCAGAGGAAATATAAGAAGTTGCTGCCTCCAGCCATTTGCTACCTTTCTTCAAAATCTGCAAAGCTGGTACAGCAGAAAGTATCTCAGTATTGCATCTGGCAGCTTCACCGGAGCCTCACCTTCCTTGGCAGCAGAGCTGACACCACGGGGTTTTGCACAGAAACAGAGTACATCACATCTCTGCCAACTTTGCTTTGCTAGAGCAGGGGAAGGGGCAGAAATGGTTGTGTCATCATTTCTTAAATTTCTCTTTCCAGGCTTGGAAAACCTCTGTAATGACATTAGAATGAACTGCCTACTTATTCTTTTTTTCTCTTTCTTTTTTTTTTTCCCCCTTTCCTCTCCCATTGTTCAATGTAAGTGACAATTACTTCTGCTTTGAGGATGCATGCCTGTAGAATACTACTGGTGCAAAGATAGGATTGTCTTTTTTTCTTTTTTTTTTTCTCCTTTTTTTTTTTCCCTGGCTGCAGTCATAGTCATCCTGGAAATCAGGACTTAGGATGTTTCATGTCCCTTTTGCCCAATCCCTGCCACCCAACCAAAATTTTCCTTTGGAGCAAGGGCTTTTTGAGCATCTCATGTAAAACTCCACTACAGGTCCTGCATATGGCTCTAATCTGGTGCCGATGCTGGCACTGAGAGGCTTGGTTATCTCTACTGTGGCTATCAGTAGCCCCAGCACTGCTCTAAAAAATAGAGAAATGCCATCAGCTTTTACTCTGGTGTATGCCTGAAAGGTGCTGAGCCAGAAGCTTGTGGTTTGAGTGGAGATGTCCTCATTAATGTTGATGAGTGTTAGAGCGCGTCCAGCAAAGTCCACAGATTTGTGGCAAGAGACAGATAAAGTTGTCCAAGGGGTTGGGGGTCGTGACCTCATCGTTCCTTTTTTCCATGAAGATTTTAAATTCTTGCTGCATTGGAAGTCACTTTTGGCTCCGCTCTGCTGCCAGATGCCTCTCTCTCCCTCTTCTGTTGCTTCTTCCAAAGCTTGCTTACTGCTGGCCGTGCCAGGACCGATGGATCGGCTGAGAAGGGTATGATTTGTTTCTGGTTATTGAGTCTCAGTTGCCCGGGGTCCTTCAGTCTCTTAATCTCTCCATAGATGGTTGCTGCTGCTCTTAATAGGGAGCTACTGTTCACCGCGGATGTTTTTCACACAAGCTTCAGAAGCAGCTGCCTTAAATGTGGTCTGGCACCTCTGCAGCACTGGACTCAGAGAGGGGCTGGGGTGAGGATGGCTGTGGCCAGGACTTCCCCATGGTGCGGGAATTGCTTATAAATAGGAAGACAAATGGTTCCCTTTTTGGTTTTCCACCTCCTGCGGTTCCCGGGAATGAGGAAGGAGGCCAATAAGGCATATTGGCATTTTAGTCTAAAGCGAAGGCAGGTGAAGGGGAACGCCTCTTTTCATTGTTTTTGAGCAACGTTGCTGCAGAGATGGTGCTGGACTGCTGGGCAAAAAATCCTGCTTGGATTTGCTCAGTTTTCAAATACAGCAGTAAAGCAGTTGACATCCCTGAGCATGGGATTGCAGAAAGTGACTGTCGTGGTTTTGACCGACCAGAATGACAGATGGTCCCTTCCTCCCCCCTCTAAAAATAAGAGGAGAAGAAGAGATGAAGAGATTTATGAGTTTAGAAACAAAATTAAACTACTTTAATGAAAATACTAATAAGTAATGAAATAATAAATAATAAGAAGAAATAGTAGAATTACTGAACAGAATATTGGTTCTGTTTCACCTCAAATCAGGACAGTGACTGAGCCAGCAAAGGAGACCCAGGGGGTGCTCAAGTGAAATTCTTCCAAAATGCCCTCGTTTACACTCACTGCGTCCTTTCCCAGTAAAACCCTTCAATGCTGCTTCAAAAATTAATGTGTTTGAGTGCTTTAATGGAAGCAAAGGAGAGACCTTTCTGTTTTGTCCTGAAAAAGCCCATGGAAAGTTCAAAGGGAACTTTCAGTTGCTGTATTCACCCATCCAAGAACTCTTCTCCCTGAGTAACCTGAAGCTTTAATTTTTTACTGAAATTGTTGAGGGATGTTGACTTTCAAGTAAGACCAGTAAATAGGCAGCCTGTAAAACCTGAATGGTTTCACTACCATGTCAAACATGAATGTAGCTTAAAATGATACCAGTCATGAATAGGATTTTCTAGTCTTTTCCTGCTGAAATTGTTGAATGTTTTTCTTTAATTTTCATTAAAGCAGAGCCAGGGCAGTGCAGAAAGATTTAAAGGGGCTTTTTTTTTTTTTTTTGCCTGTTTTGTTAAGTGGTAGTAATCCCTTGAAAAATGTGTGGCTGTTCTACCTCCACGATTAAATTCACAGTTTGCTTGCAGCATGAAAACGCTGGCAGTGTGCAGTTGCATTTGCAAGCTTTGCTTATGAGATGCTTCCGCTTAGCTCAATACGTATTAGACTTGGGGTGCTGCAAAATCCAGTCCACAAGGTGCTCTCTATGAACTGGAGCATCACCACCTACACCTGTGTAAGGACACCTGCACCACCTGTCCATGCCATCAGATAGTCCTTATGTTTACCATTCAGTCTATGGGGAATGAAGAATGCGAAGAGGTTTTAAATATAAATTATTGGGGTTTTTGAGTATGGAGAGAGGTTTTAAGCAGGAGGTTTGGGTGTGGAGGAAGTCATAATCTAGGATAAGAGGGGAAATCTTTTGGTACTTTTAGACTCAGTTGATACTGTAATGAGCCCCTTAAAATTTCATTTTTGTTTTTGGAACATTCTAGCTTTTTCTTTGTCTCCATGGAGTAAAATTTGACACATTTAATGCAGAGCTTTTTATGACTTTTTCATCCTACTTACAGGAGTAACACCAAAGATTTTCAGGAGAAATTATCCCCTTTAGGTTTCTATCTTCATAAATTGATGACCTTAGAGACATAAAAGCAGATTAAGTGTCACTATTGCAGCAGAAAAGAAACTCAGCAATACATGCAACAGAAACAGACTGTCAGCAAAAAAAAATCAGCTATGAGAAGTCAGCATTAAAAACAATCATATTATTTGTTGGAGGTACAATGGTGCCCCAGGGAAAGTCAACAGGGGCATTCCTATCCTCTCCTGTAGCCAGAATTAACCAGAATTCATCCTTTAGTTATAATTTGAATTTATACTATGAATTTTAATTCCATTAAAGTGAAATATTTTTTTTAAAGGAGAAAGATCAGAGTAGTAAAGCCTAGAAGACATACTGCCATCGTTTTATCTCTGGCAAAAAGAGAGGAAAAAATATTTAGACCTGCAAATATTTCACAAATCTGAAAGAAGAGTGAACCAAAGGGCTTTGGATGCCAGCAGTAACATAGGCTGAACCCCGTGGCCTTGCTTGTTGAGACCAGTTGTAGACTGGCCTGCTAAATGGCTGGGGAGGGGGAAGGCCAAAAACACAAAAGGCCACTTGCTTCATAGACTGAAATAAGACTTAGCTAGCCCAAAGGAAAATCTACACGTATGCAACTCGAGGAATAAAGCCAAGAGTACAGATGGTATGTTTTATATCAAAGTCTTTTCACTTCATTCTTCCTATGTGCTTTTTTCCCACGCTTACGGTTGATTGAGCTGAGCTTGCAAAGCTCTGAAAGTAGTGAGTGAGCAAGCCTTTGCAATTTCTAGCCATCAATATTCTTCCTGGTCGTTGCAGCCCCAAATTAGACTCTTCCAATAGAAACGGAGCTGTAATAGCGCTGCCACTGGGTTTCGCACAACAGACCTTGATCGCGTCAGCCTGCCAGGCTGATTCTAGTTTAATTGCAATCACCATTTCCAGCCAGTGTGCTGATTCTTGGCTTGCACCCGTGTAGACTGCAGTCACTGAAATGATAAGAGCTTATTTGCCGGCCGCTGGTGGCTGAATTGAAAGACATAGGCAGTAATACCTGAAATTAGAGGCTGTGTGACAGGTTTCTCTGGCCGAGCAGGAGGTGTAAGTGGGCAACTGTGTCAGCTCTTGTTGTCGGTCCTGAGGAGGAACTGGCAGTCCCTCTGCTCTCAGCTGTATGAAAAATTAATTTCACCCACACCCGCAAATTAGTTAAAATACAGTCACTTGGAAAAGGAGGACAGTTGTATTAATGTGTCAGTTATAATCCACCGGTGATGCGTGATCTTGTGTTTTATCCTGTATTTATGAATGCTCAGTAGTATTGGACAACTGACCAATGGCAGAAGTAGAATTTTACAGAATCACAGAATCACCTAGATTGGAAGGGACCTTTTAAGATCATCTAGTCCAACCAATAAAAAAAAAAAAAAACAAAGAAAAAAAAAAACCACCACACCCACCACCACATTGCACATTTTAGATTTGAGCAAATTCCAAAATATCTGTTTTCTCAAGTGGCATCACCAGCCATGCGGCTCCTTTTCACCTTTTTTACCTCACCCACGCAGAATATACCTGGAAATTGCATTGCCCTGCAGTTCAGAGCAGCTTGACCTGAATCTGGATTTGTGGCAGCTTTGGTGTCCAAAAACCTCTGGAGTTGTGTTTCTTTCCATGCTGGCCAGGAGGTCTGTAAAACCACAACGTGATGGTTGTGATTTTGGGTCCTTCACAGTGGTTCCCTTCAGAGACTTGTATTGCTGCTTTCCCTGTGTTGCAATAGTGGGATGGGTAAGTAGTATGTGCCTGAGAAACCTCTAAAGCAGTTCTAAAATTCTGCCTCTGGGAAACACCTGGTTTATGGTATGGTATCAATACTTGATAACAAAAAGCTATATGAATATTTGATTTGCTTTACCTGCCAAAAGAACATCCTGATTGCTCAGCTGGTGTGAGGAATACACTTAATTACAGTCTCCTGGCACATCTGTACAACAGGATCATGGGTTGGTTTTTTCCAGGTATTCTCTTTTTCCCTTTCCTCTGAACCTATAAATAGTTTAAGATATACAGGATATTAGATGAAAGCAAGATAAATGTAATTCGCAAGTTAAAAAAAATAGTAATTTAGACTTCATGCAAAGTTAGGTCAATTTAATTAAAAAAAGCAATGGAGTTTTACTCGGAAATAACCCCCTCCAATCCTGAAGAATAGCACTGTGATGTTGGTTTATTATCTCAGCCAATCAAATTATCACAGGTTATAGGCAAAATGGATGATTTTGTGGTGTTTGTTTTTTTTTTTTAATCTGCTAGCATGGAAATGTCAAAGCAGGATGTCCAAGAAAAAAGCTGCTTTCATAACCATAAGCATCTAATCTCTTGAGAACCAAATAGCTTTTATTACACTTTCAGCCCGTAATCTCTAAAATTTGTAGGATTTCTTACATACTTTAAATTAAAAGATTAAGAATATTCTTCAGTTTGCCTTTTAAGCAGGGAGAGGGTGGGGGAAAGCCAAAATTCATGACAAGACCTATTATTTTTAACTACGTATTTTGGACAATATCCACTTCCAGCTTAGATCAGCTGGTCAGAGCTTTTTGGAAGAGCCTCGGTGTCCTGCCCACTGTAGCAGTTTTGGCAGATGCTCCTAATATAAACTCGGCTATATCAAGACAGCTCCACTCTGACCCAGCTTGCTTTGCTTTGGAGCAGTTTTGTGTGTACTGGTATAACATCTAGCTGTGCCCACGGGAGTTTTTGTCGGCATGGCGTGCCCCCTGTCCAGTGTGCTGTGCTCACGTCTTGCGGTCTTGCTGCGCATCCCTCACTTCCAATTTGTCCATGTGTCATCTCCGGTCTTGCCGCGCATCCCTCACTTCCAATTTGTCCATGTGTCATCTCCCCAAGGCGCACGTGTCGCTGAAGAGGCTGCTTTCCCTGCCTTGCCCCCAGGGACTCAAAATAGCAGTTCATGGCTCCGTAGCCTTCAAGCTCCCGAGAGTTTCTCCCCTTCTGCGGGCTGGCTCCTGTGTCTGCGCTCCCCAACGCGTTGCAGTCAAAATTGCACTGACTTCACACGACACTGTTATTTAAACTAACACCTCTGATTTTGACTAAAATAAGTGATAACGGAATGAAGCTCGCAGCCACAGAGCAGACAAAAGGTGGGAGTATAAGGGGATTATTTAGTTCTCTCAAACGCAGGAAAGATTAACCTTAAGATTTTTTTTAAAAACATGCAGTTATTTATATCCTTGCGAAGAGGATATGAAATGCCACAAAACAAAAGCAAGAGCAGCTTGTACCCAGGATGTATACATTCTTAATTTGATTTAGCAGAGTGTTAGAGCTGCTACTGGTGACTATGCAAAGTACAAGCCGTGAAGAACCATACTCAGAATGTAGATGCAGATGTGTGAATCCTGCTCTGTGTGTATGTATATATTTTTTTTTTCCTAAAAGTGTTTTATATTTATTAACCAGTTGGGTTTTTTTCTTTAAAAAAAATCTTTAAATTATGAAGATGTTTGTATTGTAAATCACATAATTATAAATTCTCTGCTGCACCAAGGTTGTCCACTCTGGCATTGTTTACTGTGTTAATAGTCATCTCAGAGAGACACTTCAAGACCAGCTTGGGACAGTCAGTGATACCATGACCATTGTTTGAAGCCCTAAAGAAAGAATTTCCAGTTTTTCTAAATGATGCATTTAATACTTTTCAGGGCCTTACAGGACAGCTTTTCTCCAAAGGTCATCACCGCAGATCATCCAGCATATTTGAGACCTTTTTCTGTCAGGTCTTTAGTGGTGGAACACAGAACTACTTACCGTGTGTGTTCTCATGGAAACTCTCTTATCCTCTTTAGTGACGGGTGGAGCTCTTTGTGCTGGTGTCAATGAGTCGCTCCCCATAAAGGAAACAAAACAGAAAAGGGCAAGAAGAAATGTTTATTTCTATCAGTGAGGAGAGGGAACAGCGCTTGTTTCATTTCTGCATGTGGTATGAAATCATTAGTGCACTCTTGAGAAACAATTCCTAGAACAGCAATATGTGCAATACTACTATTTTTGCATTTTTTGTTGCAGAGCTTTTTGCAAGGGGCTGATTTTTTTCCAACCAAATTGTATCACCTCTCAAGAATTTTCATGTGACTCTTGGAAACCTGCTGTGGCCTTCCCTCTTTGATATTCAGTCCTGTTTTCTACTCCTTTTAGCAGGTAAGCACATGTTTCTGCAACATTATTTGCAGCTGGAAAAATATTTCCCATTTCAGACACCTGGAGAGCTCATTCCCTTGGATTGACCAGGGTTAACTTCCAAGATTTCCCACAGATCCCACTTTATTTTCCATCATAGAAAATTATCTGAACAGCAATGCGGTACTTTGGGATTTTTAACATCAGCTCGTGTCAGTCTACATCCCTCTAGCTTTAGCGCAACTTAAAAAAAAAAAATGGTATGCATGAACTTTCAGCTGTGAATCTATTTACAGCTGAATCAGGGTTGTGAGCAAGCAATATAGAAAATTGCTTGAATTTCTGCTCTCCGAGAGGAACCTCTAAATAACTTTATGTCCTTGAGGGTGGGTGCAGGGAGGAAATAGAGAGCCAGAGCGGGTGATGCTGAAGCTGGGGTGATACCCACCGCCACGACCTCCAGCTGAATGAGAGGGTTCAGATATTGTTCACCAAGATGATAGTCACACAACCGTTGCAGGAGCAGATGAAGCCACCCCGGCTGACTGTGAGCTGAAGCGTATGAGGAATTCTCAAATGACCCGTATATGATTGATGTATACGTGGGTATGGCAAGAAGCGGCACCAAAGAGCTGAGGGGTGGTAATATCTTACCCAGCTGCAGCTATTTCTGCTAGAGGTGCTCGGCGCAGCCCTCTTGGAGTCCCTTCATATTCACTGCTACGATGGGATCCACATCTGAGATCCAAGGTTTCTAGGAAGGAGGAAATCTGACAGATTTCTTGAAATGGCTTTCAGGAAACGCTAGTCATTAATGGAGAGTGTGTATGGGGGTGTGTGCGTGCATCTATGTGAAAGGAAAGTAAATGTGCTTAATCTGTCTTTCATGTTGTTCTGTTTTTCTTTTAACATTATCATTGCATGTAGGAGCTCCTGTTTTTTCAAAGCAGCTTAGAAATTTTCTCAGAAAGCAATTGCCAGTTTCCTCCTCCAAAAGAATTTTCTTTCTGAACGTATTAAGAGACTTATTTTCTCTTAAAGATTTTTTTGCTTTATCACTGAGCTGTGGAATCTAACCTCTGCTGTGGCTTCAACTTTTTTCTCTGTGTTTTTTAAGCAAAGAGGTCTTTTCTAAAGGATTTGCTCTTGAAAATTTCTTTTTTTTTTTTATTTACTTGGCAGTAAGGCGTGCTTTCTTCCCAATCTGTATCAAGTGGTAAATGATGGGAATGCCTATTCCATCTTACTTCATTGCAGCAGTAGCTGGATTTTGCTACGGTGGTTGCTCGGTTTTATTTTGGGCTGCAGGGGTAGATGGTCCCCTGTAATCTCAGCCCCCACCGGGGCCTTGCACCGTAATCCAGTGCAAGGCTGTGACCTACAGCAGAATTTCACTTGGTCATTAATCCAGGCACAGATTTTTAAAAGGGAAAGGAATTATTTTCACTTGCATTGCACATTTTCCTCCCAAGGATTTCCAGGGTGTTGTTAGCTACTGCCTCTCTGGATTCCCTGCGAAGTGAGTTAGTGCTATGGGTAGCAGGGGGTACTGTACAACAGGCACTTGATAGTCCTAGGTCATGAAGAGCATGGGCATGGGCATCGCTTTTCTCCTGGGTATAACTCAGTCAGGAAATTTCTCTGCCCACATTACTTCAAGCATACACAGAAAATTTCTGCTCCTGAACTTTACAACCTTCTCTAAACCAAACACCCGTGGTCTGCTGTTAACTAAGTTAGCAATCCACCAACTAATCCGTTACCAAACACGAGTTCTGTCAAATCCAAACACAGCTGCCACGAGGGTTCAGCCATTGCCAGCAGAACTAAAAGCTGCTTTCATGCTTCACTGAAGTATTTTGAAAAGTTGACTTTGTTTTGTTTGTTGTTCAACTTTTTATTCTTGCTGTTGTAAATAACTGCCCCGCAGAGTAAACGGAGACACATGTGCATGCCTTCTGTTTCTAGCAGAGCCTTTGCAAGTTATCCCACTGTAAACTGTTTATAGATGACTTGTGTAATCTGTAACTTCACTATGATGGACAGTCAGGTCAGAGTTCCCACCACAGGAAGAGGCATTATTAGACATCATGTATTGAGCAACTTACCACCACCCTGACGGAGTGTTTGCTGATTAGAAACACCAATGCCTTACGGAAAAAAACACTGCCTGCGTGCCAGAATCCAGCATTTTGTAACCACTTGGGGTTTTTTTTCATTGCAAAAGCCATAACTTCTCACTTGCTGGCAGTATAATAGACCGTAAGTGATGCTTACGGTTTTAAGTGTGGCATTGTATTCAAATTTTATATTGCAACAGTGTGCGTGTTTTAACAGTTGCGTTTGTTATTTGCTTTTTGTTGTGGTATGATATAATTTAAAGGTCTTAGGAGTCCGGTCTGACTGTAACAGGGACCGCAGAAATGGGGTACGGAAGGCGCAGGCCCCTGTTGGTTTCCATCTGCAGGCCGTGGCCTTTGCAAATGGCTGTGCATAGGTTTTACTTTCTGGGACATGCAGGGTATTATTCCGTGGAAATGTCACAGGTTTTCAAATCTGGTGTGCCTACAGAAGCCTTGGTGTGGCCAACTCAGAAACAGCAAAGTAACGTCTTTGCTGTGCTCACAGAGAGACAGAAGTCAGTAGGAGAGTGTTGAGATAATAAAGGAGGTTAGCAATATTTTCTGTGTCACAGCTGATAGGCACTCAATATTTTCATAATTAGTGTTATGAGAATTTCCTGGCAAAATTGTAATGCTTTCTTCTTTTTTTTCTCCTCCTTTTTTTTCTCCTCCTCCAATACAAAGAGGAACCTGACAGTATTTTTATTTATTGTTTAATTCTCCTTGCCCACTGCTGGAGCGGGTGTTACTCTCAGCTCAACTCTTCCTTATAATTTCAGTTTATTCCCTAGCCTTTAACACGCTTTTAACCAGCAAATCCCATTTGCCTTTCTGTTGAAGCTGTCCCACAAAGGCTGCAAACTTTGCCCTTTTCTCTCAGTCTTTCAATGCCTTTGGTCAGCAGCAGACTCACCTAGAAATACTGCTAATTTAATATCTTCCTACTTGAAATACCAACAGAGCTTGTAAGACAAAGCCACGTCCCAAAAGTCTCTTCATCTAGGGTCAGAGCATGTACTGGATTCATTACTTAGATGCCAGTTTATTTACACTTCTGTCATGATCAACCAGGCAATAAGATGATATTCATCTCATCTAATTTTAGGTATTTACATCTTGGAATACCATATCTGAACTATTCACGTTATGTTCTCTTTATAGTTGGTGGAGAGACCAGGCACAGCCCCCAGCATGACTTTCCTGACCAGATTTAAATACCCTTTATAGGATGCGATGAAATGCACCCTGGATGTGCCCAGTTTTCTCCAGCAACCACGAAATGAGGTCTGGATTTTCCTGTATAACTGTTATTTGTGAGACGTACACATCCCACTCCCCATGTCCATTACCTCATTTCCTAGTAGCTAGTGCTGGATGAGCTTAAAAAATGGAAAGTCCAAGCTAGAGTGACTGAACTTTATGCACCGTCCAGTTCTGACCTCCCAGGTCACTACGCTGCTGTCACTGCAGTCACAAGTGTCTTCTCTCTCTTTACAGCAATTACAGAGAATTTAATCAAAAGGAAGGAATTACTTCAAATGTTATTCCAAGTTTTCTTCCTGTTATTTATTTATCATCTCAGTAAAATACAGACAGTAGCAAAGTGTAGATAAAAGCACAAATATTCTATCTGTTGCTCTGCCTATCTAACTTTAAGTAAAATAACTATCAACTGTATAACAGCTGAAGTCTTACATTTATTACATTTAATTTTCCTGTAAGTAAAGGAAGATGAAAATTGTATTTTTCATTCCTCTTTTTCCCCCCAACTCCACAAAAATGCAACTCAAGCAACTTTCACAGAGGTGAGCAAAGGAATACAGGTCACTGCACTGAGGTTTGAATAATCTTCCAAAAGTTAAATAATGAGAATTACCAAATTAAGGTCTTAAAAATCCTATACTGGGCACAAAAAAATCATAACGCGGGCTTGAAAAATGAGTATTTTTTATTTATTTAGAACTTGTATTCTGCTTATGAACTGAAATGGGACTGTTTCAGCACCTGATGTTAAAGACTAGATAGCTTTTCTTGATAAAGTAGTAAGAAAAGTACGTAGATAAATGCAAGTGGGTCCTGATAACATTTTCATTAAACCTCTTAATTAGAACGTAACAAAGTATCTAATAATTTTGGATGCCTTTGGGTTTGGCCTCCTTAAAGGGAAAATTGTTACACAGTATTAAGGATTCGGTCTTTCAAAACTAAGACTCCTATACCTTTTTTTTTTTTTTTAGCACTACTAGGTACCAATAATAGAGCTGAAAAGCCTTTTACCTTTAAAAAAGCCAAAATTTCAAAACATTTGAACCAAGAAGATTTTCTTTTGAAAACATGGGTAGGAAGCAATGCACTACAGTAAATGATCAGTGAAAATTTCTATTTTATTCCAGCAGAGTAAGTTCAGATGTGTTTACGTTTCATCTGATATGCTAAATTCTTGTACTAAACAAACCAAGGAAACCCAAATGGAGTCAATGAACCAAAAACCTGGATTCAAAAAGCCATTTATCTTTATGCCAGTCTGAGTCAAAAGTTCAATTCTGCATACTCTCCTTCCTCAGAGTGTTCAAATCTGGATCCAGAACTTTGTGTTGGAGGAAATCTCCAAAACAGATGACTAATAAAACTAACATAATGACATGCATATATATCCATGCACGTCGTCTTCTTAGCATGCAACGTATTAGCTGAGGGGCAAGGGTTGTTTTAGTTCTATGTATAAAGTGATTCAGCTGCTCCCCTTTCCCTGTCCTCCTCCCTTTTCCCAGCCTGCCTAAATCTTTGTGCTGGCTCCTACTGCTGTATAGCCAAATATTGCAGGAAGGGAGATGGTGCACTTTTTTCTAGCAAAAAGTAAAAATTTTGTTTTACTTTTTTCCGTGTGTTCATTAGTCAAATTAAACAGACAGCTTAAAAATTGATGCGAGCAAATGGCATCCAAAGTGCCCTTGTGCGTTTTGTAATTGCACCCAGCTGTGATTACAATCCCACAGAATATATCTTTACATTTTCTTTTCTTTCGGTACACTTCACTGGTGATTCACTCCGTAGAAGGGATTTACTCCTTTTAGGAGAGAGAGCATTCACTGGTTTCATGACCTTTTATTTCTGCAACAGAAATGGGTGAACTCACTTGGAATAAATACGAGCCAAGCCAAAACATTACACAGGACAAAATTAATGCTGAATCTGACCTTTCTGAGTCTTACGGGGGGGGGTGGGCTGGGGGGGGAGAAGAGAAAAAAAAGGTGAAAAGCAGATGAATGGCAAAACTCACAGTGCTATAGCTGCTTCTCAGGTCTGTGCCTGGAGTGGGGTTAGGGGGCCCCTGTGGCCACGTGGACATGTGTGGGGGTTCTTCACCCAATGTGCGAGAGCCAATCTACTGACTGAATCAGGATATTTGTTTTTATTTCAATTTTGCAGGATGGGAGGCCGGGCATTTAACAACAGCCAGCACACCTCACATTTCAAACCACCCAGTATCTATAACAATAAAATACATCTGATTGGTTAATAATGATTCATTTACCTCTCCGAACTACACACATGCATCTACACTCATGTTTAAAACATCGAGGGAGGTTACCTGATTAGCATGCTCATAATTCAGAAAGGGCTGTGTGTTTTAGCATTACAATTGCTTAAGGTTAGTTCGGGATACGCTCTGGGCTCAACTGAGGTCCAGAAGTTACATTTTTTGCTATCTTATATCTAAGTCACCAACTGCAAAAGAACACTTAAGGCAAGTTATTTCATTTCACATCCTATTCAAGGTTAAATACCTTCTGTGATGTCTCAACCGTGTCCCAACTGAAACTTCTTGATAAACTTTTAACTTTGTTCTTTAGGCATCGCCCAGCTGGTTTGAAGCCACCGGTATACTTTGCTGCCCCAACCCACCCTACTGCCATGGCTCGTGGTGGCTGTGGCTCAAAAGAGCAGGAAAGAGAAAAATGGCATGTAAAAACGTAACGTGGTTTTGCCCCTCCTTCCATGCCAGGTTGTGGAGAACAGAGCCGAAGTGCGAGGCGAGGAGAGTTTATTTGCTTGCCTGGGACACCAGAGCGTCCCAAGGGCTCTTGAAGAAGTTGTTGAAGGCAACAACTTCAGCTTGGTGTCCGGTGTCCCCCTATAAACAGGGGGAGACTCACCAGAGCGTCCCAAGGGCTCTTGAAGAAGTTGTTGAAGGCAACAACTTCAGCTTGGTGTCCCCCTATAAACAGGGGGAGACTCGCCACAGCTCCCGGGGGCTGCCTGAGGGAGCAGGGGACCAGGCCCTGCCTGCCCTGTTTGCCCTGCTGCCCCTTTCCTGTCATCTGGAAAACCAAAAGACCGACTTCTTTACGTTGAGGGGAAAAAAAAAAAAAAAAAAAGCCCAAATGTGACAGAACGGCAGCCGATTCATGAATGTTTGCGAGGGTTAAGCTGTTTCAGTGATGGGGGCCCAGCGGGCCGTCCTGGCCGCCATACGATCGGGTCTCCCCCCGGGGCCAGGCCCGGCAGGAGGCGCGGCGGCGGCGGGCACTCCCCGGCCGCCCGTGTGGGGGCGAGGGGCGGGCCGGGGCAGGGCCCGCCGGGACGATCGGTGGCCTCTGGCGAGCGGTACCGAAGCCACTTCCTCGGCAGCGTCTCCTCGGGCGGTGGTGAGGGTGCGTCCCGCCCCAAGGAGGCCATAACAAGTCGTGAGGGGCTCTGTCAAAAAGTATAAAATCCGGTTCAAAGCAACATGCTTGGGAGCACACCCTCACGGATGTTATGCTGCTATTTTTATTGAGGTGTTTTGTGGGGTTTTTTTCTGTTTTATATGGCTGTTTTCAGGGCTTCCTCCCCATATGCCCAGTGGGTGAGGGCACCCAGCAGCAGCATGTGTGACTGAGGGGACACACAGGGCCAGCCACCCTCTCTGGTGTCCTCGTCACATCAGGTCTTCGTCCCTTCAGGTCTCATCAGGCTGAAACCTGGCATGTAGCTCAGATGGGCTTGAAATTTTAAAGGAAGCAGTAGGCTTAACACAGATGGGTTACTCAGTTTTTAAGACTCCGCGTGAGCAAAGGCTGCAGTTTCCCTGTGAGGCCAGGCTTTGTCCATCCTCCTGTGATCCTCCCCTCAGCGATCACCTTGTCTCACTGTGAGAATGTGGACTTGGTGAGGTTTGGCACCAATGTGTATATAAACACCAAAGTATCTTAAGGGACTGGAGACGGAGATTTGAGCGTGGAACTGACCACGGTCCAGGCTTTCCTGCTCATGAGAGGTTTTATATTTATTTTTTCCAATGATGTTTCCCAAAATCAAGCGTGCTCTGCAAGAAGCAGTTCAACCAAGTGCTGGCTGCTGACCTGGGACTACATGGTCTATGGCTTTCTCTATGAAGGAGCTGTGCGTCCTAGAAACATCACCCAGGGCTTTCAGTGCCAAGATTGCAGTGGTCCAGCAGAGCATCTGGGAGATTTGCTTGAGAAAAGTCCTTCAATTTTCCTGCTTCAGTGTGGGGGAGCTCAGTCTGTGTGGGCTTTCCAACTGCTGGCCCTTGAGCAGACCCTGGATGGCTCACAGTTCCAGGTGAAGCCTAATAGATTTGTCGTGCCAGCAGTTTTCTGAGGGGAAGAAAAGAAAAAAGAAAAAAAAGGAATTTTAGTTTTCCATACATTTAGAGAACTTGAACTGTTTTGCAATGAAAAGTTAATATAACCTGAGTTTGGAGAAGAGATTACTTTAAATGACTAAAGGAAACGTGGTGAACAAGAAAGCTGGAGCAACAGGACTCATCAGGAAAGGCAGACAGGGAAGATACTACAAAGCTATTGAAGATGCACAAAATTCGGAATGACACCTGTGTTCTTCAACCAGATCTCTCAGTAGTTTCAGGAGGCTGATTTTTATGCTGACTTAAGGGAGGGAGGAGTACTTTGACTTTGCTCCCTTGTGGAGGGGAAAAATGTTTTCTGGAAGGAAGTGTAATGGAATTTGCCTTACCTCCTCGATAATGAGGCATTCCTTCTGGGTGGTAACTCAAACAGTGATGTCATGTTGATGTCTGATTGAAGACTGAGACTGGCTAATGAGCTGGAGTGAGAGTGAAAGGAGTTTTTCCTAACCTTGTTGTGTCTAAAAAATTCCAGCACTCTGCCCATTGAGATAAGTTATTTCCCAGAGCATCCTGAGAAAACACTGATGTGATACCTACTGGGAGGTCATAGCGCTGGACCTGGTGACCTAGTAAAATGAAGATTTAAAGGTACAAGTGTAAAATAACTTGTGTGATGAAGGCCTTTTTTACCCTTGCTGTTTCCATTGCTTGGTGTCATGGTATGCAGGGTCTGTCTCGTCATGTGTGTACAAAAAGATGGCAAAAGGTCCCCATTTTTAAGTTCCTAATCAAAGCTCCACCATACTGAATGTTACAGAGTCTGACTACGCAGCTAAAGGTTGCAATTTTGGATTATCTTTAAATCTCCCTGGTGATTTTTCCATTCAGAAAAATATCCTTGTGATGCCAAGGGAAAAGGGTAAGAGTAACAGCAGCAGAATAGCACTAGAGTCAAAGATCGCCCAAATTTGCAGTGCTGTCTCTTGCATTGCTCAGTACTGAAGTGACCTCCCTGACTTATGCACAGGAGGTGGCAGTAATCTCAAGGCATGGTTCATGTTTCCAGCTGTGCTCACATTCTCATGGACAGAGAGCATCACACAAGCAATACCCTGGCTTTGAGGGTAAAGCCAGGATATCACTCATAACTAACAGCTGGCCACCAGTGAAGTTTATTAGAAACTCAGTCAGTTACCAAAGTGGGTTCTTTATCTTGGTGACCTTCCAAGGCAATCAGAACCTTCTTGGAAGACCCTGAACCAGGAATGTTTGGATATAAGAAAAATAGCACTGCGCAGCACACAGTTCTGATCTCCGTGGGTTCACAGATTTGGAAGGTGCTGTACCACATATAACTGTAGAAGACAGCGCTGAGATACTGTAGCTGCTGCATCAAGGTCATGGTGTTCCGGGATCCAATTAAAATTATGCAAGATAGGCAATTTAGGAAAGAATTCACATAGAGCTCAGGAAGGAAAAAAAGTCACGAGTGTTATGAGCTCAGTTACTTTGTAAAATTAATTTTCCACTATCTCACGATCTTGTAATAAGACCACAAAGTATTTTAAACGTTTGATTTGCTTATTGATCAGACCTCTTGAGACCCTAGTTTTTAAATCACAGTTATAGGTTTGACTTCCATTTAACAGCAAAGTTGTGGGCTTGCCTTGGAGTATATGCTGGTTGCAATGGGCTGTGAATGAGATGCGTGGGCAACAGTGAAACCTGGAACTGGTGCGTCTGACTCTCGGAAACCTACCTCCTTCCCTGAAGGTGATATGAATAAAAAACGTGGTAATGCCACAGGTCCTGTGATCCAGAGCCTGGATTTTGCCTCCACTACCATAACCATCATGCTTCTTCAGGTCACTGCGCTATCTTTAATTCCCAGAAACCTATAAAGAGATAATGAGGAATAATACTGCGAGCTTGGGGAATTGCCATTTGATGGAAAGCTTGATATTTTGGATAGGGGTGTAACAGGCCTATTCCTATCCTAAGTTTCTTCTAAATCCCATGTCCTGAAGGAAAAGGATAACAGATTTAGCTATCTAGTGTATTTTAAGAAGTGCTTATATTGTTATGCTCTGTAAACCAAAACTGCTGCCGGCAAAGGGGACGGGGTTTAATGCATGCTTTGAGCATAAGTTTCCTTGC
The DNA here is from genome assembly GCA_026546715.1 of Gallinago undulata. NCBI lineage: Eukaryota > Metazoa > Chordata > Aves > Charadriiformes > Scolopacidae > Gallinago > Gallinago undulata. The sequence continues at coordinate 79,259,051 of JAOTQQ010000001.1, read as the reverse complement.
AGGTATTGCTAGATTCGTGACCTGTGTTAGATTAGGCTGGGGACTGGGGACTTATCCTGAGCTCAGGGCTCTGTTTTGCTAGCTAAGAGTACAAACACCGAGTGAAAAGGGTAAAGAAGAACTCACAGTCCAACCAGGCAAGACAAAGACTTGATTCCCTTACAGCCAGCCAAGAGTGGTTTGCAAACATTGTGTGAGTACCAGCATTTTAGTCTCCATTTTCTTTTTCCTTTCCTTTATATTTAAAAAGTTTTCCTGAGGAATAATCGCCTGACCGAGAACGACAAAAAAAGAGGAGGAAGCATAAGAGCAAAGAGTGATGGAGAAGCAGAAAGGCAGCAAGGTGAGGAGACCGAGAGGCTCAAACAGTCAGTGAACAGATAAAAAACGTCGTCCAGCAGAAAACCGCGGAAAGAAACCAGACACGGATGGTTGCTGCTGGCCAGGTGGCCCTTTGCTCAGACGCAGGTCTCTCTTTCTGCTGACAAAAGTCTCCTAGGCACATTCTGCCTCACACCGAGCAGAACTGGGAAGGGAAGGTCCAGGAAACCGGCCCTGATCCTCCACAGGCTGCGGTGATTACGTGTGTCCTTGTTTGGTGCAAGCCAGGGTTGTATCTCCAGGGGAAGCACTGGAACTGCAGCAGCCTGTGGGTTGGGTCTGAAGCTTTGTAGGACAGACTTTGCTTGCAGGTGTCACTGCAGAGATAGCAAAGGGGGCAGAGCATCCCTTTCCAGCAGAAGTCAAAGGACTATTCTTAGGAGCTCTTCTTGCTTAGGACAGAGGTAGTGTCTTGAGCATTTCTTCTTTTTTCAGAGCGTAAAAGACAAAGAAACCCCACTTGTGAGACCTACCTGCGGCTGAAGGGGCAGAAAGCCCAGCTCTGTCTAAAGGGAGGCAGCTGTGGTCGTGTGGGCACTCTTGGTCACGGGATGCAGAGGCGCTGGAGTGCACAGAAGGTGTTTCAGACGTTGGGGAGATGACCCAGTAAGCCCAGATGCCCTCCTATAAATCAGAGTTTGGCTGTGGTGAGAGCAGAAATAAAGCAAAGGACTAGCAAAACGAAGGCTGTCCTGTGACCAGCCTCAATAAAAGGACAGGCAGGAACTGTCCTTGAGAGTGCCTTTATCTCCAGAGGTTGCAAAAAGTCAGTGGAATGGAGGGGGAAGGGTGTAAATAGTGCCTGTTTGATTCATACTTTCTCTATTCTCTTTATTCTTTGTTTTCTGATGAGAAAGGAACTTTATGTGGATGGAGTAGCAAAGGAATTGATGAGTCATAAGGTTTGCAACTTCATTTCCCCCTCCTCTCCTTTTATTTTTTTCCCGATACTCCATCTCCTTCTTCCCTCCTGCCTCGCCCCTCCTCTGCTGGCGCAGCAGGACGTGCTGTGCCTTTAAGAAGTGTGGTTTTTCAGAAGACTAATTCCTGAGCTCTGGCATGTGTTGAGGCATGCCCTGAGTTTTGTGGTGTGGTGTATGAAAAACTAAGTGCATTGGTCTAAGGAGGTTTTTAACTCCTTTCTGCCATAGATACCCTTTACCTCTTTGTTCTTCGCTTGCAGAGCATACACCACTCTGCATTTCCGTGGGGATTTCTGCTCTCCTCTCCGAAAGAGGAAGGGAGATAAAGGGATATATTTTTTTTCAATTAAAATTTCTATTTGTTGAGTTGTTTTTTACATGTCAAAGCTCTGGTGAGTGAAGCTGACATAGCAGATTTCTCTTGCAGATTCTATCCTCCCACTGACACCAATATTGCTGCAGTGTTAACCTGTCATTGCAGTAGCAGAACGGTGTAGCCAAAGACGTGTTGACCTGTAGCAGTCACAGCATTGGCAGCTTTATTATGAATTTCATATATTGTGATTTATTTTTTTAGTGTTCCCATTCATCAACGTCACTTTTTGCTTCCTTTCCACTCTCATTAGAATCAAAAAGAAACTCGTAAAAGACAATATGATTGTAAAAATTAACATAGCATTACGCAAAGAAAATTTAGGGCGGGTTTTTTTTTTCTTTTTTTTTTTTTTTTAGCAAATCTCATTCATTAGAAACCAAATGTATGCTTGGGTAGGTCTACCTGGAATTTTTTTTAAGGTTTGCTGGGGGCAGCAACGCAGTCTTTAAACCACAGCTCCCAGAAGGAACGTCGCAGGCGGTACAGCCGTGCTGGGAGGAAACTACGGAGTTACCCTTGGTGATTATTTCAAAGGCCGTGTTGCTGTGAGGTCCTGGCTCTGTATGCTAACATTGTGATAACAGTCTAAAACCTCTCGAGCTGTCAGCCCGTATTGACGTACCTCTCCGTTGGTTTTAGGCCTCAAGATAGCGAGCGAGTCCAGGTGGGGAGAATTCCCCTCCGTCTCCCAACGCCGTGGCAGTTCCGGGACTTGCCACGCAGTCACCCGCAGGACGTGGGCCCCACAGATGAAAGGATGGTTTCTAGTAGAGACAGGCCTGTTTTTATGAGGAGGGATATTGGAGGGGAAGGGAGGGAACAGGAGCTAGGGCTGGATGTGCCTTCCACGCCGAAGTGGGTGTGTGGCTTTGATTAAATCACTTTCTTAAATCAGGTTTCTTGCGAGTCCAATAGTGGTATTAGCGCCCTGTACGGCGTGCTGGGATTAAACGAATGAGCCTAACAGGACTTTTACAGCCTTGGCTGTGTAAATGTGCTGAGTGCAGTTGTTCTATTTAAGAAGCTTGTAGTGCTCGTTATTGAGGCTACGGGAGGCCCCCCACCAATCCCTTCTTCTCCCCTCCCTCCCAATTAGTCCGGTCAGTGCTCTTATCCCTCTCCATGACCAATAGCGAGCAATCTCTGCTGCTTAGCCTCTCGATCTTGAAGCAGTGCTGTATTGCGACAACTCTCTTCACAAGTGGCTACAGAGGAACAGCCGCGCCGCGAGCCCCGGCGAGGAGCTCTGTCTTCTGCATCGCCCTCCAGCCGCCCAGGCCCAAGGAGTCCCCAGCTACCCAGTCCCTGCAGCATCCCCTCAGTAGCCTGCCTGGAACGGGAGGTAGAGGTCCTGGGGTTTCTTGACATCTCTGCCACCCGTTCACGGGGTGGCCTGGGCAAGTCACATCACCTTTTTCTTCTTCACTGTTCGTGCTGAAGTGTGGATTGTATCTTTTGCCTTCATACTCGAGAGCTGCTCAGGGCTGAATTAATGGATGCTGTGAAGTCGAGGATGTCTGTGGACGCACAGCACAATGTAAATGTGAAGCATTGCTCGGTAATTATGGGTGGAGGTAACCCTTGTTGAAAAGGATTAATTTTATCATAAATCAACATTTGATCAGGTGGAATCGTAGGAAGAAGCGTAGGGAAAGCCTGCCCTCTGTTACCTCAATCTGAAATTCCTCATGAGACTGGAATGCAGCTTCTCCCATGTGCTTTGTGCATGCGTCGACTCTAAATCTAGTACTGGTTACTGAGATTGATGGGGTGGCATAAAAATAGTCTGACTTCTATAGATGTTATATTTCAACGTACAGAGGGAAAGAGGTCTTTTTTTTTTTCCTTCTCTTGGGATTCAGCTTTTTATGAGGAAGCCAAGTACTGCTTTTTGCAGTGTTGTCTGGCATACCCAAGGTTGACGCAGCAGCTCCTTGGGTTCAGTTAATTTAGCAAGTTGTGGATTTTAAGAAAAAAAGGAGATGAAATATTATGTAGCTGCTGACATACTGGCATCATCAGGGCGCAGGTTATAAAGTCTCTGGTGCTGCACAGGGATCAAAGAGTTAAAAATTCCAAAGGTTTAATCCAGTATAATAACATTTTGCGAGGCCTATCGAATTCTCAGCAAGCGAGAAGCAGAAAAGCGAGTGAGCGAGGTGGAAAATGAAATTAGATGGAATTACATTGCCACAGGTTTATCTAACTAGTTGTTTCACTTCACAGGGTAGGCGCACGTTTTATCTGAGCCCTCAGCAGAAGCTCAGACCGAGTTGTGCTCCCCTGCTCTCCCGGGCTGTGTTATCCACAGAAATGGAGTGCCCTTCATCCGATTTGAACAAAGCAGTGTTCTGCTGCATCTATTTTTGGTCACTGATTTGTATGCTGTAGAAGCCATCTCATTCCTTAGAATACAGCCCTATATTGTCGTGTTTGTTTTCCTTTTCCTGCTGTGTACATAGTGGATTGTTGTTCGTTTGTTTGAAGGATTTAAACATCTGGAAGAGACTGGGGATAGTAATGTCTTTGTACATAGGTTAGATGGGGAGCTGCAGGTCCCTTCCAAAGTGAAATGTTATATGCCATCTGCTGTGATGCTCATTTGAGGGTTTTGGTGTGGGAAGGACAATCAATATAATGCTAATCCAAGCAGCTGGATAAAACTACGGCTGCTAAAACTAGCGCAAGGTAAAAATGGATTATTTATTTCCTTAGGTAGCTCTGCAATTGCTTCCCACGGAGGTAGTACCAAATATAAATTTTGGAAGTAAATATTTATATGCCGTAAGCTTAGCTGAGACTGGGTGAGTAGTGAGAGCAATCAGTTCTTACTAAAATATGTCAGTAAGTGAGGTACATAGGGCAGGTCCCACTGTGAGAAATTCAGTTCTCCTGTAATGTAAGCTTTGCAATATTATTTGGACACCAACAAATCTAATTATAGTCCGGGTTTAGACAATAGGTTATCACAGATGAAGTAAGCAAGTAGAAAACGGGGGAAAAAAAGAAAGGGTAAGTTGGTGTGTAGTGCAGCCCCCTTCTAGTGAGCAGGAGGTTATTCTGCAAGGAGCTCTTGTGGCTTTTACCAGGCTGTTTGCAGACCAATGCTGTAGCCACAGAAGAGCAGCTGTTACACTCTGGCTCAGCTATTTCTTTTCTGAGAAAACTAATCGCCGTTTTGTGACATGACTTCCCAGCAGAGGAGCCAGGCACTCCTGAAGGTAAAACAGAACTGTGAGTGACAGGGAGCTAAGCATGGGCTGGAGCCTTGCAGCAGCATAGCCTTCAGCTCCAGTGCTGCAGTCAGAGAGAGAGAGAGAGAGAAGATTTTTTCCTTTGAAGATAAGACACCTGGGGGTTTTGTAGAAACTTAAGTATGCCCAGAGTTGCGCAGCTGTTATCTTGATTTAAAAAAAAACAAACAACAAACCCAAAACAAAAAGAGAAAGACAAAGCATCTGGCTCTTCTCTGAACCATCAAAAATTCCTCCAAATGCTGAGACCCTCCAAAAACATAAGACCCTGCTTTTCGTTCTGCAGTCGTGTGGCTTGCGAGCGCTTCCCGTCTTGTGGCTCCCGTGGCACTTCCAGCCGAAGCCGTGTCCCGCGAGGAGAGCCGTGGTGCTGAGCTGTGTGCCTGCGGGAGAGACGGGCAGGGACAGGGATGAGCAGGGAGCGAGAGCCTGCCCGTGCAGTGTCGTAACGCGGCCGGGGCACAGGCAGTTATGAAACTTTCCAATAAAGTCTCACCACGTCAGTGTTGCTTGCTTGGGTTCGGGGGTTGGTTGTTGGGGTTTTTTTGTTTTGTTGTTGTTGTTTTGCTGCTTTTTTTTTTTTTTCCTGTCCGTGGCCCTCCGGTTTCATTTCCATTTATGAGTGCAGAGAGCGAGCGAGGGACAGGTTGGGAAGTGCTAGCAGACACCCCCCTCCCCTTCCCAAAGCCACCGGAGGAGCCGGGCTGTTCCCACGACAGGTGGAGCACACACCTCCTCCACCCTGGGCGAGATTCCCCAGGTCGAGGCGCCCGGGGACAGGGGGAAGGGGAAGCCCTCGCTCCCGGGGGCAGCTGCTGTTGTTGGAAGGGGCCCCTTCAAAGTGCTGCGGCAGCAGCCAGAAGTTTGACCTTTTTTTTTTTTTTTTTAATTTTTTGAAAGGACTGGAGGAATTATTAACCACAGTTGATGACGTCAGAGTTGATCTGATTAAAGGTTTGTTTTCTTGCTGGCAGAGGTGTGCTCCGTAGAGACTGGTTCTCTCTTCTTTTTTTTTTTTTTTCTTTTTTTTTTTTTTAAGTTTCTTTTTTGAACAGCAAACGGAGGGAACTGCTCGCATTGCTGCTGCCGCTGCCGCTGCTCCAGCCGCGCGCGTGTGTGTGTAAACAGGATGGTGTATCTGTAGCTGCCACGCGCAAACACACATTTGACCATGAGGACTCTTCGCAGGTTGAAGTTCATGAGTTCGCCCAGCCTCAGTGATCTGGGCAAGAGAGAGCAGGCAGCCTTGGATGAGCGGGGGACCCAGCAGCGACGGGCCTGCTCCAACGCTACCTGGAACAGGTAAGGTCTCGCCCGGTGCGCCCACCTGCCCCCCCCCGCCCCCAGCCTCTCCCCGCTCCCGTGGCCGTGATTAACACGCGGGGAGCCCCTTTCCATCGCCTTGCAGGCTCGGGCTGCCTTGCTCCCAGCTGGGCGAGGTTACGGCGTGTGGGGCTTCTGCGTTAGCGCCTCAACACGTACCAGAGGTCACATTCCAAGTAAAAGACGGGAGCGGCTTTTTTTTCCCCCCTTTTGGTGTTAAACTTTCCCTGGAGGATGAGAGCGAGGAGCCCTTCCTGCAGGTGGCTCAGCCTGCTCTTCCTTGTGACGGACAAGGACTTCATTTCACAGGGTCCGGCCACAAATACACCTTTGTGTCTCTCTAGGTATTCTCATTCGGGCTTGATTTGGTTTACTTTAGTTTAAAAACACATATACACAATTTTTAAAATTCATTATTTTTATGTGCGTAACTCTGTGTATTGCTGGGTGTTGGTACAGGTATGACAAAGTCTGCTCAATTTACTGCCATTAATAGAAATAGCTCCGTCCGTGTGTATATGTGCACACGCAGGCACACGCACTTTGGACAGGGAAAAATAAGCCCTGATTGTTCTGTTTATTTTATTTATGCATCTGAATTTTATTGCTGTTTGAAAAAAAACAACCAGCAAACATGCAAACATTTTGCTGAGAATGTGTCACTTAGCACAGATATTCAGAAAGCGTCTTAATGACTGTCTCAGTGACACTTAAAAATGAGTCTTAAGTCGTTAGGAATTATATTCTTGCATCCTTTATGAAAATGAAATGTCATCGCCTGGGTCACAGCTTGGAAAGTGTCATTTGTGATGTTTTATAATTGTACGGCGGTACAGGTGTAGCAAGAAAAATACCAGTGAACTAAGAGACACATTTGTTAAAGGTATTTCAGTTCTGAGCAAAACCAAAGAATTCTGTCACATCTTCTGTCCCTCTCACAAATCTCACTGGATTTGTCATTCCATGCCTGCCTTATGAATTAGTTGTTTAATGCCAGCAGCACACTGAGGACTGAAACTGTGCTGGTCACAAAAGAGGGTGAGGGTCTGTTCAAATATTGCTATATTATATGACTGTGTGTTATAATATATGGCCCAGCTTTCCCCCTGAGGTCTGGATGGTGGAGGTAATTAAAGGCTAGATTGGGGGCTTTACTGGGCCAGTAGCCTCAAAGGAAGCAGCAAGGAGTAAGATACTCCTTGGTGTGAACCAAGGTGACACAATACGGTCCCCAAAGCCTTTTTGTGATTGTTTGCTGATGGCTTTAGTTGGCAGGGATTAGTGTTTCCAGGTGTTGCTTGCGGGGAGGGAGCCGTGGAGGCAAATGCTAGTGGGGAGCAGGTCAGGCATGGGGCTTGCTGGAAGGAGGAGAGCTCCAGGCTTAGGGGCTGCTGATATTTAAACCAGAGGGCTTTCCTAAGTGAGATGAGCAAGAGTTTATTATTTTTAATTTGGACAGGACAGGTATACCTCTGGCCAGACGTGCTTGCCTGTCAGCGAGCTAGACTTCTGCATGTTCCATCCAAACGCTCAGACGACTGTCCCATCCCCTGTTCCTGGAGTAGGTGTCCACAAGTCATCCTGTCACCAGTTTGCTCCAACTCAGGCCTAACCGTGCTTTCCTGCCGTGGGTTCCTGTGCAGGGATCACTGGGCTGTCCCCACCGTTTGGTGGCACGTGCCTCCGAAAGGCCTTGGGAGCTCTGGCAGGGCTGCTGTTGTGGGGTGGCAAGGCTGGTGCTACCTGCGGTGGCGATTCAAGCGGGCATCTCCTGCCTGCACTAACAGCTGCCTAGAGCTGTGGCAAAGACTGCAGATTACAAGCTAGTAGCGCTGGATGGGCAAAGGGAAGATGACTTGTCTCCTCTGTTGGTTTTAAGAAACTCAGGTATTCTACAGGCTGTAAAACTGGAGTTTATCCTCAGGAAAGGCAGGGCTTAAATGATGTTGGGTTAGTTGTATTAAGAAGTTACCCACTGTAGCTTCTGCCTGTCACCAGCACTGGGCATGTGTGACAGGGTCTGGTCTTGAGGGAGCCGGTGTTCTGCTCTCCTGGACGTTAACCATCACGTTGGCCTCACAAACTGGGCACCTAAACTTTGACTCACCAGAAATCTCAGGTGGGTTTTGAAAATCCCGCTGGGCTGTGGGAGGTTTTTTTACTTTTCCTCTGCAAAATTAAAACGCCCCAACGGAGGACTTTAGTTTATGGGAATATTTGTTCTCCCAAAGGAAAAAATTGCCTCTGCTGTTTCATTCTGGGCAATAACGAGCGTTAAGAGTTTGCTGATGAAGGAAGTCAAGATGCACCGGCGGAGCTCTTCCCTCTCACCAAGCCCGGCTGTTCTATATTTAAATGTCTGCTGCTTTCTTGCCTGATGTCAGCAGCTGTGCCTGGGTGTGGTATCTGCTTTTGAAAGAGAGGCCTTGAACCAAGTTCATCCAAACCGACGTGGGGAGAGGTGAAGCACACCCCCCACGGTGGGCCCTGCCCCACGTGAGGCTGCTGCTCCCCACCCTGTCCTGAAAAGTCAGCCCTTTGAGGTGGAGCGAGGATGCTGCCTCGGTGGCCCTGCCGGGGACCACGCTGAAACACTCCCGACCCAGAGTTTTGCCACTGGGGGGGTCTTTGCAAGGTAGCAGCTCTGTCAGTGTGGGCTTTTTCGGGGGAAGATGCCACGCGTGGCGGGTGTGCGGTCTGGCTGCCCAGCGATGTCCCCTGCCCCCAGTTCAGCCCAGTCTCAGCCCTCAGACTGTTTGTACCAGAGGATGCCCGCAGCTTTCTGGCACCGAAGGAGGGCAAACTGCAGGGTTCGGTGTGCAGGGGGCACCTAGCACTCAGTTCCTCCCCGGTAACTTTCCCTTCACCCCCAAAACTAAAACGCAGTAAAACTTCTCGACTCCGGTAGATCAAAGGGAAACGGGTGCCAAGCTGCTGTCTGCTGCTATGTAAATTAGAGTTTATATCACAGCCTTTTCTGAGCTGGCTTTCCCATGAACCCCAAAAGATCTGTACAGCAACACACCGGCAGCGCACGTTAACTGGCAACCAACAGCAACATAGTGGAACAATACTGTTTCGTTACAGCTCACAGAATTTGCATTGGATTAAAATAGCTTAGATTTTTTCACTAGCATTGTCTTCAATTCCTTTTCTCTCTCCTTCCCCCCCCCCCTTCCCCTTCCTTTCTGCTTCAGGCAAAAAATGAGAGCTGAATGCTGACTAAACCAATCGGACTGAGAAAACCAGGGTTTTTAATCTTGAGCTTGCAAGCTTGGGCGGGGGGGGGGAGCACGGGGGAGGCTCTCAGGGTAAATAAAATCCATTGCAAGGTTTTCATTCTGACTGAGCTGCCTAATCAGGACATGATACTGTCTGAGTTGTGCTGTGGGAAAGCCTCTAGTCAAACACCCCGATATCCTCTTTGGTTTAAAAAAATGGGCAAAATTCATGGAAACGTGAAAGAGTAGGAGATAGCAAAGAAAACAGATGAGATGTCTGTGACATTAGTGAGATCAGCAGTAAATCCAAGGAGATGTACAGAATCAGAAGGATTTTTATGGTTTGGGCAAATTTTTACAGATTTGTAATAAGCACAGTAACTTGCTGTAAAGTAATTTTTACAGTCATGGGAAGCATATGTCATCTTCTAATTAAAAATGAATATTTTTTCAGATCACAGTGAGGCTTTTCTAATGGAGGAAACATTCCAGACCAGCATATTTATCTACTACATCTACTCAGAAAATTTTTTTTCTTCCAATATTTAGTGTTTATTTAGAAATATTTTAAAACAGTTCCACTGCCTTGAGGATCAGCTTTAATCGGAACCCTCGTTGGAACTTTAGGCTCTGTGTGTGCATGGAGGACAGAGAGAGACCAATTGCAGGGTAGGGAGGAGGTAACAGGGGGTGAAGGGGACTTCCCAGCTGGTCAAGCCACCACTGTACCACGAGACACATGCCAGCCTTGACTACAGTAATAGAAAGTGGTGGTGGTGGTGGAGAATTGCTCCTCCCCATAGCCCTCCAGACATATTGTTACTTGCTTGAATGCAGGTATGTATAACTGGAAGCCAAAATCTCCGTAGTCCTACACTCTGCAGAGATATTAACTCTTAGTAACACCTCAGGGAAGTCCCTTCACCTGTCTGTCTCAACTTCTCCCTACGTAAGAGTAGTGTTTATACTTACTGAAGTTTGTGAAGTAATGCCTCTCAAACTCTTTGAAAATGGAGTTCTGCAGCCCACCTTATTTTTGCTTGTATGATCCAGTGTGTAATTGCAGCCTGTCCCTCTTTGCAGACTGCTTTACCTTGGGTAGAAATTTCAGAAATGTAAGTGAAGTAGCAGCTGCAAGATTATTTTGAAAGGGTCACGGGCTCATGGAAAGCCTGTGGATTTGCAGCTGGACTGAAACTGTGCTGAAAATGGGCTTTTCCCAATTGGATTAAGCTAATTCAGAAAAATGAGGTTTTAGTCCGGAGCAAGGGTGGCTTCAAGGAGGTTTTGATGCAAGTATATCAGGTTAATTATTGTTAATTAGCTATTCCTGTAACTGTCCAGAGGAAGTGAGCCCTGAGTCACTTAGTCCCTTTTTAAAATGAAAATGTTGTCTTTAACTAGCCAATACTCTCAGGGTGTGATTATTCTCGCAGCATTGTTTTTGCTCATGGACTTCACCTGGAGCTCTGGAAGGGGGAGAATTTGCAAACACTAAATAAAAATGCTGTGATATATTCACCCATGCTGTTTGCATGTGAAGATAGTGACTGCTTTAGAGAACCACAATTACTTGCGTGCTGTGCACAAATGAAAACCTGAGTTGCTCCACCTGCTATGCCAGGAAACGCCGAGCTGGGAGGGCCATGGCCATGGTCAAAGCAAACAGGACATCAAGATTCAGACAGAGACCTGTGAGCCAAACATCACTATTGTTCCTTAACTTTGCGGACAAAGCCATTCCACCCTGGCAGAAACCAATGTTTTAATCGCAGTGCTTTTTCCTTCTTGGTTTGTTAAAGACATCAATGAAAGAAGAGGGGTGGGTGGTACTTAAGTGGTGGGGAGAGCCAGCCTCCCACCCACCAAAGGCAATGGTGTCTGGGTGCACAACTAGCATCTCAAAGGAAGTGTATGTTTTGGTGGTATCGAGCTACAGTGGCAGTGGCTTTCCATTATGCAAAAATCAGAATAATAAACCCCACCCTCCCCATCTTGGCACTCACACTGTTAGGCTGGTTGGGAGTGCTGTCAGCGAGCATCCAGCTTTGTGATCTGGGGATTTACACCTTCCAGATCCCTTCGTGCTGAAGCAGACAGTGGGGATGGTCTGTGCTCTGTGTGCTGGAGCTGCCATTCCCCACGTTTTCAGGCAGCTGAATAGCGAGACTTGGAGCTGGCACCTCCTCTGGAGGATGGGGCAAATCTAGAACCAGTAGTCACTCCAAAAAGGTGAAGTTTCTTAGCACGCCAGGTTGATTTTTGTTGCTGGGTATTCTTGGTTTTAGGTAGTTTTCTCCTGGCAATCTGTGGCCACTGCAGAATAGAGAAGTACAATAAATTGCTGGAGCCGTCTGACTGACATTTTGTCTTTGTTCTAAAGGCAAACCACCTCCAAAAAACCTGGCCTCTGCAGTTTTCCAATCCTGATTTCCCCTCCCACAGCTGACCTGCTCTAGCCATGCTTCTCTGTTCTCTTTTTGGACTCTTTTTGGCTCTTTTTTGTCTCCTCTGCACTGCTTTGTTCAAGCACACCTTGAGCACACATTTACACACACAGCAACTGCAAGGAAGGTGTTCAGAATAATATCAGTACATGAGTGCATCTATTATTAACGTTTGGGTTGTAAAAGACTTACAGGAGGGAGCTTACAAAGCACTTCCAATTCAGGTTAACTACTAAAATGTAAGTTTAATTACAAACGTTATTGACTTAAGCTTCAGTGAAGGCTGGTCGCAGCCGTAAGTAAAGGGGGATCCGCCCACCCCAAGCATCTCGCAGGGCTTCTGTGTGTAAGCAGCAGCTCAGTTTTTCTTTACACCAAAAGGTTGTACCATTCTGACTAAACCCTTTTAAGCAATCGTTCATTATAGAAACCATAGCATTACTTTGATTTAAGCAAGGGTTGGGTTCATTTTTTTTAATTAGCTGACGGTAACTAAGAAGATTTAAGCTAGCTTTTTATTATCCTGACACCAACCTATGCCCCCAGTAGCATCCCGGTTATTCCACCTCCTCTTTCTTGCCTCTTGAGCAAGTGTGGAGGCTCAGATCTCCGTGGCCTTCCTGGCACCACGTGCCAGGCATGTACCAAACGCTGCTGCCGAAGGAAACGCTGCTGATCAACGTAGTGGGGCCAAGACAAGGCAATTTCCAGACAAGGCAGTTGTCCCTCAGTCCAAGGGAGATCCCAGACAGACCAGAAGATCAGCACGAGGATGTTTTATGCAGGTGCAGTGCTGGTACACAGGCAATAACTTAAACACTCACAACCTGTCCCTCCTAGTTCTTAAAAAGCTTGCTCCCTCTTATTTCTTTGAGGAATAATAATGGACCTGTTAAGCTGGAAAGAGAAAACCTCCCCCTCGATTAGAAAGCAGTGCCAGAGAGGAGGAGAGAGAGCACGTTGGCTTCTATGAGAAATATTTAGTCATTCTTCTCTGCAGAAGGCTGGCAGGGAACACCACAAAGTTCATTTCCGAATCAGAAGAGCGTGTAAAGACTGCTTGTTTTATTCACTATATTAATCGTACTTCACGTATTACTCATAATATTAAAATACCCAAGTCGCTTCACTGTATATCAGAGACATTTAGCTGCCAATTTTCAAATAATTGTAAATTGAGTGTGTCTGTTTGAGCCAGCCAAAATAAGCTGGGTGGGATCGTGAGTGTATGTCTGTGCACATGGGTGGAGGGGGGGAAGAGCAACCACCGTGGTGGGGGGAGTGCTTAACGCCTTGGAAACGTTGTCAAAGGAGCAAAAGAGAGAAGAGGATAAGGATTCCTATTTTGATCTGCTTGTGCATTTCTCCACAGCAGGTCGTATCCTTCACCTGCTTCACTTTTAATTTCCTTTTCCCACAGATGAACGTGGTTGAGCTTTTCTAACAGTGCGTCTCTTGGCTGCTCAGCTTTCTTGCATGCCTGCCTTTCCAGTCTCTCAGTGAATAGTGTCACGGTTACCTTCCAGCCTATTCCTCTGCTCCCAGCAAGCATTGAAAGGGGTTGTCTTACCATGGACCTGAGAAGGTTTAATGTGAGTGCCTGAGGTCCCCACTCACACCCCACTGCCACCTGGCATGGTGGCAGCAGCCTTATGTGACTAGATCTGGTCCTGAGCCCACCAAGCTTGTCTGCCAGTAGGGATCAGGCTTCCTCCCCTCTGGAGACCTTATGAACAGATAAGACCTTTAGCTCTTCTTCTCAAGACAGGGCAGCCCCAAATCCTGGTACCTCCAGGATGGGCATATCTGGTGCCCAGAGCTCCGAAGCCAGTTGCTGCTCCATTGCAGCAGACTCTAGCACAGTGTGAGCAGGGGGAGGTCAGCTGCAAAGCTCTGAAAAATGATGCTGCAGCATCACTGGTAAAATTAGATCCCCGGGAGGGATGCGCATGCCGTAGCTTCTCATTCTTGGAAAAATCTTTTCAGTAGATGTTCTAGAGGTGAGATTCAAGTCAGTGACCTCTAAATACACCCCCTGAGTATCCTTGAGGCTGGTTGTTTCTGTTCCTTGCTCCTGCTGAGTACAGGCTGGGAGGTGGCGTGCAGAATGAGAGATACGTGGGGAGATGGTGCAGAGCAGGAAGACTTCTGCTCTGTGTTTTTTGCAATATGTCTTAAGATGTCATCCCCCCTTCTCGGGTGCAGCACTGAATAGGAAATGCCACATGCCAAAAATCTGTATTTTCCCTTGGCAGTCAGTATGATTGTGAAAGAAGACAAAAAGAGTGACAATGATGGCATGTAATACCGCTATCGATAATCACACTCGTTGCTTCTGTTATTATTTTCATAAATATATTTTTAAGAACCCTTTAGTGATCACTGTCGTCATCTTTATTTTACATGTGGGGTAACGGAGGTAACAGTTCCATTCAGAAAAGAAATAACTTGCAGTCGGTGGGAATGGTCATTTCAGTAAAAGCAGTCATATTGGTAGAAACCAAGCAGCAGAGGTATGAGCAGTGGAGCTGATAAAGGCTGCTTTCTTGTGGGTTAGCATCTGTGTGCGTGTCAGATGATGGCTGAGCTCACCCTGCAGTATGTTCTTGGTCATTAAAAGATGCCGAAACCTAAAAGACCTAAAAGAAACCTAAAAAGGTTTGGGGGACTTCCACGTGGTAGAAGTTGCCAAGCAGATCCAAGAGTGTAGGAGTGAGGATGAGCTGACAGACAGAGGGACTGTGTGAGTGTACTTTCCTTTTGAAGTCAAATCTGTGAGGCTATAAAAGGTGACACTGACTTGGGGAAGGGGGTGGTGGGGAGGAGACATCTGTTCCCTTCTACTAATGCTGAAACAGGTTTGGTCTCACCTTTCACTGGCATTTCTTTACCTTTGTCCTCAGACCTAAGCTCAGTGGTTCAGGCTGATGTGTCATCGCACTAATTGTGTGAGGTGTATTTCAGGAGCACGTCACAGCTTCATATTGAAGCACATACTCATTTCTGTAACCCTTTCAAGCGTGGTCTTGTTAAGTTCATGGGATTGGTGAGCATCCATGCTAAAAGCATGTGGATTCCCGGGTTCCTTCAGTACCTAGCAGGTTTTTGTCATTCAGCATCCTAGACTTTTTGGGCCGGGTGGTCGTACGCCCCAGGGACGGGCAGCGTTGGGGATGAGACTTTCCATTGAGGGACAGAATTTTATGGTCTCAGTCCTGTCTTTGGGTGCGTTTGATTCCGGCAGAAAGCCACCACCTCTAAGCAACATTTGCTCGCAGAACAGTTAGAAATGGCACTGAAAACGAAAAGGGAGCATTTTTGTGGGACAGATGGTTGGCCTATGCCGAGCGCATCGCTGCCTCTCTGGCTCTCCGCCCCAGAAACTCTAGACCTGTTGTTCTGCCAGAGCAGCCTTGGCTTTCCTTTAGCTGGAGCAAGAGCGTAAATCTTTGAGAAGTGAGAAAGTGCTAATAGGAAACAGTCTTTGTAAGCAATCGCACCTTTTCTATTGTTTCATTTTTGACAGTGAATGAGAGATCGGTTGAATTGACTTAAAATCAGCCAGTGTTTCTTTTTTTTTTCTTTTTTTTTTTTTTTAATTAAAGACCTAACCATTCTTGAGATTCCATTCTAGTAAAGAGATGCTATATTTGTGGGTTAAACTTCAGGTATAGTGTCCAGCCTGGATAAATGCTGATTTGTTGATAAAGAATACAGAGTAACCATAGCTCTGACAAATGTTTGCCAGCAATATCATTCATTTTCTCTGTGGTGAGCTATAGAGACAAAAATATATCTAAAAATGCTTCAAATATACTTAATATGTGAATCTATTAAAAGTTACATTTAATATACTTCAAGTACCTGAAATATGTAAGCCTAAGTTTTCTGAAAGTACTGATTTCAGATGTGCATCTGTTGAAGTTACTGAGTTGGAATATATCAAAAGGAACTGATTTTCAAAGATGTTATCTATTTTCTAGAGCATAATTCCCTTTAAGGCATCTGAGATGGGGTACCAGCAGTCATCGGTGTCTTTTAAGAAGGTCCTGCAGTGTCTAGGCAGAGATGTTAGGCTTGTTGTGGAAGTGATAGCCTTCCAAAATGTGATCGGGTGCTAATGACTCCTACTGTCCTCTTTCAGTATCCACAATGGAGTAATAGCGGTGTTCCAGCGTAAGGGTCTCCCGGACCATGAACTTTACAACCTCAATGAAGGAGTCAGGTAAGAGACTTGACTCTACGCAAGGTGTTGGTAGCCAGCGTGCACAAGTACTGTTTGCTAGCCCTTGCACTGTTGCAGAAGTTTCTACAACAGTATTACAGGGTTTGTTTTTTTCTCCCAGTGGTAGTTTCGACCAGTACAGTCAGTTTGGTTTTGGTCAGATGTGTCTCAACACCTCACTGGGTAGCGAGGGCTGGGTTTCTCCTCCTGCACAGGAGGCATTCAGCCATGAGGAAGGTGGATTATTCCAGAGCCTGTCTTGAGGTACTGGATTGAAACTAAGGAAGGGAAAACCTGGACCCCTGTAGTACTGCAGCCCTACACCATTGCAATGCTGCTGGCCTTTCCATAGGTGCCAGGTCTAGCTCGGAGGTGCTTCCCTTGCATCCGTGGAGGATGTAAAGCCTCCATGCACTCAGTGCAACGTGGCAAGGGAAGATGTCCTGCCTGGTGGTCCCTTACATCTAGCTTCAACTTCCACACAGGCTAAATATGGTGAAGATGTTACAAAGCTGTCTTGTCAGCACAATGACCAGGGTAACACAGCTTAAGGTTCCTATTTCTGTCCCATACTCTGATGATATTGTTTGCAACAGACTAAATACAGACCAGTAAGATGTATAATGGGAGCTCCTTTTTTAAAAAAAAAAATAAATTAAAACTCCTGCCATTTGAGTTATTTAAGTTATATTTGCGAAGAAAAGTGTTTACCAAGATACAAGCTGATACCTGGATTTACAGCACTTTACTTTTTACTACTCTTTCTAGTAATTACTATTACTTACTAAACCCTCTCTCACTGACAAGGGCAAGGTAGTGGATTTTCTTTTTAAAATTTGTCCCAACGCTTTGTAGAATAAACGATGGAAAAGAAGGTGCATTTGCAAAAGACAGACAGCTTATTACATTCCCTGGCTGTCTTCAGATAAGAGCTTCAGTGATTCCCCTTCCTTTACTGCTTATTCCTACTCTATCTGGGCGCCTGAGTCTGACAAAATCCACAGAATAACCAGATATTCTGGGATTATCTGCCCCTGTCAGGTTCCAAGTCTGGGATAGCTGGCCCAGGCTGTGTCCATTAATTGTGTGAATATCTCCTGAGAAGTCCAGGCAAATGACAGTTGACCTGTGATCTCTCTTTTTCCCTTCTCTCTTCTTTCTTTTTGAAATCAGAAGACACTTATCCTCCAGTTGTTTCTTACTTCTCTGGGGAGAAAATGACATACAAAGAATAGCTTTTCCAGGATGGCTGTCAGTTACCATGATCCATCAATCATTTTGAGTTAGTTATTGGAATAATGGTTGATCACGATTACTGTAAGTGCAGTTAGGATTCTTCAGCTTTATCTGAATGACAAAAAATGGTAGTTCTGGGCTAAGATTTCCTGGCCCAATGCATTTGCCTCAGGATGCTTATCTGCAGATGAGGGACAGAAGAGGAAAAATTACCTGCTGATGTGACAGAGACAAATTTAATCTTGTATGTACCAACAAATAAAAGATAGATGGATAGATGTTATTTGTTGAATTGTGCCCAGATTTTGCTTTCATTTACCTGGGTAAAAACCCCGCAGCATGATGTTGCTTGCTAATATAGTTGTGTTGAATTATTGCAACATCCCAGACAGCCGAACAGGCAAGCTGACTACAAATAGACTGATTTTTTTTTTTTTTTTCCATTTTATGACGAGCTTTCTGGCAGTATGATAGGCCCATTTCTTTTTGTTAGGGTAAGGATAACGCTGCTTTGTTGTTATCTTGGCTGATTGCTTAGTTTTGCTCTGCCTGGGGGAGAACAACACCTGAGCTGATGGACAACATCTTGTGAAATCTAGACCTAGCTAGAAAGCTGCTGTTGTAAGGAGGCATCAGCAGCATAACTCTCATGGGATGAGTGAGCATTTGGCCAGACGGACTGTGGCTTTTGAGGCTGGTGCTTGCCTACTGCTGCTCTGAGGTTGTTCCCTCTTGCCTCCGACTTGGCCTGAACAGCCTTCTGATTTATTGCCCGAGATCTGTCCATCCTCTCGGGGACAACTCTTGAGTTTGCTGATGTGAAACTTCTCGTGTGTGTCCCGCTTGCTTCATCCATAGAGAAAAGCTAAGATGAGAAAACTGCAAAAAGTGGACAGAGAGGACACAACAGCCGAAAGATCTGTCTCTAGGGGAGAATATGGTGGTGATATGTTTTTAAACATGCCTCTTCACACATCCAGCCACAGCCTCTTCCCAGAAACTACTGCACTCCTGCTGTTATCTTCATTTGACTGCTGACCACAGTCAGTAACATTTTAGGGCCTCCTGACTGTTTGTCATCAAAGCTCTTTTGCCTCACTTCAGCTCAAAACCTACATAAGAAATTACTGATTTCACCTATGCCAGAAATATTTGGCTTAACACTATTGTTATTTAGTTAAAAAATAACTTTTGGGGGGTTAATATTATCTTTGAATGCAAAAATACCTTATTCATAAACATGACCTCAGAAGTGGAACGAGTGTTTATTTGCCTTATTATTGTTTTAGATGCATTTTCCCCACGAGTCCATAATTAAAAAGAAACAAATAGCCATTATTTCCACTGGGCATTCAGATAAATGGCTAGTATCAGTAACTTTTTTCAACAGTTACAGGACAGTAAATGAAGTTATTTTATTTTACCACTTTAGTTAGAGCAGATTCTGGGATAGTTTTTGTAATTAAAGCTTGAATATCCAAGTTGACTCACAGACCAAGTGCAAATATTTGAACAGTTAGGTTATGCCCACAATATTTGCACGCCATCGCTTTGACTCAGAAATGTCTCATATATTCAACTACTGTGTGTCACATATGTGCAAACAAATACATACAACTTCCTTTTCTGAACACACATCTCAGGGCTTTGAACTCTGATCATGTATGCGCTGATTATTTAAGAAAACATCAGAGGGTTTGTACAGTACCATTTACTTCTAGGTTTGGCTCATAAAAGCTGCCACTCATTTACACCGATGCCTTTTGACACCATTCTTGCATTCCTCTGTAATTAGTAAGTGGCCTTAAACATGGAGTTACATACTCAGAAGGCCTATTACCAATAAAACCAGTGTGTGATTCCAGTCTCTTTCATATTGCTGTAACTCCTGAATAACTGCTAAAGCAAATGATATACAGTAAGGTGGTGAGAAGATACTCCAGTAACTGGGAGTGTCACCAGTGTATGAACTGTACGTCACTTCTTCTGAGCCCTTACTAGGTGACTGAGTAGAGGATTAATTCAAAAGTCAGTGATAAAAATCTAGATGCATATACTTACTGTTTAGTATTTCTCTTGGTGCGTGTGTGTGATATTAGTAATCATACAGTGTTTTTTCCTATTTCATTTAATGCACCATATGTCATTTCAGTGTTTATTTACATCACTTGTAAATCAAGGAAGAAAAAGAAGGAAAGGGAAGCACAGTGGAAGCAGGATATCCTGTATTAAAGTTAATACATATTTATAGCTGCCTCTTTTCTGAGTTTCAGGATACGGGTTGAATGCAAACAAAGCATATTTTAGTGGCATTTCCTCCTTTGTAGCAAGGGTTCAAACCCAGTAAAATCGCTTATTTCCACTTGTTTCATTGAACTTTATTTAACTAATAAATTTAAAATCAGATACTATACAGCGTTAGACTTTCCATACTGTGTACTGTTGCAAGAATTAATTTCAAAATGAACCAAAAAGTGGCAGCAGGAAGATACAAAAAAAACTCAGGAGCTATTTTTGGATATTTTATGTGAATTTATATTATCATCTCAATTTATGAAGTCATTAAATAGGCAACAAAGACCTGATATCAATGATATACAAGCTTCATAAAAGTGCAAAATTTTTAGCTTCAGAATCAGATGCACTTGAAATGAAATCCCCTGTCTGATCAGTGATCTCTTTGAGGTTTGATCAGATTTTTACCTGGATTCCCCCATGTTGGCCACATATCTAAAATAAGGTTATTCAGTAATCTGAATTATCCAGGATCTGGCAGGTGACAACCTAACTGATTTTTGTTAAAGGAAATTAGGAAGGATGAAAGAAAATTGCAAGCAATGCCTTGGATTCAGTTTTGTTGTAGATCTCTTTTAAATGAATATGGGTACAGAGAACATCAAACACCAGTGTTCTGATATGGCCTGAGGGCCTCACTATTTCATGAGAAATTAATTAAGCAGTGTGAAGTATCTGTATTACTGGGGATTAAAAGAGCAAGATGCATTAATTGTGCCGTCAGTTCTCCTTCCACCTTTTAAGCAGAGATGCTAATATACCCATAGTGCTGCTTGGTGTGATGCGGTCCAGTGCATATAATTAACTACAAGCTGGTTGTTTAGTTCATTCACAGCTCTAAAAATGGAAATGTGGTGGGATTTTGTTTTATCAGAGGGATAGTTATTGGATAAGTAGAAGATCATTTTGTAATTCCTCCCCCAAATGCCAGGAATTATCAGTAAAATCTAATATATGAAAAGAAAAAGTATTTGCAAATCAGCTGTTCAAGACTATGAGGAATCCAGAACTAGACTTCAAAGAGCTTGAGGAGAAGGTAGGAAATTAAGCAAAACCTGTCAGCATAAAGTATCAGTATTTTTTTGAAACAGTGGCATAAAGAGATATCTGGGAATAAATTGTCTCTGCCAGAGGAGAATTCAAAACTGCAATTTTCTTGTTATTTTAACTTTAAAAATGGTTTATCTGTCCATGTTCAAAGTAGGAAAAACCTTTAGTGCTATTGCTTGTGATCCAGAAAACAGTCACAACACTTGGACAGTAAATTCCTACTTTCAGCGAGCGTGGCACAATTTGGCTATAGCATCCTCATACTCATTGGTGTATTCTTAAGGGTTTAAGACTTTAACAGTCTTTGGGAGAGGTGGGTTTTAACCCCTGTAAAGGGCTTTTCAGTGCGTACCATTGAGGATGGAGTCTCAGGGCACTGGAAGGACTGTCCTCTCCCATATGTTGCAAAAGCATGCCAAGGGGACTAACCATGCAATGGCCATTCCTGGCAAGGAGAGACCTATGGCTAAATGCCTATGAGCTGCCTTTGAAAATTTTTGTCCGCAGATAGTTTGTCTGAATTAATCAGATTTCTAGCTCAAAAGGATTTTGATGCTTAGGAGCGACTGAAAACACCCTTTTGTTTATTTTCTATTTCATTTATGCCTAGAGAGTTTCCACAGGGTGGTATGAGGTCAGCATAGATATGTGCTTAAGGATAAATAAATAAAATACTGTATTTCGGCCTCCTAAAGATTGATCTCCTCCTCCTCCCCCTGGTCTTTCAGAAGATCCCGAGAGTCTGGGCTGAAGCATGTGGTGTTAAAAGCATTAGATCCAACTCTTGCAGATTTTTTCATGGAGTGTAAGGATATTCTGGATTTCTTAAACCAGAGTGTATTTGTTTACTAGATGAATAATTTGATTAATTAGTTATTTGTTAGTTAAAGACATAACCCAAAGGGTTAGCATGCTACCGAGTGTATGATTTACACAATTGCCCTAACTGAAGTGGGCGTTTAGATTTTAAGTCAAGTTTGACCTCATTATTTCATGTGACCTGAGGTGGTCACACTGGGACAGGTTGTCAAAAGAGCTCATGGCTTTCAGGCCAGATTTGCAAATGTTCTGAAAACCCAGCTGGAACTATATTTTTATGAGGTCCATACTCTCATTTATGCATCTAGACAGTGACCTGAGTGCAGAGAAGTACATTTAGCATCCAACATGTGAGCCTTAAATGACATAGAGCTCTTCGGAAATGTACTGAGTTTTATTCCCATACAAATGTTGGGTTTGTGGATTGGGTTGAATTCAGTTTCTGAATTTGAGGGTTGTTTGTGGGAAATTTTTTTGCATGTGAGTTTGGTTTGCTCTCTGAGATTGCGTTGTAGGATTTAGTGTAGAGAAACCATGAAAGGCAGAGCTAAATTGGTAATTTCCTACCTGCTTTTTCACTGAAACTGTCAGAAACTAAAGCTGTCCTGCGTCTCCTGACAGGAGGAACACAACCCTTTCAATTAGAACTGGCCAAGTTTCATGCCCGCAAAAAAAACTGTGGAATATCATCCTGCTTCAGGTTTCTCTCTAAGTATTTTGTAATGGCTTGGGGCTTTTTTACGTTACAGAGGACGGAGATGATTTGACTCTGAACTCATCAGCCAAGTCATGTGCCTGGTTTTTGGCTCAGATGCACAGATGAGCAGAGAACACCAGGAGTTCTCCCACGTCTGCAACGCCAGGAGCCAGTGAAGCCTTGGCACAGCGGGAGAACAACTCCAGCATTTTTAAAAGGGTTAGATGTAGGATTGAAAGCATCCTCTTGTTGTCAAATCTCAATTTCCTTTCATATGTATTTGTGCAACTGAGCCATCTAAAAGCACAGCGGGTATTTTTCAACACACAGAAATGCTGGCTGAGAATCTTTGTATTGTTGACCTCGTTTGTTCTATTTGCAGTTAGACATTATTGACAGGCTCTGTGCTGATATGAAAATATTTTGCTGTTAATGATTTCCCCTTTTCCATGCAGTGCACAGTTAATACAATTTGCTGATTACACAGATCTTTTCTTGTTCTTTTTAATACAGGCAATTATTGAAAACAGAACTGGGATCCTTTTTCACTGAATATCTACAGGTAGGCATATGTTTTCTTTCATTTAAATCAGATTTCATTATATGCTACTGAGTAAAATAATTTCACTCACTCTAAATGTTGATCTGGAGCCCATTGAAACCATTCAGAGATGTCCACTGACTTCTCTGTGTTCTGTCATTTTACGGATGTGGAATAGATTTGTGCAGTCACTATGTTTCTGTATGACATTGCTGTCTTTCAGTAAACTTCAGATATTCTCTTATAACTTAAAATTTAAGATCCTGAGTAAAACATTTAAGTTCATTGTAGTATAGTTAATAGGAAAACCATTTAGCATTAAGTACATGCTGTCTATTGAAGCAGTATATCACTTTGTACCACACAGAATACATGCTGTATCCTGAAAGCAGTAGGTGATTATACCATCATTTGACAAGTGTCCCAAGTGACTTAAGCAAGATGGACACAGGAGGAGTCCTTTGATGACTGATCATTAAAATAAAAGACCCCTCGTATTGTCCGAAGTTAAGAATGAACAAATTGTGAAATACGTTGTCTGTAGGGAAGTACAAAGTTGAATAAAGGTAGTCTGCATTTTATTTACAGAATCAGCTGCTCACAAAAGGCATGGTGATCCTAAGGGACAAGATCCGGTTTTATGAAGGTAACTTTTATTCTAGCATGGCTGTCTATGTCTGTGATGCTTTCCAGTATCTTCCCAGGACTATGAATTGGTTTCTATCAATTCATTCCTGCAGTCTCTTGTGTCCTGTCTTGGTGTTCCCATTGGCTTTCAGCAAGGAGAGGTGATTGCCTAGAGCAGCAGTGAGGGAATAAAGGAAAGTTTACCTCCAGCATGGACACTTCCTTCTCCTGTAATTTTAGCCTGTTCAATATTAAAGAAAAGTGGAAAAAATAGAGTGAGGTAATTTAATAAACAAAAAACTAATCACTGACATCCCAGTTAGTTGAAGTGTCTGGCTAAGTCCAAAATAATTTAACGCTGTAGGTTGTTTTAAGTTATTCTGGATTCATGCTTACATAAATGAGGTCAGACCGTCTCTCTTTTTTACAGTCAAGGCACCATTTGTCTGTCTGCACCTTCTGGAAGTGTCACCTTCTGGAAATAAACATCAAGGATAACCTCCACCAAATGTGTCATTTTACAGTCACCCTCATTTTGTATCCTATGCTATTGTGCAGCATTTACTTGTGCTGTTAAATATGCTGTTTTGTCCTAGATGCAGGCGTACAAGTTGCACCAGGGGAGGTTTAGATTGTGTATTAGGAAAAATTTCTTCACTGAAAGGGTTGAGAAGGATTGGAACAGTCTGCCCAGGGAAGTTGTAGAGTCACCATCCCTAGAGGTATTTAGAAGACACGTAGATGTGGTGCTTAGGGACATGGTTTAGTCCTGGACTTGGCAGTATTAGGTTTTCAGTTGGACGATATGATCTTAAAGGTCTTTTCCAACCTAAATGATTCTACAATTCTCTATATCATCAGAGAGAAAATCTTCAAGAATTATTGCCAATGCCAGTCTGAAGATCTTTGGGAACTTTTGAGGCAATTTTAAAGAAATGAGTCTTTCATTTTCCAAAGTTGCAGTCGTATCCCTTAGTCTAAATATACTGTTTAAGCAGTAGCTTGGAGACAGCTGCTTCCATTAGTTTCAGCTCTCTATAAATCCTAAATGTGATCTTTCATTACTGACAGCAGAGTTCATCAAATTAAGATAGTGCCATAGCACTTTTCTGATGAAAAGACAATAACCCTGAGCATTGCAAAAAGAGAATTAATTTCATATTAAAAAAATATCCCCCAAAAAGTACCAAAACTCATCTAAGGGGAATACAGAATTCCTCATTTATATAAAATAACAGCTTGGAGAGCACAAAGGGGAGCTGTAAGGGTCTTGAGACTTTCATAGCTGCTTTGTAAATCACAAAGGAAGTTGTTTTTTAAGTATCAAATCAGCAAATTAGATGCAGAGACCTACTGAGGTTCAGCCCCTTTTTCTTCTGGTTTTGCTGGCTTGAAAATCAAAAATATTTTTGCTGATCTTTAAGATCAAAGCTGAGATGAAAAATTGACATGAGAGATCACTAAATGAGTTGCAAATGTAGGAGCATGTTTAGCAAATACAAAATTTCAGCAAGCTGTTAAGTTCATTTTGGTTTTGAAAGTGATGTATCATTTTGTGGTTGCCCCAGAAATGCTGGTAAGGTGAGAATTAAATCAGTCATCTTTTTTTCCAAGTCCTTCCTCAGAAATGTCAACTCACTAAAACTGGAAGTTTCAGGAGGGTAGCTGTAATTTAAAGATCTCATTCAGAGGCAGAGGTCTTTCTGACAGACTCCCTACAAGCTTTCTGTCAGCTTGCCTGCTGGCAGATGTGAGTTTTCAAGGCTGGAATTTGGGTTTTCTGGCAGCAGAGGTAGCAGGACCCCAGAGTCCATCCTGTAGTCAGTGACTCCATGACTCCCAAAACACCTGAAACAAAGTTGGGAGCACGGAAATCTTGGGAGCTTCCATACTGAGCAGGGCTGCATTCCTGGGTCTACAGCAGCAGCAGCAGTCCTGCCCTCAAATCTCAGCTTGTCCTGCATCCCACGGCTTGAGTTTTCCTATTCAGCTGGTGTTGAAGTTTTCCAAAGAGAAAAAAAGATCACTTCAGACTACACTTTGGAGGGTTTTTGTCTGGCAGCAAGTTTTGAAAAGATGATTTTTTATTCTTCTATTACTTTCAGTAGTATCAATTAGCTTCTAGAAGCACTGAGAAAAATACTATATGTATTTTTAATGTCATACAAAATCGACTATATTGTGCTTCATTAAAATGACTATAATTTAGAGTAACCCAGCTACCTGGAATCTGGCAAATACTTATGGTAAATGTAGGGATCTTTGCGTGACAGTAAAACGAGCATATTCTTGAAAGGACACGGAAGTCACATTACTCCATGTGAGAGATGCTCATCATCAACAACCTGTAGGAATTAGTCCACGGCCCCCAGTAAAAGGCCTGCCTGGCAAAAGGCAGTTAACTCTGCAGCCTTTCTGAGCTGTTGTAAAGAAATCCATCACTTCCCAGACCAAGTTGCCCGTAAGATGAGTGTGTGACAGTAAAGGCATGTTTATCTCAACAGGGGGATTTGACTTCATGTAATTCTAGCCTCAAGATTTGAAAAGGACCGATGTTCAGCACCCACATCTGGAGCCACATTTGTAAGGGCTGAGTTTCCACTTAACCTCAACTTGTGGGCAACTAATATATTTGACTTTTTAAAACTCTGCCCTCAAGGAAGTGGTTGGGCTTCTCCTTCATGATCGAATTTATATCTTTGAAACACTTTAGTGTTTCAGACATTAGTATATGGAGCTTATAATGAAGCACTATTTTTCATCATCATCATCATTATTATTATTGTTATTATTATTACTGCTACAGCTGCTAGGAATTTTTGACCCGTTTCCCTGCTGAGTTTCACTAGAACTAATGCAAGATAAATTTGTTTAAAATTGAAACTGAGAACACCCTTTTCAGTCTCGTGCACCAGTGCGTAGGACAGCGAGAACTCCTCCCTGGTGGTGCAGAAACAAAGACCTTGGCATGGTTCACAAGCCAGCAGCTGCAGCATAGCGTGATGATCCACACTTGTCACTGGAAGCACTTAAAGTCACCAACCCAGCAATAATTCAGGAGTTGCAGATGGGCCAGAGCTGGTGCTATTTGTCATGTGCACAAAAATACAGGGAGATCAAGTGTCCCATAATTAAGATTGGCACTTGCTAACTTGCAGTGTAGATGCTTTCATGCAGAGTTTCTTTGTGTGTAATTCTGGGCAAAATGCTCCCTGGCGAGGTCCCTAAGTAATACTGTAATATAGTATAATATAATACTGTAAAATAGTATCTGATTCTGCCACCAGTAGTAGTATTGATGGATTGTGATGATTGAATTTGCTTCCTGATAAGTCATATTGTTTTGTCTGAATGCCTCATTGTCATTGGTGTATTTTCTCCATAATACTTGTTGGTGGAAGTGCAGTGGCATTGCTCTTCTTTCACAGTTGGGTTGGGGACACAGGGTTGCTAAAGAGCTTGCCCAAGGTCACACAGGCCATTTTGCAGAACAGGGACCTGAAGCCAGCATCCAGCTATCGAGCCAGACTTCCTCTCTCGTAGATCTTGGCCCCTGCATTTCCTCTGTATTCTATGAAGTGTTCTGTGAGGAACTCCGTTCCCAACTTGGTTGTAGGCCCTGGGTAGAGCTTCTCTGATCTCTGCTGAGGAGGCTTCCAGGTAGCTGCAGCTGGGGAGGGAATAGAGAGGGAGGTCTTCCTATCTGTGAGGACCATGGGGAACTCATGTCATAGCAGGTTTTGGAGGCATCTTTTGAAAGCTACAAGTAAAAAGTAGAGCCACAACACCATTCTCTTTTTCAGTAGATCTTGGGTGAGATTTTCTGTGTAAGTAGAGATACAGGAAAGCTAAGGGATCAATCTGAGAGGGATGCTTTGTGGAAGATCTCCATAGAGCACACTGCTCTGCTGGCTTAGAGGGCAGAGAGGAACATAGCGGGTGGGGGGAAATATTTCTTGCAGGAATGTTTCCACATTTAACCTGCTGTGTCCTCCTACTGCTCTCCTCCAAAGTCTTGTCCAGTAGGTATTACTGTAAGAAGAGGAGGAGGTACTACTCTTTATTCTTGACAGGGGTTTTCTGAGTAAGCTTTAAACTCAAAGTCTCTAAGTTTGCTAAGACCATCAAATGTGTCATCTGAAAAGAGACAAATACTGGATGATCTGATACAATGAAAGGAATACTAATTCTGTACGACTAGTAGTAGCTGTTTATATGATTCATCGTTGTTGTTTCCTGTGTGTTTTAGTCTTTGCAGTTAGCTGGTAACAACCTAAATGGTTCACTAGTTTGTTTTGTGTTTTTGCAGGGCAGAAACTACTGGATACCTTAGCTGAAACTTGGGATTTTTTCTTCAGTGATGTCCTGCCCATGCTTCAGGCTATTTTCTATCCTGTGCAGGTGAAAAATTACTCTTGTTACTATAGAATCTTGAAAAACTGGAAAAAGCAACTTTACTGGTTCATCAACAGATTGATGCAATCCTTAACTCTCTCTCCTTGGGCCAACCTCCCAGTGTAGCTGTTCTGTATAGTCATGTCATGCAAATAAGTTACTTATGCAAACAGCGGTTTGAAGTGCTTGGGTGAAAAAGATGAAGGGGAACTTTGAACCCAGGAGCAGAGTACAGGGAGGATGGTTAGTCCTGTCACACTAAACTCACACTAAAAGTCAAAAAAGGTTATGAATAATAAACTGAAATACGCATGCCTTTAAATAAGTGGAGTTGTGTTGATTTAGATACATACATTTCCTTCTTTGTGATGTGAATTCATCTCTGAAGTATCTCCACTCTTGAAAAGGAACTGTATTTCCAAGGTCAAGTTGTATGCTACTATAAACGAACTGTAATATTCCGTGAAGTTAGACCAGTTTACGTGGGCACAGCATTTGACTCCATTAATTTTTAATCCACCATAGGTTCTTGATCTGATTTGGATGAGGCTCACTCTTCTAATTTAGTGGCGGCCACAGAGTTGTTCATCGCTTAAGTCCCAAGGAAATCTGTAGCAGATAGATTTAAGTGACCTTCTGGAGTTGCTCTCAGATGTATATAGATTTTAGTAGGAGTTTGGTGCCTAAACATATTTGGGGAAACTTTGGAAACTTTCTCCCATTTTTCCAAGTGGGACTTCATGCCTAAAATGATTGTCCAAATGTTATCAATATTACTGTTTGCATCTGCAGTTAATTACAGGCATGAAGTCTGAATCCAGTGGAAAAGCTGCAACTTTACACAGAATTTGATTCTGAAGAAGAGCTGTAAAAACTTATAGGGCTACTTTACCCACTGACTTGTGTCTTACCAGTAGAAACTTTAAAACAATAGACATAATATGGTATTAAAAACATATTTCTAAGTGCATCCAAGGCATTTGATAACTTAGATACATAGGCAGACTCTCAACCTGGTGTTCCATACTGACTTGACTAGATTAGAACTCTGATGTTTTTGAAAATTGCACTAAATACTCCTTTGCACGTTTATTTTCCTGAGGCCTTTGAAAATAAATTAGCAACACAAGTCTCCTCACCTTTCAGGTGGAAAAAATGGCTTGAATTTTCAAAGGAGCCTGGAGGGGTTAAGAACCACAGGTCCCTTGTAATTTCAAATAGATCTAGGGGCCTGATGTTCTAAGGATACTTCCAAAAGGCCAGCTGGTGCTTATGTGCTCTTGTAAATTCTATTCATTAGCATTACTTCAGTACAAATAATTAACAAAGGGAAAAGGCATGGGTAGGGTGGGGTCAGGCTTTTTTATTCTAACCTAAATGGTCAATACCAGTTGAACAACCAGTCAATACCAGTTGAATATCAGACCTTCCAGTACAGTTAATATTTGGCTGGCAGCAAACAGAACTGCAGATAAGAATATGTACGTACAGCCATATATACCCAAGGAACAAGCCCTGATGGTGGCAATGGGAACAGTTTAACAACTCCTCACTAGGTATAAGGCAAGTGGTGTTAATCTCTGTGGGCAGAGCCAGCATTGTGTTCTTCAGGTGAGATTTTTTTCAATGAGAAGTGATGCTTGAACTGCAAAAAGATGCCTTTGAAAATGCAGTATGAAACTTCCGCTCTGCATCTACCTCATAGTAAAGTTTTCTAAACTGTAGAGAAAAGGAGGATCCACGGGTGGCCTGAGTCAGGATTCCCACCATATCTGAAGAGAGTATCCAGCCAATACTCAAAATCTTGAGAAATAATGGAAATTCAACATTTTTTCAACCCTGCTCCCTGCTTTTTTTTTTTTTTTTAACATCTGATATGTTTCATTATTGGTAAAATACAAAATATTCATATATAGTCTGTGCACAAGTACAATCCCCAACACCCACCCCAACCTCATCATCTTCATAGACAGTCAGACTCAGTCATTGTCTGCAGCATTCATTACTGCCAAATCAAATTCCCTGAGCAGGTTTGTAGGCTGCACTATGTCCTTTGTTATGTTTCCTCAGCTTTTCATTCAGGTTTACCATTCTTGTAATCCCTCAGAAGTGGAGGAAGGAATTTTGACAGAGGATTTTGAAACTCATTTTCACACTGCTCATAATTCATCTTGCTTTGCTTCTGTTTCTAAGGGGAAGGAGCCCTCAGTTCGGCAGCTGGCTCTTCTGCACTTTAGGAATATAATTACCCTCAACATTAAATTGGAAGATGCATTATCACGTTCCAGAGCCAGAGTTCCACCTTCTATTATTCAGATGCTGTTAATACTCCAGGTAAATTGGTTACTTTTCTCAGGCTGTTTTCCTTACCTGTCTTTCTGTACTGTGTCGCTTCCTAAGCAGTTTGTGATTCTGCTCATTCATTGAAAACTTCTGACTCAGAATGCCAGAGCTTCTGTGCAATTAAATTTTGTCCTAATATCTAAACGTAGAGACTGTAGAGGTTCAGATTCCATGCCTTAAGATCCAGAGGGTCTGAGAGTAAAGACCCATTTTGAAATACGAAGTTTTGCAAGCAGACCAGTGTGTGGTAATAACATGACTTCCATGAAATGCTGTGTGTTGCTGCATTAGCGGTTCTGGATATGAAGCTTCACATTTGGAGTAGGCAGCACAGTGAATATGTAATTTATCATTGAATCATGGTCATATTTTGTCACTGGAACCAGATTCTCTCAAAGCTGTTGATACAAAAAAAATTTAAGACCAGATAGATACTGGTATTTGCCTTCAATGTTAGATTTTATTTTTTTTTAGTAGTAGTGAGGAGAAACAAAAAGAGGAATTCCAGGAAAAGGGCAAATTTAAGATATTTTATTTTTCTTAATTAAAGTAAAACCTGAGCTTGTGTTGAGGAAAAGGGGGATGAGGCAGAAGGGAGGGAGAGAGCCAGGAGTGGATTCTTAGGGGTGAAGAAGTTGAGATTTTCCTGGCTGGTGATTTTTTTAATAAACAGATAGATTTACAGCAAATGAAAGGATATAGTTTCTCACACTTAAAATGATTCTTTGCTCTTCATCACCATAAGGATTAGTTCTGTGTCTGAAATGGTTTTAAAGAGCAGGATAATCTAGTGATGAAAATGGAGCAATGAGTAAGATTCTCTCTGTTAGGTCAAGAAATGGTATTTCCCCCCTGCTATCACAGGGTACATTTGTTGGAGCGTATAATGGCATGTTTAACCTAATTTTCTCAGAAAGAGATAATTATGTGATAGGACTGCCTGCTTGCCCCTTGTCTCCCTTCTTCCTAACCTCCAACTTGCCAGATGCTTCTTGAAACTTCTGGCTGATTATGGCACAATGACAGTGATATCGGAGATACTGAGATTCCTAGAAGTTTTGTGGAAATTAGTGTCCAGGGAGAGGAGAGGAGCCTCAGGGAAAAACTGGAGCATGGGCTTAACTGCGTAACGAGACATCAAAGAATTCACGTAATTGAGCTGTGAACCCAGCTGTGTTAATAGACACCAGAGATTCCACATCAGAGAGTACCATCACAAAAACCTTTAATCACAGGAAGGTTGTCTATCCGGCCTGTTCCCTTCTTAGATGCAAACTGTCCGTTCTAAACCAGGCTTCAGCAGTGTCGTTGCTAACATATCTGCTAGCTTTTTTTGTTTGTTTGTTTTAGAAAGTCTGTGTTGGCTATGGGTAAGATCCGGCTTCGAATGAATTCAGTGGTGAGCTGGGAACTGGAAAACATACTGATTTAGAAAGTTCATAGGAGGTGATGCGGAGTCATTCGCCAGGATTAGTGCTACAAGAAGCAGTTTTCTTTGCAAATCTGTTTTCTTTCAACAGCCAGAGGTGTTAACAAGGTGGATGCCCGTTTAGGATATAAAAGGTCAAACCCATTCTCATTGCAAAGCTGTTGATGGAGATCAGTAATGAAGTGAGAGGGAGTTTGTCCCTGGGTGTCTATTTCTGCGTATGTTACCCAAGGTTGTGTGGTAGGGTCCTTTCACAGCAGTACCTCTGACGAACTTGTGGTTTAAAATCTAATGGAAATTACACAAAAAGGTCAGAAGAGGATCTGGGAATGAGATATTTACATGCTAAGCACTGTTAGTCAATAATTGGATTTCAGAGCAAAGGTTTTTTCCCAAACTCAAATGTCACATGAAACAAAAGCAAATTTTATACATTTATGGCGTAATAATGGAATTTCCTTGATTTAGATTAACTCAACATGTGAATAGGGCTGGAAGAGAGATGACAACTGAGCTGTCCAAAGAGCAGATGGTGGGCTTGTGTGCATGGATGTCCCAGACTGAGACATGATGTCTCGGAATGGACATTGTCTAGCCCCTGTTTCTGTCTACTGTGGTTATCTCTTCTATAACAAACTTGGTGACACTGGAGCAGACTCCCATGGCTGGAAGATGAGTCTAGTGATGCCGATCCTGGACCAAGTGTTGAACCTGGTGCTAAGTTTCCCCATTTCTGTCCTTGGCAGCCCCATGCAGCTGAGCTACATAATTAAGGAGTAGGTTGTGTTCTTCAAGACAGCAGCTGTTATGTCAGCTGAAGGCCACAGGTTGACAAAGGCTCATACTCACATGCAGCAGTCTGTCCTGTTAGACTGGATTAAAGTGGCAGAAATTTGGTAGCTAACACAAGGTGCATCTGATATTGCTCATGTATTAGCTTGCAGGGTGCAGGGGAAGAGCTCGTGTCAGTTTGTCAGAAGAAGACATTTTCTATATGGAGAGGAGGGAAGCTTTTTAAAGAGGGAATGGAAGCTGCAGCAATCCTTGGACTTTATTCAGGAGGTAGGTGCTGATTCAGCAAAGCTCAGTAAGCCCACGTTTTACCTGAGCATGAGGTCATTCACATGCTGAGGCCAATGAAGCTATTTCATTGACCTTGGTGAAATTACTGACCTATTGCAAGTTGCAGACATTCCTTGCTTGCTCAGCTGTCCACGCTCTGGCAAGGAGAATAAAACAGTCCCTACCAAAGACGGGAATAAAAGGGCCTGAAATGAAGCTGCAGCCTTTGCTTCATTGTTTGGTTGATTGCTTCTCCTTTGCATCAAATCTTCTTTCCTGTCCTCAGTAAACTGTTTGCTGTATGTGTGCCCACCAGACATGCATTTAATACCCTAGCACATGATACAGCACCCACACCACTCCTCTGCTATACAGTGACATGACAGAGGATATACATTGGGACAGATAGGGTCCCCAACCTGACACATACCCAGTGAGCCAAATACCTCCTTATTTTCGCGTGAAAAATATCAAAGGCTAAAAACTAAACAAAACAAAAGGCGGCAGGGGGGTGTGGAATTTTAGATCTTCTCTATGCTGTCCCTTTTTGAAGGAAAGAAGAACCTCCTTTTCTGGGATAAAGCTGTTACAGGTATTGTAATAGCAGACTGTATATCTGAGGCTTTGTTTTAAGATATTCTCCATTTAAAGGATCAGAAATTAGTCCTTGGATTAATTATTAGACTTGGGTTCTCTGATCCAGTAAAGCCACTTCTCACCAGTGCTATTGCCTAGTCAATTACAAACCAATGTTCTATGGAGAAAGCAGAACTAAGGGAAAGAAGTGATATTCCCATGCTGTTGAAGCCAGTGGGATTTTCATCATGGCTTGGAAGAAGGGCCTTATACCACTCAAACTTCTGGTTGCCAGCATAGCCTGACCCAGTTACAAAGCACAAACTGAAATGTTAATCCTTTGTGGCTGCTTAGAGGCAACATAAGCTGAAGTGCCTCCAGGATGCTCCTGTTTAAGTTGCAGGGCCTTCAAGAGCAGAGTCGTGACAGAGGGAAGTAAAAGAACTACAACTGCTTTTGAGCACAGAGAGGTGCACAGGAGCTCACGTAACTGTACTTGAGATGTCAGTCTCACCTTGATGACCTTTCTCTTTGGGTGAAATTAGGAAGCTGGAGGTAGAAGGATAAACAGAAGGAGAGATTAGAGAAGAAATTTCTCCTTTATGCTCTGTGAACCAAAGAGAGTAGAACTACCACCAGAGGATAAACTGAATTATTTCCCAAAGCGTACTGTCAAAGACGCCCTTTGCCACTGAAATGGGAACATCTTATCTCCAGGCATCTCTCCTGAGGTCTGTGAAAGTTGGAAAAGAAGAATTACAGAGTGTTTATCTGCATCTTTGAGTTAACATCAGTGTAATTTGAGTTCACAGAATCTCTCTGGGTGACCTGAGGTATTTAAAAACTGTAGAAAAGTGCAGCACAGTATCTCTCATGCTGAGAGATGAGGCCTCACAAAACATAAGCTCTGAAAAGAAAAATAAAACCTGTGGTTTCCTTTTTGGCTTCTCTGAGCTTCATTTGAACTCCTTTGCCCGTTGTCTTTGTCTGTAAAGGAAGACAAAATAAATACCTAAAGTTGCCCAGTGGGACCTGTTTGTTATCTCTGGAAAGTTCCTAAATGTAGGTTCAGGTCCTTGCACTTTAAAGGGGTGGAAAAACATATTGCGAGAGCTGAAAGCAAAATGCAGAATGCTGTTTTTCCATCACAGCAGCCACCCAGCAAACCAAAGACAGTGTAGTGGTTGAAAACAAAATACCCTTTGCTATCAGAAAACTGTAGGGTCCTGCCTGTGGAACAGCAGATTTGCTGTAATGCTACAGTGTGTCTCAGCTGTGGTCAATTCTTTATGGCCATAGGGTTTAGAATTCAGTGGCCGCTTTTGGGAGTTTGTCTTGCAAAGTCTCTTAGACCTGAAATACAGTTTGAACAAAGTGCTGTGGGCGTGAGGTTTCAACATGTTTTTAATTTCTCTTTACCTTTTTCTGAATTCCTGGTTTATAAGACACAAAAAGCAGAAAGCAATAAATAAATGTATTGTAGACCTTATTTAAATATAAATCACTATATCAAAAGGCTTGTGCTTCCTCTGGGTTGTGCTTAAATGTGTTTTCTTCCTTCCTGGGGAAAGGGTGGCTTGTCTGTGTCATTTGCATCAGCCCCATAAGGCACATAAGGGGTCAGGTATGAGATCTTACAGCAGGGAAACTGCCTGACACAAAGGAAAGAGTCCTCCATTGCTTTGTGTTGACATACATCAAACTGAGAATGTGAATATTTTGTAGAAACAGTGCTCGCTTCTGAGCAATATCCTTTGTCTCATTTATTGTCTCTATCAACAAGTGCAGTTTGCAGTAATTAAATTGACACAGGTTTGTTATTCTGGAATGAATCTGTATTGCTGTGATTTTTAACAAGACATAGCATTCTTTTGTTGTAGGAAAAAGATTATTTTGAAAGAAAATCTTGACCTTTGTGGTAGAGGAATACTTGTCATATTTGATTTTTAATTTCTTCGTGTGGGTTTTATTATTGCACTAGTTTTCTGATGCTGGGAATCATTTCTGCATAGAAGCGGCAAAAATGCTAGGACAATTTCATCTACATCTTGGGGCATTGCCTCAAGCAGGTCGGGATGTGCTGTGTTAATGAGACCACAAGCTGGGAACTGACTGGAGAGTTCAAAAAAAGTGACAGCAGCAGTAGCCTGAGTGCAAACACGGGAACCAGAAAGATCTAAATACACATTGCAGCGGTGCTGACGCTTTGGTCAGCCAATGGTGGCAGGTGGGAGTGCTAAATGACTATCTACTAATCAAAGTACCACTTCCACTTGCATGTCGGCCAAGAGCCGTAGCTGGGGACCCTGGTGTCAGTGCCAAGGACTTGAGGAGTCAGCGGCAGTCGGTGGCTATCCGTTTTCCATTTACATGCTGTAGGATTATAGCTAAGGAGGGAAACCACATGAGAGGCATCTTCCTTCTATCATGGTTTTAGCTCTGTTTCTGCCTGGCGCTTGTTTCGCAGCTCACCACAAGTATGTTTTCTCTGGGGACGGAGATCGGGCGAGCGAGTGTGGTTTCTATTACCCATCGTGTAAGCCTGACTCACAGTGGGCTTTTTCAGTAGTAACTCCAACGCAGCCAGAACTTCTGCACCACAGACCTTGAAAGATCTGCACTCACGTGGACCCTCTTTCTAACAAAAGCCAATGGAAATCCACTGCCATATGAAAAAAAACAGATTTCATTTTGAAATCGAGTACTCTCCAAAACTACCTCTTGACATATGTGGCAGTACTATGTGTTGCCACTTCTGTGACCTTGAGCAGCAGAAAAACAGGAAAGCAGCACAAAACGTCGTAGTTGTTTTGCATTGCTATATATGAACCTGTCTCATGACGCCATGAACGTAATTCACACGTGCATCTCGTCACTCCTCTTAACAGAAAGACTCTCTTCAAGGGAACAACACCATAACCTTGTCCATACCAATTAAACCCAATTGTTTTAGAAGGTAATTGTGCAAATGGCTTTGGGTGTGTGCTTATAGTGCACTTCAGGAATACCTCGCATTAAGTAAAATATCACTTCTGTGAAGGATACCAGTTAGTTAACCAGAGGTATGGTTTCAGAGGGAGTTGATCAAACACCACATTAGTTAGTTGTCTAAACTGCCCCAAGTTCCTTAACCTCAACTAAACCAGCTTGTCCCTACTAAAATCTGTCTGTCCAGTTCTGGAGTTTGTCCCCATTAGCGAAACTGGCCTATTAAAACCAGTATAAGTTAATTGGTAGGCAAGTCCTTAATTCTTAAGAAAGTAGAGTTAAATCCATAAAATAATTCTTAACTTGAATCAGAACGTCCCTGCAGACCCTGTAATTTTATCAAGTAAGGGGGAGGTGGTTTTAACTAAGTGCATTAATTCATACAAATGTCTTTTGTGGACCCATTTGGGCCAGTAGGCTAAAACTGGCATAAAAGATAGAATAGAAATTTTGATTATTGAAAAACTTTGAGCAAGAAATGTTCCCACAGTGCAAGAATCCTTTGAGGCAGGGTGCTTTAATACTGTAATTCATGACTTGTCTACAGGGGGAACATAAGAAAGTTAATCTAAGCTACCTTTTAAAGAAGATTAATTAAACCTCATTAAAACTCTGTATGGACACTCATTCTTAGAATTAAAGGGGTAGGAAGGGAGGCAAGTTAAATTAATGACACTTGAATTCTACATCAGAGGCCTAAGCACAATTTATCTGAACAGCTTTCTGTTCTTAATTTAGTGAATACTATTTCAATTTTCTTGGATGTCCCCAGGTAGGCAAAGCCACCGCGAACTGTGGCTGTTGAATTGCCCCAGGTTCTACAGGGGCTGTCCCCCCAAGAGGGGCAGTTACTTCTCGGCTGTTACGGCCGACCACACACCTGGGAGCCATTCCAGGTGCCACCAGGTATCCACCAGCTGCGGCAGGGGGTGGTGGCACCTGGCACAGAAGGGGAGGACCATTTGCCCGCCATAACTGAGTTGCCTCCATGCAGGTAGCAAGGTCAGACAGTGCTGTGGTTGCGGTCGCTGCTGCAGAACCTCCTGTTCTGTCCTGCTGGGATTCACCTGGCCCTGCTTACGAGAAGAACAGTAAAAGTAATTTCCAACAGAAAGGCTGTGCAGGGTTGTTTCGTAGTGTTGCATACATGAGCTTCCCGGTGGTTTCCAGAGATGAGTCAACGTTGGTTTCCAGTCAGATCTGTACTGAGCTGCAGCTGGGTGCCGAGTGGCTTGGATACCCTGTGCAGGTGCCACCATGCCCCTGCCTTCTCACTGCCTACAGCTTTCCAGCTGGGCACAGGGCTAGCAGAGAAGCTTCCCACCAGGAGATTTCAGAGGCAGCCCATGTGCCCCTTCTGCTCCTTGAGCCTTTCCTGCAGCAGACATAGGGCTGCACAGTGCTCACGGGATTTGGAACTCCGGTGCTTGCTGGTAGCACAGCTTCCTCTCCCACCATCTTGCTGGTTGCTTCATCACCTTTTACCTTTCCATATGTTGCCTTCTGATTCTTTTCCTCCCCCAACGCTACCTTACTTTTCCACAGGGGAAAGGAAGGAATTCAGAGAGAGAAGTAGCTGGCAGCATGTCAGTCACATGGAGGACAGCTGGAAGCTCATCCTTGCAGGCAGCTCTTTCTCTGATCTCAGCTTCCCCCTCCTGACTTCAAGTATGCCCACAAACTGGGTCCAGACCCGGTAGCAGCCAGTTGCAGAGTGCCAGGACCCACAATGCGGGGAGCTGCCTGCACCGTGGGCTTATTAGGTCCCACAGTGGTGGTCGTGACTGACAAGCATCTCTCAGTGTGACTGAACTGCTGAGTCCTCCCGGAGGCAGCAGTGACCTGAACGAGTTACTGAGTTATGTGGACCCAGGTGGCAGCTAGTGGAAATAGAGATGCTGTGAAGCTCCATTTGGCATGTAGGCAGTGGGAGCTGGAGCTGGCTGTGGTCTCCTGCAGGCAGTAGGTTTGGGGACAGACAGGGGCACGGCCAGCGCTCCTTGCCTTAGAAAGGGGGTGTCTCCCAGCAGCAGGCACGGAGCAGTTTGCCCACACCAATGTGAAAAGTCCCCTATAATTAGGAGGAGTGAAATTCTTTCTATGGGAATTGTTTGGAAGCAACTCTGGCAGCTGTTTGCTCTCCATCAGGGGTGATTTCTCCTGGGGTTTTGGTGTTTGCCTGTTATTCCACCTATGATATAGAATTTTATTAGTATGGGAAGAAGTGTTTCCATTGAAGCCGACATGGTTATTAAAATAAATTATATAAAATGTCCTAGCCTCCGCCTTCTCCCCAGAAAGTACACTGAGAATGGAAAAAATTGTGAAGGATATGGAAGCTTCTGCTCTGGAATGCCACCCAAGTCCACCCCCAGGCCTTTCCTCTCCCAGTCTGTGGTTGCTAGTGCCAGAGCCAGCACCCTGTGGGGACATCATGTACCAGGCTGGTGGCACAAGGACTTGTGTAGAGGGTAACTGCTCTGTGGTGTGATTCTTCCAAAAATAAAAAAGCTGTGCGTTGCAATCTGGAAACGATAGGGGAGTGATTGAAGGAGTCTCTCAGAGGCATCCTTTCCCCCGTGGTGAGTGGATGGGGTTAATTGTCTTCTATCAGTAATTTCACAGTCTTACCCATAGTTCTGCTGCGGCTGCAGAAGGAACAACTATGTGTCATGGGTGATGCAACATGTGCTGTGAAATTCATTAACTTGCCACTACCCAATTACTGCAGGCAATTAAAAGGTAAACAGTTAATCATGTGACAGCACAGGATTCAGGTTGCGTTATTTGATTTCAGCCAATATCTGCTGAGAGTCTTCTCCTGTCACCAGCGAGCTACCAGGTGGTTGCAGCAAAACTTCTGCAGCGCGAGGTGACAAGGATGTGACAGGTCATGCCTGCGGGTCAGACGTGTGGACAATCATGCTGAGTGTCCCTGGTATGTCATGGCTTTGTGGCAAGTGAACCGGCTGGCCCTGGCGACGAAGTTTTGCTGAGAATGGACCATCCATCAGAAAAAGGGTGGGAGCTGCGGTGCGGCAGGGAGGGAAGGAGACTGCTCCTGAGTCGTGTGCTCTTGGAAGTGGATCCAGAGGCTTCTGGTTTGAAGTCGTTAGGCAGAGGATTGCGTTTTAGTGCTCTCTGCTCCAAATGCAAAGGAAAAATCAAGCGCGCTGCAATCAAGCAGATGCTGGCAAGAGGAGAAGCCATCATTTAGCCTGGCTGAAATCTGTTGCACTCAGAGTAGCTCTCACATCAACCCAAGTAAATCTATTTTCCTTGAGCAGCTAAGAGCTGCCAGCCACTTCTATTACCGGCCACCGTGTATCTCCAGGTCTCCTTTTTTGCTGGCGTGGATAGACACGAGCCTTTGTGCACGGGGCACTGTATAAACACAATGAAAATATGGCTCTGCACTAAAGATTGCCCAATGCAAGAGATGGTAGATGTATTTGGAATAACAAATGAGGAATACAAGGAGATGTACTAGAAGTGATTTTATAACCAATAATATTGTTCTTAGTGGTCCAGCTGTCCTCTAGAGTCATAAGCACAATGTTATAGATTGCCTATAGGGCTCCAACAGGAAAAATAAATCCCTCATTCCTCCTGTATCACTCATGAGCTTTTCTTGTGGTTTTCTTATTTATTTAGCTGGAAGAGAACAAAACCTTGGAAGAAGCAGTGGGGTATTTCCATTGTTTCTCAAAATGTTTGAATCACACGAGGACAGATGTTTAGGCAGCATAAAGCTAATGCAGCTCTGCTAAAGCCTGTTCATAGTTGAGGAGGAACTGGGCAGTAGTTTTGTCTGAAAAGTTCTGGAGTATGATTATATATGTAGCTGCGTTGTTAACATTTAAAACAGAATCAAGGAGAAGGCTTGCTCTGTGGAGGCAGCTATGTGACAGTAAGTGAATTAAATTAAAGCATCAGCCAGATTTGGGGGAAGGGGAGAGAAAAGGCTTTTGTTTCAGTAGTAGGGTCATATCTACAAGAGGTAGGTCAGGGCATCTGTTGTTTTCAACCACACAGGTTTCCATTACACGTAGACCTACCAGGGTTGTTGCAAGAATTGCTGAGTACTGCTGAATTTTGCCAGAGCATGGAGTTGCCGATGTGCATGTCCCTGATGGGGGACGGGGATGAAGGAAGGAAGGTCAGCCCTTTAGAGCCACTTCTGTGATCACATCCCTAATCCATGTACTGTTTGTGTTTGGGGAGTACGCTGCTCAGTGCTCTTGAGCTGTTTACTCAGATTTTGTGTCCTTTTTATCCTCTACACATTGGGTTGCTGAGGGAGGGTTTCCACTCTGGAACCAGTTATTTCCCAAGTATTTTGAATTGGCAAAGACTTCTTTATGGAAATGG
Source organism: Gallinago undulata (assembly GCA_026546715.1). Lineage (NCBI taxonomy): Eukaryota > Metazoa > Chordata > Aves > Charadriiformes > Scolopacidae > Gallinago > Gallinago undulata. The sequence continues at coordinate 79,218,472 of JAOTQQ010000001.1, read as the reverse complement.
AATTGTTCTGTAGAAATGTGTTGCTTTCAGCATAGCTTTTGCTACAAGCCACAGAAGGCTCCCGCAGGCACAGGCTGCCAGGCACTTGAGCTCCCAAACTTCTGTCTTCTGGGACTGATGGAAGCTCAATCTCCTTGTGCAAGAGAGTAACTACAAAGCTCTCGCTCAGGAGTTCCCAGTTGCCCTGGCAGGTTGCTCCTTGCCTGCAGAAGCGGCAGGCTGAGGGCAAGCAGCTGTCCCGAGTGGCTGGTTGCCCGAGCAGACAGCTGCCCGTGGGTGGTGTCTGAACCACACACCTTCTCAAGCCAGGATAGATATGTCATCTGAAGGTGATCCGCTGTTTTCTGGCTCACAGGAATGAGTTGATGGTGGTGAAAATTGTGTCACTACAAGAAATAGCAAAAGTTTTAAAAATCCAGAAGGCACAGCTGACATGTCTGCTCAGTCTGTTCGAGTGTGTTTCAGAAAGGAAGAAAATTTGTGGAGTAGATTCAGTCACCTGCAAAGGATGAAGCAGCACAGAGGATGCTGAGGAATGAATGTTCGTTAATGATTGAAAGGGGAAGTGTGGCTGTGAAAGGCAGTATGAGAAATCCTCACAAGTAGGTAACAGCAGTCAAGTTAATGTTTGCAGCTCTTTAAAAGTGTTTCCTAGATGTCTCTTCAAAAGAGCCTCGATGCACTAAGGAAGAGCTCTGCCATCCTTTTTTCTGCTTGAGTACACACCTGAAAATAAATCTAAGATGGATTTTCTTGTAATAAATGTTAAATGAGAAAACAGAGCCAAGACTAGGTAAAAGAGTTGAATGCTCAGTTAAGTCATCAATTCTGTGGCAAGGTTAGATGATCTTAATGTGTATAGATCAGCAAGAACTTCAGGAGGGAGCATAAGAAGAACTGAGAATCTTTATTCTCTTGGACATTAAACATCACATCTAATCAGCTGGTAACTCGCAGGGTGATCTCTGCATGGAGCTGCACATGCGCGTCCGTGCACGTGTGTGTTTGCCCATGAGTGTAATGTGGAAGCACCAAAGCATTTGTAAATGCAGATAAACTAACTCCAGCTTAAATTTAATCCCATAAAGAGCTCTTCAGAGACACTCACCTCTGCATAGATTCATTCGGTGGGTTGTTTAAAAGTCACATTAGCTTATTTGGCCGAGATGATTGCAGCTCTTGTCTGTGCCTAGGGGGGTCACTTAGCCAGGAATCAGACAACCTCTAGCCCTAAAGCTATGAGAGGCAGAAATGCAAACCTTTGGTTTTGGTAGATCTTTATATTAGCAAAGTGGCAGTTCAGCTTCTGCAGGATCCTAAGCACTGCATTTGAAGTATCAAAGTAACTTTCGTGCTTCTAATCATATCTTTTACTTATCTTCTGATTTCATCTTCTGCTTTGTCGTTTGCCGTCTCACATGAAATGTTTAAGAACAATTTAAAGAAAAATAATACATTGGGTTTCTGTGCATCAGGGGAAGACCAGCCTGTTCTCAGTGCTTGATCCTTTCTGGAAAGAAAATTCCTATTGCTGTCTTTCTGCAGCCGAGCCATTTGAAAGACTCTCACTAGCTGAACACAAGCCCCGTCTGGGTGTTTTGTCTTCCTTATCTTTTGTCTGTGTCTCAGTGCCACCAATGAAAGGAAGAGAAACAGAGCAGCTTCTCAGGCTGACATTGACATAACTTGGCACTTGCTGGAGATTAAAGCGACTGTGACAAGATCTTTATTTCTGAGGCAGTCATAGGGATCTGAAGTGCTGACTTCTGTCAATATGGCAATGGCAAGCCTCTCTGCCTCTCCCTCCCGTGAATGCTGTTGCTATGAGAAAAGCAAGAGGCAGAGATGAGATGAGACAAGACGTGATTTAACCCTTCAAATATTTTAGGCTTTACCAGTATGCCAGTGACTTAGGATAAAATGAAGAGAGAAAAAAATAATGTGAGGCAGCACTACCATGGGCTTATAAAAATACAACCATGAATTGTGCAGCTGCATCTGACCAACACACGCAAAAAGGATACCGGTGCCTAGGAACAGACGTGTAATGCATAGGGCATGGCCTTCCTTGGTTGCAAACCAGTATAAAATTATTAACCTAATGGGTTATTCAGACTTAAAGCAATTCGGGATTTGATGTAAAAGCCCTACTTTTCACATTTGCTCCCACTATGAGATGCAACCTGTGTGCAAACACAGATAGCATCGTTTTAGAGGTCCCTTATGAATTCTTAGGCCCCTCCATTGGGCTGAGATAGCCCTCTGAGAGGGAAAACTGCTTTCTTCCAGCTCGTTCCAGTCTGCAAAAGCGTGGCCTCCATTCCCCCCCAGGCCAGGCACGTTTTCTCATTTTGCCTTTGGGCTGCTGCAGGGAAACCTCCACAGGGAAGAGGGCACACACAGTTTAAGTGGATCAGGTTCAGTTTAGTCGACACAGGCTTGGACAAAGCAAAATTTAGTTCCTGCTTGAAGCAGTTTTGATCCTCTTTTAAGTCTGTTTCCTAAAGGCTAAAAAAATGTCTGAGTTGTCTGCTTGGATGAAAGCGGCATGAATCATCAGGGAAACCCAGGAGGAAGTACCTGAAATTTTCTGTCCTGGCCAACATAGACAAGTGAGCTAGAAGCAGGAGCAGGAAGATTAAACTCCCAGTCCTTGACCTCTTTCTGCTCCCAGTTTGGTGCAGAGCACTTCTTTTTACCCATGTCTCTTCAAAATGGATCAACTGATGTTGCAGACCCTCTCAGTGAGGTCCCAGAGTTAAACTCAAATGGATTTTTGGGGAGTTGAAACTCAGATGGAGAGTCCTCCAGAAATGCTGAGCCCCACTGAAGCTAATAGAAGAACAAGAGCCAACAGTGTGCCCTTGCTGCAAAGAAGGCTAATGGTATCCTGGGTGTATTCAACAAAATTTTATCAGCATGTCAAGGGAGGCAGTCTTTCCCCTCTACTTAGTACTTGTGAGGCTGCACTGGGAGCACTGTTTCCAGTTCTGGGCTCCTCAGTACAAGAGAGACATGGACATAGCGGAGAGAGTCCAGCAAAGGACAACAAAGATGATAAAGGGGCAGGAGCATCTCTGATGTGAGGAAAGGCTGAGAGAGCTGGGGTTGTTCAGCCTGGAGAAGAGAAGGCTCTGAGGAGAACTCATAATGGCCTTCCAGTACGTGAAGGGGGCTTACAGGAGAGCTGGCGAGGGACTCTTTATCAGGGAGTGTAGTGACAGGAACAAGGCATAATGGTTTTAAATTGGAAGAGGGGAGATTTAGATTAGACACCAGAAAGAAATTCTTTACAGTGAGGGTGGTGAGGC
>JAOTQQ010000001.1:79184969-79200527 GCA_026546715.1 Gallinago undulata | reverse complement strand
TTGAGCAACCTGGTCTGGTGGGAGGTGTCCCTGTCCATGGCAGGGGGGTTGGAACTCGATGATCTTTAAGGTCCCTTCCCATTTTACTGTGATTTGTGCAGTGCCTGCACAGTGAGTCTCTCTGGTTCAACTCGCATCTCTTGGCTTTACAGGAAGAGGACTCAGCTTTGGTAACAAACCAGCGTCGCATCACGGTGCACCTTCGCTGTGTGACTTGGTGAAAGTGCTTGCTGCCTCTTTGCTTGCCCCGGTGAGCAAGGAAAGCTCATGGTTGGAAGGGACAGTGCTCATCTCAGGTATTTTCTCTCTTTCAGGGGGTTCATGAGTCGAAAGGCGTGACTGAAGATTATTTGAAACTGGAATCCCTGATCCAGAAAGTCGTTTCTCCTTACTTGGGCACGTACGGTCTGTATTCCAGCGACGGACCCTTCACGCACTCTTCCTGTATCTTGGGTAAGAAGAACACAGGCTGGATTTGTCAGGGCACAGAGAGTTTCACCAAAGCCTTGGTCCACACAAGGGCAGGGCCCACATGAGAGGCGACTCCAGTATTGACCCAGTGCAGCCAGGCTCCTTTTCTAGGGACGTGCTCTTTGCAGGGGAAAAAAGGCACAGTGAAAGGGGCCAGTGGCAGAAGATGAAAACATAATCATAACAAGATGATGAAAACATCATCATAACAGCGATGCTCATTAATAAATCTGCGCATCTAGTGTGCGTTTAGCATTTCCATTCTACCTTTTAACGACAGAGTTTTAGCGCAGGATGCTTTATGGACAGTGGGAAGAAGAAGAAGCAGGAAGCCATTTCTAGAGTGCTGAATGGTGTCTGTTCATTAGTGCACAAAGGCTGCTCAAAGCCGGGAAGAGAGCAGATTCCTGTCTCAGAGAAGACAAAGCAATAAGCTTTCAAACATGTAAAAGCTTTCTGTAGAGCAGAAGGTAAGAGTGGAAGGTAATAAGCTATTCTGCACCCCACTGGAGATAAGAAAAAGAGTGGACCGCCCATAGCAGGGGAAATTCAGATTACGTGGAAGGAAAAATCTCTAATAGTACATAAAATGCCTCTGGGAGGCCGTTGAATCTTCAATGCTAGAGGTGCTATATACGTGTCATATAGATAGGCATCCAGAAGGAGCAAGGTGGGTAAACATGGCCCTGCTTGGTGACAGGCTGAGTGAGTGACCCTCTTGAGCGAGTTCCACCTTATTTTCTATGGTTCTTTCAGTTACAAAGCATTCGGTGACTTCTGTGAAGGCAAGATTTGGCCAAGAGGAAGGTCTTTTGAATATCCCGCTTAGTAATGCAGTTTGTTGGAAAACTCAAGAAAGATACTACCATTGTAAATCAAAAAGGAATTGTGGTAGTACTTAAGTATGTTAATGTAAATAGTGTGATCTCCTGCTTCAGTAGAGAAAATAGAGGGGTAAATAAGTTCAATGGTGTGTTTTCTATGCAGTCAATTTAATCTGTTTGCTTGTCAGGAGTGGTCAATGAGGTAGTTGATTTTCCCTGAAGGTTAAAGGGAAAAATGGTTTTATTGCATTCGGCATTTAAGAAACAGATCGGTTTTATGTGAATAAGTGGAAGCCAGTTATTTATGGAAATGGTTCAGGTTTACTACTTCATATTTATTGCTCGCCATTAAGAGGCCACAGGCATTTAAGTGGAGCCCCAAACTGACATTTTCTGAATACAAGTTTCTGTATGTCAGGACAGAAAAAATGCACTGAAAGAGAATAAAACTCCCATGAAGGGGGTTATGAGAAAATCAACGTTGTGTCACATGACTGCAGAAGACAGGAAGGTTTTGGTGGACTGAGCACTTCCCCTTGCTGTGTCCTGTGGCAGTAACCCCTGGATAGGTCTTCCTATGGTCAGTGAACCTAGATCCGAGGAAACTGAGCATGTAAGTCTCTGCTGCTTTTAAACTAACACATCTGGTACTGTCCAGATGTTTTGGCAGTATGGTTTAAAGTTTTGACATACTTTTCTTGGGACTGGTGAGGTCTCTGACCCCTTTTCTACCCCATCTGGCCAGTGCACCCAGCCTTCCCCTCCAGCCAAGCCTTGGTGTGACCGAAAAGCCAGAGTGCCTGTGGCAGGGCAGTCCCAGGGAACCTTTTCTGTTTGCCAGGACAAACTCCTAACAAAGAAAAAGTCCAAAAGTGAACTCGGCTCAGTTGATTTCACCGCTGAGGCAGAAACAACTGCAAAATACAGTGTTCAGTACAGAAACTGTTTTTTTTTTAATAGTACAGCATGTAACTGGAATTTGTGTCAAGGTAAGCACATGATTATACACAAATGTAATTTTAGAATAGACTATAGAATACACTATAGAATAGACTATAGAATAATAATTTGGACTAGAATAGAATTTGTACAGGAAATTGCATGGAGGGGAACGTATACCAGCATCCTAATTTAAAGCCAACCATTTATATGCGGTGGCTGTGGTTGACTCCCAGAGCATAACTCAGTTCTTTTCTCCGCCGTGCCCCTTTCGTGGGGCTGGCGAAGTGAGAATCGCAGGGAGGAAGCTTCAAAAGCGAGCCTGAACAATGAAGTCCCCAAAAAGTGTTCACGATGCTCATTTTGGTCTAGCTGCAGGAGGGCACTCCAACCCTAAAACCGCTGTCGGTGGGTCCCTGCGCCGACTTGCTGCCACCTGCTGCTCGTTCTCTGCCAAGAGCAGCATCATACAGTCACATGCTGCCAGATGAAGTGCAGGTTTGTTCCTCCCAAAAAATGTTGCTGGTGGGCACTGCCCTCCAGGTAACGTTTCCAAACGCTCCTGGTGCTCTCTTCTTATGTGGTCCCTGAATGATGCTTTGCATCTAAGGTTTTAGGGAATTATTAGTCCGACCGCCCGTCTTAATGCCTTTGCCCCAAACCTGAAGACACCTGATTTTCCCAGGGTGGGGGGAACAGTTAGATTTCAGCTATTAGAAATTAGTGAAGACCTTTATAGCCTGAACAATAACAGAATTGCACTTTCTGTCCTTATTTAGATAAAGTATTTGCAATTTTATAACAGGTCTCCCACAATACTTACTGCTTTACTCCACCTACTGAGGTGTTATGAATATAAGAGAGTCTCAGCACCTCATCATATTTGGAAAGATATTTGATAATATTTAAGATATTTGGGGCCTTCAATATGCTAAAGAAATCTAGGAAATCTGAATCCTATGGATCCATAGAACCAGCAAAATCCATTCTTTTAAAAGAATTTTTGTCATTCGAGAAAAGCCTTGGCGTTTTTTTTGAACACTTGTAATTATTAGTGCCACAAAAATGGGAGACTTTGTAGATATTACTCTGGATCTCTCTCTGTTTACAGAGAAGCGGTTCTTCAGGCGTTCAAAATCGGGTGACATCCTTGCCAAGAACCCGGTGGTACGATCAAAAAGTTACAACAATCCTCTGCTGACGCCGGTGGCCGAGTATGAAACCGAGAGCATGGCTGCCAACGGAACAGGCATCCGGAGGCACTCCGTTTCGGAAATGACCTCCTGCCTGGAGCTACAAGGGTACTCCAACCTCACCACCATCATGGACAACGGTTCCAAGAGCTCCATGACGGCCACAAAAAGCTCACTGTCAGGAGACCAAGAGAGGCCCAGCACTGGGTCAGTGCAATCCTCTAGCAAACTGAGCGCAGTTGAACAGCAAAAAGGACTCTTCCACTCGATGGATGACCCACATAGGTCTTTTGAGCTGGACAGGGACCCTTCCTTGATTCCAGTTCCCTCTTCCAGCCCTGAGAACATAGTTGATCAAATTTTGGAGTCAATCGACTCTGATTCTGAAGGCATTTTTATTGATTTTGGCCGAGGCTGTTCCAATTCATCAGCATACAACGTGGACGTGAACAGACAGAGCATCATATGAAGGACATTGGGAGACAAACCTTGGGTTTTAATATTATATATGAGAGTTATTAACGCATTGAGTCGGACTGTGGGCAAGCTATATGTGTCTAGGGCAGAACCTCTGTTGTAGGTCATCAGCAGATGTACTGAAGTACACAATCCCAGCAGGTGGGATTCTGCTGTGAGGGGGAAGAAGCTCCAACCACTTTTCCCTGCCCCGTCACCCTGCGGTCAGATTTCCTATTGTCTTTACAAACTTGGAGGTTCACAAGCTGACAAGTGTCTGGTAAAATGCTGTCAGTGCAGCTGGCAGTGTTCGTTCAGTAAAACAGCCCAGCAAATAGCTGTGTTCACTTTTAATTTTCTCAAGAGATTTCCCGCAGACGGCAGGTTGTCCTCTGAACTGGAACACCTCAGCCAGAGTAAAAACATGTCCTTTTGAAAACCAAACCAAAACCAAAACCCAACAAAAAAACCCCAGAGGCTGTGGGCCTTCGTGTCCCAGAACACAGCGATAAAGAAGTCTCTTTTAATCTTTTTCTTGTACATCTTGTATGCACTCCTTTGCCTCATGGGGAGGTAGAGTTATTGAAGAAAGGCAAATAAACAGAAACGTGCTACCTGATCCCACGCGATGCCTCATGTCTGATGTTCTGTTTCACAGCCAGTACCTTGGGTCTGTTAGAAAGTTGTCTTGAAGATGGATTTTAAGGTTGTGTTAATTTGCTCTGAACGTGGCAATTCCAAGAACTCTGTGCACTGTCAACTCCTGGAGCATCCATTGTACGGAGAGATTCCAGCAGAATTCCAACTTCTGTCCTAAATAAATAAAAATATGGCCTCTCAGTGGAAATCCTCATTATATATTTATATTCTTAAAGAAATATAATAATGCATATGCTATCAATTACGTATTGCTATTTGAGGAGTGTGAGCGTTGCAGGTCTTCCCATCCTGAGCGCTCCCAGTTCTTTGATTCTCTCTTGCAGTAACACGGTGGTGTGAGAACTGTGTCAGTGGCTTTACGGGGGGATGATGCACGTGATACTGGGGTGAAGCAGAAATCCCAATGCATCATAGATTTTTTTGATCAGATGGTTTTACAGTGAAGAAAGCGCTACTTCAGGTCGCTTCATTCTAGGCATCTCCTCTGGAGGAGTCGGTCGGTAGCTCCTGAGCCTGGCACTTAGCTCAGAGGCTCAAGGACTCTCTAGCTACACTCTGCACTTGCACTGCTGACCCCAGCATTTGTCCCAGCCTTTGATTCCGTTTCTAGGCTCGAGGCCCCACTTCTGATAGTTCATTTCCTTTGACCTGCTCTTTTGGAAAGCGTCAGCTCCATTTTTTGCTATCGCTCTGCTTCACTGCTGGAGATTTCAGCTTCTGGGTAGATGTGCAGGCACTCCATAACAAGGATTTGAGCACCTCAGAAGCCAGCTGAGGAAAGAGACCCATAAACAAAGCAGGGGTTTGGTGTCTGGTTTGCTTCACCGTGTTGGGGACGTGCAACTGAGCAGCCTCCCCTACAGGTAGGCACTCAAGTTACGTCTTACTTACAAGTTCCTTTTACACAGAGGTGAGGAATTGCTTCTGCGTCCCAACAGTCTCAAACCGAACAGCCAGAGAGCACACCTGGATGGGACCATCCGACGAGGGGCAGAGTCAGCACAGAGGGACTTAACACCAACTGGCAGAAACGCAGGTGCAGCAGAACTGTATCCTCAAGTGAAAGCAACTCCAGCACCCGCATGAGATCTTTTGAGGGCCAATAAACAAAATGGTTTAGGATGCTGGCACTTAATTAGCCCTCTGGGGGTGCAACTGAAAGAAGTTGCAGACTATCAGGTCACCACCCATTTGGCCATCACCTCCTGGCCATGGCGATGTCTGTGCCATCCTGCAGTTGTGCACGCTCAGGAGCACTTTGCTCCTGGTGGGGCTGAGCGTGTTGGTAGTTCACTCATATCTGAGGTTTATCAGGTTCCTACCAGCTGGCTGGTGGTACCGGTGGGTGTTTGCCCACCCTCTCCTGGCTTGGGGGGGGCATGATGAGCCCTCAGTCTCAAGGCACATTTGTTGCCACATTTGGCCTTGTGCAAACCACAGGAGAGAGAGGAGGTCTGTCTGGACTTGGGTCCAATATATGATGGGATCGGTGATGTCCAACAATGTCCATAAGTGGTACAAGCTGCGACGCTGGCACCCTGAGCCTCCACCTTCATTCCTTCTGACAAATGCCTGTTCTGATTCCTGAGGTGTTTTTTAGATTGGAGAAAACAGTATCCACAGCCTTTTTCTAAGGACACAGAGCAGGGGAGGAAAAGATAGATTCAAACCCTTACAAGAAAATTTTAAAATTATAGTGGATCTAGGCCTCTGCACACTTTCTTCCCTTAGGGAACATTCAATGTAAGAGTCATTAGCTTACGTAATTATTGGAGAATGTTTAAGCACAGTTTCAACTGAGAAGAGAAAGGGATTTGTAGGTCCCTTCCCACCTGAGCTTTTGCGTGGTTGGTGCCCTCCCCTGAGATAGGAGACCTTGAATCCCCTGATGTGCTGCCAATGAACTAACCATTCATGGGGCTTGCATGCACGGAGCTACTGAATTAAAATCCCCCCTCTAGCTGTTTTGGGTGGTTATTTACAGATTGGGTTCAAGACAGCGACTGCATAAGAGGAGTATTCCCAACAGCCACCTCAGAAAACCTGGGATTTTGGGAATAGTCTTGTTTTGTCTTCAACATTTCTTCTTGGCCAAGGCAGGCAGCGTGGTGCCTGTTGTAAAAGGTTGAATTTGGATACTTCCCCAGCTGCCTGGGGAACCTGCTCTTGGAGCACTGTAGCACTGAAGCCTGGCAGCTTCCAATCTAGCTTTTACATTTCTTATTCTTACACTTTGTCTGGATTCTGCAGGGACAAAGCTCTTGCCACAGAAGGATCCAACACAGGCTTTGATTAGCAGCACCTGGACTCTTAGAATCGTAGAATGGTTAGAGTTGGAAGGGACCTTAAAGATCATCGAGTTCCAACCCCCCTGCCATGGGCAGGGACACCTCCCACTAGAGCAGGTTGCTCAAAGCCCCATCCAGCCTGGTCTCTTCAACAAATACAGACCAAGACCTATTCACCAGGATCACACTGGAAAAAAGGAGGCAATAAAAGCAAGGAAAGGGGAAAGGGGAAAGGGGAAAGGGGAAAGGGAAAAGGGAAAGGGAAGCCACACCCCATCCTGCCCCAAAAACTGTGATTACCAGCTGTGATAGGGTTGAATGAGCATTTAAGGAAGCTGGGTTCAGACCTGTTGGGCTTCATTACTTGGATGTTTTGTGAGCGCTGCTGAACTGAAGTAAAAGGCTGATATTTATCCTCCTTAAGATGAAGAGGATCTCAATTGGCTTCAGTTAAAGTAAGTTAACCTGCTGATGCTGTAATGGAACAGCAGCGTTGCTGCTCCTGCGGTGTAGAGCTTGCAGGAGCTGAGCTTGCCTCTCTGCTAGCAAATGTGGTGGCCCTCACAGGTGTTCTGTCTGCTGGGCTAAAGCTCTCCTGCTGGGGGGACGACTAAAGAAGGAGCGAGTGCATTCTGACTCTTAAGGGTTCAAGCTGCAGTTTCAGGGCTATTTTTTAATTAAAGAAAACATAAGCTCAGCAGGCTTGCTAGGAAGAGCCTGAAAATCTGAAGTCAGAGTTAAGTTTTCTGCTGCGACGGTGATGGGATGGCATTTTGTCTCTCCTTCAAGTTTCTATTAAAATATGCCCGCAGATACGGCTGTGAATGGAAAAACTGGGTCTAGCTAATTCCTTGTGAAAGTCACCATCCCTGTTGTCCTCAGAGACGAAGTTTCTCATCCTCTCCTTCCCCAAGAAGGGGCGTAACTGGTGGCACTGCGTACTCTGTAGGAAGATGCAGGTGGAGCTGTGCTTTAGCTCTGTGCTTTGAGACTTTGGGCAGGTCTGGTTTGTATCTGGGAGATCGTGTGTGGGAACTTCCTTCATTTGTGAATGTCCAGAGGGGCAGGGAGTGGGGGATAGCCCCGGGAGGACAGATCGTGGGAATTATGCTGAGCCAGGTGCGTGTGGACAATCAAAGTCCAAAAGTGCTGCAGAGATGTGAGACTGCCTGAATTTGTGATCCTTCAGCCAGTGCAGACAAGTGAGGGATGTGGTCTTCTTAGAAGACAAAGCGTGGAGTCCTCGCGAAAGAAAAGTGCGTATCAAGAGAGTGGCAGGTTCTTGCCAAAATATATTTATGAAGCGATGGCTTTCAGCTTTCAAACACTGCTACCTGGCAGTGTCCCAGGGCACCGGTGGCACTCAAGCCTTGTCCCTAAGGGGGCATTCTCACTATGCCAGTCTCTCCCTCTCCACCTGTCCCTTCTTATGATAAACGGTGGCATTTTATATCCTAATTCAAAACTCAAAAGCTCTCTTGTTTTTTCCCTGGTTGGGACAGGGTCCAAAACCCTACGAGGGAGATACCAGAGCAACAGATAGCACTTAAGGCTTTTGTCATCTGGCACAGCAGGGTGAACCCTTATGCAAGCAAAAGGAACTGGGAGACTAACCTAATGAACGGCTGCTGAGCTCCACGGAGAAGTAACGCAGCTCCCTGGAGCACAACTGGAAACAGCAGAATAATTGGCTGCAAATAACACTGGGGCTCTTTTTTCGTAGAAACAGGGAAAATTACTTTGCATTATTAAGTCAGCTCCTGGCAAGCTGGTCTTGATAGTGTTTTTGACTAGAACAAAATGCAAAAAAAAACAAATATCTTGTAAGAACATCTTGAAATTAAAGATGTCAGAAAAGCCTTAGTGTTACTTTTCTACAGCGGTGTGACTGTCATTCCAGAACTTCTCTCAAACTACCAGAATTTTGAGGGGAATGGGAGAACAGAAACCCAGATATCTATCAAGCTGGCAGTGCTACAAATAACACAGGCATTTTAATAATACCTAAATCCTTGCCACCGTGCTCTCCAGGAGAATAAAATGCTTGGTTTACCATTGAAGTCTTGTTTGCACCTTTCCACAGAGGAAAAAAATACACTTCTGAAAGGGGAATAAGTATATTTTGCATCAAAGAGCCTTCTAATGTCCCTTTTTCTTCATGTGGTGTGGTAGCAACAGCAGCTCTGCTCAGTGGTTTGCAAGTTCCTAGACTCCTCTTCCTCTGCAAAGGGTGGAGATGGTGCTGGGGGCTGGAAGAGCAGACCAACATCTCAAGATGATGTGGGTGAAAAGGTGCCAAGAAAGCAGCTGTGCCACTGCGTCCTCTAAAATCCAAGTTGGGTTAGAGCCTCTTGAGGCAGTTTATTTGTCTTAACTGGCGGCAGGCTTCAGAAAACCACAGACCTCCTGATGATGGGCTGCTGAGGGTCATCCACCAGCCTACCTCTCTCAGGAGGGTGATGTGGGGAAGAGCTGCCAGAAAACAGGTGCTGGAGGCATCCAAGTCGGCTCCAGGTCGCTCCATATGGCCTGAAGGATTCAGGATCCTGCCTGTTTTCTGATGTTACCAACAGCTTAGGGATCTCTCAGGGATGGAGCTTATATCAAACGATTGAACTCCCCGAGCTATTGGGACGTGCCAGAAAGTGGTTCAAGTATTTTGTGTAGTTCTGGGATGCCACAACCAAGCAGACACGAACTCTCCCAGGTGTTCTCTGTTGGCCTTGATGGCCCCTCAAAACACATGGTTAAACTCAACTGGTTTTATCAGACTCAGAATTAGGCTAATATGTGGTCTCTCTAAAATCCCGTGCCTGGCTTAAAGCTGCTGCTTTACTCCTCTGTATCGCCCTCAGAAGCCGCGTTTTGGAGAGATGTGCAGAAAGGATTTAGTTTTGACCTACTATCGTAACGTCATAATTACACTGGCATTTTAATATTCCTCGGGCAGGTAACTTGATTAGTAATTGAATAATGAAAATAGCCTGTTCTTTCACAAACGGTGCACCCCTCAGGTATTGTGGTGCGTAATTGGATTAGGGAGCTGGCTCCTTGCCTGCCTGCAGCAGGATTTCCTTACCTGCGAGAGGAGCTGCCAGGATGCTCTGCCAAAGCTGGAGGAGAGGGAAGGGAAAACTCTGCCGTGCGTGAGCAGCTGTGGAACTGCCGCGCTCATAAACCTGCCAGGAGTTTATTGGTAGTTAGCTGCCTTTGTAAAATGAGGTAGCGGGGGCTGAGTTTGTATCTCTGTTACTGAGGGTCTGCATCACCGTTTTCACTCCAAGATTGCTGACTCTTCCAGAACGTACTTATTTCCTAGTAATTTTAGGATGGTTTCTTTTTTTTCTCGAAAAGCAAATAGGCAGAGTTCTAACTAGATTGCAAAATGCATCGCCTTTATTAACCCTCGCCCTCTGAACTCTGGGTTTGGGAATCGGGATGTAAAGGCAATTCTTAGGTTGCTTTTATGATGAAGAAAAGTCTTGGGGTCAGTTTGCGGAACTGCAACTCGGAGACTGGGATGGGTTAATTCTATGTCCTCCACGGGCTTTTTGCATAGATTTAAGTCACTTAATAGCTCTATACCTCTTTAGAACATGGGATAAATGCTCCTATCTGTCTTTCTTACTTTCTAAACTGTTGAGTGGATTGTCTGTCCTTAACGGTTCCGTGATAAAGCGCGCATAGCAAGAGGAGAGGAGTCAGTCTACTGGAGAATGATTTAATGTAAATTAGCAATGCAACCCTAACTTTTTTGTATTTAACTTTGTTGCCATCGTATTCTTTTAATGTAGCTGCACCACTGATTTAAGTCTATGCATGGTAATTAATTGTTATTTATGATCGATTCCCTGTCTACCTTCATGCCTTATTTGGTTTTCCTCCTCAACAGCGATCTCCGCTGAGCCATTTACAATGACACTAGGCTCTGTTTCTCTAGCTGATGTTATCCCTTTAATAGTCCATGAGCTTTGAGCATTTCATGTTTTTTTGATTCAGTCCGTGTTACTTTGTTCTTATCAGCATCAAGCTTCTTATTGCCCGTTACTCTAAATAGTTTAGGTCCCTCTGAAATTCCTTGCGTTCTGTCCTGAATATACTCAGTAACCTCAGGAGCAAATATCTTTGCTTCATGCTTCACCCATCTCTCTTCCAATCAAAAAACTGGAAGGCATTAGGCTTGATTTCTAAAGAGGAAAATTTATCTTCCCACTTCAAGCAGTTTTATGGAAAATTGAGATCATAATGTTGGTTTTCGTGGTCACTTGAGCTGTTTTTCCCAGATACAGCTGTAAAGGTTGCTAGTTTATAAGCGTTTGGATCCTACGTTCAGGCTTATCTTAAAACACAGGTATGGTACTTGTGCTCTCCAGTTCTCTACAGGAGTGTCTGTCTCTCATAAAGACTCCATTTTCTGTGCATTATTAAGCCGCTTCATTCTTAAACCTCATGGGTGTGCAGTCATCTGGGATGGTAAAACACTACAGGAAGCTGGAGAAGCTGGTAACTTCTTGGGGTATCCATAGGCAATCTCTTTACATGGTAAGATAGAGAGGTAAAAATAGAAATGGAATTGTTGCACCCAAAAAAATCAGAAGCAGAACAGCATGTGGATGCTGGAGCAGACAAAAATACAAACCAGTTAATGACAAAACTTAACTGACTTCGACTGCAGCTAAGATCTCACCCCACATCTGCACCAGCAGCTGTGTAGTGTCCCTATTCTTAAACCTCATTCAAGCCTCCCTGGGGAAAGAAGAGGAACAAAAATTATTCTGATGAAAAAAATTGTGCAGAGCTCTGGAGAATTTTGTAAGGCTTATGAGGGGAGGAATTTGTCAGGGTATGGGTGGAAATATTTTCAGTTTCACTGGTTCAATTTAAATCCTGATTTGTCATACAGATGTTCCCAATCTTTGGCAAAATTGGCTTTTAAAATTATTTTTAACTGTTTTTTTGTGTCATCCACTCCAGGAGTGAGGAGTGGTGGCAGTCGAGTACACTGTACCACTAGCAAACTGGCAGTACTCAAGTGGATAAAAGCTTTTTGAAGAAAACTGGGATTTCTAGGGCACATTGACTGAGAGGAGGAAGAAGGGGGTTTGGTGCACAAACATTCCTGCAACTCCCCAGCTTCTGCACACAGCAAGGGGGAAGGCGATCATAGAACTGTAGAATGGTTTGGGTGGGAAGGGACCTTAGAGATCATCTAGTTCCACCCCCCCTGCCATGGGCAGGGACACCTCCCTCTAGAGCAGCCCCATCCAGCCTGGCCTTGAACAGCTGTACTCTCTGGGATATGATGACCATTGCTGAGAAAAACAGGCTTGGGGTGTTAGTTATTTTCCAAATGAGCTTCTCCCTTCCTTGGGTCAAACACCAAGGACTCTGTCCGTGCACCATTTGGATGGCAAGACCCAAGGTGGCCAGATGCAGATACACCAGTCCCCCTGCCTCCCCTTTCTCTTCTGCTTCCTATGAACAAGTGATTACTGGTTATTGACAAACAGTTCTAATATTTCGAAATTGGCCTTGTATGCGTCAAGCCCTGGAAGGTCCTACAGGTGCATCCACGGCATATGGATCCATCCGGATACTTCCACTGAGCTCCATCCACAGAGCATTGGGGAATCTTCTGTAACTGGAGATTGCAAGTACCCAGCACAGCTCAGGATCTGGCCCTGTCAGTCTGGGATTAGAAAATGATGAGGAAAGAGAGGAAAACTGATGCCACACTTAGCAGGGGAAGAAACTGCACATTGATGCCTCCAGTCTGGAAGGACCACGCAGACGGTTCCTGTGCAGATTCAAGCAAATCCAACTTTCTGTCAGCAAGAACAACTTAATGATGTGCTCATGCCGAATAACTCATTCGATGTTCTACCTTTTGCGTCTTCCAGAAGTTACTCCTGAAGTGCTGTGTGTGGGCAGGGGTTCTGGGCTGGTAATGCTGCAGTTTAAGTGCTTCATTTTTTAAATGCTCACAGCGGATGCATCGGTCTTGGTTCAGGTTGTAGGAGTATTCAAATATAGCACCAAGTCACTGCCAAACAGTCTCATATATACAACAATATGATATTTTTTTTCCTCTTGAAACTGTCATATATTTTCCTCTTGCTGCTTAAGTAGAGTTTATGGATTTATGTGTGTGGTGGATGGGTGTTTTTTTTTACTTGTTTGTTTTTTTTCCCAGAGGATGCTTTAAATCAAGCCTGGAGCCCTGCTTTTCTGCTGCTGGCACACGCAGGGATTGTCTCCCTGTCTTCTCTAATACAGATGACTATACTGTTCTTTTCTACCAGTAACCATACCGGCTAGCTCACTGGGACACTCTCTGACAAAACCTGACCACTGGCTTCATGTACGGAGATGCTCCCTTGGTGGTGTGGCAGTGGCCAGGCTGCATGTTTGAGAAGGGAGACATAACTGTAAGCAGGTTTGAGTCAAAATAGCTATGGTCTTTGCTCTTTCTACTGGAATTTCTCCTTTCCCTCATTAATCTAGCTGCTCTTGCCTTTCTGACCAATCTTGTTGACTCTTAAAGCTACAAAGACACCGTAGTAGTCTTGTGGGGGTTCAGAATCTGTTTCTTGGGCTCCTTTTACCTGGCCAAGGAGCCTGCTGATGATGGAGTTGAAGATGCACCAAGAGCTGAGTGTCTCCTCGGAGGTACTCCTGTTGCAGCCTGGCTTGCAGAAGATAGTTTCTCGTCTCATATCGTCAAAAGTGGTGAACAGCTTCCTTCAGCAATACCACCTCCTCTATCTTTTCCAGACTAAAGCCTATGTTAAAAACTACACAGTGTAAGGAGTCTACTAAGCATAAACTTCTCCTCTTCCAGCAGAGGCTTTTCAGGAGGGCTGTGTGCTGCCAGGTTTGTTCAAGTCACTGCCACAAGCCAACATTTTCTCAGTGCGGGAGTCCAAAGGTGATTCTCAGGAGGGGAGAGCCTTCCTCACAATTGGCTGGGTAGCAGTCAACCTTCAGATTAAGATTTTTTTCTACAGTCTATTTCTGCAGGATTTCTGTGGCCTCACCTCTGTGATTCCTTGGGTGAGCAGTGATCCAGAGCCTACAACACTTCCTATAGGGAACCAAAAGATCCTGCAGATCCACTTCTTGGCCTGGAGAGCACGTGGGGAGAAACAAAGATGACTAATCTATAGCAACAGATCAAATAAATCCACATTTCTGCCTCCAGGTGCTGGCTCTTTAGAAAAGCGATGTATTTTAAAATGTTAATTTATTGCTGGCAGTGGCAATGCTAATGCCTTCTAGATGGTGGCCCCTTTCTTGCTGGAGGGCTGTTGTGGAACTAGTGTGCTCCCCGGTCTGGGGTGCAGGTCCTCTCCTGGGACGTGCTTTCCACTCCAGAGCAGTGTGGTGCTGGGGTTGGTGTCAGCACGTGTAGAACCTGTGCTTAGCACCCCAGGGAAATAATACTCAGAAAAATGTTAGTGAGGGTTGTATGCTTTTGTGAGGATGGGCCCTACTGCTCCTGAAGAAGAGCTGGGCCCCATTTATTGATGGGGCCAACAGCTCAGTCCTGAGCCTCTCTTCTCAAGAAACTTGGATCTTCTGTGCATCTCTTAAGATCGTTCACTGATAGACATCCCTGCTTCTCTGCAGGCTCACTGATATTGCAGCTCCCTTTGGGTATGCTTCCTAGTTCTGCAGGTGGATTAGAGCCTGTACAGAATTACCCTGTTACTATCCAAACTGGCCACTGGATTGCACCATTGCTCCAAATAAATGCGTCTGAAAGCAATGCAGCATCGGAGAGGGGAGGAGCCAGCTCTGTATACAAAAGGCCCTTTGTGTTCTCACTTTCCGAAGTCCCTCTGAGAGAACAGCAGCAACGTGCTGAGCTTGCTACAGGATAATCAGCCTCTGATCAAACTTGTGTCTTCATTTGTGGGCTCATGGGGACTGAGAAACACGACAACCTTAGCGCTCTCTGATTTCCTTGGGCCCTGGTTCCTGCAGCATACACAGTCTGGTGATGAGCTGGGCAAGAACTGCTGCCTGGTGTTTCGGAAGAACGCCCCTTCCATGGTCTCTCATCTCATGGTGAAGGTGAGAAGACTGAGCAGCTTGGAGAACTAATTGCTCTCTTGAAATGCCCTGGTGAGAGGAAGAAACAGCAGAAGGGCAGCACAGAAAGGCCAGATATATTGTGCAAACGTGAAAGTTAAGCTCCGCAGTCGTTGCGTTCTGGTGGTTGACTGCTCCATTTCACAGCATTTTCACTTGAAACACGTAATTCTGAATCTGCTAGTTGTGTATATGACACCAGTGAGCCTTGTTGTGCTTTCTGCCTGGCACAGCACTTCAGCCAGGTTCTTAGACCTCTTCTTTTCTGTGTGCTTGTGCCAGAGCTGTGCCCTCTGCTTCCAGATGTCTACACTGGTCTTTTTGTGTCTTCCCATCTCATCTGTGCCCTGCTTATAGCCCACAGGTCAGCACAGAGTATTACCTCTTTTCCTCTGGTGACACTGCTCATCTCATGAGTATTAACTCGATTGCTTGTGTCTGAAATCTGTGATATTAACTCTGTGAACCTTTTTGACAATGAGATCACCGTCTAAGACTCTGTTATCTCGAGCAACACCTTAGTGATCATAGAATCATCTGGGGCGGAAGGGACCTCCAAAGGCCATCTAGTCCGACCCCCCCCGCAGTCAGCAGGGACACCCCCAACTAGACCAGGTTGCCCAGGGCCTCCTC
>JAOTQQ010000001.1:79159968-79184392 GCA_026546715.1 Gallinago undulata | reverse complement strand
CTTACCTTGAATGTCTCCAGGGAAGGGGCCTCAACCACCTCCCTGGGCAACCTCTTCCAGTGCTCCACCACCCTCATGATGATGAAAACCTTAGCATTGGTGAGCCACCTTGGTGGCTTTTCTGAGATAAGGAGGATATAAGGCTGCCTGCACAAACCCAGTACAGCTGCGGGAGTGGGAGAAGAGGTGGCACTGAAAACATGAGAAGAGCTGTGCTTGGCTTCAGGTGGTGTGATGGGCCAACACAGCTATGACATACCCACTCTGATAGCACATGAGAAGGGGGGTCATTGCCATAGAATCTGGTTGTTAAGATCATGTATACCCAGTCTTAAGGCAAGGCAGACTTCAACACAGATTCAGGCTGAGGCACTTAACTCATGTCTAGCAAGACATGCCATTGCTTTATTACTGTGCCCCCAGACCTTGACTAAATTAAAAAAAAAAACTTTCACTCTAATGAACATCAGTGGGATATCTGTATGTACAGAGAATCCAAGAACAGTTATCTGTACAATGTACTCACTCCAGCACTGTTATTTTAAGAAATAAGGGTAGGTAGAATGTGTATTTATTTCACTGAAAACCAGATATATTGTGCAAACGTGAAAGTTAAGCTCCGCAGTCGTTGCCGAGTTGAAATTTAAAATGCCCTTAGGAAACGCTGAGTTCAAACAGAATGTGTATCTTAAAAATATATCCTCAGCGTAGGTAGGAAGTAACCCAGCTTTACAAGTTGCCAAATATCTGTGATTGTTTGAAGCCATTTGATGTAACTATTCAGTAATTTTCAGGGATGCTTTGGATGATCCAATTGGGCTTGCCAGAAGATTTAACAGTTTGTGGTTGATGGAGGCTCTGTGCTATTTCTGGCTGTGATACAGAGAGAGGTCTACAGTATTTGTCTGATGAATCACTGAATTTAATATATATCTTGGAGCATGAGATAATAAGTTTGGTGCTTTTATTCATATGCCATTAGTGTGGTAATAAAGTGCAGAGTAGCCATTTTGTTTTGTACCCCTAGCTTAAAAATCAAAGCTACAGTTAACTTGCTGATGTCATTGGGTCAACATGTTTTATATGCTATGAAGGTGAATATTGCGCTTAGTTTTTCAAATCTTTAGGCGTGAGGGGAAGAAAGGTAAAGGCCAGGGCAGGTGTAGATCTCTGCTGCCGTTTTAAAGTATCTAGAGGTAATCTGGGACAGCAATCTTGCAGCCCAGGCACACTGTAGTACTAATCGTGTCCTTTGGGAGTATCTGTTATTCCTCTTAAGTAACCAGCAAACATCATCCAGAAGTTCAAGGGTTTGCCCAAGGCTATAAAAAGAACCTATCTAAATTTATGATTGAATAGATTGCCTCATAGTCCAGTGAACACACAGTTGTCCGGGCTCAGGCATGAAGCAGAGAGCTGGGGACACAAATGAGGCCCTGAGAAGTGAAAACCTGAGGACAGTTGTAAGGGAACATTAAGGAGCTCCCATCGGTGGAGAGTGCCTAACTCCTAGAAAACCAGATCCTGATCCTGTACCCTTTTGGAAGCCCTTCTTTCTTCTAGCTGTGCTGGAGGCTCTCACATCAAGGTATCACAAGGTAGCTGCATCACACAGTGCCAGAAGATGCTTCTGCTGGCTCCATATGTTTGCAGTGCCTGGGCACTTTGGCTGAGAGAGCCTGTGTTGAACATTGCTTGTGTAGTTTCTGGTCTAAATATGGCCCAAACTTGAAGTGGCACAGTAACTTTGCAGACAGCCTTTTCAGGCTCTTTTCTATCCCATGCCACATGAGGACAATTAGGAAGAGCACAGGTTGAAGCCTTTCGCAAATGGCTTTCACCAGGCTTTAGTGTTAAATATTGTTCTCGCTTCAGGAGGTGACATACTTCTCAATGAAGGCCTTCCTCTTTCAGGAGGACAGACTGACCTCCTGCAACCATAAGTGAGAACTCACCAAGATATCTCAAGGCAAGGTTTCCTCTCTCTTGGTTCTGAGTCCTCTTGGAGAAGGAGCATCAGGGTTGGGGCTTGCTCATATTATACTTGCTCGTATTTGCTTGTCTGGGAGACTGAACACAGGCCTTTTTAAAAAGTATGGATTCCAGTCATCCTTGAAGACTCCTCAAGGAGATGGAGTGATATCACTATTTGGAAAGATGCTCAGGGAAGAGATGAGCAAGGCCAATGCTGAGGAGTCCTGCTGGGTCTGGGAGAAGGTGAAGGGAAACAGGACCTTGAGCCTTGGAACAAAATGCATCCCCAACTCTGGCTATTGGCCAAGGCCTATGGCAAGGACCACTGCTGACAGAAGAGGTTTTCAAGGGTTGCCTTTCCTTGAAAGAGCAAAAGCAGTCCAGCTTACTGGACTGGTGGCATGTCTGCCACTCATCTGTGGCTCTTGGCCCAGTGCAGCTCAGGAGCCCTCTGCAATGTAGCCTTGGAGGTCATGCAAGGGCCTTTGCTCTTGATTTCTGAAGGACAACTCAGTCACACCTAGTTCAGCTTAACCCAAGTCTCTTGTTGATACAAATCTCTTTTGTGGGTGCACCCAAGCTGCAAAAAAGGGCTTGCTAAGCACATAGTCAAATCACATCTTCCCCTTGACCCTTGCCTGCTGCTTCCTTCACAGGCCTAACCAAGCTACAAAGAGGACAGTCCAACTGAGGCTTCAGGTTATCTTTTGCCCAGCTCCTTTCAAATCTCCAGTGGTCATCCACCTCTGGTTCCAGGCTACCCAGAGAGCCTTGCTCAGTGTGGTCACAGACTGGATGGGTGTAAATGCAGTACTGAGCACAGAAAGGTGGCAACAAGGACAGTGTCCTGGCAGGAAGAGAGGTCTTTGAATACACCAAGCCAAAAAAGCATCAGGGAGTTCCTGCATAGGTGCAGGAACAAGTCAGGACGTAAGAAGTGATTGATTCTCTAGCATGTCATCAGTTTGGGGCTTGTGGTTGTAAGAAAGAGCTCTTGAGCACTTAGGCATAAGAGGGCATCTCTACTCAGTAGAGTTCTCTTTGGGAAACGTGCCTCAAAGGTTGCTCTCAGGAGCAGGTTTTTTAGCTCTGCAACAATATGCCTACCCTCTGTTACCGATAAGCCCTTGAGGAGGACCATCTCTGGGAGTAGGATTGCCAAATAGGCTGGTGGACAGTCTATTTGGCTGGAATTTCCCACCATCTACAGTTTAAAAGAAAGGGAAAGAATGGTACGCTTCCAAAAGAGATGGTTTTGTTTTAACTGAACTTCTATTTCTTCCAGAGAACCAAATCTCTGCTTTGTTTCATGTGCCTTCCCACTGTGGTCTGGGAAACGCACCCAGCTCTTGGATGGAGGTGCTCTGAAGACAAAGTTAATAGAACAAGGCTGGGTTTTATCTTGGGGATAGTTTGGTTCCTCGCCATGGAAATGTCATAATCCTCCACAGCTGTTTTCTTGGTCTTGTATCTGGCTTGCCTCAAGCCCAGCACTGCACCAGGTCAGGCAGGAAGAATCTAGCAAAGGAGGAAATTCCTTGTGCCTGCACGGTCCCACTGAGTCACAGAGACAGGCATGGGGCAGTCTCCCATATGAGCAAAAATAATTGTATATGAGAAGGTTCTAAGGCTCTTTCCAAGAGAATGGTCATTTCTTGTTGCCCAATAAGTTACAATCTTCTTGCTTTGCATGATTTTTTTTTCTTTAAATTTCCATTGCATTTTTCCCATGTTTGCACACACACATACACTAGAAAATTTTCTGTTGGGAACCCCACCCCCTAAGAGTCACCCCTGTATGACAGCTCAGAGTATAGCCACGTCCTGCTCTCCTCCTTACCTGTCTGCTGGTCTCGGAACCCTCCAAGGTACCCACCAAAGGCAACACTGGTCTTTCCTCTTCTCCCTTTCTGGGCTGTAGTCAATACTACAAAGGAACAAATGCTGTTGTTGTAGCCAGTTCAGACCTTGGTGGTTGAAATGAAATAGGCTCAAGCAACTGAGATGTGAGTATATTCCCTGCCTAAAAGAGCATGGGCATGAGGAGAATGAGGTGGAAGGGGGTAAAAACAGACAGCTGATCAAAACACTTCCTAAAATAATTATAACAGGATTTATCTGGCTCGCTTTATCAGTTTTCAGCCCTCTATGGTTCAACAGTACAGCATATACAGATTTGTAAGGCTAGACAAAAACCACTGCAGCCATGAGATGCACAGCGCTGAGCTAACGTAAGCTCACTTTATTGGTCACATTTGTTTTAAAAGTAATTATAATCCAGCTAGACAACAGAAAGCTGGAGCAGGCCTTCTTAGTCCTTTTTACACCCAGCATAAGCTCAACATCACACATGCTGGTGAATTTGATTGAAATGTGATCAACACTTGACGCAGATTGTATTTTTGTGGTGAAACAATCCAGTTGTATGAAGGTATGGCATTAGGCCGTGTAGAATCGTGTGGTCCCACAAAAGCCACTTTGCTTTGTAATTCCAAGCGAATTTACAGCAGGGTTTTTTCTAGAAATCACTTGGAAAAGTACTTCTAATTGCAAGCACTTGCTGCACATTCGATTAAGAGTGTGAGTGATGTGATTGAATTTCTTTAACCTTGTGAACTAGAGAAAAGGGCTTCAAACAAAGAAGGACTGCATTGTTTAATCCATAACCCTGCAAGGAAAGCATAGCAAGGGCATCAAATTGCACTTCCTTTGATAGACTTCGTGCAACCAGACATCAGAAATGCAAAAAGGGGCAGAATATCAAGTGGAAGTAAACCCCAAAAGCCTTGGAGTAGGAGCATGCTGTGAACTCAAAGCTATGCTCGCAAGATCATACTTTAAGTTGAGAATTTCAAAGAGACCAAAAAGACAAGAGTGTCAGTATTGCTTGTTTTTCGTCTTGAGAAGAGCAAGTAACTCTCAGGTGGGATTTTTCTAAGGTTTCTAATCCACAGGGACTTGGTCTCATTTCTTTACTTCCATTGAGCATTAATAGAGAGGAGACGTGTGGGTATAACCAGCAGAATGTTTGATTTGATTTTGTTTCCAAATACAACCACTGTTTTGAGGTAGGAATGGTCTGTTGGATACCAGTCTGTTGACTGGTGGTTGAATATGAGGGAGGAACAAGATGTGGAACCTGAGTTCTCATTTCTTCGGCTTCTGAAATGTTGCGTGATCATATGAAGGGCTTGGCTCTCTTGCCCTGTCTAGGAATCCAACAAATCATTCAGGTTCTCATCAGCACTGGGTCAAAGGTCTTCAAACTCATTATCCGGTCCTTAAGTCAGAGAAGGAAACACTTTTGTATGGTAGTTTCAATGTGTGTCATATCTGGCAGGGACTGGGTACTACCATGAAAGTCTTTGTCAAAATAAAACTGTCTGTTAATTAGGAGAAACATATAAGGCTGTCTGCATCTTGTTCCAGGCAGGAACACCAGCTGCAGACAGATGTGGATTCTGGGAGGAGATTTTCCAGCCACGTTTCCCCCGAAACATCTTCCCCTCTCCTCTACCTAGAAACACGCTCTGAGGAAAAACCCTGGACTAGAGAGTATTAATCTTCAGTAGCATCCAACTTACAATGTTATAGGTGGAGTGTGGACCCCTAGGAAGCTGGTGCTGAAAGTGTGACCAAGATTTCCCTTCAGAGAACCTTTGGTATTTGCTGCTGCTTTTCTTTCCCCAGATGCTGGGGGGGTCTGTTGGATTGAAAATAGGAAACCCTTTCCCTAAAACATACTCGTGAGGCTGGCCAACCAGCATGGTGGTGTGGGGATGTGCCAAGAGATCTAGAGACAGAGAAATATCAGAGCAAATAGAAGAGTTCTCCACCCTCCCACTGGGACCAGCAGCAAGAAGTGGCACAGAAATGAATGCTGAAAACATTCTCCCGGTCAAATAGAAGGCTTGAAATGAAGTTTCTTTAAAGAAAAACGTTCCCCTCTCATGCCAGGAGTCTGAGAGCCACCGAGCAAAAATGTCAGTACCTTGCTAATTAACAGCAGTAAATAAAACTGTATGGCCTGGGCACGTTCCTAACTCAACTTAGTAAGTCAGTGGATTAATTTTACTTTCTTCTCCCCGCTCCCATATTAAGTTGTCATATTTTAAGGTGTCACAATTTTTGCAGAGACAAAGGAAGGGATACATTTAAGTTGTGTGGTTACAAGAGGTAAAACCATGGTGAGAGGTCACTAGCTAACACCAGTTAATAAATGGATAAAGGAAAATTGAGGCCATGGTACGTAGGAACTATTTGAGGAATTAATCTAATCTTCTACTCATACTGGTTACAGCCTACTTACACATAGTAAAGTCCCTTTAGCTTTTGGCATTAACTATGGTGGGGCAGGAGCTCACACAGTATCTCAAAAGCATGGAAGTTTGATGCTTTCTCTCCACAGGTGGTTTGGATGCTCAGTGGAAGAGAATGAACAATTCAGAGCCGCAGCCTAACTTAGGTGATGGATCGTGCATCTCCTTTCTAACTGCACAGGGATCCCACTGGGACCACCACAATCTCATGGGGTGCCTATTGCCTTCCTTGTCCTTATTGCTCCACCACAGAAAGCTTATCCTTCAAGAATGACCTTGAAAACCCATAGACAGTTTCTGGCGACATCCCTGTCTTGTGAAAGTGCAGCTATTCGGCAGTAGGATGCTGACTGGGAGGAAGGGGAGAAGAATGCCAATACCCTACGCTTTGGGCCCAAATCATATCTTGTGTAGGTCTTTGTTGTTGAAAACAAGCAACAGTGCTGATGGAGATAGATAAAGTGTGAACCGACTGAATCCTACAATCATACTACCTCCATGTTACTTCCTCATCAGTAACAACTATGGAAAGGAAACCCAGCTTGATTTGTGGATCATAGTACTGTTTAACCTACTTGCCTGAAAGTCACAGATAATGCTTTGAAGTTCTGTCCTGAATAGAAATAAAAATGTACATCTCTTCAAGTATAAGACCCGGTCTGAGACTTTCCCAGCGGTTCCACACAAGCGAGTCAGATAAGGCAAATGATTGTGCCTCAGCTGAAAATGAGAATCTGCTGATGAATTTGTCTAGTAGGGTTGCCCTCAAGTCTACAAGCTCTTTCTCACCCCTGCCATGTGCATGCTTTTTCTCACAAAGCTCTTGCTCAAGTCAATGAATTGGCCAAGCTGTCTGTGTCACTGTAGCTTGGCACTGATTCTGCTGCCTAGAGTTAATCCATCCTTAGCTGGAAACTAAGTACTTCTTACATAGCATAAAAAGTTATACCATCAAGATAACGTGAAAGAAGCCAAGGAAGACTTTTAAAACAAAAACCTAACCTAAAGCAGTAGTGCTTGTCCACAGTCTCATATCTCCTGTTCACGGGAAATATGGTAAATCAAGCAGAAGTTGTTAATTGGAAAGGAAAGGTCAAATTGACTAGTTGTCCACAAAGGCCTGATGTAGTTAATTCCTTCTGAAGTGAGCAGGATGTCTTCAGTAATTCAAATGCAGCCCTACGTACCCGAAGGACAGAGGACATAAAGGCCTCTGACTGCTTTGTGTGCCTTTGAGATGAAGCAGCCAGCATCCCACGGTTGATATCCCCAACTTAAAGGCATGCCAGGTTAGACCAGTGCCAAAGTAGGCAGTGCTGGATGGAATGGGAGCTAAGCTATGCTTTAGTCGGTCCCTTCATCATGCAGCAGAATGTCTTGAGCAATCTGTTTAACCCTCGTGGTTGTTAAGAAGTGAGATAAGAGTTTGTTACTACTGTGTTTTACCAAGACGACCTTTATTACATACTACATGGTCAGTGCATTTGTATATCTAGGCATGGATTGGCAGAAGGCAGCTGGAAAGAACTTCTTCCATTTGCTCTTACCTCACAGTTTTTTCCACTCACCCACTGGTGCTATATCTTATGCTCCGTGTGGAAAAAAAAAATAATCATCAAATACACACTAGTGTATGTATTCACCTTCCCTGGTCCAGACATCCCCTAGGCAGCAGTGTTATCTGCTAGTGAGGACAAGGGAGCATTGGGTTACTGGCAATAAGATGGAGTTAGGTTTTATTTTAACTTCTCAGTCCATGAGATCCTTATGCTGAAAGTGATTTGGTGGCTTAAGAAGCTTAGGGCCAACAGAGGTGAGTATTGCCACGGTGTCAAAACGCTGCATTCTGCTTCAAGTAGTTGGCAGGTAGCTGTAAATGCCACAGCCTCTTTCCAAATGCTGCTAGCACTTTGAGCTACTTTGCAGTCACCTGTGCATGGTGTCTTTGAGCAATAGCAGGATCTCCTTGAGAACCATGATATCTTCTTGGTATTCCTCCATAAAGCCATACATTTCACTTCCAAGTCTCTCTACACGACTTACTTTATTGCAAAAATATCTCCAAGAAATCATCAAGCCCAAATGAGCCATAATTACTGAGGGCAGATGTTTTCTAAAAAGCCACATGAAGACCAAAACTGAAATCACCTGTGGGACAAGAGAGTTACACAGCAGCTAACCTGCAAACCCGTTTGATTTCATTTCCTTCTGTTGTTCTTCTTTTTCTAATTTCTTCCTTTTAGCATCTTGTTTGTAATCCAGTTTGAGATGGTTTGGGGCAGAGCATACCTGTGTGTGAGGGCTACTGCACGTAGCACGTTTCTGCTCAGAGCCTCTCCCATACCTCCTCCTCCTTCCCTTCTCTTGCAAAGGCTCTTTCCCAAGTGTCCTAGCCCATTGCAAGTGCTCCTCGCTCCCTTTTAACTCTATTTTGCTTTTTTTCCCCTCCCTCAATATTAAAATTACTAGGGTTCTACCAGCAGCCTAGGTCACAGCCTGATGCCTCAGCACGGAGAGGATATGGTATTCGATGGCCACCACGTTGAGCGAAGAAGTGTTACCCATTTGAGTGTTATTCCTCATACTGTACCCGGCGGCGAAATATCACACATCCATGCACACCATGCTCTCCAGAGAGCTTCCCCCTTGTTCTCAGGCTCTAGCTGCAGCCAGTAAGGGGTGAAAAAGAGCTGTGGTGTGTGACAGCACCGGCACAGCTTGGAGACGCACACTGCCGCGGGGCTCTCTGCTGACTCATTGACTTCCAGTTACAGAGCAATGCCACCAACAGGATTCCTACCTGTTAAAGGATGATGCCCAGTGCCTTGTGCCCTGAACTCACTGGTGCTTGTCTCTGGGGGTTCATCACACACTAAAAAAAAAGGTAAAAAAAAAAAAAAAAAGCACTCTGTAGAGATAAAATAACACCGTCAAGAAGGGGACAGCGTTGGAGACAGATATTGGAGATATTATCAAAGCTTGATTCCCTCTTGGTTTGTCTCATGTTATGTGCTACACAGCCCTTCCTCCTGCCCTTTAAATATTTGGCAGCAAAGTACCATGTGCTGGGATTATCCTACTGTGAGGCCATCTCTTGTGTGCAGCTTTTTCTGTATCCGTAGAAGACACCGTAAAAATGGCTTAGTGACTTTTGGCAATGACTGGGAAGGGGAAGTTATTTCCTGTCAGTATTACATTATATGTCAAATAACAACCACAAAGAACTTGCTGTCAATTCATCACTTAGAGGATTTGTTTGTTGGTTTGGTTTTGTTTTGTTTTGTTTTTCCCCTTAGTGTGAATTCTCTCCTTTAGTAGGAAGCGATAAACTAAAATTTCTATCCCAAGAAGAAGAGCAGAGTGGCAATCCCATTTCCATTGCCCAAACTGTCTCAGTCTAACTTGAAGCAGGAGACCTGTTTTGCCTTGGCTGTTTTCCTGCCCCCCTGCTGAGGTGGTTGCAGTAGCTGGTGGTAGTGGTTCTCTTGGTATAGATTGTGGCCACCTAGAACTGGATTGATACCAAAATAGATTCTTGCTTTTCCAGTTGATATCACGGTACTGATTATTTACGTGGTTCCTGAGCCAAAGCTCAGATGCTATCACTGACTTGACTTTTGGAGGTGTGTGTGGAAACAATAAATTGGGAGGAATTTTCACAAAAAAAAAAAAGTGGGAGGAATTTTCACAAAAAAATCTGGCAAACTACAGAATGAAGTCCCTACTTTGACTCTAAATGGACAGAACATTATCTGTAAGGAAAAAAAAAGAATACTTTATGCATTTCCTTAATCATGAACCAGGGCAGATAGTGGTGGAAATTTAAAAAAAAAATAAATTATTTTCATCCTGTGTTGATTCTCTTGAAACCACCAAGATTTAAATGGCCACTATGCAGATAAAGATAATCCTGTTCTTTGATGTTTGTGCAAAGAAGTTTGCAAGAATCCCAGGCCAGGGGCAAAATTTGGAAAACTGTGTCCCTTACTTCGTTAAGCAATTCCACCTAAGTAGGACTAATAACACACCAGCAGTAACACAAGTGTACAAGAATCAGCTCAATGGACAAGGCTCCAGTGCTCCCTGCCTCCTGTTATTTTCTAAATGGCCAGCCAGGTTTTGATCTCCACATCGAAGCACAGCAATGTTTCGGGTTGTGATTGGTTTGTTTGTTTTTTTTTTTGTAAAGAAGTATTTATCTCTTCTAATATGCCTCTTCCTCTCCAGAAAACTTCTTAAGCTGTATCTCCCTTTCATCACCAAAGCAGGAAAGATGCTTTCATCTTCCATCTCTAGTTATACTTCTCTCACTTCATCTTTAAAAAAGAAAAAAAAATTCCTTTTTAGTAGCAATGCTGTTCAGAACTTTGTCGGGCAATTCTTTGTCCTTGGTAATCTCTCTGTCTCTTGAAAGAAAATGGGTAAACCCTCTAATTTGGAATGGATGTAATAAAATATCTGTGCTCAGCTTGTGGGAAGTACAAAGATAAATATATACTCTGCAGTATTGACCCACACCACCTAACAACTTCAGAATAGGGGATGTAAACCGCAAAGCAGGGAATCTCTCTAGATGGGAAAGTAGCAAAGATTCTCATTACAACCTTGATAATTATTTTGGGGTTTTTTGAGAGAGAAACAAACCGACCTCATAAAATTGCTGAGGAATCTGAAAGCACCTTCCCAGCAGCAAGAGCAGCCCTGCTAATTCTCATTGTAACAAAGGGAACGTGGCCCATTTCATTTTTCCTCGTTGAAAGAATACTTTTCAAAATGTTAAGATGCGCGTCGATGCTCAACTTCTTTGGCCTAAATAATGTATTTCACTAAGATCATAAATGTTTTTCTTATGTATTTGTATTACTGTGGAGCTCCTCCTCCGGGGTACCTAAGACTTTGCAAGTGGTAAGTGAAGAAAGTGCCCCATTTCCCTAATCACTGCGTAGCGCTAAGGGCATCTCAAAGATGCTACAGCACTGGAAAGAACAGCAAAAGGAATAGCCTATTGTTGTTACACACGCAGCTTTCTTTACCTTCAAGAGACACCGTGTTTGTGACTGTTTATCTGTCTCTAAACAGTTTTTCTATAGGTTGGGGTTTCTTTATTTTCTGTTTGCTCTTGTTTATACTATGTCCTGTACCTAAGGGTTAGCTATACAAATAACACAGACCCAGGTCTTTTCTTTGTATCTTTTAATCAAAGTCTTGTAGACCAGGAGAAAAATTTTATTGAAGTGCATATTTTTTTTTTTTCTAGCACTTAAAATTCTATTTTTTGCTGTACTTTGTTATTTTAGTTTATGCCAGACCAGGACAAACTGTGCAAACCTCTCCCTAACTCATATCATCTGAACTAAAATAAACTTGGTTTCGAGCAAAATAAGCACCCCAGGCAGCCTTTTGCATAGGTTTGAGTGAATGGACTTAAAATCCTACTCCTTGGTAGACCTTGTTTAAATGAGATACTTAAGAGTGAAAGGCTGGAGCCTAAGGTGGGCTCTGGGTTTCGTTGCAGTATTGGGGCCTGACTCCAGACAGGAAAGCTAAAAATGCAACAGCGAAAAAATGGGAAGAAAATTAAGACAGAAGGGTCCAGGTTATGTAATTATAAATTAGGTCGTTATTAATAGTTTCATTTAAATGATATGGTTTTTTTCTACATATTCTTGTCTTGCAACTAAACAATGCTTCCTTCCCACTCTCCCAGGTCTTTTCCCCTCCTCCGAAACCACGCTGCCTGTGACCTTGTAGTCAGGAAAAACCCAGCTGAGCCTTTTTTAGCCTCGGCGTAAACAGCTGAATTCGGTGCTGTTATTTTTTTTTTTTTTCTGCTTTGTTTTACAAGATTTATAGACGTTGAAACGCTACGGTGTATTTAAACACCGCGATGGGTTCCGCTGTCCTTATCTTTTGGTTTAATAAATACGGAGTGTTAACTCTGCTCTGTCAGGTTGGAGTATGGGAGCGCGTGGGCGTGAGAGGAAATTCAATGAGCCGCAGCGCCGAGAGCAGCAGATTATTTTTTTGCTCTTCTCAAAGCAAATAGCTGTGATTACAGTTCATACACGTGGCCTCCCAGGAAAAAAAAAAGAAAAAAAG
The DNA here is from genome assembly GCA_026546715.1 of Gallinago undulata. Lineage (NCBI taxonomy): Eukaryota > Metazoa > Chordata > Aves > Charadriiformes > Scolopacidae > Gallinago > Gallinago undulata. The sequence continues at coordinate 79,172,000 of JAOTQQ010000001.1, read as the reverse complement.
TACAGGCTCTTAATGCATGTCAGACTCTGCATTTCCAGTTTGCTGCTTTGACACCCGACATGGACAGAAACATGTGGCATTTTAAAATCAGTGCGTTGGACTTCAAGCACCACGTGCAGCTACGGTGATGGTCTCTGCACGCTGTCGGCTAGCAGCAGCTCAAGACAATAACTTTGCATTCACCTGGTGGATCTTGCACAATCAGAGGCGGATTTACTGAAGATAAAAGTCTATCTCAAAATGCTAAAGCAAAATTTTGTGGACTGAAATAATCTCAGACCAGACCTGATTCGCTAGTCATACGGATTACTAGAAAGAACCTTCAATTAACATACAAGCTTTGATTCTGAAATAGGTAATAATGACATGAAACAAACTGCATTTTTGAGGAATAAAAAAAAACTATTCAAATTTTAGAATTTCAGGTGGTGAATTGTGAATCTTGAAATGTGAGGTGCAGCACAAATGTTTTTATTACTTCTTTCTTTTTTATTAACGCTATATGTTTTTATGGGGAATGTAGTTAGACAATCAAGATCTGGTTGAGTTCCAGGGCTTACCAGGAAGTCCAGGACTATTCAGTAAACCCCTTATTCCCATTCCTGGAAATGGTGGCATTAGCGTCCCAATTCAGTTTTGAAGATTGCTTCCTGATATATTACCTTAACAGCTGATTGACACTTTTGTTTTTACTGGCCCTATTGTAGCACGAGCTGTGCGCAGTCTGTTTTGTTTGACTACCCTGGAGGGGAAAACCTGCTTGGCTTCCACTTTCATCTGGCTTTGTTTGGTATAAAGCAACATTGAGCTCAGTCCAGCGAGATGCTGAGCCATCCCCCACAGGTGAAGGCTATTTAATTTTGAGCGATGCTTTCTACCTTCCAGTGCCGAGGCCGCCTGCCAGGTGCTAAAATGAAACACGGTCTGGATGATACGGGTTTTTCAGAGGTTGTTACTCCAGCACTAGGGTCCTGGAGCACTGCGTCCCTTCCAGAAGTCCCTCTACTGCTGTCTTCTACAGCTGCTCTAAAGGAAGCAGGGTGAGCACAGCACGAGGGGTGCCACCTCTCTCCCCCCAACATTTACAGCACTCGGCAGTGATTTCGATCCAACAGTCTCCCTTTCAACCATGGAACCAACCATGGAACCAACCATGGCTGGTGGTGGAACACTAGGGAGAAGAGCCAGGCAACGCCAGCAGCCAACAGAAGTAGAGAAAGCCAGAACCCACAAACAACTAACAGCTCTCGCTCAGTTTTCTCTCTTTTTGTGCTACCTGGCTATTGCTCAAACCTGATCTCCTTCACGCCTTCACGCTTGTTTTCTCCAATATTCCCTTTCTTCTTTTGCTTTGATTTCTGCACACCACGTCACCTCCAGAGTGAGCCCATGGGAGGAGAAAGCAATAATCGTGGAGTTGATGCTTGCTATTGCCTTGTCTGTTCAGCCCACGGGGTTATAAATGTCTTCTGCAGAGTGCTCTGCAAGGCAAGGATCCGTCCCCAAGTGCTTGTTAGGCTCTGCGATCCTAGCCTTCATTAAAAACTTTATGCCAGCTGAAGATGTTATTATTAGCACTAATTGGTGTAACTTGGCTTACTTCACTTGACGTGAGGGCAATTGACAGTCTCCAGTGCTTAAGAATCACTCTATTTGTAACAACACTTCACCTCTTACATCTGCCAGAGGCATTTGCAGCGCCATCAAAAAGCCGCCTCTAACTTTTGATCACGGCAATGACGCAGTATGAGTTCCAGCAAAGAAATTTGCTTTTCTTAAATAGGCTTCAGAATATTGCTGCCTTTCATGGTACTCACTTTCCTGTTTTTAAAGGTTACCCTGAAACGGCAGCATGTGAACAGAGATTAATGTTCTACATCCCGGGACAAGTCATTTCAACTATGCCTGTGTCTTGCCAAAAAACAACAAAGTTAAACGAAAATTGTATGAAAATGATAGCACTCCCCTTCTCTTGCCAGATGCTCATTTCAAGCCCTATGTGCCCTCTCCTACAAGCCGTGGAGTCCTCAGCAAATCACGTTTCGTCTTAAACATGGTAAAAGAGATTCAGAGACATAGAGTTTTGTCCTTTTAAAGCATTAATGAGAAACCAAGTGATAACATAAATGAATGGGACAAACCCAATATTTCACTATGTCACGCGTGAAGGATGGATGCATTTCAGCATTAAATAATTACAGCCCCCTTTCTGTTCATGGTGGCTTAAATAACTTGAAAGATGGGTGAACTCAGTACCGGGGGCTTTGTCTAAATATAATTAATGATGAGCTACTCAAATAGGCTTTTGCTCTGTTCTTGAACTTTCGGTGCTTTTATCAAGGTGACCCATCATAATTTACAGCAAGGGATAGCAGCAATTCCTAGACGGCTGGCAGCACCATTGATTTTGACCTAAGCTTTCAACTGGCGAGCTACCAACTCCTTCTCTAAAGGTTTCAGCTGCTTGCTCTGGAGGCACACACGGCGCTGGCTCTTTGGCAATTTGAGATGGCAAGACAGCCAATGTACCAGTTCTCTTCTACTGGGAAAGCTCCGGGGCGGTATCTGCTGTAGGTCTGGAGATTTTTGATCGTCTCAGATTTAATGACTTGCCCAAGCAGAGGACTTAACGTGCATATATTATTTAGCGGTGATACCCAACTGGCAACAGACACAATAGATGCTGATTGATGGGCTTACAGAGAAACGTGCTAAGCGTACGGCTGCACCCAAAAATTCCCCTCTTTTTGTGACAAAGATAGATCAAACGTAAAGTATCACAAGGAAAATTTATCAAAGCATACTAGGCAAATCTTGAATGAAAATCTAATTGAAATGCACGATACAATGCTTGATTATCTGTATAGGCTTAGAGATTTTAGTGCAAAGTGAAAGGTTTACTTGCACAAATTTGGAGTCTTGGTTTTGTTTTGGCCTTTTTTCTTGCGTACTTAGGAATTTATCTGGCTTCAGCTTCTAAACACCCTATATAAGAGGGTCTAAAACTATCACTAATCACAGTAAGCAGATTTGGAAAATCCTTTCTCTTTTGTGCAAAGATCTTCATCAGACACACTATTCAACTACTGGAAAGGCTATTTGTTATTATCTGCTATCACTGGAAACTCCAGCTATCTTTATTGCTAGAATCAACCTTAAAAAATATATACAATAAACTGTTATCATCCACTAAAATGCAGACACACGTACAGGATAAGGAATATTAGTAAGAGACACAGATGAGACTTCCTTTAGGCCAGAAGGTATTTTTAAGTTACTTGATCATAACTGTACTGGTTTGGAGATTTTTAGTAGGATGAGCTAGAAGATAATACTTAGCCGGCACAGTTTGGAAGACCTTCTAGCAAGATAGCAGAGGAGGCAATGAATTGGGCTTTGCTGCTTGATTTTTGCATGTTTCTTAGATTTTAAGTTCTTGTGGGCCTGGTTCCCTTCTGTTCTGTATTTGTGAAGATCCGAGCGTGATGAAGCCTGAGGCTTGAGTTCCTCCAATTCATATAAAGAGTAAAAAAATATAGAATATAAAAGCTATAGCCCAGAGGTTGAGTAATGCCATCTATAGAATATCTAGAATTTGCCTTGTACTTTTGGGACTTTCTGAAGAAAGTTTCTGCGTAAATACAGCAATTTTCAAAGAATTTCTAAGCACTATACACCTTCCTTTTAATTTTTCCTGTTTTATTTCCGATGGCTTTTGGCTTTTTCATGTGCAGTGGTTGTTCATAGTGATAACCCCTAAGAGAAAAGGCAGCGTAATGCTTCTGGAAATACAACAGATGCTTGTAATATCATTCCTGTCTCTACAGGGACTTCTGTAAACTGATTCCTTGCTACACTCAGCATGTTAACATCCAGGAGCAGAATATTGTTTGTGCAATTTATAATGGGACCAGGGATTCCAAAAATTGATCCACGGGGCCTTATAACTACAGAAGCTCCAAACTATACGTTATCAAGCTGCCTCCACTTTGCTGGTTTTCAAACAACAACTCAGTTTGCATTTACAGCCTATTCTGAATAATCTTCGCTTGGTACCGCCTTACTCGGAGACTGTCAAGGAGAATGATTATCTGCCAAGTACTGATGTGTCTGGGAATATTCAGCACAAGTTTTTTGGTGTGTTATTTAAATGAATGTCTTCCTTTGTCACCCTTGAAATATGCATCGTCACTCTGGCAACCTCTGCATCCTGGAAGGTGTGCAGCGCAATGAGACGTGTAAATGAACAAGAGGCAGGCAGAACAGCATACATGATGAACGTGAAAAATAAGTCATTAGGAAAGCCTGGGATAAAAACAGAAGGGACAAAAAAAAAAAAAATAAACCCCAACCCTCTGGCATGGGGGTGAGGTGGGAAAATGGGATTGGTTTCCTTTTCTTCTGTCTTGGCATATTTCTGGGAGTACGTGCAAGGGTTTAGAGTGAAAACATGCATGAAAAATGCCAAAGTCCATGAGAAAACATAAACTCCTTGTTTCCAACATTCAGTTCTTTTATGGCATTATTTTGTCTTCTCTGAGTCCCTGTCATCTTCCACTGATTTCTCAAACCTTCCTATGAATAAAGTATAACCCGCCCCTGGCTCTGTCAGGCTTGGTAGCTGCAATCATTTTTCTGGTCCAGAAGCCCCTTCCTCCCCATGAGCTCTTTGGTTATAAAAAATGATTTTCAGCCATAGAAAACTTCAGCAGGTGCCCACAATCTCTGTCGCTACATTCCTGCTGCCTCCTCACCCCACCTGCAGACACGGATGAGCATCAGCCATCAGCAGGCTTCTTTCCAGTACAGCAGCTCTAATACCCAACGTTGTCCTTGGCTACAGCCTCTACCTGTCTGAGGGGGTATATAACAAACATATTTCCCTCGGCAACCCCCTCGAAGGGGGTTAGAATTGTATCTCCTCAGCTAGCTTTTCCTGGTTTTCCTGTTTATCAAAAATGGAATCCTTGTCAAATTAATCTTTCCTTAAAAATTCTCATATTGGAAAGGGGGATGTTTCTGTAACAGTGTGCAACTCAGAATTAATGTTTTCAAGAATTATGCACAATGCTCATTTGCTTTTCAGTGAATTATGATTTTTGAATGTAAATGCTATAGCCTTTTACAGTCCTGCAACTTGGGAGAATTCCAGTCCCGGTGCAAATCTGTGCAATGTTTGGGCTGTTTTGTTTTGTTTTGACTTGCCTACCTTAAATCTACACTTTTTCATTTTGGTACATGTGACTACTAGTACAGTTCTTGAATACATATAGGGACAATACATGAATCTGGTCTAAGTTTTTGTTTCACTTTTCTTTTTTCTTTTTTTTTGATAACCCTAAATACTTTTGTTGAAAACCTGGTCGTTGATGAAAATGATAATTCATGGGAAGAACACCTTATTCCTATTTGTATCAGCATCCATTTCTGTAGGTGGTTGTCCTGCAATAAGTATATCAGTGCAGCTAAAGCAGTACAATTTTCTAGTATTAGTAAGATGTAACGTGGTTTTCCTGGCGTGCATTTTTGCCAACTATGTGTATAAGAAGTGTGAAACACCATAAGCCTTTGAAGCTGGGGTATGTACTATGTACCTGCTATTGTTAATAGAAAGAGCAGTTATAGTACCACCATCTTCGTTGTGCACTTGTTAATTGGCTGCTACCTCATCCATATGGGAAGTCCTAATTCCTTTCATCAGGTGTTCAGCTGAGACCAGAGTTCTTTAACTATCTCGACTTCATCTGCTGCACCTCCTCATCCTACAAAACCACAGCGTCCAGCGTAGCTTTTTCTTGGTCCTTTTTTTTCTTCACTGGATGGATTATAGATATTGTTCGCGTTAGTCTAGCTGCTTACCAGTCACACTCTCAAGTTCCCCATTATCACAGTTACAGGATTGTTAGACTGTACCATTGCTTTAGTCAACTCAAATTATTTAGCTTTAAGTACATATATTCCATTGGTTTATAAATACTTCTTCTGAATCCCCTCCTATTTTTTTTTTCATTTTTTAGGACACTGCTGGGAGTGCCAATTTGAGAACTTATGTGACAGCATCGCTGGGCTTTGTAAATACTGCATTATATATGCATACCAGAAAACCAGAACTGCCACTCTACCCCAATTATTCCCAAATCTAAAACATTCTGCAAATTACATTTTTACAAATTACGTTTACAAATTTGCAAATTACATTTGCAGAAAGATGCTCCATGGCCAAAACATGTGATAGGATAAAGGCAGCATACAGATTTAGCACACATTTATTTGGGAAAGTATTTTATTCTCCCCTTCAGGATTACGGAGTCTGTGTTTAGGGACTGGTCTTGTGCTTAGCATGTCAAGTGTCTATGCAATTCGTCTTCCACGCTCATGCTCTGATGTATCCTCCTCGTGGGATGCTGGAAACTCATCCAGAGCCAAAGGGGTGTTGGACAGCCTGTGAGTCTCAGCTTTGTCCTTTTGTATTATCTTTGTTACCTAAACATGCTACTTTGAGATTTAGGCAATCCACCTTTCAGAAATCTCTGATGAGTGGTCCGCATTTTCTTGACAACAACCCCTCAAACCCATTTCTAAATTACAATTTTGACCTCTGTAACTCCTGATAGCACTTAGATATTTACCTTTCCATGCCTCAACTTGTCCCTTTTCAGGCTGAGACTTCATAGGTAGGAAAACTAGCGCCATATGTGTAAGCACGTTCAGCAAAAAATGCTAATAATCCCACACCCCTAGATAGTGATTTGTCTTTTTGGTTTCTTTTTGGTGAGGCCCTGGGGAATTTGCATAAATTGAGAGACGGGAAGGCATAAAATGTGACAAATGGGTCCCTTGGCTTGAACGTGAAACAGCAGCTCTAGCTTGAGTGATGAACCCAGGGTATTAAAAGGTATCCTTACACAACAGTAAGATACGTCTTCTCAGGGTGCCTCTTCAGCACTGACAATTATCTCTGTTAATGATGCATTTGCAGAGGAGCTTGCTGGACTTCTTGGACCCAGCTCAGCCCAACCACAGCACCACCAGCATCCCTGGAACTCTGCCCATCTAAATGAAGCCGGAGTTTTTTTGCACCATGATTTACAGCATGTGGTGCTTGGATAAAAGAAAACTGCAGTCGTACACTAGCTTTCAAAAATATTTTCACTCTTGAAAGAAGCCTGATTGACAAAGAATATGAGCTATTGAATTATAACACACCAGATTTTACTAGGAACACTCTGAATATGCAAATTTATGGGAGGGGAAGCAATATTCTTACTCTTATTTAGGATGGGTTTGATAGACAGAAATAATTCTCTTGTCACTTGTTATAGAGAAGAATTATTAATTTTGCTTTGTCTGTAGAAAGGCAAAAGCCAGCAATCATGTTACAAAGTAGGTTGCATAAATTGGTTGACTTTCAATGCCTCTTTCCCCATCGCATCTTAGGAAGAAGAAAAGATTTCTTAATGGTGCCAGGTTCCACTAGAAGAGTAGCGTAACATAGTTTTAATTGACGTGTACCATGTCTTAGGAAAATAACAGACAAACTCCCTGACCATTCAATTACCATATAAATAGGAACACCCATATCTCCCCTCATATCAGCATCTTGCTTTTTTTTGTTGTTGACGAAAATATGTTAATGGCTAAAAAGCAGCTTTTCATTTGAATAATGACTTAATGCTTCTGTGAATTTCAGATGGTGGATTAAGCCCTTTCTTGAAAAGTTTACAATTTCCCTATAGTTCACCAGCTGCCTTTGCTTAAGAAATAAAAAAAAAATAAAAAAAAAAAGGCAAATGGGAAACTTCAAACCTCAGCACCTGCTGGGGTGCTGCTGCGGTTTATAAATCTGTTTAGGGAAATGAAGCATGCTAGTCCTCTGCTGCCTTTTGTTCAGAAGGCTATCGGTGGTGGGTGAGAGGAAAAAGCCCAGTGGTGTGTGGTTTATCATGCAGACCAGCTTTCTTTTTCCTGCCTCACCAGGTGGAGCTGATCCTCTGCAGATACACACTTCAGGTTTATAAGTTCCCCTAGGAAAGAAGCAGCCCTACTGACTTTTGACTTGACCATAGGAGAGGCACCAGATCTGAGTCAAAATTAATTACAGGCAGGGCATTAATGTTAATTGTTCAGGAAGGTAATTATTTATGGGGAAATAGTAGTAGCTGTGGTAGTTGCATGTGATGCCTCCTTCAATCTGCACCGCAGGCCGTTCCCACTGCTGGAAGTCTTGTTGTCTCACTTCTTTTTCCAGCAGTAGGAGGATGAAGAACCCATTTGCCTGATAGTCAGTGCATCCCAAACAGCAGCTGCCCCATTTTCATTTACACTTTCCCATACTTTGACCACCAGATGTCAAATTTGCTTTGACCCAACCAAAAAAATCAGTAGAAATGACAAAACCAGTAGGCAATAGCACTTAAAACAAGCATGAGACGTGTCCAGTTGTGTATAAAGATGCGACTCAACAGCCAGCCTCTAGGCCCTTCTCAATTTCTGAAGGAAAGCTCCAAGTTCAAACAGGTATTACAGTTTGAATCACTTTCCTGTTTTAGGAAGAAAAATGAAATTACTACCATGCTCCCCACACCTCATTTCTGAAATAATTTAGACTTGAACACTGACTGCTTAACAGGAGTGTTGAGCACGTGAGGGAAGGTGAGAAAGTGGTTTGAAGCTGGACCATGTGTCAGTACAGCATCCCAACCTGTAGTGATCCGCTGTGATATACAGAACAGGCCTCCGCAAGTGAGGGTCACTAGGCTGAACTCACTGTTAAAATTGCAGACAGTTCTGAACTGGCTGTTAAAAAAAAAAAAAAAAAGCTTCCACTAGGTGGAAGGCTCTTCTTTCTGCTTTTTCCTCATGTCTTCCCCTTACTCACTGAGACCTGAAAGCCGCAGGCTTTGATTGTACCCCCGTGTCACTTGGAAAAGCACTTACATTGGCAATTCACTCTGCAGGGGCCATATTCTATGTCTGATTTTCAAAGCTGTGCTTAGCACATCTGTCTGAAAAATCCAAACTGTTAATTATTAGCTCCAAATGATATCATGTTCAGGCTGAAAGCAGGAAACAAATCGGGCTTTTCACAATAGTGATCTGTTTCTCCCAAGGGAATTCCTCAAAGTATCTATGTCTTTCTATCCCTTCCAATGTGGATTAAGACTCTAGGTCCATTTGTCTTGCTAGAGAGGAAAATAATCTAGGTTGTTCTATCCACTTGGAATGGTGCAGATAAAGGAATGTGTAAATAGATCCCTTTGCTTGTACTTGCTGCCAGCAGCCTTTGTGTTTCTCTCCTAAGGGTCAATATCGCAATAGTTGTGCTATAACAAAAAGATCTGTTTCGTTAGTGTAGAAAGGGCTTTCCTGGTAGCGGAGTAAGATTTAGCTTAACCATCTTCATCAAACAGAAAAAAAATTAAGTAGGGTTCAAGCAAGCATGACTTGCTTGCTGATATAGAAAAAAAAAATCATTTAAAAAATCCAATTTTTTCTCTTTACATACCTTCTGTATTTTTGGGCCATTGATAGTACACTTGGATTCCTTACGTCAGACATACATTTTGAAAAGCAGTATGTGATACTCCATAATGGCGTTCAGACAAGTTTCAGCATAATGGATAGAAGTCAACAGAAGCCATATGGAACATGAATAGGATTGTTGTGCTTTGTTGCCCATTATCTTCTTGGTCTAGTTCCATATGGTCACTGAGCTCTGTTTACATGACTTTGATGTGTAGGCATCTATGTTAGTTGAGTTGTTAACCCATTAATAAAAATGTACTGCCATATGTGCTCATTCTACAGTTTGCTGGTTTATTTGCATCGGAAACTGATTTGGGAAGAACTCTGTTCTCAATTCTGTTCTGATGATAATAATGTCATTTTATACAGAGACTGCACTCATAGTCTCACTTCTATCTTGTGCTTATCAAGAGGGAGCTCTTGACGCAAATTGATTAAAAGCTTTGGTAGAAATTTAGATCCAAGTAGCTCATGACTTGAAACAAGCCAGTTCTTCTTGGTCCATGGCTCAGGAACAAATTCTGAGGAACGAATGCATGTCAGAAAGCAATGTTTAAGCCACACAATCATAGAATTGTTTAGGTTGGAAAAGACCTTTAAGACCATTGAGTCTAACCATCAACCTACCACTGCCAAGTCCACCATGTCCCATGTCTTTTAAATACCTCCAGGAACGATGACTCCCTGGAATAAACCTCCCCTGGTGCAACTTGAGGCCATTTCCTTTTATCCTATTGACTGTGACGTGGGAGAAGATACTGACCCCCATCTTGTTACAATCTCCCTTTTGGTAGTTGGAGAGAGCGATAAGGTCTCCCCTCAGCCTCCTTTTCTTCAGGCTCAACATCCCCAGTTCCCTCAGCTGGTCCCCATAAGACTTGTTCTCCAGATTCTTCACTGGTTTTGTTGCTCTTCTCTGGACACACTCCAGAATCTCAATGCTTTTCTTGTTGTGAGGGGCCCAAAACTGAACACAGTATTTGAGGCGCAGTTTCACTGGTGCTGAGTACAGGGGGATGAGTGTTTCCCTACTCCTGCTGGCCACACCATTTCTGATACAAGCCAGGATGCTGTTGGCCTTCTTGGCCACCTGGGCACACTGCTGGCTCATATTCAGCTGGCTGCTAACCAGTTTTAAGCCAGTAGCTACCTGGTGGGGAGGACTGCCAGCAGGAGAAATATGCTTCCAGCCCTTCCCAGCAACAGGCAACACACGCCCAGCAGAAGTTGTAGCCACACCGCATGGAGACGGGGTCTTGGAAATAACCCAGGCAGATGGACCAGGAGGCTTCGCTATGTGGGCTTTCCACTGGGCTCTGCATACCCATAGCTCTTCCCAACCTACCTCCAGGATAGGGTCAAATGAGCTTCGCTTTGCGGGAAGAAGAAGAGGAAGGCCCTTCCTCCTGGGTCAGTTGCAAAGGGGGGAAATAACTCCCAGCCCTAATGCCATGAAACCGCAGCACAGAGAGTAGTAAGAAGAGGGTGAGAGCACGCTATGCTTCCTCTTCATCTCCTGCCAGCCTCCCATCAGTTTCAGTTCAGCTGACGTTCTGAGCCAGATGTGAGTTAGCAGATGGGAGGCTGGAGGGTAGGGCTGCTCTTCAGCGAGGTCAGGACAGGCTGGAGAAGTGGTTGGGCAGAAATCTCATGGAACTCAGGGTGGGATACCCTCCTGCACCAGGACCAATTGTAGAACGGGACTTTGGAGGTGACAAGATGTCCATGAGTCCATGAGTCAGCGGTGGGACCATGAACCGATGATATCAACCCTATATGGGGCTGTATTAGCAAGAGTGGAGTGCTCCCTTCCACCAGCACGTGAGGATATACTTGGGTATGGGGACCAGTTTGGGAGCTTCCTAGTACAAGGCAGACAGGGTCAGGCCACCAAACTGAAGCCCAGGATGGATGGGGAGAGACTGGGATTATCCAGCCTGGAATGGAGAAGGATCAAACCACTGTCTGCAACTGTTAGAGAGAGGGTTAGAAAGAGAGGACAGAGCCAAACATCAGACTTCTCCATGCCTCTCATTATACCCTTTTAATTGTTTAATTACACATTTAGGCTGCTTAAACAGAGCGACTGGGGCCACAATCCACTTTCCTAGGCACCTGCTTTTGGGGACAGGACAAGGACTTGATGGATCTTCATCTAAACACCTGGACTTGTTGTATATCTCAAGGAAAAAGTCCAGTCTCTTGCTCGACTAAAGCCCAGTGCACCAGGGATCACATTGAGCCAGAACCAAAAGGAGCAGTCCCATTTGACAAGATGACCAGATTACTGGGGGAGGGAAAGGGATGTGGATATTGTATACCTGGACTTTCAAAAAGCATTCGATACTGTCCCCCATAGAATTCTTGTGGAAAAACTGGCTGCACACGACCTGGATGAGTATACGATCTGCTGGATCAAGCACTGGCTGGCTGAAGGTCACAAAGAGTGGTGCTCAATGGATTTAAATCCAGCTGGCGGCCGGTCACAAGTGGTGTCCTCAGGGCTC
>JAOTQQ010000001.1:79129974-79159868 GCA_026546715.1 Gallinago undulata | reverse complement strand
TTTCACAGAAAGAGTGGTCGGGCATTGGAATAGGCTGCCCAGGGAGGTGGTTGAGTCACCATCCCTGGACGTGTTTAGATGAGGTGTTGGAGGATATGGTGTAGGGGGGAACTTTGTAGAATAGGGTAGATGGTTGATGATCCCAAGGATCTTTTCCAACCAAAATGATTCTATGATTTCTAGGTGTTTATTCCCAATTCTGACTCCCCCTTTACACATTGAGTCAGGATCTGACTGAGATGCAAATAACTCCAACTCCTGAATTGCTACTGACTTTTTGCCACCTCTGCTTCCACGGACTTGCTGTGTTTAGCAGTGCAGAAAACTTACATTTATCATCTCCCCGTGCAGTGGGTTTTAGAAAGGAATAAGGATGATTTTTTCTTCCTCTGGTTATTCTGAACAACTTTCAAAGAAAGCACACAGAAAAAAAAAACCAAAAACACACAAGGCAGAAATCTCTTAGAATTGCACCTTTAGTGTTAATTCTCCATCAGTGCAAGCTTGCAGGCACCCAGGAACAGTCATTTCACGATTAAAAGATTAACATACAGTTTAAGGCATGGAAATGGTCCCATTCTTCACCAACGGAAAGGAACCTGAACACCACTACCCTTTCATTACCCTTTTATTTGAAGCTGGGGCTGAAGGGAAGAGGTTGTCCTTGATGTCAGGGCAGGTGCCAGCTCCAGCAGCTATGTCTGTATTTTGCATTAAACACATAAACAATCACTGAGGTTGGGATATGCCTGGGGAGTCTCCCTTCCCTTAATTCCTTTTCTAGGTTTCTAGGTTTTCCCTGGCCTGGTCTCTGATCTCACCAACCCCCCTTTGTCCAGTGGCTCCACCTCCACTATCATAGCACCTGGGATGGAGAGATGGATCTAAGGCTGTCCAGTCTCTCCAGCCCAAGACAGGAATTTCTGGAGGGTCATCAGAGCTTGGAGCCATGCAAAAGCTGTGCAGAGTTCCCGTTCTACACAATGTTTTGCATAGCCCACATTTATTGTAGGACCTGGAGCTGCAGATGCTTATAGTGGAATTGGGACAAAACTCAGATCCCTTTTTTTTTCCCCAAGGGTGAGTGGATGGGGTTTGTTGTGCTTTTTTCCTGTGCCTTGGGAAGAAAGTTTGAGGCGAGCATCCTCCATCACCAGAAACCAAGAGACTGTCTCCCCTTTGAAAGAAGCCTGCAGAAAAGCAAAGATCCATGCCTTGGTCACAGCATCAAAAAACACCACCCTGCCTTCCTGACAGTCCAAGCAGACTCATATCCATCGGAGGACATTGTGTAGAGTCAAGTGGGTGATACCAGGAGAGGTGAGAGCCTCACACCCATCTCAGTTATGACACAGTGCCCATACATCGCTTTGGTCTTCAGGGGCAATCAACTCTCCCTTAGTACTGACTCCTTGGCCACCCCAATGGCCCACATGCCTTCTCTACAGCTCTCCACCTCCCAGCAGGGCCAACCCGATGTGAAGCCCCCTGAGCCCAGCACACAGCGTGCGACTTTGAATTTCTTTGGGTTGGAGGGCGGGTCCTGCCCATGGTGCACAAACTTGCAGTCTTCTGAGAGGTAAAGCCTGGCATTGGCCATCTTCAGGTCCAGTGTCATCTGTGCTGGAGGTGGAGAGAAAGTCAGGCTCATTGCAGCATATTTGGGAGGGGCACAGGGCTTTTTCTATCACTTCCCATCCATCCAATCCATCTGGGAGCCCTCCAGGCAATGCCTCGTGGTGAGACCAGGATGGAAGAAGGAGGAAAGGAGGCAGCAAAGCAGTTTAGGTTAATCTTTGGGGGCAGCAGAGCTTGTTTTACCATATTTTTTCATTTAATATGCTGGATCGGCTTGGCACGTATTGTGAATGGAAGTTCAAAATCCAGATGTCTAGAGGAAAGAGAAAGAGAAAAACGTGAGAGGCAGAATTGATCTATTGGTCTGATTCCAGATTTCTGTAAAAACCCAGAGAGTCAGGAACAAGCTAGGGGGAATATAGAGAAACTTGAGGAGGGAGAGAGGAGAAAAACAGGACTACACAGATGAAATTCACCCACGCACAGAGGGGCTGCTGCTGCAAAAAAAACGAATACGATGACTAATTGGAGCATGCCTGTGATGAGGAGCACGGGAGAGCAGCAAGACACTAACTCCATGTAGTTAATGTGAAATACGTAGGACTCAATGCAACAAGCAACAATAGCAGCAGGTAGGCAATACCAGACTAACACTCACTGCTCATTTGCAATGTCATTACTGGATCTTGAAAAAAGTCCCTCATTCAACAACCAGGACGTATTTCTTTTGCATGGCTTGACTCCATCCCTCCCCACCAAGAAGCACAATGGCATTTTGCTTTCTGGATCTGTGCCTGGTACTTTGAAATTTCTCCATAGCCTCCTGGATGGCTGCAGGTTTCTCTGTGAAATCACAGAATTTCTTTTCTAGCTCAGGGGAAATATCAAGTAACTGTGTGGAAGTTTCCCTTTTACACCTAGAAGGAAACAGGGGATGTATTTATGCCTGGTTGTAGTTTGCTACTCAATGCTTTATCAGCAAAATTAGTGGAGGGAAGATGTCTGCACATTGTTGTACATCTTAGACAGCAAATCGTACAACATGATCACATACCACCCTTGCAGATGTTTATTGATTTACTTCAGCTGTGAAAGGATGAGGTGATCACATCCCTGAGCAGATCCACCTGAGACCCCACATCCCCACCCATGGTCCAGGTGCTCTATTTAAGCTCAGCCTGGAAGCAACTATCCCTTTTGCAAACTACTTTAAAAGAGCATCCATAGGTGGCCCCAGACCCTGCAGATCACACCTCGGGCTGGCTTCTTGGCTTGTCCCCAGCCCTGCCTCCTGTCCACGGACCTGCCTGATGCTCTGGGCTACCCCTAGCTGCTATTTCCAGCCCTGCTTAGCTCTTCTTGCTCAGGTATGTGGAATGGGACTATGGCTGGTGATGTCTCCCCTCCCTGTAGCACCGTAGGGAGTTGTCAGCCCTTAACTGCACCCTGACAACTTATTCCAGGATGATGCTCATTTTTGTTATGCTGAGCTATTTCTTCAGCAATGGATTAAAACTCTTCCTCAACCCACTCCCACCAGATATTCACTTTGAGAGTGTAGGAACCTGCACCATTTAGAAATGGAGCACTGTTCTCCTGCTTCTGCAGAGAGATGCTGGTGCCAGTATGTGTCTGAATTCATCACTAATTAAGTAAAAAGGAAGATACCTCCTTCCAAACCTGTGTCCTCAATCAAGTCCAAAGGCTATATTGCAGAAGGACCAACCAGTCTCTATATGATTTCTCCTGGTATCCTGCCACAAAGCTGCTCTACGGTGGTAAAATTTTGATAGGAGAAGGACCACATATTTGCTCTAGGTGGTTTTAATGTCCTAGATGAGACAGAAAAAGAGACTTAGTGACCTGGAATAGCTCCCCTTGGAGTATCAGGGACCCACTATAATAAAGTTATAGCATGCTGGGCTATAAAAATGAGAGCTGGGGATTGAGCTGGAGGCCAAACTGGTGCCTAACCAGTGCCTTCACAGCAAGTTTGGAAAGCCTGGGGTCTCACCTTCAGGAGTTAGCAGTCTGGCTGCTGGCATATCCTCTCCATCTCTGCAATCAGCATGCCCAGGCTTGTGGTCTCCTGCAAAAGCCTGTTGAGAATTTCTTCATTATCTCTGTGTCCAGTTGGGACAGCAAAAAGGACTCCTGTTTCTGCAGCTTCTGTCCTCCTCTGCCAAGAGCAAGCTGGAGAAGGTAAAGGAAAGCAGAGAGCAGGACAAGAGCATCAAGAGTTTTTTGTGGATCCCATGCGTTAATGGGATCCACAAAAAAGACACTTTTGGGAAAAATGCAAACCCACTTTCCCCTCCCCACACCCCTTGAACATCACCCACCCATGGGAGAGAGGAAGAGGAGATATTCCTCCTTTCTTCCCCCATCCTCTGCCAAGGAAAACTAATAGGCACCTACAATGTAGTCCTAGACTCTGTCTTCTCTGTACTCCACAGAAGATTGAAGTGCCTCATGCCCTGATTTCAGAAGTTGCAGTTTGGTCTGAATTCGTTTCTCAGAGGAAAGTAATAAGTAAGTCCCTTGGTTAATGGCATAATTTAATGGCATCAGAGCTATTTACCTCCCCCTTTTTATTT
Organism: Gallinago undulata; assembly: GCA_026546715.1. Lineage (NCBI taxonomy): Eukaryota > Metazoa > Chordata > Aves > Charadriiformes > Scolopacidae > Gallinago > Gallinago undulata. The sequence continues at coordinate 79,155,693 of JAOTQQ010000001.1, read as the reverse complement.
TTTTTTTCTTTTATCCAAGGTTAAGGAGATTTCAGGGAGCTGTGGGGTAGGAAAAGGTCTGAGGGCCTGTTTCTGTTGGTGTTTTGTGTGGGTCTTTTTTTCTTTCCTACTGATATTGAGTGTAGCTGATCTTGATAAGGGACTCACATATCAGCCATTTATGGCTGCTGGACAAACAAACCCTTGCAAGGCTCAGTAAACCCCTGGCATTGCAAACTCTGCAGTTACAAGGTTACATAGGGATTGTGGTGGTGAGAAATCATATGCATCTGTTTCTTGCCGAAGCCTCTGCTCATGGCTGAATGCTGGTGGAGAGGACCCCTTGGTCCCCAAGAGCATGGTGCTCCTACATCCATCTCTTCCTCAGGGCAGGTAATGCCACCTCAATAGTTGGTATCAAGATTTAAGGAAGCCCACAGGTGGTTCATCCCACAGGCCAAAGGCTATACAGGTATCTGCACCTGTCAAGAGCAGCAACACCAGAAGATTCTGGCCCTTTGTGTACTCCTGGGCAGCCTCGTCTACAGGAACCACAGAATGGTTACAGTGCACCTTGGACTTGACGCACACTGGGCAGATAAGACTCTCTTCATCTTTGCAAAAGAGCTTCAGGGCTTCCTGGTGCTCCTTGCACGAGTTCTCTCCTTCCACCTCTCTGACCAGTCACAGGTTCAAGCTTTTGGCTACTTCAGTGATGTTGGCCAACTCCCAGTTGGGTCAGAAGCTCTGGTGGGGCACCATCTTTCTGCACTGAGGGCAGGAGAAGTTGGTGGTCAGTCTTTCCCAGCTCCGTGTGATGCATGCCTGGCAAAAGCTGTGCCTGCAGCGGATAGACCTGGGATCCTGGAAAATTTCCAGGCAGATGGAGCAGCAGGCTTCATCCTGGAGGCATTCCACAGGTGTCCTGGCTGCCATGGAGAGGGACCAAATTTCTTTTACTGTCCAATGATCAGGAAGAAGAGAGACTTCTCTTCCTGATTCTAAGCCATTGGTTAAACTGAGATCCCGCCCCTTTCTAGCAGGACTTATATTGTGGAAAATGGGGTCATCACCATGCAGCTGTAATTCAGGTAGATGCAAAATATGAATTAGAAAGAAACTCATGAACAGGTTTCTGGACAAGGGCTGATGAAACTGATAAAAAGAACTCAGTTTTGAGATTATTCATCAATTCTTAAAAAAAATAAAAGGTATTTAAATTTCATACTTTGGTTGAAGAACACTTATTTATGGATTCCATTAAAAACTTCAGGAGGAACAAATTTTAAATTTTGTCCTGTCTTCCTGCTAGAAAGTGTAATACTTTTTTTGAGCATCTGGTATACATTGAGAGGTAGGGCCTAGGCTGGGTGGACCACTGCTTGAGGCAAGCGTGCTTCTTTCTGAAGTCTGTGGTGTTTCACAGAAAAATCCGTATCTGTAATCTTTCTCCATTGTTCCTTACTTATCTCTACCCTCCAGGAATTCCCAGCCAGTTTCACTTTGCTTTTTGTTTACATTATCTACAAAAGCAACAAATGTATTTGTACAGCAGTGCTTCAGTAGTACTTCTGGGTCATACAATGTCCTCTTGCAGTTACTCTGCCTCATAATAAGCTTGTTTGAAATGAGTGTATGGATGATTTGCCAAAGTAAATTGTTTTGTTGCTAAATCCAGTGACACTAACCCAGTAAATGAGGAGTTGGCCCGTATTAGCATTTATTTCCTTTAAAAGGGAACGACTTTGAAAAGAGCCTGTGGATTCACGGGGCTGCTATTACCATAGCTCACTAATGATAATTACTGTGGAATTTCCTGTTTGAGGAAATCCAACTGTGAGTTCATAAACATGTGTGAAAGCAAATGGAGAGAAAAAACAAAATTCAAACAACTCTTCAGTCCCTTAAATCTTGCTTTCACTTCACAGCTTTCCTTTGGCATCCAATTCTATTTTGTAGCAGTGAAAGGCTTTGACAAGTTGTATGAATGGGGGAAGTATTAAAGAAACAAAACCAGAAAACAAGCAATTCTTTTTTACTGACATATAGTATTTTTATACTCTAAGTGGTATAACAGGAATTTCTTCTTGCCTTTTAAATTATGGTTTTGCTTTATTATCCAAGCAGTAGTACTGCACTACCATTTTAGAAATTACAGACACATTGAAAGAATACTAGAGGTTCTACTAAATTTATGTATTTATGTTGCATTCCTCATGGTAACTGATACTTTATACATCATATATAACTAATATTACAGGAGATGATGCCCCATATTCTTATTTTGCGTTAGAGGGCTCTCATTTGCAACTTTCTCTAAAGCAAATTTTGACAATAGTGAATTATGTTCCTTAAGTGAACATAATTCAGATTTAGAGATTAGAAATAGCATATATTTGGTTCTTGTTCGTACGAAAGGAAAGGCTAGAATATATACACATGGTAGAGTCAAATTTGGTCCACTCTCCTATATAGTACCATCTTACTTTGAAAAGAAAAAAAAAAAAAGGGTTGCATGACTTAATAAGCTTAAACTGGTGAGATGTCACAGCATTACTTGAAAACATAACCTTGCTGTTTCTATTGATTTTTCTTCCAGTTTGCATAAGGTCAGCCTTAATGCTGACCTCAGTGCTGGGTCTTATCCTAGAGAGCCATCATGCAAACCTATTGCACCTTGAGGGAAAATCTGCAGCCTAATATTACTCCACTATTTTATCAGTAAAACTTGCTTTCTGTGACCAAAGTCTAGTCTATGCTTAGCTTTTGATCCTACCTACAGAATATTGATCGTCTACGAGCATGGTTAAAACAACACAAGTCATACACACCTTGCACAGGTGCTCTGCCACCTGGAGGTGATGAACAGCTGAGTTAGCACTGAAGTCTTCCAGCAACTATCCTTACAGTCACCGCTGCTCTGATTCGTATTTTGCTGCTCAGAAGATCTCTGTGACTGGAAGCTCTTCTTTTCAAAATTCCTAGACAGCCTCCTTCTATAAACTGAGCTCAGTGCTATAGTCTGGGGTCTGTGTAAAGCTGTTCTCTAACCAACCTGTTTATTCAGACATCCAAAAAGACGTGGAGAGTACAACAGGGGAGAGTTGCATGTCAGTTGAAGGACATGGAAGTATGGAGGTCCAGCCAAAAATCTGGACTTGCCTGCCTCCCCTCCCATTTGTGCTGCTGCTCTGAGGAATTATGTCACTCTCAGCAAGGACCTCATCATGCTCTTCACCATCTGGAAGAAAGTCGCCTGGAGTCTTGTATCAATTAAGAAAGTGGCAAAGTCCATGGGATACAATGTCTTTTAAGACCAAAGTAAAAGTAGAGAAAAAGCTCTCTCTGGATTCTGTAGGACAAACTTAATAGTTTATTTACCCATGAGCTTCGTTTTTACATGTCATTTTGAGGTGGCTGTTGGCTGTAAATGGAGATGAGAAAATTGATTTTGTTTTTCTTCTAAATCCATTGACTGGACACGTTCATAAAGAGCAGAAGCAGTGTTCTTTTTTGGGTTGCAGACAAAATGTTAATACAATGAAATTATAAACATAATGAAATGCATTTGAAATGGAAAGGAGGTATAGTATATACAAAGCAATGCCAGAGCGTTCAGGGAGTGTACATAAAATCTCAAAGGCATGACTGCAAGGAAATCTGGGAACTAGGCAATCTGAACGGGTGGTTTTGTGGAAGAAACCTGTGAGGCAGGCTTTGAAGTAAAAAAAATATACCATTTGGCTTTTTCAGCCTGAGGGGTTAGTCTAAAATCAATCACAGGCATGCTGTGCCTTAATTTCAGGTCAAACCTATGGCCACAGCATCCCAGAAAAGACATTTGAAAAGTCTAGAGACTTCTGTGTGGGACTTGGTGAGAAAATGGACAGATCCAAGCAACTACAGGCTCTTTTATCTAACCTCATTAGTACACAAAGCTTTAGAACAAATGCTGAAGGAAAAACTAATTAAAGATGTAGAGGTATATGAAAAACTAGTCAAAATGCAGCAGGACTTCACCAAAGATAGAATGTACCAGACTAAGCCAGTATCTTTGTCTGATAAATCATTTTCTCAAACAATGCAAATACAGTAGATCTAATCTATCCAGACTTCAATAAAACATTTGAGAGAATGCCATGTGAGAAAATATTAATTAAGATGGAGAGATGCGAATGAATGCAAGAAATGAAAAGGAAGGACAATAGTGTGTGCTGAAAGGGAAACTTTATATGGAAGGAGGTTACTTAAGTGGTTCCATAGGGAATGATCTCAGAATTAATCTTAGTTAAAATTTTATTAGTGACCTTGGCACAAAAAACATGAGTGTGCTAATGAAATTTGCTGATGACACAAACCCAAGACCTGCTGTTACAACAGAAAAGGACTAGAATACTCTATGGAAAGAATTGGATGAGTCTGCGGACAGGAGAGAGAGAAATGACATGCAATTTAACGGTAAGAATACAAAGTTGTGCGCTTAGCAGAAATTCCTATTCATTCCAGTAAAGTGGGGTGAAGAGGTGGCTTCTCCAGATGGACAGAAGAAAGAAAAGATATTGCACAAATTGATCACTCAGAAGCAGGAGTGAGCCTGCAGTGATCCGATTTCTGTCTGGAAGAGGCAGCGAGAGGGATGTACCATGCAGCCAGAGCTGTAAGGGCTGCCACACCAGGCCAGACCCCATGTCCCATAGCCTTCCTTTCTGACAGCAGCCGCCAGTAGAAGCCAGGGAAGGTGAGTCTGGCAGGATTTTCCCAGAACAGTGGAAGCATCCGGCAGTTTGTGACTCAGCGAGTCCTTGTGCCTCCAATTGTGTTTTTGTGTTTATCTCAGCCTTCTTCCTACTTTTCTCCTGGCAACCACAATTTCCAAGCATGAGTTTGAGGACGTGTAACAAAAAACGGCGTGATCCCAGGGAAACTGTGGGACACAAGGTGAACCTGCAGCCTTTTGCCAGGATGCTGATGGCACTCTGGACCCCTCCAAACTCCATGGGGATACCTGGGTAGACCTAGAGGAGCTAGTGGTGTCACACCCTTGGAGTCAGGTGGCGATGCTTGAAAACTTGATGCTGATTTATCCCACCGAGCACTAAGAAGGCATTAAAAAAGACATTAATTTCCCCATCTTGTTCTTGCCTCTGGTTTAGTTTCCCCGCTGCGACTGCCCAAGCAGGGCCGGCGGGGCGGGCCTCGGCCTCCGGGCCCGGGCCGCACCCCCCTACCCCGCTCCCTCCTTCTCCCACCGCCCGCGGGAAACGAAACCGCCAGCCCGGAGGCGAGAGCCTAGCTTCGTTCCCCCTTCGTCGCCGCGGAGCCCCTTCCCTCCATTTCGGCCAGCGGGGCCCGGTACCGGCCCGCCCCGGCTCTGAGGCGAGGGGGGCCACGGTGCGGCTCGCTGCCTCCCAGCGGCCGGAGGCGCCCGCCCTGCCCCGGCCCGCGGCCTCGCCCCTCCTCCAGGCGCCCGCCTGCAGGTGAGGCCGGCCCCGGGGCGGTGCTGCCTCGGGCCGCCCGCCTCGTCTCGGCCGGGAGAAGCACCTGCGGTGTCTGTGAGCCCCTGCCGCCGCCGCCAGGAACGTGAGGCCCGGCCCGGTTACCTCAGGGAGTGCTCAGGGGCCCCGGCTTCCTCTGTTCCCGGAGGCTCCCTTCGCCCCGGCTCTTTATTCCCGGGGCCCGCGGCGGTGTTTCCTCCCGCTGAGGTAAGGTAAAAGCAGCGGGGGTTCCCTGGGGGGAGACGTTTCGTGGCGGGGTGGCGCCGGCGCCAGGCGGGACCCCCGGGGGCTCTTCCAGGGATCTCTACAGATACATAGGTGTAGGTCAAGCCAAGCGCTCCTTGTGCTTCTCGTTATAACAACCTGTTGTCCCGCCCTGTGGGTGAAAGGCGCCCCGTCTAAAGGCAAAACAATCAGTTGGTCGGTCTGGGATTCTGCCCCCCCCCCCCCCCCGCCATTTTGCTCCACGGAGGGGGCCGGGGTCGGGCCGCCTTTCGGTGCGCCCTCTCTGCGGGATGCTTTCATTTTTACCGGTTCCCACAATAAAACGATTCCAAGGTGAGGGTTTCTGCTGTGATCGGTGTGATGTGGGGCTGTTATTTTACACCGGCGCTCACACCTCAGTCTGAGAAAGGGAGTGGGGTTGTTGTCTGCACAAAGATATGACTCGACTGGATAGGATTATGTACTTTTTTTAAGATTGCGTGAAATAGTTCCGTGGTTTGAGAGTAGGTGGGTGAATTTGCGCCCTTCTTGGCCGTCTCCGTCGACTTTATGGGATGAAAAGTTTCTGCGTGCGAGTCCAATTGTGGAATTGGAGCTGGCATAGGTAGCAAACTTCACAAGAAACATAGCAAATGGGATAAAGATTACAGCGAACGTTATGTGACTGGGATTCAACACTATAAGCCATAAAATATCTCTCAAATAGTATCACTAGCTATATATATAGCTATATATATAGTGGTGCATTATGCTTTTAGGGTTTTCTTTACCTGTCCTTTGAAAGTGAATTCCTCTTTGCCTCTTGTTATAATAGATACATAAAAAATATTTTGCTTTTCAGCGTTCTTTCTCTACGTGTTGTGTCACAAATTTGGCACGTAGGTATAATTGGTGTTGGTGAGCAGGTGTGCAAAGGGGCTTGACTGCATGTTGTGCATGAAACATTCGTCCCAACCTTTCCAGATACCAAAGTGATGACCGTGCTCTTTTGTAGTAAATTTTCCAGGCAGAAGGTGACACAGGGGTTAGTTAAGGCTGATTTAACTCCGGGGGTGGGGAAGGGGGGTCGGTGGGGGGACTGGACTGTGGTAGGCTGGGAGTACAGACTGGAACCGGTTCCTCTTGTTGGCTGCTGTTAGCATTCTTGCAATTCCTTCTTTAACCTACCCTGGTAGAATTTGTCCACCAAAAGGCTAAAACCCTGTAGGGCAGACAAAAGAGGCTAAGCCTCTCATCCTGTGCTTCTATGCCAGGTCAGTACCAAACCTGAAATCTGAGGGAAAGCCCCATTCCCAGTTAGATGCCTTTCCTGTTACCCACAAGTGTGACTGAGTTTCCTGTCCTTGGCACTGTCTGTTGTATTGATGACCTTAACGGCATTTTTGCTTTTTTTTTCTTCTTGTGCTTTTAAACATACGATATTGGTCTGTTACTCAGTCTCTGAGCTGAATGATTGCGGAACTTCTTTTCATCTGGTCTTTTACTTCTGCAAGTCCAACCTAAGTGGCTGGATGCAGGAGTAAATCTCCTCGTGGAGCAGTAGTCATGGCCACTGAAGGTAGGAGCCTTGCTTCTGACACCAAAGCCTCCTCCAAGGAGGAGCCATCCCTGCTTTTGGGAGGGCATTTTGGCATCTAAGTGTGATTTTTGCCACAGACCTTCCATACTCTGCCTAAAAAAAGCATGCCATTTTAGCCTAAAATCTAGCAGTTTGCTGAGAAGTGTCTGAGTAGGTCCAAGTCAGGCTGTGATGTTTCTGTAACCAGAGAAATATTTTTTAAGGTTGCTTTTACACAAGTTGCTTATTTCAGTTTCTTCAGACAAAAAGATGCAGTAGTGCTAGGTTGAACTAACTTTAACAAGTGAAATGAAACTGAGTTCCCTGTTTGGTTTTCTTCATTGTTAGAGCAGAAATTCAAAAAGTAAATAAACTTGGGGAGATATAAACTATATTTTTAAAGTTCTTCTGGACCGAATAAATGTTTAATAACAATACCACTGGGGAAATGTGTTAACAGTATTTTTTGTACTCCCCTATGAACTCTTAAGCTTTTTTTTGGTTTTGTTTTTGTTTTTTTTTTTAGAATATGGATAGAACCATGAAGTCATTGTGTGACTGAGCTGAGTGAGTATTTTACATATGGGTATTGTTTTTTATCAGTTTTAAATTGAACTTGTTTCTTTCAGATAAAGCGTTCAGAGCCAAAACAGTCCTTGGTGTAAAGGGTTTGTACATAATATAGCAGTAAGTGTTTATGCTGTGCTGACTGGATTGGTTTAATTTTGAAATTCAGACAGAATTGTCAATGACAGAACAGTCATTGTTTAACAGGCATTTTGTTATTGAAACTAAAATCCCATTTTAAAAATTACAAATGTTTCAACTTTTTGTTTTTAAATGAGACTTAACTTTATAAATCGAGGATAAGGATTCAATCCACCAAACCATATAAACCACAGTCCAAAGTGTTGCTTGCGTCCAAGAATTTGCTTGTTGATATAAACCTTAGGATTTATATTGTTTATAAAAAAAACCCAAACCAAACAAAAACCAAAACCACACACATAATTTTTTTCTTGAAAAGATGGGCTATATATGAACAGTATCAATATTTTCATGTCAAAATAAATACAGAAAAAAAAGTAATTTGGAAAATGTAAAATCTTACTGGTTTTAATTGATGCCCTCCTGCATCCTCCCATGAAAAAAAAAAAAAAAAAAAACAAAACAAACAACAAACCAAACCTTTAGAATATCTGGGTCAAAGCACTGATGACAGGAAAGTTTGAATCAACAATGTCCAAGACCTGAAAGCAATGAAAGTGCAGAGTAATTGTAAAAATATTGCCAAAAGACCTTTCTTTTAGCAACACTGCTGGATGTTACTATAATAAGGCACAGATTCTGTTGCACTTATACACTGTTCAAGCCAGCTTAAAAACTGAGAAGTCGGTGCCTTTTCAAGGAGACAATTACCAAAAAAGCTTTCTTTGCATCAAATGAGAGACTGGCAGTTAGTATTACCAGTATACTGAAGAGTGGCTTAGTTGAACCATCAAGTTTTCCCAGACCCTAACTAAAATAAGCTCTCCTGTTAGAAAATGTAAGGCGTTTTAAAAAGAGAACTAAATATAATCACTGACTTATAATACCTGGTTTCAGAAACAAGAACATTTGAGGGAAGAAAAAATAAAGAATAAATGATAATTTATTCTCTGCTTCTATTGGAGATCTTTGTTCATACTTACTGAATCTTTCATTTTTTATTGCTGAATTCACTTTGTATGATATTGTTGCAATTCATATTCTTTGAGAGTTTTTCTCCTGCTCACTCTGTCCTTTGGAGGGGTAATCTTTGATCTATGATGACAATAATTTTCACGGCAAGTGCAGACGGTGACTGCAGATGAGGAATAAGTAGCATGAACTGACGAACATACAATACAAGAAATAACAATCCTCTAATCGTGCAAATATGGGACGTGATGGCTTAAACCACGCATTTGTAAGAAATTTTGTATCCTGCAAGTGCTGCCGTTTACTACACCTGGGGCTGCAGGTGCCTCTGATAATCAAGGACTGTGTGTCCAATGCCAGGCAGTCGGCACTGAATTCCAGCTGTTATTTGGGTTTTTCTGTAGACTGGTGGCTATACTCAGTTTTCTTTTATTCTCAAGCCAATTGTTTCGTCAGGTTGGTCTCCATATTCTCAGTTTTTTGAAGAGCAAAACGTCTCTCTGGTTGTGGGGACAACCAAATATATATATAGTTATTCCTTTAAGCTATTTTTTCATGCTTTTAAACTATTACCAAGTAAGGATTATATTTCTGTTTTCACTGTTCAGGGAGCATAGCAGATTTGTCAGTCAAGGGGAGCAAGCTGGTGTCAGCTCTCCTGAGGGAGCTGCTCTGTTCATATTACTTACACGTTGTCTCTTGGCAAACTCAAAGGTAGTCTTCAAATCGTGTAAGAGAAGGCTTTTGTTTAATGACTTCCAAAAGGACCTCATTGGAAATTGATGGCAGAAAGAAAATCGATTCCATTTTTGGAGACCACCCCTTCTCTTCTTCTCTGGGTGCAAGCCTTGCCTCTATGACTGCATCCGCTATCTTACTTAACAAGAGGGAAAGACAGTCATCTTCTCAATAGAAATGAATGGTTCTTCAAGTCACGTTCTCCTGTGCAGAAGCTGAAGAAGGAATTATGTGGAAAGGAAAAATACCATTCTGAGCCTGTAATTAAAAATATATCTTTGCGTACATGTGTAGGGACTGAAAATCACATTGTTGAGGCAAACTCATGTCTGGCATTCCTGAAGGTCTGGGTGCTAGGCTTAGGAAGTGCATTATTATTATTTTTGTAACAAATTTTGTGACTTTGTACCTGTATAGAAACTTTTAATTTTAAGAACCATAGTAATTCTATTGTAGGATATCATGTCACCAGTGTAGGTCATTGCCAAGGCTGAATCTCAAGATTAGCTGTACAGACTTCTGCATTTCAATGTGATGGATTAACTGATAGCAATTGTAAGTTGCTATTTCCGAGGCCAAGCAATGTAAGAGGATGTAACAGCTGACATGCTGATAGGGAAAAAAAATGGTGAGACACAACAATCTTGGGTTTCATTTCAGGCTGCATTAGTGGGCATAGATTTTCTGCTTATTATCCCCAGTTGGGACTCATTCAACTTCTTTCTTATCTCTTCTCTCTTATCTTGTTCAAATCCCATTTCTTTCACTTAACCTTCTCAGTAACCCTTCCTGAACTCCTATCTCACTCACATGCTTCTTTTGAGGTTGTAAAATTTCAGCCCACAAATAAAGTTGTGCAGAACTAAAAATGGAGCCTCAGGCTTGAAGTTTCAGGTGATACCAACTAGGCGATGATACCACTCCTGCCCATAGTAAAGAAAGTCCCCAGCAATGTAACTTCATTGCCTTTCAGTGATGTCCGCCTCAAGGGCTTTTTCTTTGATTTGTTCATTCTGAAGATACCTTTGATACTTTTTCTTTACATTAATATATTCTGGCAGTATTTCTTTTCAACTGAAAATTCTTAGAGAAGACCTTAGCTGACATTGTGTGCTGCACAGTGCTTGTATTTCACTAGGGTTTCTAACTTTAAGAAATTAAGCCTGCTGAAAACTTTGAGCTTCCTCTGCAGCGTTGTGGTGATAAAGGTGAATGTCAGAGCTTCAAGAAGAACATTGACTAGGAATTAGTTTTCCTGTGACATATGGTGATGGTCTCTGATATAGGGACACGTGGCGACAGCATAGTTCAAGTGCCAAGTTTCTGCAGACAGACACTTCAAAACAAACAAACAAAAAATTAAACCAAACCCTAAACTTCTTACAGAATTCTTGGGCATTTGCGTGCCCTTGTGTTAACCTCTCAATCGGGATTTGCTGGTCATTGCAGGCTCATACTGATGAGCGTGGAAGCTTAAGCTAGGTGCAGAATGGGATGCACAGGAAAGAGTTACGTGGTTGTTTATAGGGAAATAGGTCTTTTTTTCCCCTGGTCTCTGATGAAGAGTCTCTGTAAATAACCGTATCTTAATATTCTCCTGATATCATATAATCTGCCCTGTTCTTGATGCCTGATGTTGCTCATCCAAACCCCTGTTGCTTTTTGTACACGCAGAGTCGTATCGATTAAATTTTTTCCACTGAGATGCCTATCAGCTAAAAAACTGTAGAGCCACTACTGAGTGAACATTAAAGAAAAACTTTTCGGTGTCATTTGTCAGCCCACTGAATGCAGGAGCTATAAATGCACGGTAACATGGACATCGAGAGGCCAGTGCATCAGATGCTACATCCTGAAATGCTTCATGGTATCTTTTGTCACGTAACTAAGAAGCACTAGAGAAGATTCAGAACATAAAGCTAGTGAGTCCCTTTTTATTTTTAAGATGGCATTGAATTATTAGGGAAGAATGCGTAACCTGCTGTACAAGAAATTGGAGAGACTAAGGTGTTTCTGTTTGCAGACCTTCCATATCCTTCTTTACTATTATCTTTCAGTATTTTAATGTGAGGCAGAATATACATAATCTTCCATGTGTTTACACATATGAAATACTTAAATAAATGGAAACAATTTAAAAAGTCAACAGGTTTATGGGCTTTTTTTCTCTAAAAATCACACTCTTCCTTCTCTTCTGGCAGATGCTACTAACGAAAGCCTGCAGTGTCATGGGGGCTTCTGCTTTTGGAAGCTGTTCCAAGCTTGGGAAGCTACTTGCTCGAAGCTTGAATTTGAGGCTGAGATTAAAAAGTTTGGCATCTTCCTTACAAATCTGGCATTGAAAAAAGCCTATGCAGTAAGGGCTGGTCTCTGTAGCTTCAGAGAATACTGGTGCTCCTAGCAGCTCATGTATACTCAGCTTTAAGAAGTGATAGCATGGAAACCATGGTAGTTTAGCTTTAAATCTCAGTTTGATAGAACTGAGCTCTTTTTGAATAGACAGAATGTAAGCACTGCATTGATCACCTATTGGATGAAATAGGACTGAAAAGGTCACTTTTCTGAAAAATATTCTATTGGTTTAGGGTTACAGGATTTGCACCCTGTGTTTTAGAAGTTGAGACCTGGCAGCTTCAACCTAGCTGTTGAATGTTAGCTAAGATTGTGTTCACGTTGGGATGCTAGGGAGTACCATGCTGCAGCTGGGTGCTATGTGGGCGACTGTGCCACAGAAGGTGGATAATTCTTGAATTTCTCAGGAGAGAGTTTTTAGTATAAGCAGTGATCGTATGCTTGGGAGGAAATTACCTGAAAACATAGGAATGAGATCCTATCTCAACTCAGTCGAGGTCAGTGTGAGTTATGATGGTGATTTCCTTGGGCACAGAGTATCACTCTGTGTATGCAAGAATGACACTTAACCTGTTTGCGTATTAAACTCAGAAGCCAGCAATAACCAGCGTTTCAAAGCTTAGTATCATCTTCCCTGCTCTGGTATATCCAGTACACCCACCAGGTCTTTTTTATTTGGCAATGTTTTTTTTGATCTTGTCTAATGGCAGGACAGTTCTTTTGCAACAGCCTTCAGGGAACAGAGTAAGTCGTGGTTACGTTTGCAGCTCTGTCTCTGCATCTGGACTTACTAGACAGACTGTTTTGCTTGACACAATGATTAAGCAGACTTGACAAACTCCCAGTTGTAACCTTATCTTTGCAGTCAAAACCCTACAAGTCAGGATAAAAGATATGTTACTCAGACTTGCGAAGGAAAATACTGCATGAAAATCAAAAAGGGAGAAAAAACCCCAAATTGTTCTTGATTCGACAGCTGTTTTTGCAAGCAGAGCTTGTAGTACTGCCTATTTGTCTATAAAAACGCAAGTGATATTACAGGTCTTTTTGTGAGTCTTAAGTTTTTTTCTGGGTGTGGTGGCCTTATTGATTGTTTACTGTAACCTGATGACATCTCACATATAAATATCTAATGGTTTTCTGTATTTAAAATAGAAGGGAGGAAGACAATGGTATGAACCTGAAAGCTAGTAATTTTTAAGTAATCAATCGTGATTAGTGTCATGTATTACATTTCTTATTTCCTCTGACAACCTGATAACTTTTCTCATCCCTTATTTTTTTTATCACTTAAAAAGGGCTTCTCTTCCCTTTTTGCAAACGATCCATGCAAATTAACTGGTTGTTTGCTGAAAAACCTATGAGCATATCCAAGTATAGAATGGTACCAACTAGGAACTATTAAAAGTGCCAACTAAAAGAAAGGAATTGTAAACCAGAGAAAAATCGTATCCTTAATTTTTTGTACGTATCTTTTTGTACCAACAGTAAGTAAAAGTTTTGGGATTGAAATGTCATTTTAATTATAAGATGCCTTTGAAAGGTTAAAATAGCTTTTTGTTCCAGCCAGAAACCTAGCAGTGTCCAATTTTTATAAATGGGATTACTGTAAATTCACCTTTCAGTTTCTTTTTCATTTCTCCTCTCTTTCTTTCCCAGCAGACAGGAAGTGTGAATGTTACTTGGCTCTAGAGCCAAATAATCCTTATCTGCCCTTGGGATAACTTACTTAACCCATTTTCTTCTAAGGATTTTAAAGTCAGATGGTGAGAAAAATTTGCACTAAAGTTTAAGAAACCTCCCGAAAGCCTACAGAAGCCTGACTGAATCAATGAAAAAAGAAAGGGAGAAATCGGTAAAAGTCCTATACCAAAAAGTGGGTGGAAAAGAACAAATACTTCACTCTAGAATGACATTTTTCAACAGAAGCTCATACAGAGCTCTGCTGCCATACCATTACTGACACCGAATGGTATGTGTCCCCTTGGGGAGGCCCATTTATTTTCACGAAGTACCTACCAGGTGGGCACAGGATGGGGTGCAAGTAGGTGCTTTTGGTTTTAGCAGCTGTAGTTGGGGGAATTGGAACCAAATTTCATTGTAATCCTGGTACCTATGAAAGTACTTTGAAGGCATATATATCTCAACGTGGGCCAAGAGTGGAAAGATCTGATGAGGTGAAGAGCAGCAGAACTGCTTCCTGATTAATCAAGCAGGTAACATTTCAAGGCATTGATTCATTAAAACCTTGAACACATAACACATTTTAGCTGGACTTCTGTTGAACGTATATGTGAGCTAGTGCTTTATGGCAGTCCCAAATGCTTTCCTCAATCTGGGCCTAATAGGCTGTATATTCATTTTACACTGAGGCATGGCAAGTGGCTTACAGGTGTGTATTTTTAATACAAAATAGATGTGAAGAAAAGGGTAAAAATCCATGTTTGGAAGGAGGCACAATATGCTGCCAAGTGCTTTGTTGCATTGATGGGGTTCTCAAAGTTTATGCTCAAGTGTGTCACTATTCCTGAAAACTGATCTGGTGTGCAAGGTTTTTTTTTATTTGGTTTGGTTTTTATTGTTTGTTTTTATGTGGGTGCTGTATAATTTTAATTGACCCTCTGAGAGATGGAAGACTTCTTCATCCTGGCCCTGAATTCTTCCCAGGGTGTGACATCTAAGCTGCTTCTCAAAAAACCCCACGAAAACAAACCAAAAACCAAAAAAAAAAAGCTAGCTTAGTAATACTCATTCTAGGTGTTTCATAATGGCACTAATTGATTATGGCCAACAGCTAAGACAAAGGCAGCAAATACATTAACCAGTCTAAAGAAATAATGTTTTTCTTGCCAACCGAGTTGGTAAAGCCAAGTGTGTTATTTAGCATTTCTGGTGAGGTAAGCTTCATGTCCATATTCTTGGAAAGGGTATGAATGTTGTTCAAGGAAAACTATGGATTTATTTAAAAGGTTAAATGGCGAATTACAACATTTAAGAGGAGAAGAGCCTCACCTGACAACCTTATTTACTTCTGTTCATTACATTTATCAGCCTTGCTGTTTTCCACAGGTGACTTAGGGTGTCCTTGTCCCCTTGCTTTTTGTTTTTCTCAAACTCTATGCTCTTATGTTTATATACTGCGTATTAAATATTTAATAAACATATCAAAGGGAATATTGTTGGAAGGTGCATAATATGGTAAGTTGCTGGGTGCACAAGCTTCTCTTTCAGGTCACCTGAAGGGCTTGAGTGCCTGAAAATCTATCAGCTGTTTTTTAACCCTGCTGCATTTTTTTATTTAATAAAAAACGTTTCCCTATATGCCTTGCTAAATTCAGACCTTCATTTCGCTTCTGTTGTTGTAGTAGTACTTTAGCCTGTAACAACACTATAGACTGTAGCGACACAAAAGCCTACTTCAACATGTAAGTAATATAAAATTTCTCTATGTTTTTCCATTTTTGTGATGTGCTGACAGAGAAGAATCATGAATAAACAATATGGTCTTGTTAGATGTTAGTATAGGTTTAAGTAAGTGTGTATACAACTGATATACTCGTATCTTTAGATTTGTGTAGTGATTAGCATATGTATGTTTTTGAAAGTTTAAAAAGATCTGAATACCAGTGTTGTTAAGTACCTCTGAAGAGCCTTCTAGTTGTGTTTCATGGAGATTAATGGGCTAATATGTGTCATTCCTGCAATATGTTACCAGTGTTAGATTTCTTATGTGGGAAATAGGATTTATTATTTTCCAGATGTTAGAAATTTTGATTCCTTCCTAGGATGATAATCTGTGCCTGTTTGGGGCTGCAGTTAAAGAACAAAAGGTAATAAACCAGGTGCAATGACAGTAAGTAGTTTTACATGACAGTAGGGAATTGGCAAGATTTCTTTTGAAGTTGACTTTTTTTTTTGAAGTATGGAAAAGGCGTGATAGCAGAATTCAGTTAATAATGGTAAGTCATCATTTCAGCCGCCATGCTACTGCTACCACTTCATTTCTTTTTCTACAGTCTCTTACCCAAGAACTGCTCTGTAACACGTGTGAATATAGACAGATACCTTTGGATAAGCTGATGATATCTTCAGGGTCAAAGCCTTAATAATGGGACAATGGTTCCGCAACCATTATTACCAAATATACATGCAAACAGATCAGCCAGCAATAAAAAATTGATCCAGATCATGCAGTGATGCACAACGCCATTTCTGTCAATTTAGTCAAAGTACATCGAGGCAGCATGAAACATAAATCCTCGTTTCTGTCAGCTTCAGGAGGGCAGGAGATACTTGATGCCATATAAATCTTTCTGATAAAAAAGTTAAGCTGCCAACATTTGAATTCATTAACTTGAACAAATTTGAATTCATAGAGTTTGTTTATGCTGTGTCATTTCTTTCTTTCATGTGACCTCAGTTTTTCTGATCAGGGAACTTGAAAGTCACACTTTCAGGGAACTTTTCAGGGAACTTGAAAGTCACACTTAATGTATCACTGAACCATGGCAGGAGACACTTCTCATGCAGATTTCAGCTAGTCTTCTGTATGCCATACCAGGGAAGAGAGTTAGACCTTTAAAAGCAAACACAAAGGAAAATAGATGGGAAGCCTTTTAGCCATATTTCAAATTTTAAGTCTAAATTTAGGGTTGGGTGTTTTGTTTTCTTTTATTTTTTCCCCAGCCTTTTCTATTTAGTGTGGAAAGATCTGCCTTTTCCTCCCTCCCGTGTCTTTTTCTTCCTCTGGTTCCCATTATTCTGTAGTCTTGACTGACAAATTTACTGTTTTATTCTGCAGTTTTGCACATACAAGAATTCTTTGTGCTCTTCCACAAACATTACCTATCACAAAGTTTTGTTCACAAAAGCCAGCAAAATAAAGCATGTGTGAGCTTGCTCATAAAACTCACAAAAGCTGGTGAGTTTTAGTTTTGGTGGCAAGATGAGCAAGAAACACTTTAGTGTTGTCTTTACAATTCTAACATCAAGAAAACAGTTGAAGCTCTTGAAACGTAAAATTGTTTTTCAGTTTTTGTTCAGTTGTAACTCCAAAGCATCTATAGAAATCTAGCATGAGATGAGATTTTAAAAATTAGGATTATGAGGATAGGATGTGCTGATGTGAAGGGAAATTTGAGGTGTACTGAATATGGAAAGAAGTTGGGCTCAGGGTTGGATTGGAAGTGGCTGTTGATGCTGCTCGATAATATTGATAGTATCAAACACGTGAACTCTTGTGGGCCCTCCTAAGCCTCTTGGTACAAGCAGATCGATGACTTGAGTTCTCATCTGAAACACTTACCAGGATGCTTTAGCAGCTTCATGGACATCGTGCATTGAACTCCTGTAGTAAAACACGACCGGGCTTCACAATACTAAATTTCCTGCCTTGTGCATTACGTTGTGTGGAGTTGGATGGCTGGAAAACATTTAATCTTAATACTTGTGAATTAATGGGGAAGTAATTGTTTCATGCAAACCTAACAACTAGGGAGGGGTTTAAGTGCACTGATTACGAAACAATCCAGTGCAAATGAAGAAACGGTGGAATGACAGGTGCTGTTACCATCATTTTACTTGACTTTGAATTGAGATTAATAACTAAACATGGGCTGTATGTTCAGCATATAAAATGGCTTTTGGAACTCACCTCCTATGCTTCACAGTAGTATTTCATTTTGGTGCAGCTCGGAGGTGGGACGGGTGATGGGAAGCATTGGGTATTGCTGCATCATGACAAGAACTAGAAACATTGGCCTGTGTTGCATAAATATAAGAAGAAATTAATTTATTTAAAAAGCCCTAATTTATTCCAGCCAAAGGAATCCCCTGTGAGTAATTATGCAATTAAAAAAACCCCTTTTTATCGTAATACACCAACCTTTTGTCCAGTAACTTGTCAGATTAATTTAATTTAAAAATGCAGTCTTAAAAATATACTTGTCTGCAATTGAAAGTGTGTAATCCCTTGAGATGGAACTGCTAGTTAAACATGACTTCAGCCAAATGTAATTCTGCCACATTAGTGTGTATTACAGTATATTAATTTAGAGAACAAGTTCCATAGATGACTGATCATTAATGTTTATTATGATTACATTATAGTAATCTTTGTTTATTCAATAAACATTTACACTGAATCAAAAAATGGTGGTGTAGTGTGTCATGTTGCAGCCACTTATCCATGTTCAGATAATTTTGCCCTAATGATACAGCAAGCATACATGGCTTTCTGTTAATTGGTTATACATTAGGCACTCTTTTTTCCCATGTGCTTGCACTCTGCCAGATGAACGAGTGGATGCGATAAGAAAATAGCTGCACTGTTTCAGACAACAAAAGAGTATTTCCAAAACCTCTTTGCTAGTAATGGGTAGAAATAATCCCTTTACTTTAGTTCTTTCAAAGGTGGGAATGGCCGATACATGCATATGTAGTATGGAATACATATGCATATGATACATTTATATGTAGTATGGAAACAATTTTTATTTCAATCTGACATGCTTAATTGTTCCAATAAATAGATTTTTTTACTCCTTCTAGCATACAAGGTATGGTAAGGCTGGGGGGAAAAGAAACTGTGCGTACATTTCATGGTCATTGAAATGACAGTACGTCACTGGACATACTATGTAACTGTGGGAAAATGTTTTATTACGTGAATGAGGTCTGCATGGCAGCTTGCGGTACGGAGTCAGCTCTCAGAGGAAAGACAGTAGGGGACCGAGTTGGATTGATGAATTCCACAGGGCTTGCTCGTGGTCCAGGAGAGTCTGTAAAAGATGTCCCAAATCACAACGCAGCCCCAGCCGCAGGAAGGGTGTGCTTGTGCTGCGCTAGGCAGTAACCCTCTACTTCCATATCTCTTTCCCACTCCAACATCCTTACTATTTTAGGTAATTATGTTCTAAATTTTCTTTTACGCAAATGTGGGTACATGTAAAAAAGCTAATGAATACACTGTTCTCCCTCAGCTTTCTCTCTGAGAGGAAAAATAATTCTAGGAACTAAACTTCTAATTTCAGGAGTGTACTACTTGATGTTTACTATCCTCCCTGCTAAGAATTCACTTCCGTGCACAGTGTAGCAAATGTTGCTCGATCTATTTTATATACAGCAGATGTTTGCTTTAAATGAGTGCAGTGCTGGTTAAAAATTACCCAGTTGATGGCATTAGAAACTGAAGTCTGATTTGTCATCAGAACAAGTAGCACGTAGGCACCTCCTCCCCTCCCGTCAACGTTAATAAATTTTTGTTCTGAACAAGGTTTGAACCAACGGGGGTTAAGAGGATGCTTCAAAATTACCTGTATAATTTTTGATAAAAATGCCTACTCTTTCTCTTAAGTTACTGATCTCTCCTGTCTTTGCTGCTATGCATCAATGTGGTGAACATAGGGTTTGCTTTGTATTCACACTGAATTCACACTGGTAACTCAGTGGTGAAAATTAGTTATCGAGGTTATCGAGCCATCAAGCTTCACCACAAATGAAAACCGTTGCTTAGAAAATTACAGTCTGGTTGCCACTATAATTGTAAGTTCTAAGGGAATACGAATTGATGCTGTGAAAGACGAAATCAGGACTCAATAGTTGGGATGACTATTAAACAGGTATCCTTTATTACAGCACAAACACATTTACTCATTCAGTCAGGTTTCATCATTAACAGTTTAAGAAGAAAAAGTATAGTGAAGTGAATTCTTACGCCTTATTCATTTAGGAAGTTGTACCAAGAAGAGAGGAACTGTCTGCAGATT
Source organism: Gallinago undulata (assembly GCA_026546715.1). NCBI lineage: Eukaryota > Metazoa > Chordata > Aves > Charadriiformes > Scolopacidae > Gallinago > Gallinago undulata. The sequence goes on along the minus strand of JAOTQQ010000001.1, from coordinate 79,135,900 downwards.
TCAGCCAGAATTCTGTTGTAACAAATACCAGACTAGCAGTAAGAAACGTAGTGGAACAAAGAAACACCTTTTCTGCTGTTAAGGATTTTTTATCCCCTTTGTTTCTGGGGGGTCTGCAGCCTTGGAGGTTCATTTATTCATCTGCAGCCCGAGAGCTTGAAATGTGATTGTGCCAGGAGTGGGAGAGGTGAGAAGAGAAGGAACATCAGGCAGGAGAATTGGACATCAGCAAAGCAGAGGGTTGTGTTAACCGGCAGATTTGGTTGTGGTTGCAGGTGAAAAATTAGGCGCAGAGGACTAAGTCAAGATGAAGGAACTAGGGAGAAGTTGGGGAAAAAAAGAGTTGTGGTGGAAGGGAAAACAGAGATGAACAAAGGGGAAGGCTCTGTACAGATGTTCTGCACTGTGGGGATGAGGATCATAGAAGTACCAATGACCAATAGGATGCTGTCCACAGTAATTGCTCTGCCACATTGAGACCCCAGCCAGGATTTCTGCTTGGTGCTAGGCTCTGCCAGGTGGCTCTGTGGTGGAGAGGGTTTTTTTTTTTTTCATGGCCCGGGCTTACAATGCAGATGTGCTCCAAGTGACCCAGGTGTTGGAAGAGAAAAGCCATATTTCCATGTGGCTTCAAAACTCCAAAGAAACAAAGCAATTCACTTGTTTGGGGGATTGGGTAGTTAAAGAATAATGCTTTAGTATTTATCCAGGAGTAAATACTGGGGGAAAAAAAAAAGCCAAAAAACCAGCTGCATGAACTTGGGCTTCTTCCCAAGTTTAGGACAATATATGCAATCACCAAGTAAATGCTGTTCTCCTGTTTTCCAAGCACTGAATGGATGAGCCTAGTAGAAAATTGCTTTCTGAGAAATCAGTGCTGTTTGATCAGTGGTAACTTGGTGTGATAGAGCACGGAGACTCATGACAGGGAGACTGTCTTCCTTTCTTTCTGATTTTCAAGGCTGTGTCTCAATCCATCACAGGAATTAATCTTTGTGTGCGCTCCTTCTCTGATCATTATATGAAAAGAAGCTCAAAATCTCTCAAACAAATGTGATATAGAAAGGATAACGTCTTTGGATTCTTTTTAAGGTCACATGCATTTAATTTTTATTTTTACTCTTTCATTTTAATATATTTTTCATCTTAGCCTTAAAACCAGATAAGTTTTTATATTATTTCTGGGACAGAGTTGTGATGCTACAGCACAGAGTTAATTCATATAGAGATGGGTAGTTTTAACCATTATAAATTCTTTACTGTTTTTGTTTATTCTGAAAGAGCAGAGATGTCAACATGAAAGAACAGAAACTGTGTTAAAATGTATGCATAAGGTAAATGCTAAACAGTTGCAGAAATATGTCTAATATTGTGCTTTAAATCTTAGCATGACATTTTTATGTGTTAAGTGATATGGAAATCAATTGATATAGATGCAATTAGGAACAGCGATTATGCTTTTAAAGTTGATTGAAATAGCTGTACTTAGTTGGCTAACCTTTTCTAAACTTGCATTGAACTTCCCAAAAGAATAACTTTTGAATTGTAAATATTAATTTACCAACCTGTGTATTGCCATCCTTCGAATTCTTTAGTGTTGTTTTTTAAATTTGTTGTGGGTTTTTTTTTTTTTAAATGAATTTATCATGGAAAACTTGGTTGAAAATGTATTGACACTGCAGATAAACGTGGCGATATCAATGTGTGGAAGTAACACAAGAATATTTACTTTTCTAGGCTTCACAGTATTTTTGTTTTGAAAAGGGTATTTTGGTTCTGCCCAAAAGTGGAGGTGCAGCTGTGCAGCTTTGCTTGCTGCCTGCAAAGCCCCACTGAGCAGCTGACATCCTTGTGCAGTACGGGAGAGCAGGCTGTAGGGTGAATCTGTGCTGGCTCTTGGGGTGGAAGAAGAAGTCATTGCAGCAATCAGGAGAACTCTTTCATTGTAAGAATGGTTTCCTCCATCCGTCTCTTGTTTTTTATTTGGTGGTTGTGGTTTTGTTCTTGGTTGTTTGGGGTTGTTTTTTTTTTTTGCTTCCGTGCATCCCTTTTCAGTTCTGGTCAATATGGTACAGTTGGGTGTTTACACCACACGTTATACTTCTCTATCACAGAGTATCAGCCTGACTTTCGGGCCCTGTATATTCTCTGAAAGATGCAATCTACTGTCAGATATAACAGAGAAGCACAGGTGTTGGTTATAGGCTCCCTCTGCCTTCATCCCTTGGTGCTGGGTGAAGGTAGAGCAGCAAGCAGGACTGTACCACATCTCCTCCCCACCTGCAGCCTCTCAGCAGGCAGCAGTAGCACCTTGTTGCCTACTATGATTAAATAGTTTGGGTTGGAGGGGATTTTAAAGAGCATTGAGTTCTGCCCCCCTGCCATGGACAAGGACACCTCCCACCAGACCAAATTGCTCAGAGCCCCATCCAGCCTGGCCTTGAGCCCCTCCAGGGATGGGGCATCCGTAACTTCCCAGGGCAACCTGTTCCAGTGCCTCACTGCTCTCAGGGTAAAGAATATCTTCCTAATATCTAATCTAAATCTCCCCTCTTTCAGTTTGAAACCATTACCCCTTGCCCTGTCACTATCACAATGCTAGGAAGGCAAACGTGGCACGAGCTCTTGCAGGAAAAGTGGTGGGGTTTTGTTTGGGTTCTTCCTCCAGGGGAAATACTCTACCAAATGCTTCCAGTAGTTTGGGGAATGTGGGTCCTGGGTGTAAACCTTTGCTACTTGTTTGGTTCCATATCCAGTATAAACTGTTGCCTGACACAAAGACAGAGTAGAGGGAGAGAGAGGAAAGAGGGTAGCTGGGAGGTGTTAGTATGGTGGCTATATATTTTTAAAATAATTTTAAAAATTTAAAAAAATTAAAAAAACAAACAAACCAACCCCCTACCATTACCAGGCCAAAAGAACCACAGGTCTCTCTGCTCTCCCTGGCAGCTGGTCCTCTGGTTGTCTACTTCCTATGCGTGGTCTAGCTGATTTTGACCAACATATTGCCAGCAAAGAATAGTAGGTCGATAAACAATATGAAAATAAATTATGTCAGATACCTGAAACAAGCTGCTAGTGAAGAACATGGGCTTTGGTTTTGGCAGTGTGGGAAATACACCGTGCAAAAATATTATTTAGTATAGATGGCCTATGGGAAGAAAAGCAGGATGCTTTGAATACGCTTTTCACACATATATTATATCCTCAGCTCATGTGTTGCTGTGTTTATAAATTCCATAGCAAAGTTCCTGCAGTATTGTAAGTAATAAAATAATCTTCTGAAACCACTTTACCTGGTTTTGTAGACAAATACCACTTAGCAAATACTGGCTGTACGTAGAATTCTCATCCCATCAAAATGTAAATTGCAGACTGATGTTACACAGGGAGCTATGTCACACCTTTTAAATGTAACAAAGAATATCAGTGGAAGGCAAAACCGTCAGGGACCAAAAAAAAAAAAAACACCCAAAAAAACCCGAGAAAACACGCTCTTTAAATTTGAAGAAGAACATATCTGACAGCTGAGTGAACAAAAAGAATAGGCATCAAAGACGTCTGCGCCTTGACAAATGTTGGGAGGAATCCCTCGCCTTTGTTTGGACTATCTGTAGATGCGAGTTCATTATCAAGCAGATCTGTGTGCGTGACTGCCTTTATTTTCAATAAAGTAACGCTCTTTTAGGGCTGTTAGTAAGTAATAACCTTGCCTGGGGAGGGATATAAGATGCGGTATTTTTGTAAATTACTTCCAAATTTCTTTTATTAATAAAAACCTTGTAGTTTGGCTCTTTTGAGGGTGGTTTTTTTACTGCTTTTTTGGTGGGGTGAGGTGGGGGAAGGCACTAAAGCTGACAGTTTACTAAAAACGATGATACATGGAATGGAACGCTATTAAGGAGATTATGTTATCTCCTAGGAACAGAGAATGCTGTGGTCAACGGGAAATCAATTTCCGAGGGTGCTACAGTAAATTTGTCTTGTAACTGGAAACTTTCTAATTGCTGCCCCAAGGGAACAGTAAGCTGAAAACCAGGCAGATGGTTTCTTCCCCATTTCCCTTACTCTTTGATTCCGTCTAAATTATTTCTAGCTTCCAAATAACTTTGTGTTTTAATGTCTGCAAATGTTTTAGCACTATCATAGTTGCTCTCGCATGTACAATAACTTTGCTGTTCAAAAGCCAGATGTTTTTCAGCAGGTTTTGGGGGAGATTTAAAGATTTAAATTTAAATCTTCAGATTGAGCCACTACTGCTAACTGTAGAGTTAGCAATTAGTATGAAGAAGAAGTTGGTTTTTATTCCATGCTATGCAGCATGAAGATTGTACCTTTTTTTTTTCTCTTTTTTTTTTTTTTCCTTCAAGCAAGGGCTCAAGGAGATGTTTTTTCTCCCTGTTCCATCAATTCATTGAGACTTTCATTACTCACGTCATCTGAAAAGCACTCTAGTGTCAAAGATATAGGCTAGTTTTTATGACTTATGATTTTATTTATGATTTATGGTTAAAATTCAATAGGATGGAAAGGCCTGGTGTAAATAGGTACTTTAGAAGAAAGGTGGAGCCCCATTTCCTTGTAACAGCTTTGGGAAATACTTGGTTGGGATGAAGTCTATGAAGATCAGAATTATAGAGCATTGGCTTTCTTTGTTCTTAAAGCTTGGTTGAGTGCAGGTGGTAGTCTATGAAAACAAAATTGGAAAACAGAAAAGCAAGTCACAAAGAACTTATTGTGTTCAAGTTCCAGCTTCAGCAAGGAGCAGAAAGGCCAGGTTGAAGTAGTTGAGTTGAAGGTTAAAAGGTAGGAGTACAAAAGTGAGCTGTAGGTTGAATTCGGAGCCCCTTGAAGACCTCTCCATATCACTACATTTACGTTACCTTTGTACAAGATGTAAATGTTTTGGTTAGGAAAAAAAGTTGGGGGAAAAATTGTTCAGATAAGATAGAAAAAGTCAGCTTTCCTTTTTTTTTTTTTGCTTCAAAACATTTTTAAATTTTGTTTATTCAAAGTAGATACTTATATACCCTTTACTCCTGACCATCACAGGGACACGTGATCAGATAATATGCCAAGTACTTATGAGCAAACTATGTCAATTACTAAATCACCTACAATACCTGCAACAAATCAGTTGCTTAAAAACCACGCATTATCACACTAGTTGCTAATAGTTAATTTTATAAATGTTGAATACCACTCAGAATAATAGTAAACAAATAAATTACGATTGGAATATAAATCACTAAGTATTTTTTTTAAATCATAATTTAAAAACAACAATGGAGTTATCATTTTGAATACCGTGTGGTAAAATTAACATTAACTGAAATATATCAGGCCCCAAATTGCTTTCATTTTTTAAAGAAAACTGTTGCTCAGTGAGAAATTGTGTAATTTTCTCTTTTGAACTTAATGGGACTCTTCTTTCTGTGTGCTTTTAGATTTAGAGTTTACTGTAAATGGAGATAATTATTTTCAACAAGAAACGAGTAAAATTGTTATAAAATAGTTGGTAACAGTTTGAAAATCTTCATAGTCGTAGAACTGCTTTTATATTTTATCTGCAGTGCAGCAAGTTATGGAAATGCATGGTTGCTAGTGGTGATAATTACTATTACATTATACATTACTGCTACGTTAATACCAGAGCTGTGAAATGTTTTGAAAAATTTGTGGAAAACCTTCATTATCCATCAGAAGCGCTTTAAAATATTATGATGGCTAGCAGGTGCTTGTTTTACTGTATGTAATACCTGGGAGCTGGAGTCATATCCTAGGATGCAAATTTGTTTTGCCTGTAGAAGCTGAAACCCAAAGGAGTAAGACTTTGCATGAGCTGGTTAGAGCCTGGCTCTAGTTCTCACACCTAATACCTGTGGTCACTCTTAACGACTAATCCCTCCTCAGCAAAATGGGTAAA
>JAOTQQ010000001.1:79113366-79129874 GCA_026546715.1 Gallinago undulata | reverse complement strand
GAGCCTGGCTCTAGTTCTCACACCTAATACCTGTGGTCACTCTTAACGACTAATCCCTCCTCAGCAAAATGGGTAAACGTCTGCTTAAGGTTTAGGAGATGTTGATGTGCATTTTATTTCTAGAAAACTGCTTTTACATATCCCTTCTCTGGTTTTAAAAAAAATAATAATAAATGGATGATATCTAGCTTTCATACTTGTAGGTCTGGAATAAACCTATTTATCTTACTTAAGCTTCGGGACGTGCAGGGTGGGCAGCAGAAAGCAGGAACACTGTCTGGTCCTGTTTGGGTTTGGTCCAAAGTAATTTCCCAGTTTCGGTACTTTGAAGTAGCAATACCATATCTAACCTTTTGGCAGAGAATATGCTTGTATATGCCTTTTCTCAAGAACCATGCCAAAAATGTCCCTGTTTTGTTTTGTGGGTTTTTTTGTGTTTTGTTTTTTTTATTATTATTATTATTTAGCATCCTTCAATGAAACCAAACTGGTATGAAGCAGGGGTTTTAAATTAAATTAAAAGGCGAGTATGAAAAGCTCAGTTTCTTTCTCACCTGTTTCTGCTTGGAGCAGCTGCTTGGGGAAACACATCTTCTAATTTGTATTCTTCACTCCTGATGCTCGCTTTGGGTGTGTTAGTATTCTGTTTACAAAGCACTCTGCAGAGTGACAAAAAGCAGTGATTATGCCCAGGAAGTGCTGTTTTTTCCGTTTTTTTATATGTTAATGTTCACTTGAAATTTTCATGAAGCTCTTTCATGTGAAATGCAGTGTATAAAATGTTTCCTGTAATAAAACTTAAAACTGCTATGGAATAAGTGAGTTTGTTGTGACGGCATATGTTCTTCATCAGAGAAATAAAATTAAGGAAAAAGTAAGAAGGTATAGGTTATTTCTGGAAGGGAATTAATCTGCAATTCTGATGTTTATAAATGAAAATGTGTAACATGTAAGTATTTTTAAAAAAAATCGCTTCCCCCCTCCAAAAAAAAAAATCAGATCAGTCTGTTGTTATTATTATATGTAGCTTTTCTTTTTTGGACTGCTGTTTTAAAATGCTTCTATGGTACGCTTATGTTGTAAGAATATAGTGCCCAAATGCAGATGTTCCTTAACAACAATTGGGCAGTAAGAGTTTAGAGGTTGATGGTGATGGTTGTTTTCTTTTTATATCTGTATAGTATGGAAAAGATGCCACATTGTGATGACAGCTACTATTGTTTATTTTTGTAGGGTTGACCCAAGGACCGTTTCTTCCTGCAAGAATCAATTATCAAGATCTGCATAGACTTGTTCTTAAGGGGAAACATGTCTGAGATTGACTATGAGAAGTTAGCTGAAATAGGTAAATGTTTTTTATTATACTTCAAATGGCATCTGTGTAGAGTTACAGGTGATTAAATAGAGCATCCTCAGTAAGTGAGAGGCTTTGCCAGCATCTTGTAATACTTTTTGGAGCAATCCAATATGAGTTACAGCCACTGTACTGATGTGTACCCTATTAAAGCCATTAGGGTTGAAGGTTAGTTTAATACATGCAGCTTTTATGAGTTATTGGTAGATGTTCCTAGTGCAATTCTAGGCTATTGGAATATCACCATCATCACATATTGTGGCACAAATGGGAGTCATTACTCCAAAGAGACAAGTATTGAATGAACATAAAGATTGCTGCATTGCATGTTATCTCCAAAGATGTTAGTCGCACTGAGCAATATGACCACGGCATGAGGGGACTCATCATTTTGGAAGATCAGTGTTACATTTTTTTTTCCTTGAGTTTTTGAGGATGCCAGGCTGAACGCCAGAGCAAGAGTCTTCCAGAGCTTTCCCCCCATGCCTCCTGCCTCAACCTCCCTTTCCCTGACCCTCACCTGAGCTTTGATTTCTCCATATCGTGACTTCCAGCAGCAGCAGGCTGGTTCTCTTTTTTTTTGTGTGAGTAGTAACAGAGGATTCTCTGCTGTGGCTCATGGAGCAGGGCAATAAAGTCCTCTATCATTTGCAGGAGAAAAATGGAGCTGAGGCTTCCCTCCATTTGGAACAATGAGTCTTCTTTTCCTTTTGTGTTTATTATGAAGCATCTCTTGAGCTGTAGTCCTCAGAGTTTAAGAAAAAAAGAAAATACAAAGGATTATTTTATTGGATTAGGGCTAACTAGCTTTCCAGTAGATGTTTGGACTTCAGTACTCATGAATAACTGCAGTAGAGCTGTGTGTACTTACTTTGCTTCTCTAGTTCTTTGTTACATTTCAAAACAAGACAGCTTGATATCTATGCTTGGTTTACAGATCCTTACCCTTGCTTTTTGAAAATGTGTCTATTTTTATGCATAGTACAAAATAATTTTTTTACGGAAGAAGTTGGTCTCTGCCTCTCTGTAATAAAGCCTGTGGTTAACATATTTGTTGTTTCTATTGTGTCTAACTTCAACATATATTTAACTTTTAATAAAGCCTGTTAAGTTTCAGTGGATTCTGGTAAATGGTTCACAGCTCCTGCTCTCTGTCCCCACAGACTTGCATTTTCTATTTCTTTTTCTCTCTCCTCTTTGCAAATTTTGTTACTTTAGGTGGTTACAGTGCTCAGACCTGGAAAAAAAAAACAAACAAACCCAAAACAAACCTGCTAAACAAAATAGCATTTATCTTGTTCTGACTTAAATATATAAAAAAGGAAAAAAATGTGAAATTTATATACTGCATTATGTTTGCTTTATTCTGGCTCTTTGAATAAAAACATTCTTTAAAGTGAAAGAATACTTTTCCAGATAAGATTAGTGTAGCTTTTTGTGTATGTTACTCTTTTAAGGGGTAGATAAATACATATTTGGAGATGATAATAAGAATTTCAAATTTTAAAACTTTTGTATGAGGAGTACTCTAACGGTGTATGTCTAAAAGCAGGTATATTACTATTATTTTTCCTGTAGGACTGCTGATTTATTTTCTGAGGAGGCTTTAGTATGAATTCAGACATAAAGAAATGTAAAAGTGCTACACGTGTTCCTGACTTCTCTTTGTCTTTGAGAAACCCAGCCACTAGTGCCATTTTTCATCCTCATGAAATGCATTTTTGGTACAAATCATGTTAAAAATAAAAATGAGACGATAAAGCTTTCATGTGGTTGTTTATAGATGGAAAGATACTGTGTAACTGTGAGTAGGAAGCACTGAGAAATATTTAGTAAGAGTTGTTCTCTAACACTTATTAGCTACTGGAACATAAATCTGCCTGAAATCAATACTTAATATATTCTCTCCGATCTACTGTGTCTTGCGTGATGGTCAAGGCATATGAAAAACGCAGATGATCAGAAGGCAAAATAATCTTGAAGTACTTTTTAAAGTGGCACTAATAATGTTATGTATAAAACTGTTAATTCTACCTTATTAAAACTTGCAGGATAAGAGATGGATCATGTACAGGGGGTGCTGCACCTTCTCAGAATGTTAATTTTTCTCTCTATGTGTGCCTTTTCTTCTCTTAAGCCACCAAGACACCTGTGTGTTAACGTGTCAATAGAATGGTGTTCCAGTCACTTTCTATGCAAAGTATTGGGTCTGCTCTCAGAGAGCATTCACACGGGGTGTTAATGTGGAGCAGCTGTCAACGTGCGTGTCAGCGCACTGAAACTTGGATTTCTCCATTTGGGCAACCTTGAAATACAAGAATATGTGGATGGATGCAACAAGCAGCTTGTGAGAGTGTAGGAAATGATGAGACAACACCAGCAGCTGTGAATAGAAAGGTCACAACATGCCAGGTGTCCAGTCATTGTGGAGATTTTTTGTGAACATCACAGTAGATATTAATCTTAAGGAGGATGTGAAGGTAGCTTTAAGGTATTGCAGGGTTGCTATTCCCACATGTGAGAAATGATAAAGAAGAAGAAACTGATGTGAAACCGCAACAAATGGTAATAAAGGCCTGTGTGTTTGTTAAACTAGGTTACAATTCAACCCATCAATAATGTATTGGATGCAAAACTTTCTTTGTTCATTAACACTTAAGCATTCTTGCTTTCTCCTTCAGAATTGCAGAAAGATGAAGCAGAAGATATGCAGTCAGAACAGGAAGAAACAATTATGCCTCCACCACTTGAAGATCCTGAGCTTAATATCAATCACCCCTACTATGATGTTGCGAGACATGGCATCATTCAGTTAGCAGGTGTGTTTGGAAAATACTTTGGCTTTACCTTACTACAACCCTTAGCACATTTTTCTTACTGTACTCCTCAAGATGATGCATAGGAATCATGTTGATGCTTTCGGCCTTCATCCTGAAAAGCAGCTGAATGGCAATATGTGAACTCAGTGCTTTTCTTCAGATAAATTATGAGCCAAATATTTGAGCTTAATCTTGCTTTAAAATATAACTGTAGCAATATATTATTATCTAATGCCTAACTGGGGCTGTAACAGATCTGTACTTTATTCGTGATAAGCTATTTTGTTTTCTGAATAACCTGAAGTGTTGCGTAGCCACACAATCATTTTTCTAGTCTGCCCTGGAAAGGGTGTGCAGCTGAAGAGAGATGGATTACTGTGTTAATACTAATAAAACTTAGAAAGGAAACTGTTGACATAAATGTTTATCACCTGACTTCCTGTTGTGACATGGAGAGAAGCTATGGGTACGTAGCATATTTGAATATTGAATCATTTAATGTTTACAGTTATTTATTTTTAGAACATTCTGGCAACGTATAAGACATGAAGGCATATTTATCATATAAAAGCACCTCTTTAAAGTATGCATTGCATATTCCTTTTGGATTTAATGTGCTTGTTAAAATAGCATTAATAATCACAATCCTGAACTAAAGAATCATATACAACAAAAAAGAAATAGCAGTATTTAACGCTGTGCATCCTAATGAAGTGTAAGATTGTGTTGTGTTGTGCACACCTTTTTGCCTCACACTCTAGTGAGCCTAGGTTATGTTTTTTCAGGAACATGATGTGAGTTCATAATTTTCCTCAAAAATCATATATAGGTTATAACCTGAGTTGGTTATACATAGGTACCTTCCTGAATTCAAGCCATAAACAGGATGTCGTCCAGATGAATGTCAACTTTAGGAAAACCAGTCTTCTAGTGAGGTGTCATTGACTAGTGCAATGAAATCTGTGGTATTTGACTTTGGACTTATAGTGGGAGGAGAATTTTACCTGTAGTAACTTCTCTTCTTGACCCTAGTTATACACAGAATAATAACCTTTTACTTTCTTTGAAACTACCCCCCCAACATAAGACTCAAATCCATAAACAAGGAAGTACCAGATCCACGTTCTTGTGATTCAAAAGCTACTACCCACTAGGGTGTTTTTCACTCAAGCACCAATTTGGGGATGGGGAAAATGCCAAGATATTGAAGTTATTAATGAAACCATTGAGATCAAACTGACAAAGTGTGAAATAGACATGTTAACAGACACAGTGGATGCACCAGAGTCAACATAATTGTCCACCTAAGAACCTCTTCCATCTGCTGTAGTAGGCGGTGCTACATGATAACACTCAAAAAGAGAACTTGCTCCCTATCAGCGTTTGCTTGAAGTCAACACGTTAGGTATCCTGGTTTAAATTCACTGGAGCAAGTGGAGGTATTCACAAGATGGATCTTGGCTTAACTGTTGGATTATCTCTGCTGGTTTTGTCCTTAATACTGCGGTACTTTGTAGGGAAAAAAGTCCCCTAGCCATTGTTTAAGTTAAAAAAAGTTAATTTAGCTGTCATTTCAATCGCAAATATATGATGGGGTTTTGGAAGTTTACTGGACAATTTAAATGCAAAGCACAAACCAGGAGCTATGCTTCAGAATGTAGTCTGCACCCTCTAAAACAGCTCTGGTGGTGGGATGTAAGAGGAGAACGCAGAAGTGTGCATATGAATGCAGAACACGGGGAAGGTGACATATGATGGGAAGACATCTTCACCTCCACAAAACGAGCCCTCCCTGTCCCCAGTGTTAACTGGTGGGGAGTCAGGTTTGAACGTTTTCTGGATTCAGATTGAAGTGCAGAAAGGATAAGCTTCTCAGGTCTCCTTCCCATCTTGGGAAAGGCCAGTCCCTTTTGAACAAATTCTAAAATGATCTATACCTAGCTTATAATGGCTTTGATAGCCTCTTTGAATATGACAAAGTAGAATTTAAGTGTTTGGAATGGCTGTTTTTAAGCAATTCTGAAAGCTGTTCCTTCAACTTTCATTCTGTGATTGAAAGACAATGAGATGTATTGTTTGAAATGATTAAAAAAAAGAAATAATTTAGGTGAAAATATTTGCAGTAATTTATCCATCTTTTACAGTGGTCTAGTTTCCAACAGTTAATTTAATAAAGTCTAAAATTCCTTCTTGCTTCTCATGAATTAAAATGACTTGTACCTGCTTTCCATAACAATAGCTTTGACTGCATGCAAAGGAGATTTTTTGAATTGTATTCATACTCTTAAAAAAGAGTAGGGGACGTTTTAAAAAGATGTAAGCTTTAATAATTGTTTATTAATTGCTGACTGTTTTCTATCACCAATTCCAATGTGCAGCTGACTTCCCTAAGCTGACTTCTCTTTGTGGTAAAAAGGAAGGGCCATTTGATCATATACCATGCATCAAGCTCCCTTATTTTCTGAGGTTTGTTTCTGTAATATGATTGTTGGCAACTTTTGCTGGCACCATTTTTTCAGTATGTGCTTACTTAGTAGGACTGTGTCTTTGATGCTTGTGTTTTCATTAACTGCCTGTGACATCCTTTTATGTACTAGACAAAAATTTTTAATGGAATCAAAGTCCATCGTTGTTTTAAATCTATAGTTCCCTTCATAGCCTTTTATTGCTTTTCTTGTTATGTTTAAAGATTACAGGTTTTTAGCCTGGGACTTTCTAGAGACTAACCATATTTTTCTTCATGAGCCAGTTGATTTCATGCCTGTTTCTGGTTTTGAACCAGTGCATTAGATACTGATTAGAGTAGTATTATGTAGATCAGACTGTGAAAGGTAAAGTTGTAATTTAGTTTTTGTAACATGTAAGGAGGAACTGTAATGAATTACCTAATAAGCCTAAAACACAAGTCCTTAATAATTTTCAGTCCATCTCAGTGACAGCCTTGCTACTTCCTTGTAATACCTTCTGGAGCAGATCTCTGGTCTGTAAATTGCAATGCCACAGGAAAGAAATGGGTTTGAAGATTTTTTTTTCTTAATTTTTTTTCCCCTGAAGTTAAAGTATTTCATGAGCATTCTTCAGGGAAAAATAACAAATCAACTGGAGACACTTAAGTCTTGGGCATTTTTCAAGAAGGAAGCTGAAGGTTCTGGTTTGTCTCCTAACCATTTGGGTGGTGTTGCTTTCTTTCTCAGTTGCTTTGAGAGGAGATCCCAAATAAAGGTTGACAGCAATAAAAACTATTTCCTGCTCTAGTGAAGATGGAAGTTGCCTGAGTGATAGAAATATGGATTCAAATCCTTTAGGCTGGAATTGAACATGGATTTTTCCAAATTCTGCACCAGTTTTCCTCTTGCTTCTTTCTCCAACTATTTTCTTAGAACATGAAAGGAAATAATTCCTTATTTACTGTATTCCTCGCTTTGAACATTAGGCTGTAAGTTACAGTCTCTTTTTTAAAGACAAAACAGAGTTAATTATATCAAAATATATGGACGTGCGTTCTTGTTGAATCTGAGAAAATGTAAGGGCTCTGCTTTAGACATCTTTTAGTAGAGCAACGGGCTTACTAAAATAAATGATGGCTTGACATGCCAAATTTAAATGTGAACGCAAACTCAATTTTAGGTTTGGGTGTCCTGACAACATAGCACAAGTCACTCTACACCCAAATATGCAAAAAGGGAACTTTGTGAAACTTTGTGGAATTTAGAGTTGACGTTGTTCTCCTAATTTCATTAGGAGGATGAACATTCCAATGGATATTTTAATACTCCATCTTTGAGCTGGCTAATATCTGTTGTAAGGTATTTTGATAGGATCAGCTGAGGTGATCAACGCCAGGAGAAAGACGACTCAAATTTCTACAGCTAAAGGTATAACCTTCTCCTGCTAAAGTTGAGACTCAGCTGTGTTATCTTGGCTGTATATTTGTTAACTGACTAAAAGTTTGCCTTTCTGGATGGGCAGAGACCCATAGCGGGCTCGGTGTGGGTGTATTTACTGTCCGTTACTCAGCCGAGGCAAAACACAGAAGTTTCATGGCAGCTTTTTAGCAACCCCATATTTCTCTGAGACACAGAGAGTAGGAGGAGGCTTGGAAGCACAGTTTTTCTGGACATTTAATGTAGTGTAATTGAGGTTTAGGCTCATTTTCTGTAGCTTAAATTCTACGTAAGCAAATGTTTTCACTGTTGTGGCAAGTCCCCTGGATTTTTACCCTGCTTCAACTCCCATTGAAACCAATGGCAAAGCTCCTGCTGCCTTTAGGATCTTGCTTGGCTCTAATGGGATAATGACAAGCTTGAGTGAAGTAAGATGATGTTTCACTTTTTACTTATAAAATAGTAATCTTTAGTATCATCAGAACAAAAGCGCTTAAAAAGTCGTTCTAAAATTACAGCATTCAAAAGATCTCATTTGCAAATTGGAATGAGCTGTGTCATTAGAAAAAAAAAATCACTTGCAAGAAGCAGTTAGGAAGTGCTGTGCCGTGCAAAATCTTAATTAAAAAATAGAACAATCCCCTTTCCCACTTGCACTTCCCTGTCTTTTGCTGTAACATTTTTTTTTTTCCTACTGCAAAGTTTGATATCAATAGCAACGTATGATTCATGTCTGTTCCAGTGAAATCCAGACAAAAGAAAACCAAACCCAGCAGATGGCTTGTATTTTATTGTGCATAAATCTCCTTCTGGACAGCGTGCTCTACACACCCCTCTCTGCTCACTGGGCACAGAGGAGGTGGCTGGAGTTGCCGTGCTGTGCTCCGCAGCCGGCACAGCTCAGAGATAATCCTGGGGCTGCCCAGGAACGCGTGGAGATATCAAGTGCCAGATCCAAAGGCAGGAGCCTCCTACCCATGGGCGAACAAGACCTTTGCTCTCTGAGCCAGTGACTTTTTAAAAGGCATAGGTAGGTGGCTAGAGGGGTGTGAGTGCCCAAGCAAGTTAAGGTGCTCGATCTCTGGGAATGCTTCCGAAGTATCTGGAGCTCAAAACCAGTGCAGAAAGATAAGGGGGAGAGCACATTTTTGCAGGGATGGTAAAACGGGTTATCAGCTTTCATCTAAAAGTGTTTGGTGACATCAAGTAGGTTAATACAAAGCTATACTTTTGATCTGGAAGTAAACCACGAAGGATTAAAGCTGATGTTGTACTTCTTTTTTGCTTTGTCCCCTGTAGAAACTGAGACATCTTTCAGTTCTAACTTGTTAAAGTCCGAGTAGTAGGGAAATACAGGTTTTGCGGGATAAAAATATACTCTGTTCTGATTTAAAATCTGCATACTTGAAATTACACTTTGAATGTGCAGCTAACTGCTGCTCCCCACCGTAACCTTTCAAACTGCACTTCCACATGTTTGGGTAACAATTCTATCCTCAAGGCTGTGGGATTCAAACTGTATTGGACTGGGAAGCAAATGGGAAGTCACAGCCCTCCTGGTGGAAGGCAAGGGAAGCCCGCTGATCAAAGCTTTGGGTGATCATGTTAAAGTGTGATGCTCTTCAAAACGTTACTGATGCCTGTGAAGAAAGGACAGCCTCTTTCCTTTTATTAACTCCCATCACTAATGGGAATCTGGCACTGCTTTATTTAGTTTTTAATACAGTTGCAGTTCTCAGTTCCCTTTTCTGGTTTGTTCTTGTTGCCTGTGTGGGCACTACGGGGTGGGAGAATGAGGTGATCTGCTCTGCTGGTAATTTTGAGAAAGTTTCTCTGCCTCAGTTTTCCCATTCTTGAAACTGGGAGACTTGGCAATTATGTTTGTGTTATGTTCTAAATATATCTGTTTGCAGTCTTTTTAAAGCTGGTTATTTTTTTTCTGCCTTTTAATTCAAGCTGTTAAATGTGACCAAGACTAACAATTAGTGACTCATTTAGTAATTTAACTGGAAACCTTTCATAGATTTATTTTACTCATAAAAATGATTGTCTCTAAGAAATAAAATATTCTATAGTGCATTGTAACACAGGCGTTTTTTCACAAGTCATGATTTAGAGAACAGTCTTTTATTAATGTTTTAATTTAATTTTAGTACATCATTCATATTAATGCATGTCACATTGTAATGCCTTTATAAGTACTCTGAGAATATGAATTAAGACACTTAATTTCAGGAAATAAATTATCATCTGTTTAAGAACAATATGCAGACATACCTGAGTGCATGTAATTGTGTTGTTGTGCATATTCTTCTTTTAGTGGTGCTCAAGCACCTTATTTAACCCAGGAGTCAGAATTTATTTTTAATGTGGGAAGGGACACCAGGCCTTGTGGAATGAAAAATTAACTTTGAGGAAGGTAATAAAAATAAGCAGTCAGACAAAAAAGGAGAGGAAGAAAGAACCAGCCAGTAGAGAAAGCTATGTATTGGAAATCAAAACTACAGGACTAAAGTGGTAATTATCAAAATTCAAACTGAGTTAGATCTTTAAAGGATGTTAAAGCAAATAGCAAAAGTTTCTTTGGCTGTATAAATACCAAAAAAAAGAAAAGCAGAAGTTATCTTCTGTGCCATAAGAGTGAGGTGGCCATCAGAGATAATCCAGCTATAGCTGTCAAACTGAATTAGTATTTTTTTATCTCAGTTTTCAGTAAAGACAATGATGTTGGTATTATTAGGAAATATTTTTGAGTCTTGTATGTGATGTTCATCTGCAATTTATGATCGAACTCGTCAACCGTGTTTAGGGAAGATGCACTGAGATTGGAGCAGGGTAGAGAATAGCTAGGGTGGGGAAGAGACAGAAGATCTAACTTGTTGACAAGCAATAAAATACAGGCTGGGAGGAGATAACGTTTATTGTCTCGAGAGTCATTCAGGATGGTAAACAGTACTGAAGGATCTGTGCTGCTTCAGCTGAGTGGTGTCATTGTCACACAAACAAATTTGGGATGAACTTGCTATGACTTTAGGACTGGAATTGGGAAAGCAGGTTGCTAGTTGTCAAAGCAATGAGCAGGTGGAGCAAGAAATAGAAAAAGCTAACTGTTTTTTAAGATAGAGCTCAACAAATCAATTGAAGGATTATGTAGTACAGTTCCTGGTAATAACACAGGCTTGGAACTGATAATGCAGAAGATGTTTCCCAGTCCATGTTCATATGTGAAAAATCATTAAGCATTAATCTCCCTTTTACCGTCCCAATTCTCTTTCTGCACCTAAAATAGAATGGGTGCCTTCGTGACCTCTGTTCAGCACAACTAGGTAGGAACTGGACAAAACAGGTACAGGATTATTTTTTTTAAGTGTGGAATCTGTCAGGTGAGGACAGCCGCCTCTTCCCGAGTTCAGTGAAGGAAAGCATATTACTGTTAGTGGTGGGTTTTCATGAAAAGTGCATGTTTGCAAAGCTGGGAAGTGTTCTGTTTGCTCAGTTCAAGTAATTAGAATCAACATCAGTAATAACAATTAGAAGTGGTCTGAAGCTGTTCTACCCAGTTTTCATAGAAATACTCATATGGTGTTATTTATTCATTAAGTGATTCTGTTACTGATTTAACATTCTCCATTTACTACTTTTTAAAATTTGTTTATTCATTACAGCTACTTAATTAGCAGTGGAAGGGGAACAGCAGTATTATAAAGAGTTTCTAAAAAACCCCAATTCTTACCTTTATTGTGCTCTTTCTGATATCAAGACCAAACTTTGATGGGTTTGTGGCAATAGAAGCAAGTATTAAATATCATTTAGCTTTAACATTGAAATTAGGTTTAATATTGACTGACAACAGCTAAAATATGAATTCACTCTGAACATTTTTCTGGGATGTTTCTGTATTGCATTAAAAGGAATAATATCTTTCATGTAGGAAGTTAAAACCTAAACACCTCTCAGTCTTCAGTGCTGAGTTACCTTCATTATGAGCGTGAATCTTCACCTGGATTCCTAGATAGTGGAATGGGAGTGGGGTGGGCATGGCATAAACACCAACCTTGTCCGTACAGATGGCATGAGTGACAGTGTCATGAGTCAAAGAGTAAATGAACTTGAATATATGCTTTGTCAGAGGAACGAAGGGGTGGACACTGAGGGATCTTCAGGTTATGAAAATCATACTTGCATGCCTTGCTTGTTGATTTTTTTTTTTTTTAATGTGATCTGAATGTAGGACTGCTTCTGGAAAAGTGTATCTAAGAAAGTTTACATTGGTTAAAAAAATGTGACTGAGATGTGTGACAAAGCAAATGCGCAAAGTGCTTGTAGGCAGAGTTGTAGTCTGCTGCACTCCCCAAATAAAACATGAAGTTTGAAAACAGGTCACTTCTCAAGACTTCTGGGGAGAGCAGGCCTGTTTTCTTCCATGATTGAGTGCTGCAGGAGGACTTGCATGTTCCCTTTCAGGAGCTGAGCACCACCAACCACATTTGAATGTGAGTTTCTCGGCTTAGCTTCCTCACTTGCCCAGCAACTGCTTCATGTCACTGCAGCAGTGACCAAATGGCTTTCTGTAGTCAACACAGTGATTTGGCAGTGAAGTTTCACAGTGTATTTGAGTAATGATGGGGAAGTAGAGTTAGCCTTGAATATGAGAAGATACGAGCCATTCCTTCAGATCATTGAGGTCCCAATGCGTAAATAAATGAGCGTTGTCTTTACTAACTGTTTTGTTCACTAGGTGATGACAATTCTGGAAGGAAGGTGATTACCTTCTTTTGCTGCCGTATGCCCCCCTCCCATCAACTCAATCACACCAGATTGCTGGAGTAAGTTTCTCTCAGTCTCCTGCATGGACTACTTTATATTTTATATGTGAACTTCTCTTAGCTTGTTTCCAGGTGAATGAGCTTTCAGGAGCGAGAAGCCGGGTGGCAGGGAATGAGATTAAAAAAGGATGCAAGACCTATTAGTGTTAATAATGAGTAAATGAGATGTGGATGGAACTGCCAAAGTTACTTCACTCAGAATCTTGACTAGAAGAAACAATTTCTGTGTACTGAAATTAACTTCTTGTCTTGATTTTATTAACATGTTCTGATAGCATTTAAAAAATCAAATTTATGAGGAAGACCAATGAAAGAGAAATTCTAGTATTTTAGCGCTCTGTACACATGTTCTCATGAATAGCAGTGTTTGCCTTAATTTGCTATACTTTATCTCCTAAATCACTTAACAGGAGCTTTGTTTTGCTATTTACATTTTAGTGGTTTTCCTCTTTTATAAAAAAGATCTGTATTACGTATGCAGTGGATTATGCTTAACCTTTTAATATGTATCTCTCTTTGTAATGTTTGAGCTTTGAGTTAAAAGAGATTGTGAATGTATAAAATCACAACATTGTTCTTTACAAACTTGCTGCAGCAAGGTGCCAGCACGTGTGTCTGCCTTGTAGTTTTCCAATACAAAGAACTCCGTTCCGCCGTGACAGTCCTGTTCTTATTAAGCATTTTAAACCTATTTGGATTTGTTGTACAACCTCCATTGCCAAAATGTTTAAGCACCTTTCAAACGTCAGTTCCTCCCACCTTTGGAAAGAACCGAAGTGCTGTTATCTCAACTTTTCAGAAACAGAGAGGGATTAGAAGGCAGATTATTTAAGAGATGTGTTAGAGACTGTGTTGCTTTATTTGTACGCTCTTCACGCCTTGGGTATTTCCACAGCCCTAAGCCAGAGATTCCTGCGTAGCATAGAGGGAGCATTAGCACCTTGGAGGAAGAGCCACACCAGTCATTACTAGGAAGTGCCAAAAAAGGAGTGTGACAAACCATGTTGCTACCAGGTGTAAGAACCTTTCCTCAGTTCTACGAGGAGGGACCTTCATGAAAGTAGGATTTCCAGCCTTTACGCTCTCCTGGACTTGAACACTTAGGTGTTTTCCTGTGTCCGAGCCCACATCAAATTCACATGGAATGTCTGTGCTAGGAGATAACTGGAGACAGAGATATGAATGTGAAGCTAGCAACATGACTATCAGGTGATCTGCTTTTGGGTAGTTAAATCCAGATGTTGAATTTTGAGAAAAACTGCAGAGTAAGCCTGGATTGGTAGGTGTTTTATGATGAAAGTACTTAAATAATTGATTCAGTAAAGCTTTTGTAATGTCCCTGCAATTCTGTTACAGCCTTGGAACAGGTAATCAACTGTGCAAAAATACTGGTTATTTTATGCCCACAAAATCTTCAATTATTTTTCTAAGTACAAGCTTTCCTGTATGCAATGTGCCAAGGAATTTACATGGCGTAAAATAAAACACGAGGCACTTTGTATGTAAGAATATCTGTTTAGATATAACTTAATTTCAAACTCTTTAAAAAAAAAAAGATCTTGAATGACTGTTACTACTACTTCTTCATTAAAATAGTGTTAATTCTTAAGGCAGGGATCAAAACAGCTTTATATCAATTGCAGTGGCAGTCCTTGTCCCAGGCTATTTGCAGGCTAAGAGTTACAGTATGCTGAGGGACTAAGGAGATAAATGAGACTCTGGGAGTACAGTATAAGAGTGAGGATATGGGCTTTTCCATGAAAATGTGGTAGTCAGAGTGCCCTTGATACTTGCAGATAGCCACAGCCTAATAAATGGCACGCGGAACTATCTGTTTCATTAAATGAAAATCGCTTACGTACAATTAAGAGCAATAGCTGGGGCTCTGTTGCAGAGTAATAAGATAGCATTGAGAATGACATGAGAAAGTTGAAATCTGACACAGCAAGAGATGAGGCCAGATTGTACTCCTACATCATTGCTTTATTTGAATCATTGAGCTGTGTAATAGGGCATATAGTGTTCTCAATTGTAGGAGAAAGGGAAGACAAAAGCATCTTAAACTATACCATAAAAGGATGAACACACAGAAATCTGCTTATAAAACATGCAATATTATTTCAAGATGGGGTAAATAGTGTAGTTCTTTAAATTAGTTTTAAGGGAAATGATCTATGAATGCAGTCCCCACAATACAAACAGGAGTGGCAAATATATTCAAAAAACAGTTTATAGTAACAAGTTGTAATTGGCAGTAATTAAGGCTAATGGATTTTTCAAGAATTTAAAAAAAAATTAAATTGAAGGGAAACCCCAAGATTTATTTTTTATTATTTTGAAAAGTCAAAATGACAGTGTTTGCTTGGCTAAAAGGAAGGATTTTACAAAGACCAGAAGAAAGCAGAATAGAAGTTACTGTCAGTTAAAATGCATCTTTTTAAAAAATTCTTGGAAAACACAGTCTTATATTGTTTTAATCATGGAATCATAGAATGGTTTGGATTGGAAGGGACCTTAAAGATCATTGAGTTCCAACCCCCCTGCCCTGGGCAGGGACACCTCCCACCAGACCAGGTTGCTCAAAGCCCCATCCAGCACTATATGAGCACTATAGTTTTTTAAAGTAAATGTGTTCTTTCAAATTTCAGGCTTTGCAGTGATGTGGAATTATTGGCAGTGCTGCTGCTAGAGGAAGATGAACTTGTTAGATAAATACATCAAAGTAAATGTAAATTTGCAGTCACTAGTGTTCTGTGCAAAAATAACACATTTTGTTTCTCATTTACTGCTTTAAAATCCTCCTCCATTAAACTGTCTGAAAACTAAAATGTTGTCTTTATCCTCAGGTATTTAAAGTATACTCTGGACCAGTACGTAGAGAACGATTATACGATTGTCTACTTTCACTATGGCCTGAAGAGTTTGAATAAACCATCTCTGAAATGGTTACAAACAGCCTACAAAGAATTTGACAGGAAGTATGTCTCCAAAATATTCGGTACACTCTTTGGGTTGTGTAATGTCTGTAACTAATTCCCGTGAAGGAAGCCTGTCTTTCCTGATCTGTCTGCAACTGACTGAGCTCATTTTGCCATTGCAAATTCCTGTAATGACATTGTGGCTGTTAGTTCTCTTATAAGTGTCTTCTCTGCGGTACTAAGGAATGGTGTGAGCATTGCAGTTATGAAAAGTTATGAAAAGCCTTGGTCTCAAAACTTTGTGAGCCGATGCAGCCAGGATGCAGGAACAACCACAAAACCATGGATTAAGGGCAAAGAACAAATTTCTTCTCAATACCTCATGGATCGGGGAACCTCTGAAGCAGCACCCGGGCAGGGGCTGCAGGAACCGTGGAGCGAAAGTCCTTAATAGCAGGAGAGTCCTTGTTAGGAAGGGAGTGAGGGAGCGAGAGAGCTCCCATTGCTGTTTGGGCCTGTATTTCAAGGATTGTGACGGGCAGGGTTTTCTGCTGTGCTTTGATCTCTTCAGCAGCAGGGCAAGAATCTCAGGTGTGTTTGATAAGGTGCCCCTGAGTCCATCCCAGGCCAATGTTATCTAAGTGCAGATGTTCTACTTGTTGAGCACACAAAACTAAGCAACAATTAGTGTGATAGATGTGTTTTCC
>JAOTQQ010000001.1:79075504-79113266 GCA_026546715.1 Gallinago undulata | reverse complement strand
CTGCCCCATCCCTGGAGGGGTTCAAGGGCAGGTTGGAGGGGGCTTGGAGCAACCTGGTGTGGTGGGAGGTGTCTCTGCCCAGGGCAGGGGGCTTGAAACTTGATGATCTTTAAGGTCCCTTCCAACCCGAACCATTCTATGATTCTATGATTTCTAAATAAACACAATGATTATCCCCATCCTCCCTCCCAGCCCTGGCTGCTCTTTGCCTCTTCTTCTGCCCTGCTTTGGAACAGCACCAGTATTTATGGGCTCACCCAGGAAACCTGACAAGGGAACCGATGTGGCTGAAAGCCATTTTCTGTTCCAGATGACATTTTGCTATGTAGGACCACCCCTTTCAGCTGCTGTGCTCACAGAACCATAAAGAACCAGGTAGGAACAGAACATTTTCACACAGATGCTTGAGTCAGAAGCCTCCCGTGACAGGGATGGCAGAACTGCTCTACCTTGAGACTCACTTGCCCCAGCAGAGCCATGCAAGAGAAATTCACACAACATTCATCCCTGTGTAGAAGGCAGCAAAAAGCCCTATTTTGAGGGATTTTGTGGAATATTAGCGAACTACTGCTCACATGGACTATTTTCACAGAGTGAATCCTTTAACATTTATCAAACCTTCAACTTCAGTGAAAGGCAAATTTTTTGATGAAAAAGAATTAAGCTAAGTAACTGTAAAATGTAGTCCTATGTTGTACAGGAGGTAAGCTGAGACCTCATTACTAGAAAAGCTTCCCTAGTGAGCATAGCTTCTTTTCTTGTTTTGGTTTTTGTTGTTTGTCTGTGAGGGTTTTTTAATTAGTATTTCCCCCCATGTAGTGTTTACGTCCTTTTTTGGTGCGCTGGTGGCTCCCACTGTGATGGGACAGTTTGTTTTACACTGAGAATCTCATCAACAGTGGTCATGCAGTTTTTTGTACATCCATAGATCATAAATTACAATTGTCTACATAAAACTTCAAAGTTTCAATATTCTCTTACTGTGACAATTCTAATTTTCTTCTCCAACTACGGATTTAGCTCTAAAGTAGGTGGCCACCATTAGCCAACCCAGACAACAACCCTCCCCCCAAAAAAACATAGAAATTAGCACTTAAACTCAGGTGAGTTGTACAGTTACAGACAACAATGGTTTTTAATTTGATCGATTTCCTGCTTGGTGACAAAAGACCACTGGGCTACTATAGCCTATTCCAATAAAAATATCTGCTCAACTATGGAGCCATCCTGCTAGAATTATGGCATTACTGGAACTAGCAACAGTAAGCCCCAGTCTTGTCTTGATTGGCTGCAGTTAATTAAGCATCCAGAAATCCATATGAGCAATTCAGATTATTTCATCATGCACTGCTTTGTATATCTGTCAACAGAGGTGGTTTTTTTTTAAACCAGTAACCATTTATTCATAACGGACATTCAGAGAAAGGTAAATTACTACCTTGTGAGAAAGGAGAAGATTATGAGCTCCATTCACTACTGCAAAGATATTCAATGCCTTGGATGGAAGAGTGTGCAGAGTAGCTAAGCATAGTTAATCAAGATTCAAAAAGGAAAGTAGAGAACTCCAATATTCTCCCTTCTATTCACTGAAAAAAAAAAAAAGAGCCCTAATCCACCACTAAATGCAGAATCAAGGAATTAGATTCCTTTTTCCCTCCCTCTCTCCTCCCTTCCCCCCAACTCCAAAAGCAGAATCTGCAGAGAAGGACTTCTCGTACTGAGCGTAGCACCTGTGTAATTACAAATTACAAGTCTGCTAACCACTGTACTAAATAGAGATGCTTGCCACTTAATTAAACCCTTTCTTAGAGAGGAAATGCATACACATTCACGCCATCTCCTCTCCTTAATTGGTCTCAGACATTGCAGGAAGCGAGTCCCCAAGATTTGTCAGCCAGCCAGCCCACAGATGTTTGGGGAAGAAAAGCAGGTCAGCATTACCAGGTTCGCTTCTTTGGCTCCAGGCGACGGGTCAGCAGATCAGTGTCTGCTCCCCGCAGCTGGCAGGCTCCCCGACCCAAAACCCTCCTCCAGCATTGGCCTCAATTCCTGTCAAATCTGCACTTCTCTTTACAAGCCTGGACAGCGAGCACACGGAACAGCTCCAGCAGCTTAATGCCATATCATTGCTGGAGCCAACTAGATTTACCCTTGCAAATTGAAGGACGACTCTAGGTACTCTCCAAACCCACGCTTCGTTAAGGCGGAGAGTTCCTCCCAGTCAGCCTTCATCATAGGCACCAGGGGGCTGAGAGCTGCCTTCCAACCTCACCACAGTTAGATGCAACTCAAGAACATTCAAGACCATGACTGGAGCCTGTGAGCAACAGAAGAGTCCAAGCACACCGCTTTTCCTTCTGATCCGTCAGCCTCGCCTTTATTTTCCATACTGTATCCCATGGCCCTTCAGAAAAGGGGAGCTCCTCTCTTCATCCCTTCCCTGTAACGGGCATGAGAGGGAAACTGATTCTGAAAAGTAACAGGAACAAAATCCTTTGCTTTATCTTCCACACACATAATTGAGCTTGAACTGACATGACTATTTTCAACACAAAATGGTGCCCCCCAAAATGGAGAGATCTACTTAAATAGGTCATTATTGACATACTTGCTCGCCTTCCAATCCTTGATTACGCTAACAGCAAAAACCCATCACTGATACAAAATAATTCTGCTGTGTGTACAAAGATCATTGAGCACAGCAGGTGCAAAAAAAAAAACAACCACTTGCTATAGTCAGTACTTCCAATTAAAAACCCAAACAAAATCCAAATAAACTAACAAAAAAAAAAATCAATGTAATAAACAACAAACAAAACCACAAAAAGCCAAAACAAAACAAACAAATGAAACAAACAAAACCCTCCAAAACAAAAATCACACATTACTGTTTATTGTCTCGGAAAAAAAAAATCCACACTTGGACTAAAACTTCTCTGAAGCTGTTGCTTATGACCCACTCAGCAGCTTTCATAAATTTGCACTTTTCAGTAAAACTTCAGCCTTTCCAAACTTGTAATCTTCTGCCACTTACGGATAAATACAGAGACAAATTTTGCATTGACCCTTGTCAGCTGCTCTCGATGACTATCAGTACCTGACTCACCAACCTCCTCATCTTTAAAACATACCTGATGCACATCATTTTGCATCTTTCAGTACTCCAGGGTGCATCTATTTATGGATATCAAACTCACCTGGCTAATTCGTTAGAGGACAAAGGCAACACCAGCCAAACATAGACAAGTAACAAGAAAAATAAAGCCTTATTTAGATTAAAAGCTCATAGAACAACAACCCTCATTTTTAAGAGCTCTCATTTTTTTTTTATCTGGGTATCTTCTACATGCCACAGAAAGGAAAGTCAGAACAATAATGGTGATGCCCCCTAGGATGCAATTCTAATGCTTGAGGTGGGGAGAAAAGAAGCAGGAATTGAAGAACTCCTATTAAGCAAGGCAAAACAAAGAATGTGTGGTGTAAATATGGAGTTTACAGAGTTGGTTGGGAAAAAAACCTCCATATGCCACTAGGGAAACATGTATAAGTCTTTTTCATCTCAAGTTACTACCCTAAGTACTGGACAAGGAGACAGTGATTGCCCACATGCAGCATTAAGTAGATTTTAAAAGATTTCGATTTAAAAGATAGGAACGACGACCAACTTTCGTAAGATTCGCTGACCTTTCTTCAGGCTGGAGCAGAAAAGCAGTTTTCCCCGGCAGCAGGAGAAAGGATGCCATC
This sequence comes from Gallinago undulata, assembly GCA_026546715.1. NCBI lineage: Eukaryota > Metazoa > Chordata > Aves > Charadriiformes > Scolopacidae > Gallinago > Gallinago undulata. Next base: position 79,109,522 of record JAOTQQ010000001.1, on the reverse strand, counting down.
TCGTGGGTGGTTTTGCACACTGTCATCGAAGTAAACCAGCCTCCTTTTCTTACAACAACCTTCCACAAACATTTTTCTTTTAAAATACATGTTGTTTAATGGCAGTCAAAAAACTACCTGGACAGTATCTCTAAGCTAATTGTTTTTTTTTCAGAGTTAGACTATTAAGTCCGTTGTGATTAACATGATTCTTCAACGCAGATGGTCAACAACTCTACTAGAGTACAAGAAGCTCGTTTTCTCAATGCAACTCTTTCCTAATAACAAAGTCCTCTAATAGCTGTACATTAATATCCTTCTCAAAGACAAATCACAAATAAGTAAGACTTTCTACTCCTCACAAAGCAAGGATTTCAGCATTTAGTGTTTTTTTCCTTCTACAGCTAAAGCCAAATCCTACTGCAGGGATATCAAGACAGAGCGATGTGTGACAAATATATAAAAAATGCTGGCAGCATAACAGTAACATACAAACAGTACCCACAAGACAAAATTACATCAATGAAAAAAGATAGACCCAATAATCTGGGAAGTAGGCAGTAAGAAGTTCAAGATATCAAAAAGACACATAATTGAACACAAAAAAGTTTACGTAGATTCATGTGTACATGCTATTATTTTATTATTTGGGTATGGTGCAGCTCACATGTATATCATATACCACTTGTATAAGGCAAGCATAGATCCAAGGGCAAAATTCTGGAGTGAACACTGCACACCAGCAATGCCAACACACCAACGTGCTCTAGAGCTAAAGCTGTCTGTTTCCACATTTTATGAAAGCAGGAGGAAAACCCAGGAGCTTACATATGGAATCCAGAACTAGCAAACATAAGATTAGCCTTTGAGCAAACTGTTAATGAACTTGTTTTCCCCCCAAAAGGTGAAGCTTTATAAACACTTTGCTCTTTCATTGTTACCAGAAAGAGCCTAGTGCTAAACCAGCAGGATTATCACTCCGCTCCTAAAGCTGTACCTCCTTTCCAAGTATTATTACATAAAATTAGACTTGAAATTACACTCCTAGGTCTGATCATAAGCCAATCTGACAAAAAGCCTGCTGGGACCAGGCAATCAGTGAACAGAAACCACCAAGAGCAGACACAGAACAAGCCCTGTGGAAATGCCGGAGGAAAAGTAAAACCATCCCCTCCTAAAACACCACAGACCGCTCGCACTTCCCTTACGTTCTCTGCACCAATGAAAAACGTGGTAAGAAAAGATGAGAAATCCTAACACATTCCCTTTTTCCTTGATAAGGAAGTTATTAGCAAGCAGCACATTGCTCTGCCTCTTTGGGATAACCATGTTACTATTTCCTCCTACTACGAGATGAGCAATTAACTCTTCTCAAACCTTTACCACCAGTATACTCCAGGAACCTGACTAGGACAGTGATCTCTCATCTTCATATTCCTGACCAAAAATGAATGCAATTCATGCTGTAAGAAGTCTGAAAAAAAACCAAGACAAATCAAAAAACTCCCACAAAAAGAAAGGAGGTGGGAATCATCTAGTTCCACTTGTTACAATCACATGTAAAAGATGATTTTTCTCAAGAGCAATTCCCTTTTCTGTATGAGAAGACGCCATTAATAGCACTAAACAATGTGGCCCAATCAAAAACCTAACACTTTGCAGTGAATATTCTGATTTTAAATGAAGGAGTTATTAGACTTCAACAGGCAGAATCACTTGGTTCCATTTCTCTCCCACTGTGAAATTACCTCATTAAATCTTTAACAGCTTGAGGTAAGTAAAAAGCTTTTACTCCACCGTCTGATAAAACAGGTTTTGTGAAAAGGATTCATACTATTTCTGTCCATTCCTTGCCGTAGGAGATTTAGCACAAGTCTAATTTCATCTAAATGTATGTATTCTCATCAGATGAAGGAGAGAATCTCAAACATGCTACTTACTAGCAAGCCTCTAGAAAAAGCTTCATTATCCTCATTAAACAGAAAGCACTGAGAAAATTAAGGGGGCTTTCCCAGGTTGAACACAAGTATCCTTCACATGAAGCAGTAAACCAAGCTCAAACCCCATGTGTGTGATATCCAAACACTCCTACTTCCAAACAATCCCAGCAGCGTGCCGACACAGCTCTGGTAATGAATGGAATAAAGAAACAATGGGTAAAATTCAGTTCTGTGGTTCATGTCGCAGCTCAGGCCTTGGTCACAAAGGTGATCTCTACTATAACGCTCATAGCAAGACAGTTATTTACAAAGCAGCATCTGTCCTTCTAGGGTAAGAACAATGTAAACATTTAGAGAAAATAAAGCAGCACTGAAACACACTACCCACAAAAGCATTGTAGGTACACAGAAAACCGTCTGCAGTGAGAAAGTGATCAGCAGATGCACTATTTCCAGCCTTTCTTTATACCACACAAACACCAGAGACCTTAAAAAAATTGGTTCAGTGCTCCAGATGTCAGAAAGTTGTTAGGTAACAGTATATAAAGAGACTAGCTGGTGTTATAAAACACCCTTTTATAAATTTTTTAAACTGAGTTTATTCCACTTCTCATGAGATAAAATAACTACATTAACAACTGTTCTTCAGCTTCTTCAGGGAAGAAAAGATCACAACATGATCTGGCAGTTTATTTTGACATCCAGATTTCAAAGAAATCACATTTACAACATCGTTGTTTTTTCTTTTTATAAGTAACATATATTCTCTTCATATCCTAAAATTCTTAAAAGCTCACTTATTAAACTAGGAGAATCTCTAAGCAAAGATGAACACAGCTATATACAAATAGTTCAAAGAACACAAGATTGAACCTTGGCCTCAGAGACACTGGTCAAGCTGCCTTGGTGAAAAACGTTTGTTGGTTCCCAAAGACACTTTTATAACAGTTTGCACCTTAAGGTTCTACTCAAACATAGTAAAATGTACTGGAAAAGCTTCTACATGAAGAAAAGACAGCAAGAAAGGGCAATCGACACACTTCAGAGATCAGACGATTAAGAGGAAAGTGGTTTAGAAGTTTTATCTCCCTCAAGAGCTGTGAGCACATACCTGATATTCAAGCCAGTGCTCTGGTCCAGTTTCTCCCAGCTTTTTAATTTTCCCAGAAGTTTCTAAAGTAGAGATCAAAAGAAGAGTTAGACACACAAACAAATGTCCTAACAGCTCATTTTCCACACTGTTTTCCCATATTTCTCCCCTCAAACTCAGTGTTTTTTCCTCCCATGGATTCCATTATCTTCTTATCTAGCACTTCTGGATTGTCATTCTCCAGGCCTCACAAATCTTTTCCCTGTCACCACAGCTCCACGACACCAGCACTACAGATTATCTAACCCTGTGAGCTACCATCACTGTACTACACCTTGGCAGACTAAACCCTTGGAAGCAGAGAAGAAAAGCTGTGTCCTCGACGCCGGTTCTGTAGCAGCTGAAATGCCCAATTCTCCTTTTCTGGTTTCTCCAATAGCTTTTTATTTTCAGTCAATGCTAGATAATACTACCTAAACCTGATCGGACACCAGCAGAGTTCTGCAGATCCAGAAGTTTACAAATTTGGGTTAATCTCTTGGAAGCTCACTGTATGCTTGATACAGAGTGGGATGGAAGCAAGACAGTTTGATTCCCTTGAGACCAGATTGTGGCAGCAATTCAAGCGTGTATCAAGGTTCTTACCACACGCCTGCTTCGGCGACACCAGCTGGGCAGAGCTTAATGTCAAAAAATAGCATTTCCAGTAGAAGAAAGGTAGAAGTGAGACAGCAAGGCCAAAAAAGACACTATGATGAGGTTGTTCTTTACAGAAAATCTCCAGCTGAACAACGGATATCCTCTTACCTTCAACATCTTCATTGCCATAGCTCCCCTCATGCTGACATTTAAGTTTGGGAATGCCTAGATCGAACCCATTAATTAAAACAGGGATCATATCTCAATTAACACAATACAAGATGAGCCTTAAAGAGGATAGGCACAAAGGAAATCCCTATTCTGCTCATCCACCAAATGTTCCTAGCTCCTCACCTCATTTTCCAATTCAACAGATACAAGCTGTGCTTGTACTTTCTCATAGCGTTCCAGTTTTCTTTGGAGACCTTCTACCTCCTCTTTAAGCAATCCGTTGTTTTCTTTCATTTCCCTATGGCGGAGAGAGAGAGACAATGATTAAAGAGCCACAAATTCAACTCCCTCTCACAAATTTCCAGATACACGTGGAATTACAGGGAATCAAATGACACTGAAGAGACATTCTGACATTCAGCTGACTCACTTCTATAACCCTCACTGCAAGGCCACTGCCACAAACACAGGCAGCTTTATTGAACTCTTTTTTTTTTTCTACTCTAAGTGCCATCCTAATTACAGGCAAACAACCTGAAGTTTTGTAGCTGCTTTACTGATTGGCAAAACAGCGTGAAGAGCAGCAAAAGACTCCCAACTCTGGTCTTGAGACAGTCGGAATGCAGGGCTGGAACACAGCAAGTGGGTTTTGAGTGCTCTGTGATGACTGAGCAAGCATTAAGGCTGCTTGTTTTTACTTTAACAGAGGTGTGCAAGGGTGAGATAAAACTGTATAAAACAGAACCTCTAACCTGTTGATATCATGTTTATGTGCACACAAAAAATAAGCGTGAGAAAAGATTGCAAGATAAAGAATTCCAAATGATAATGAAATACTAACAAGAACAAAGCCAAGGGAAATTATTTCATTTTAGAATAAGAAAAAGCTGGCAAGATCACTTATGTAATTCAGGCTTCTCTTTTTTTTTTTTTTAAAAGATGCTTCAAATGATGGAAATAAATTTTACTTTAAAAAAATAAATATATATCTGTAAGGCAAGTTTTTTCATAGTACATTGGAATTTCATTTTTCAAATTAATTGTCACTTCAGAAACCCAGAAAGCCTACTCTACCAAGGGCTATAGAAATGTAAACAAAACACTTCCAAACATTGTGGTGAAACAACAGGCCCTTAAAGTAGCGATAACAATAACGAAGCAAACCCAGTTATTACAGAAATGCTCAGCTGTCTCTTCTCTCTACAGGGACTTCCTTCCCAAACCTATATAGAGTTCATCACTATCTTTAAACATTGAATGTTGTTCTAACAAATATGTATCACCATCCAGAACAATCAATATGCTCTTGCTGTGTGCAGGAAAATTACCCAGATCTTGTTAAATCCTCTCATCTGGTAACCATCACAATGCTGCTCAATTCATACGCAGAACATATATGAAATGTTTTAAACTTCCTCCCAAAGTTTCTCATATGGAAGTCCAATAGAGGGTTTTGTTTCCCATACGGAAGCCCAATAGAGGGATTTGAAAGTGTATATAGTGCAATCGTAGCAGGTAGAGAAAACCCCAAAATAACCCTCTCAACAACTGAACCCTTCTTTCACCTGAAGTAGGCATTTTCCTCCCTGAGTTGGCGCAATTCCCGCTCCATTTTTGGGAAACGGGCCAGCTCTGCCTTCATGTTCTTGACAATTAGAGCATCATGTTCCTGCTGGGAGATCTTCTGTTCCAGATCCTGGAAAACACAGGATGACAAGAGGGCAGAAATTACTAACTTGGAACTCCTAAGAGCTACTCCTCTTTTGTACTTTTTAAACTCAAATCAATGACTTGAAGTTGGAAGAAAACTCAGTAGGCCATCTGGTCCAATCCATTGCTCAAAGCAGGGATGACTCTTGTGCCACTTGTAACACCTGGGCTGGCCTCTTCTCTACACCTGTGTACCCTCAGTTTTTAAGAAAAAGAGATCTGTGCTAATCATTAAAAGGTCCTTCATCTATTGACTAAACCAAATATGTGATTTTCCTGTCCTCTATCCCTCCATCAGTGAAGTGTAGTGCACTTGTGCACAGTGTACAGTGAAGTGCACTTGGATGGCCTGAAAGAATTAGGAATTAAAAGAAACACAACGATTTTAGCATTACAGTAAATGTTGCTATTCCCCCTCCCCCCCCCCCAAAAAAAAAAAAAGTTTATTTAGAGCTGTATTGCAGTCTGACACCCTATTTTCTGACCTCTCTCTCTTTTCAATGGAGGAAGTCTCTTCTTGTGGTCGCAGACCTGGCACTGAGGCTGGCTGTACCTTTGCTTTACAGCAGCCACAGGCAATGCCACCATCAGCACCTGCTCAAACCAAAGCAACTCTCCACACCCGCCTCTCCCAGGAAGGTAAAACAAGTGAAAAATGATACACACCCATACACCTACACCAACTGAATTTAGCCAACTTCAAGCTCTTTCTGGTGACCGGATCAGATACCTCTATAAAAAAACCTAACCTTTTATTTCTGCAATTTAATTTAAAAAGCAAAACCACAAACAACGCTTTTCTGTTCTTCTATGGAAGGAATTAAAAACTAAAGCTTTATATAGGTCACAAAGTTTCTTACCTTAATTTTCTGTTCATACTCTGCCAGTAGAGATTGGCTTGCTTGCAGTGTCTGGATTTGCTGACTGGCCTCTTGCCACTTTCTATTAGATGTAGACACAAGAGGCATTTAGCACCCAGGAATCACACACCAGAAACACCTCACATGCAGAAGCTTATCTAACAAACACTTTCAACCACCACTAAGAAGGTAGATGGTACTGTTACAGAAGATCGTCTCTCAAACAGTTTCACACTCATACCATCTCCCTCTCATTCAGAGACAAAAATAACCATTTTTTCTAGAAAGATGCATCTTGAGAAATACCGTCCCCCCAACTCAAGCCACCTTAACTCTGAAACCAACAAATATACACTCACAGTAAATAAACCTTTGAAATTGAAGAGCTGAACTTAGTAAGCGCAGAAATAACACATACTCATCTCTTTCAACTACCCCTCAACTATGATTTATGGCTTGGTATTTTTGTTCTATTCCATCTATAAAGTTCAGATTAGCCGTTCCCACCCACATGCCTTCTGTTAACTCTCCACCGTGAACATGAGACATCACTGAGATTTTAAGCTCAAGTTGTTGTTTTTTCTCAAGGTACAATTAAATTGCACCTTGGAGCTAGTTTCCAACAACGGTTATAACCTGCACATCCAGATCAAAGAACCCCTTTGAAGAGCGGAAATCAAATGCTGCTGGAAGTTCTGAGTGATGAAAAAAGCAGAAAACTGAAGCTTTGTTTGCCTTTTTCTCCCTACACTCACTCATCCCCTGCTTACTTCTGTTGAACATCCAGCTGTTCCATCAGCTCCTGCTTCTGAGAGTCTTGGCTTGTCATCTGCATCTCTTGGTTCATTATATTCCACTGCAGCTCTGATATTTTCCCTTTTAATACAGTGATTGTCTGAATTAATGGGGAAAAAAAAAAAGAATAAACACACAGAGCTATGAGTCTCCACACTGGACATTACAGATGGCGATAGAAAGAAGTCATATCCAACTAAAAAGGGCAAACACCGAACCTAGAAACAATCCCACACTTTTGCAAACCTTCAGACCTGTGAACTCACCTCAAAAACAAAGACAAGAGAAAACTCATCTAGTTACTTTCATCTGTCACCCAAATTGTTATTTCCGTCACCTGTTAAGTGGGTGACCTCAAACCTGCATGAAAAATACCAAGCTTCAAAGCTAGATGATGATAAAACACAAGTATATATATGTATTAAAGTAAAATTATCCCACAACTATTCCAAATATATTTTGTTTGGGTTTCAAAATTGAAAATGTCTGGGTTTGCCTCAACCAAATACCAAAAATATTATGCTTCCTTTAAAAGTAGAAGCTGGTGTTTTTTAAAATTCTGCTCTAAATATCTTAACTTTAAAGAAAAACTCACAGGTTTGTTTCAAATCAGCATTACTCAGCTCCCCTTAACAGGGAAAAAGAGAAAAAATTCAAAACTTTACATATATAGGGTGCTCTCTAGACAGAGAGACATGTGGGGGTCTCATCTTGATACTGATGGATATGGAAATAAAAAGAACACAGAAATAGAACTGCTGCACATATTTCATAGGTGGGTTTAGTTTCTTTTATGTGCTGTCCCTGTCTCCCTGGTTTTAATCCCTGATGACTGGCACACTGAATCCATTCACCTGCTTTATCACACAGATACATTTCCAGTGAGACCTAGGCAGGAGGAGGGCTTAAGGACTGGTGCAGAAAACCAAATCAACCAGAAGAGTCACAAAAGATCTAGCTGAACTTAACTATAACGATATCTGATACGGCTGAGGGTTGAGAAGATGCTCTGCTCATCCAAAGGAACTGAAATTCTTATCCAAGCATCCATTCTTCAGTGGAACACAGAGACATACTTTATACATAACTTTGGTCTCATCCACTCTACAGTTCCCCTTGCTTCCCTTCCCACCTTATCTCCTCCAGCATTTCCCCCTCCTTTACTCAATGTCATGTAACCTGACTTCTAAACCCAGATGCTATCTGTTGCCTTGCAATTTCTTCCCTCCTTCTCCATACCAACTGAAGAATTCTCATTAATTAACACAGTGACATCTTCTGATGCGCTCACTTGTGCCCGGACTTGGTTAAGTTCCAGACTTTGACAGTAGAGACACACACCCCCAGGGTTTACCCACTGATGATGAATATAGCAACTCCAATTTAATATTTTTAAATCAAAAAGGGCATTTGGGGGCATTTTCAATTCAGAAGAACTGCAAGGCACCTGAAGCTATGCACAGATAAAAAAGTTATTCTGCTCTTACTTCATTAGCTTCAGCTAATTTGCTCTCCTTCTCTTGCAGCTTCTTACTCATGGTCTCCATGCTCTTCTTATAGGACTTGTTCATCTCCATTTGTTCTTTCAGTTTATTTTCAGCTTCTGCTTCCCTTTCCTGGTATTGCTTTATGCGTGTGAGCAGCTCCTGGTTACGGTCAGCCTCTCGCTTGCAAATAAAAAAAACAACGCAAAGAGATGTAAGAAGAAAGTAGCACCAAGGTGAAGCTGTTTTCATTTCTACTGTCTCCATTTCTCATTACTGGGGTCACCAAGGCATCACGATGAAGCAGCGTTACTCAGACCACAGCTTTAACCTCCGCACTGGCAAGGGCAAAACCATCTTAACAGCAGCAACTCAATGTCAAGGAACTACCCGGGGCAATGGAGCTAGAAAATTAAGAGACAGAGTCTTCCAAATCTCTTAGACTGTGACAGGAATACGAGAAAACAGACAAGGCTTCACAGACTCCACCGTACACTCTCCAGCGGATCAAAGATGAAAACACTGGATGCTCCAATCTAAAGCTGACCCATGCATAGCAAATTGACTTCCAGAAACTCAGACCTCAATAGCTGGGTTAATAAGACAAACTTGCCTCTACAGCTTCTGGAAACCGTATCACACTATTTAATAGAAAAGAAACAGGGTTTAAATACACAGTATTATCAACAAATACAATAAATATTTTTGCACTCTGACAACCTTTCATATCCCATTTCAGTTTAGCCTGACCACAAATTGATTAGCACTTATTGAAAAAATGTGTGGTGAATTCCTTTGCTAATCAAAGCAAATCGAGACACAGATTTACATAGTAAGCAAGGATTATGCAAAGCAACGTGAGGTTCCTAAAACCTTTATCCACACGACTCAAAAAACCCACAGAATCTGAGCAGGGTAATTACCACAGCGCTGGATTAGTGCTGCTCCCTTTTTTTGTACCAGTGTTTCAAGGGTTTCTGTGACTGACTCAGCTACATTTCAGTTTGAACTCTTCGAGGCTTAATCCCACATCACCCGACTTCAGAGCAATGAGGAATTTAGTCCCTGACTCTCTATTTCACAACTACACACTAAATCTGTCACCCGGCACCCTTGTAAAATACAACAAAACATGCTTATTGGTTTTTTTTATATTGCTTTTTAAATAATCAGCTGCCTCTAAGACCTTTATTATTCTACAAAACCCACAGATCTATTACTTATTTCAGTAATGCAGTTAAGGAAACATATGCAGGCATAAAACCAGAAACCAATAAAAGCCATTAGTCCCCGAGCGCAGCTCACTGTTTTATCAGTGCAAGCTCTCTTGTGTGACAGTGCAGGGTTGGCACTGCTGCCTTTTCAATTAATTACAGTCACACAAACTAAATGCTTGCAATTGTGCCAGCAGAAGTTTTAAATTCATCTGGGAGAAAAATGCTTCAATACTTCTGGGGGAAACAAATACCAAATCCCTTTTGTTATTGCTATCCCTGACAATTTTCGAGCTAAACTCGCAGAATCTAGCAATCAGGTCATCAGTTTGTCAACCAAACAAGGCTTTGGTGTTCACACTCTTGTGCGCATTAGTGAGTTAGTGCAGTGCACGGTGAGGGGATCTGTGGAGCAAAACAGCTGGTGCTGGGAATGTGACACCCACACCACCACCATGTTTGTGGTAAATGCAAACATGGTAAATGCATTCCCAGGGCATTTATTACAAATTCACTCAAGACATTCACTCTGAAGACAGTGTCCATTGGCAGCTGAAGAACACCAGGCTTGCTCCTGGATCGCATCTTTCAGCTCAGTTCCGGCCCCAAAAAGTTGACTATACACATTCTGAGACACAGAACTGCAAAGCAAGGCACCCAAGAAGTCAAGAGCACATCCCTGATCCAGACTAAAACCCCATCCTACATGCACTACAGATGTCCTGACTTAGGCCAATGATATCAAGCCATCTATAGCTGCCATACATACCTCATAGTTCCTGGCATTGGTATTAGCTGCCTTCTCTAGCTCAATGCGAGCTCGTTTGTGGCTAAGCTCCATCTGCATCTTCTCTCGTTCCACCTGCAGGAGCTGGGATTTGGAGTGGATCTGCCCAGCTTGTTCTTCCAACTGGCCAGTTCACATGTGAAAAAAAAACATTGCACACCATTAACAGCGCTGCAATAATATCATTAGCTCCCACCCTGTACTATTCAGCTGACAATCACGTGCCATTTTACAAATTACAAGGAAGCTATCACCATGTTTGTGGTACTTCTCACACCAGCTGCAGATGTGGAAATCAAGAATTCAACAACACGCTCAGAAACCCACATGAAATTCACTTTAGTTGGAAAGACGTGAATTTCAAATTCTTCATTCAGAATTTCTCATTCAATCTCTAGAGGTGTTCTGACAAAATGTACTTCTCTCTCTGAAATAAGATTAATTATGAACTCCCTAACAGCAGCTAACCAAGAAGCAGAGATCATGCTCCCTGTGAAACTTAACTGCTAAGCAGAATAACATGTTTTTCTACTACCTGCTACAACATTATGCTTCATGTTTTCATTCAAATTAAATGGATAGGGCTTTGAGCAACTTGCTCTAGTGGGAGGTGTCCCTGCCCAGGGCAGGGGGGTTGGGACTAGATGATCTTTAAGGTCCCTTCCAACCCAAACCATTCTATGATTCTGGCAGGCAGAGTTTTCTGCTGTGCTTTGATCTCTTCAACAGCAGGGCAAGAATCTCAGGTGTGTTTGATAAGTCCATCCCAGGCCTATGTTATCCGAGAGCAGATGTTCTACTTGTTGAGCACACAAAACTAAGCAACAATTAGTGTGATAGATGTGTTTTCCAGCACCCCACATGCAAGTCACGTGAGCGTATTTACAGTCCTCCTCGCCAATCTTCTGGAACTTTTCCACAAAAACCAAGAGCCGTTGGTTGCCCTTTCTGTGCACTATTCGACAAGATACCTGTGACACCTATTAGTCATCATACTCAATTATTTCACAGTTGTGTTTGATTATCTCAAGGCTGGGTTGTATGCAAAAAAGGAAAGATAACAGTCTGTATCTCTCAACCCTTGCAGCATTTGTTGGTTTTTAGATGTAAAGCCCCAAAGGGACCGCTACGCTCATAGATGCCTGACCTTTGGAGTAACAATGGCTGCAGCTGATGGCTTCATTTTTTACTTGGTTAGGATGCAGTTGAGGCCAAAACTCCTAGATAAACAGTGTTTTTAACAATGTAAACTAAAGTTCTGTTGTTTATTCTCCAAAAATACATGCTTACCAGCAGAGAAGGAAGTTCCTCCTAAAGTTAGTCTTGTTTGCAAGTTGTTACTTGGTCTACTTGTTTGCAAGTTGGCCTCAAGAGGGCAACATGACCAAAAGTAAAAATATACACAAATAGATCTTTCCCGATAGTGAGCTTGTGTGTGCATTTTGGGGGGATGCATCACATGTGTTTGACTTTTTTAATTTTGGAGCTGGAACAAGAAGCAAATTCATAGAGGATGCTGTGAAAAAGATTACTGGGTAAGATTATTGGGTGTTTCTAGACTGGGCTATAAATTCCTGAGTGTTTCACAGAACTGTATACCCTACTTTGAAAATTGAGGTTGAGATGTGTACAACACCTTTCGGTCTGGTGCCAGAGCTCAGCCTCTTTTGAATCTCACTCAATAACCTCCTGAAACCTCCCGAAACCCACTAAGCAAGAAGACAAGGTTGTGTGTAGCAGTGGGAAGCTGTTACTGCTTTCACGAGATGCTGCTCTCCACTCAGCAACAGACTGAGAAAGCTTTTTGGTTTTGCTAGTGGGTTTCTGAGTATGTTTTTTCTGGGATTGGGTAAGGGAGGAGAAGGGTAAAGGATTTCTTATATTTTGGCTTTGGTGAGAAATTTGGACTATGACACTGGGTTTTGCTGTGCATTCACAATTCCTGAAAATAAAGCACTATGTGGAGTTGGAAGCGTACCCTACCATACTTTTTTTTCCCTCTGGGAGCATCCCAAGCCAAATTTACAGTTGCTGTATGGGGAGAGGCAGTATGAGGGAATATTTTATCTAGTTTTGTTGCTTTCTGACATGCGTACTTCTCAAGTGCACAAAGTCACTCTCGTTTATGCCAGAAATTTCTCTTCTCCATTCCCCCACCCTAATCCAGAAAGCAAAACCAGGCAACCATACACCCATCATTTTATTCACAATTAGGACTTCTTAGCATACTGTCATTGAGAAGCTCAAAGCAATATTCACAGTCGAACATGTGTGTTCCCCTGTATTAGCCAGAGGGGAAAAATAACAAAACCAAACACCTTTCAGACTTCTGTGTGTGTTTGGGGGGTCAAAGGAAAAAGAGAACAAAGGAGGGTACTAGGGATGATAGTAATTAGCTAGCGTCATGAAAGCAAATGTTCAACAGGGATAGTTTCAAAAGAACACATCTTGCTTTGAAGGTTTACAGCAGAGGCTCAGTAAAGTCTCATGGGCATTTAATTGTAATCTTAGAAACTATGAAGTACGTAAAATTCCACAGAAGAAATGGCTTAAGCCCGTTGCTTCAAGGTACAAAACAAACTTAAAATGGAAACTTCAGTAAAGAAACTCAGGTGTTTTGCTTGTTAGTTTTTATTGTTGATTTATGCAGAGTGGTGCCAATTGCACAGTTGCAGTTGTTTGCTTGTGTGATAGTGGCTTTGTGAAAACAATGTCTTTTTCATTCAAAGATGCATCGACCCAATTAAAACCCCCGAAGGAAAAACTGTTTTAATTGCTGAGTTGTTCCCTTTTTTGCCTCCTATCATATCCTGCTACAATAAGGTGTTTTTTTTAGTTCACAGTCATTTTGTTTGATGGTCGTTTATTTTCTAATCATGAAGGGTGAATGCTTGGGAGGGGTGCTCCCTATTGGGAGGGAAACTTGGCAAAGTGATAAGTAACAATTTATATATAAAAGCAGGTTATTTCCGTATGTGTTTCTCAATTTCATTTTGCAATAATGTTGAATAAGACCAGAGTTTTTTCGTGCAGCCTGGTTTCCATTTCAGTTTCAGCCTATTAGAATCTGTTGTTTGTATATCATGATATGACACGGTAGAATCAAGCAATGCTATAATGGAGAAAGGTTTTTGTTTATTTCATACAAAGGGGACCATCCGATATAAAAAAAGCGTGCAGTTTGCTTCCCCTTTAATAATTACTAGCAAAACAAGACAAAAATAGTGGTAAAACCAAAAGATTAGGTGTAAATTTTACATCTGAAAATATAGAAGTTTCCTCCAATATGAAACTCCTGTAAGCAGAAGAGGAAGGAAAGTAATTTTTTATATCACAGAATTTTTTTATAGACTCTTGGTTGTCTTCACATGTTCAAGTTTTTTTTCAAGTTGCCTAATTTCCCTTCTGTCCCCCTGTTATTAAACCTGTAAGAAAGCAGACATTGGTTAGGAACGTAATAGGGTTATCTTGCCTACTATTGTATCATCAAATCTGACCATTTTTTAAAGTTGGGGATTTTTTTTTTCTTTTTACATTCAGTTTCTTCTGAATTAGGTCTTTTTAATGTATTTGAAAAGACTGCGGTATAATGTTCCTGTAATAATACCTTCCATTCAGTGGTAGCTATTCACTTCTACTGTCTATGATATTCAAAAGTCTTCTAACAATTTCATTTTCTTTTCCTAGGTATAAGAAAAACCTTAAAGCACTGTATGTTTTACATCCAACCAACTTCATAAAAATTCTGTGGAATATCTTTAAACCTCTCATAAGGTACTTGGCAGTTTATTCAACACATTTTCCCATTTAGTTTAAGGATGGTTTATTCTCTAGTAAGTTGCTTTTAAAAACACTTGAGGTAAAATATGTCAGGTAAGAGCACAATAGCCATTTAAAGTGTTGAACTAATGAGTGAGGTGAGCTTAAGCTTGGGTATGAATAATGGGATAGAGTTCTTTTCTTTCTAAGAACAGGGAGTCTCAATTCACAGTCGTTTTACTCATATGTTAAAATAAATATCACTTTAAAACCTAGTTATTCTGTGGACCATGAATGACTTTTTTGTCCTCTTTGACAGCACTTAGCACAATAGAACTGGGTCCGTGACTGGAGTTACTAGGTGGTACGGTAAAGTAGATAATAGATGGTTAACCTTCAGTCTGATCTCCAGTGCTGAGATGAATAGGAATTACACTAGTTGTGTATTCAAAGTTCATGGATAAGCCCTGAAGTGCCCATAAGAATTTGAGGTAGAGGGTATAATGGTGAAGGTAAATGTATTTTACTGGTGCATTCTTTGCATGGTAAAACATGGATGTTATCTGCAAGGAACTGGCAACAACGCGCAGATAATGCTAAGTGCTAGGATAGGTGGGTTTTCTTAGCTCTTGTTCCTGAACTTCTCTCACTTTTAAAGTAATTCTAACATTTTGCAGATTATACTATGAACGTCCTAAGGGCTACAGGAGGAAAACAGCTTACCTTGAGAAGTCATAATGAACCCACTAAAAATGTCCATTGCATTAACTTGCAATTGATTCAATGTCGACTTTTTGGTAGAAAGCTAATTAATTAGGAGAGGGGAGTTTAACTTCTAGACAGATCAGAACATGTAAGAAGCATGTGAAAATAAAAAAGGAATTGCAACTACAAATCCTTCCAGAACATGCTGTTCTTGAAAGAAGACGGCTGGCTATAGATCTTTATTTTAACTGGAAGTGAAATAAAAGCCAGAGATCCAGGACACAGACCAATGGAGAGAAATGTGGCAGAAGCAGGAGGTCAGTAGCTGATAGTACCTCAGGAATGGATTTTTTTTTTGTTCCTGATTTGCTGTAGGATGGATACAGAGGACTTTGTAGGAAAAAAACCCGAATAAAACCAGGAAAACTCGTGGTGTTTTCACACTGAGGTGAAATCAGCTTCCTCCTCAGAGGCAGCTAAGAGCTCCTTGGGAATAGCTCCAGGCCACCGGTTTTGGGGCACCGATGGTTTTCAGTCTGCGAGTGTTATTGCATTCAGTGGAGCCACAGCTGTCCTATTTGACTTAGAGCAATAATTGGCTGCTAATTCTTACAAAAGAGAAGTTTACACGTACCTGTTCCAAAAAAATTTCCCTGGATCTTACTATGTCTGTGTAAATAAGATGAATACTTTTTATCTTGGAAGAGTGTGATACACACTAGCCACTAAATCCTTAAATTTGGATGTGAAAATGGGTGATTCTGATAAGTTTAAGCATTCGTATCTAGCATAGAAAATTCAAACCAGGGCTTGTCATCTTAGATGCATCATCGTCTTGATCTTCTGAACACCCTGCTTTCATCAGGATTGGCTGTTCTTGTTTGTGCTCAACTTTTACCAATGTGTACCTGAATACTTGATTTGAGTCCTTATTTTTCAATGCTCTCTGTTGTTAAAATATGTCACCAACAGAAACAAAGATATTTGTACACTGGCATTGACAAAGTGATTGAAAGTATGAGTAAACTCTGAAAAGGCAGAAATTGGCCGAAGCTAGGAAAAAACCCTCTTTACTGCTTAAAATGGTTTAATTGCCAAAATGCTCACATGCATTTGTGGTTTAGGTTAACTCAAGTTTGGTTTGACAAACTCAAGTTTGTCAGGTAAAGGAAAACATAAGAATATATATTTAAAACTCAAATGTGAAAGTGCCCATGTGCCATTTGCCTAAATTGTACTCTCATTTGATATGAAAACTTATTTAAAATTGTTAATTTACTAGAATAGTACAATTTAAAATTTGTTCACAGTACCTTCTCATTCCAGTTTAGAATCATCATATCTTAGTAGATCATACTTTTGTTTAAGTGTCAGTGTTAAACCAAACTTAACAAAAAGAAGGCAGAAAAAATCCTCTGGACTTTCCATTTCCAGCTTTGCTGAAATATAGCCCAGACTTAACTGTAGATAGTGTTTCCACTAAAAATCACAGATGTAAAATAAATTCCATTATCAAAAACATGTACTTACTCTTCAGAGCTCTGTTAGTACTTTTGGTACCTGTTAGTATATGGCCTAAGTACTTTTACATGAACACGTGTTTGCTAAGAACTGGACAAATGACAATTATTAGAGTGCAGAACAAAAGTAATAAATACTTTAGCATGCTTTATTTGAAAGTATTTATGAAAATGTAAATACGGTAGATCAGTTGATCTCCTTTCCACTCCCAAAAGAGGTGATCAAGAAGTGGTAAGTCAAATGTATTTTTCCAAGCTGCAAGGAAACTGTAAGAGCATATTTCTGTATGTGAGCTAACAGAAGCCACTCGCCTTTTATCAAATTTATATACATTTAGGTGGTGGTGGTGATGTGGCGTTTTTAAGGAACGGCAATAATTCCTAATTGCCCAGGATTTAATTACAAATTCTGTGCCCTGTAACGCGTCCTTTGTTACGAGACCTGATTAGTTACAAAGAATTTTGTGCTAGCCTGTGGCTTAGGTGAGACGTTGAAATCACAGGCTGTTTTGGCTAAAAGACACACTGAAGAGCTCTGAAGTTGTTCACACACAGATTGATATCCGTCGGTGTCCCCTTGCTATCTTGCCTGCTGGCAAAATTTAGCTCATTTCAATTAAAAGCTTTGAAAATGATGAACTGCCTTATATTTGTGCCATCTCCCACTAGAGGGAGTGTGTGTATGTGTATTTGACAATCCGGGGATAAATTTGTTAATGGGAGAGAATTTTTCTTGTATTTTACAATCAAAATAAGTTGCAGCAAAGTATACTTTTTATCATAAACACAAATCATTTTGCTTAACGCTTCATTACAGGACGGAGATTTTATGTTGTGGAAAAATAGGAAATTATTTCAGACCACATGTATAAACGTGTCCAGAGCTTTGTTTGAACACCTCAGCCTTTAAGTAGTGTATTCTGGCTGAAACTCAAGACCTAACTGGTGATACTTGGTGCTTCAAATTTGGAAATCTGTTTTGTGTAGCTCATAGAAAAACCTTATTATTCAGGATGTTTCCTAGAAGCTGTCCAGCTCTTTTCCAAACAGGCAAAGCTGATGGCCCAACACTTCAAGGCTACACACTATCCATGCTTTGAAAATCTTGCCTGTCGCTTACTACTTTATAGTTTGTGTCTACAGTCTCATTATTTTGTCTTTTGGCAGGGAGGAATGCCTAAATAGCACAAACATGTTGTTCTGTTGGCCATATAACATTTTCTCCTAAGTTAACAGTTCTTTAGAGATCTTTCTAATGCTGTGTGAAAGCTGTTTTTCAGTGGCTTTTAAAGTAGTGTTTTTCATATCTATGCAAATCACAAAACATTCAGATGGAAGTCAGTTATTTTTATTCAAATCAGACTCTCAGGCATGCACTGTATATGTTTGATCATATGAAATGAAATACATCTTATGTCTCCTGCTGCTTCAATTACAGTCTAATTTTGAGTTGCATCAGCACTTACATTTTTGTAATAGAAACTAAACCCTTCATAAATGTTCTTCCTATGCTGATTTTTATACTTCTTTGTAATTTTTTTACTTTTATTTCGTTTTAGCCATAAGTTTGGGAAAAAAGTCACCTACTTGAACTATTTAAGTGACCTGAGAGACCATCTCAAATATGACCAGCTAAATATCCCTCAAGAAGTCATCCGGTATGTGGCAAGTTTAAAATGCATTGTCTCACCTTTTCTCAGGTGGAGTTGCATCCTGTTGACTGTATTCCAAACAGTATCTAATCCTGTTTTTTCTATGATTAAAAGTCTAATTTACCTGTTTGTTCTTGGTTGGATTTAATTCTGAAAGCGACATCACCATCAAAGACGTGCTGAAATGCATTGAGATTTTAGAGAAGAGAACATTATATATTTTTCTAAAGATTTGGAACACGTCTATCTCAGTTGTGGAGCATTTTCTTAGTGTAACTGCAGCTTCTGTGTGAGTGTTAACAAAACCAATCCGTACGTCATTACTGCTTAAGAGTATCACATAATGTTCATGGTCAAAAATGTAATTCTGACCTCTTTGCTTTCATATTGTAATGGATTAAGTGACTTCCTTTTGCTAAGAGCATTCCCAGTCAGCAAAGTGTTGATTGATCTTAAACTTTATGGATATCTCTATTGTTAGCAGATCCATTACTTTTATATCATGTGTGTATGTGTATTAGGGAGGAGTATTGGAGAAGGGGCGGGAGAGGAAAAGAAAAAGAAATGCATAGAGCTGGAATTGTCAAGTGCCAGTATTAGCATCAATAACAGTCTTTTTGACACAGCACTTTACATGGAAATGCTTTGATGTACTGACAGGAAGTGATTTTATGTCACTGCTGAATGAAAGTAGCTGGAAGCTTTGATTATGACTGTTATTGATGCCTGGTGGGTTTTTACACACCTTTTGTGTAAATATGGAATAAGGAAAAATACCTTACAGCTCTAAGGTTATAAATTGGATTGCATGGTTGCCAAAGAAAGGGGAGTTGTATTTTGAGTAGCAAATAGGTTTGAATTTTGCTGTTAAATTATAGCGTGTTCCTGGTTTTTGGACACATTTATTACTATACTCCATTGGCTGAAGCAAAAGAGCTCTTGTATGTCGTATTTAAGTATTCTACCACAAATACTACTAAAAATTAAATCCAAGTTCTGGAAATTGTCAGCAAATCAGCATTATGAGCAATACTGATAGCTGTTCATATATATATAGTTTGCCAATAGTGGTGCACAGAAAATCAATGATTTCTTGAATTTTGCAGACATGATGAAAATCTTCGGCGGAAACATAAGGGAAAACTGCCACCTGTGGTTAAGATTCCTCCACCACGGCCACCTCTACCTACCCAGCAATTTGGAGTCAGCCTGAAATAGTAAGCTATGAGATTTCTAAAATATGAGATTTCTATATCCAGCAGCCTTCTGTAATGTGCACATTCACTGGATAGAACGTCTGCAAATATTTTGTTTATTATATGTTTCATTTCTCATTCTCTTTGAAAGCCACAAAACTACAAGGCTAGAAAATAGGTTTTATGAATTCAGGACAAGTATCTCTGTCCCTGTGACCTGCTTGGTCTTCATGTTTACATGTTTATCTTTGTAGTTAGTGGTAGTTAGTACCAGCATGGCTGCACAAGTCTTCTCCGAATGGTCAGAAATTTGCTGATATATGACAGACCCTCAAGCTAATCTGTTGCTGGTGGATGCTGGCAGTGTGAAAGTGTTTTGGAGACAGTTAGATGGTGGATAGCAAAGCCAAAACAAAGTGTCAGGCTCCAAAATGGCTGCATAAAGCTAAAATGGATGCTTGAAACTTTATATATTGCGGTTTCGTTGCTCACATATTGTTGTGATCAGAGTTTTATGAAATGAATAAAATCACTCCTTCCAGAAATGCCCTGACAGCTGTTTACATGGATTACAGCACTGTATGTGGTATTAAAAGTGATTTACTTTACAGAAGGAATGGGATGGCAATAGTACTTGCAAGATTCAGTTTTGGTAAAAAAAAAAGAAAAACCACCACAAAATCTTCTAGCTTCCTACCCACAGTAATTTCTGTCATCTTTCTGTGGCATCCTTCTCAAAAACAGCTGAAGAATATTGTTCACATTCAGCAAAGGCATTTTAGACTGTCTGATAATGGACATTTGTTGAATATCCTCCCACCCCCAGTCTGCTTTTCTGATTCTAATGATTCAGCTGTAAATGAGGTATAAAATATAATTTTCCCCTGGTTATATGCTAAGCATTAGTCCTCTCTGGAAGGCCTGAAATTAGAACAATCAATATCTATTGTGTAAGAGCTACTATGACATTAACTTTTAGAATACCTCTTCAGAGTTCCACCTAACATTTGAAACATGGCTAACTCACTTCCCTAAATCTGAGAATATATTTTAGGTGGGCTCCACAGGGTCATTAAGGACAATGTTTTGTGCCACCACTTCAGTAGTAAAACCTGGATTGTTTGCAGGCATCACTTGCCTCCAGCCCAGCCTTTCTGCACAAGCAGGCCTGTCAAACTTTTTGCAGGCTTATGTGATCAGACAGCATGTTGTGGCCACTCTTACCATCTACTAGTCATATTTTATTTCTCTGGCAGTGCCTGAACAGTACGTGTCTTTCTCTGGGCTGCACATGGTAAGGCTGTGGTGGCCACCCTTCCTGGCACTGCCACTTCCCAGCTGCATTACCACCAGCAAACTGCGTCCTTGCCATGTCCCTTAGCTTTCCCAAGTACAAAAATGGTGGCTACTGAGAAAGAGAGCTTTTCTGTGGAACATCTGTGGGTGAGGAAACTCCAAGTGAGGCATTACTATCATTTTTGAGCTAGAGAGTTCCAGGACTGGTGATGGAGGTGATGATAGACAGATGCCCTTCATGCATAGGTGCAGCTTACAGGGCTTGGGTGTCCAAAATCAAAGTACACAGGGATATTCATTCCTCTGTCTGCCCACTCTTGTCCAGATTCCCTCTTTCAGAAGAGACAGTGCTGCATCACCACATAAAAATCACAAATAAACAAATTCCCTATGACTAAATGAGAAATAAAGGATTTAATCAAGGCTGTATTTGTGAAGAAAGGTAAAGTTAATGGAGGAAAATGAATGATATGTGTGGAGAGCTTCTAAAATCTGAACCAAGAAAAAGTATCAACTTTCAGCTTGATGAATGTATTGCTTTTCTAATTCCTTCTCCTTTTATGATCTCTATAGACTGTAATAACAAAGCGGCAGTGACCTCCCATCTGTCTAGCAAAGAGGCAAGTTTGAAGTCTTCTCCTGGGTGAAGCTCTTCCATTTTTCTGAAGAAAACTATAGGGAGACCCTGGTTTTATTTTCTATAGGCTTATGGGGAATACGTGTGCTGTATATTTCATTACAGTTAGTAAAAATTGTAGTGTCAGAGATGCTGCTGAGAGAAAGCTGCTGTCATGAAAGGACTGTGTCTCTGTGGAGTCTTTTTCTTTAGTTTAAGAAAAGAAGCAGTAAGGCCCAGAGGCCTGAGGTTTCAGCAGATTCAGTACTTCTAGGATGATGATTTTTGTTGAGTCAATAAAAGGTTGTTGAATAGGATTTATCCAAAGCTGTCAC
Organism: Gallinago undulata; assembly: GCA_026546715.1. Taxonomy (NCBI): domain Eukaryota; kingdom Metazoa; phylum Chordata; class Aves; order Charadriiformes; family Scolopacidae; genus Gallinago; species Gallinago undulata. The sequence goes on along the minus strand of JAOTQQ010000001.1, from coordinate 79,087,774 downwards.
AGGAGGCCTAATTTTGATAAGATGTTTGATAAAGGTATCCTAATGATTTTTGTCTGCGGAAGGTGGTAAAGCCATACCCATTTGAAAGTGCTTCCCTAAAAGCAGCGAGCAACGCTGCCTCTGGTAACACTTCCTCATTTGACTTTCTTCTCAGTTTATACTGGCTAATACATTTGCTTTCCTGAGCTATAATTAAAAACTAGAAAAGCAAAAAGTGACTAAGCAATGGTTCAAAATATCACTTTTGTCCAAAGGGCAGGGGGGAAAATACCTGTTTTGTTAGGACAGCAAAATGTAGCTGACAGAGGTTTCCATATAAGCACTGATAAATGACTGTCTGGGACCAGTGCCTTGTCTTGGAGGAATCTGTTAACTCACAAAGACATCTTTAACCTTGTAGAGTCAGATTTTCAAAATGACATAAGGCAACTGGGCATTTGAAAATCACGGAAGGTCTGTGAGAACTGGGAGTATAATTCTTTGAAATATAATCTGTACTTAATTAGCTTTAATTTATGAGTGAGTTGAGGGTTTATTATCGGGTTAGCTCAAAACTTTTCTTTCTTGTGTTACCCCCCTCCACTCAGGATCCAAATCTGAATTTAAAATGGCTGCTGTTTAACCCCTCGGTGTCATCCTAAGCTCTTTGTGGGGAGGAAAAGATAAATACAGGCCAGTCTGACTGCATCTTAAGTGTCCATCCGGCTTTATTTAAATATACTCGATAGGGATTTAAGCGTGTACTTTGTTAAGCACAGACTTGAAGATGAATACCTTCCTCATTGTGAGCTTCTGTGAGGACACAATAATTTGGTCTGTCCAACTAGAACTTGAATCTAATACCAAGTTGTCCCGAAGTTTCCACTGAAACTGTGCCAAGTCAAACAATAATAAATGAGATTAATAAAGGCAGTTAAATCATCCAAAGGTGGCTTATGGGATGTCTTTAGAATAAAGTGTGGAGGACCACAAAAGATTGGCTTTCTCCCTATTTAATTCCTTATGGCTACATATACAGAGCAGATTTGCCCAGTTTGCTGACTGACAGACTTTCCATAGCATTTCTGATCCCCAGCCAGCATTGCCTGCTTGCCAAAAAGCACCTTTAATGGTTTGAACTCGTGTTAGAAACTATGTGATTTTCTTGAAAGTATAAAATGACACAACTGAAACTAATGTTCATCTTCATGGGCGTATCAGACAGAACAGTCTTCCTGAAGAGGTTTTGTCCACGCTTAATTTTTCAGTTATAATTTAATGGGAATCCATGCTTGGATTTGACAGGTACTTTAGAATATGTAGCCCAGGGTGGGTGGGATAGCTTGCATGTTTATTGTTTATTATGTCCTTCTCTAACTTGCTAATTCAAGCTTCTTATGTGCAGATAGAGTGAGGAGAATAAGAACCGTAATGAGTTATTTTAAAGGTTTATGTCTCACGTCATATCTCCAACAGAGGGCAATAGCAGATGTTGGCAGGGAGCAGTGTTACAACAGGGCAAGTGTGCAGCGATACTTCCTCAGGTATAATGTCCCAGCTTGTAGTGATTAGAGCCTGACAGAGGGGAGTACAACAGTACTATGAAAATTACCTTCTGTTACTCGCTAGTAGCTATTGCTTTGATAAATCCAGATATTTCAAAGAATGTTCATGTATTGTGTTGATATAAGAAGACTATGTGCTGTTCGTTCAGCAATGCTACCTTCACACAAAAAATGTAAAGCAGCAGGAATTAGCTATTCAGAATATAACCTCGCTAGTTTGCACTGCGTGTCAGGGTGAAAAATAGGATTTTCATTTTAAAAGCCGTTAATAAAGATTTTATGTTCAAAAAGGCAAGGAAAAATTTGGGGTACCTTCTGCTTCTGTTGATCCGATAAATACGCTTAAGATGCATGAATGAAGCTGCCTAAATTTGCAGTACTTTAAAGGAATTAATAATTGACTATTGGGCCAAGGAGCATCATTGTCCTCTGCTGTATGTTCAGCAAGCTCCTATAAACCCCTGTTGCTGCACCCGATTGCCTCTGTAATCAAGGAAAGCTACAGCTGAGCTCCAGCACAGAGCACAGAGTTGACCTTGACTAGCTATCGACATTGTTCTGCTTTCTCCAATTGGTTTTAAAATCTAAAATTAAATATCTTTCATGGGAAGACAGGAAATATTCTGGTTTTCTATCTATTGCCATGGATGGGGGAGAGAGGGCAGAGAAAATGCACGCAATCGCCACAACTGCGTAGCTTTTGCTTGTTGAATTGTTATCATAAACATTTCAAGGTGCTTTCCTTTTGGTCATAATCTTTCCGCTTGTGCATGCTGTGCATGCGTGACCAGGGAGGAAGAATGCATTCTAAACCAAATCTCAGCGTGTCTCAGCAGGGAAAAAATGAAAAGGAGAGGAAAAGCAGAGAGAGAGAGAAAGATTATCAGCCGAGAATACTTAATGACACTTCAGAATAATGTGTAAAGGCCTTTCTTGATAACAGTCCACTGTCTTGAAACGAGTCATTGGGTATATAATGTGTTCCAGTAACTAATCATATAACCTATAGTGAGGAGGACTTGTTCTCTCTGGCCACTGTGTTTACTGGAATAGATCCCTCTTGAATCTGACGTGTTGCTGCAATATGATTCAGATCTGTGAATCAGTTACAGAAAACTATACCGTGCACTGAAATGCTCTGTTAAGCTCATCTCTTAAGCAGAAAGTGTAAGAGATCTCTCATTTCAAATTGCCTGATCTCCAGTGTCAGTTTGCATTGTCCATTATAAAGCACAGCTGCTCATCACACCATCCCAAACAAGGCAAGAATAATGCAGATTACTTGACAGGATCCACAAAGAGAGGATAGAGGTGTAATTTCATTGACCTCTGAGCCGCTCTGATTTACATTAGCTATGGTAATGTCCCTATTATTTTTTTGTCATGTTAGGTCTGGTAAACTGAACACTGTGTCCCACATCACAAAATGCTATGAAAATATCCATCCCAGATTTCCCATATTGGAGAAACAGAACAAACCTTTTCATGTGACTTTTAGTGAATTTTCTACTCTATTTTAAAATACCATTTATCTTGAGGACCCCTTTCATCGTACTGGGCATGAAACCTTTCCTTCAAGGGAAATGGGAATCCTGTAGAAAATGGAGATGAGCAGAAACTGTATCTTTTTTCCCAGAAAAAGAAAAATGATGCGTAAGTTTTATTATTACAAATTATAGCCCAGTTATTTGTCTCACCTCTCTGACAGATAAACTAGTGCTCAGCAGGAGCAAGTGCTGTAAATAATTAGTGTGCTATTTATATACTGAAATGGGAAACACATTTATGGATAACAATAATAATTAGAAAACATTTATAAAAAGCTGCTGGGTTCTATTTGGTGCCTCTGGAGTGAGCAGCTATAAGAAAGCAAAAACAATCAGTGCAACTTCAGAGAGACTGTGAATAGGTTCCACGAGCTTAAATTGTCAATAATAAAGATGTAACAGCTTCCAAGCAAATTAAAGTCTTGATGATGTTCCCATTTGAGTGAATTAGGCTTTCGACTAATTTTAATAAAAGTTGCCCTAAATGTTTAGGGTACTGATCTGAATACAGAAAATAAAATTATTTGACACACAGGAAGTGTATTATAACTCCCCTATTAGAAAGGCTAAAATAAACAGGGTTTTTTTTTTTCCTTACTTTGATTTGCTGCAGACTTTTAAGCGCTGGTATCCCACACAGTGGCCTTGGTACTGACCTCATCTCCCAGCCCCTTTTCTTGTTCAGTCCCTTACCAGGGGATTTCATTTCACTGAGGATTTCAACTTCTCGTGCTATGCAAAGAACCCCTACGTTCCTTCCTTGTGTGGTTTATTAGCAGGGCTAATTTATTAATGGCGCTGCACAGAGTCGCTGCCTGGTTTGTTCCTCGTTGTTGCAGGAGGGTTGTTACACACCACTCATCTGCTGCCAGAGAAAATAACCCAGCTACAGAAGCTGCCTTTCAGAGCAAGGGGTTCGTATGGATCTTTGCCCTTTTGCGGGGGGCTGGTATGAGAGCTCATGGCACTGAAGCAAAGTTACTCATTAATTTTTCGTCTCCGAAATCAAAAGGCAGGGGGGGAGAACAACATGGGTCTTGGAGCTGGTCTGAGAGCACTGCAGAACTCCTACGTGGTTGGAGCACTGATGCTGACCTTCCACTCTACAGTGGCACCAGCACATGTGAAACTGCTCTGAGACTGTTAAGCTGGAAGGAGCAGGAGAGACTAGGAGTGGTGGGATACATCTCCTGAAAGAGGCTGAGAGGATGTTTTTTTATGGAGGTCCCTGATTGTCACTGTAAGTAAGAAGAGGATGCTTCTCAGAGGACTAGGTCGTAAACTTGGTCTTTGGTAGCATTTCAGGCCATGGCCTTTTTCTTTGTCAGTGAGTTTTTTTTTCATGAGGCGCTTACGGTCTCCAGTTTAGCTCTTGTAAGATGTCTGTGGTAATGAGGAAGATTGAGGTTGGACTTGGTCATGCAAGTAAGGTCATAAATATTTCTTCTGGCCGTTATCATGTTGTTATTATACCACAGAGAATGATTACTCCAGCAAGACCAGTGCTGTTTCATATTAAAATTAATGGTCCCTTGCCAGTGTGTAAGGACAAGAAGTTGTATGATTTCATCTAAAGATCATGCTTGCAAGCAGCAGCAAATGCTGAGAACTACTAACATATAAAAGATTATACTTTAGTATTATCTGAATTAAACTTGTTCCTTGCTGTTAGTCTTTTTCTTCCTGCAAGTGTATTGCATATATTGTAGAATTTATTTGATCAAATGTCTAAATATATCATGTTACGAACACGGTTTTGTGAAACTTGGCTATATCTTTTATCAAAATTCCTATGTCTGTTTACATCAAGGAAAATTCCCCTTTTCTAAACAGCTTCTGTTAGATATAAATACAGCAGTGTCCACAAAGTAGCATAAACCTACACATAAAGCGGTATTGAATTTTATACCCTTTAGATTCTGATATGGATACCTTGTTCAAAAAAAAAGCAGGAAAAATTTGTTCAATAGATTGATTTTTAGTTAGGTTCACAGAAGAACCATGGGCTTATGTCAACAAAATTTAACAGAGGAGCAGAGCTCTCACAAATACTAGAAGCTTTTAAAAATCATTGGCTGGAAGGAGAGGAACTATAGCAGGAATTCAGTTCTCTTATATTTGGTCTGCTGGTGACCAGTTAGTGTTTAGATGGTGATTAATTATGAGCTACTCCTTACTTTATGAAGAAATACAAGATAAAGAGGTGAGAGGAGGAAATGAAAATACTCTGTAAGGGAAGTGAGGTTATAGATGACATAGGGAAATGATATCAGATTGTTATGATGAGGAAAGTGGTAGGACATAGCATACAAATCTGTAAATCAACTTCATTAATTCTACAGCTGAGGGAATGACTTACTACCTTTCAAACAGCAAGGTGGTATAGGTATTTGAAATAGTAGAACGAGCTCTGGGAACTGAATTAACAAGTTTATTACCATCAAGTAACTAGTTGCTTTGTTTTGTATAGCACTTAGGGGCAGTGACACACAAAACACACGCAGTAGAGGAAAATAGATATGGTCTAGGAGGATCTGTATAATATAGAGACACACAGGCATTATTGCCTAGGAAGAGATTGCATGTTGAAAATAGGAAAGAGTAGGACTGGGTGGGCAATGAAACTGGAACTGGAAGAAAACGCACTGGTGGCTCAGCGTTGCGTTCCTGGAATGGGGAATGAGGTCAAAATGTTTGATGGCTGAATAACTAAATAGTGTGAGCTATATTCCCCTGTCAGTTTATGAGAAAAAGAGGCAAAACCACAGGGTATTTCAGTACGTAAGTCATGATCCTGCTCTGAGTCGATCCGTTGAAGGAACACCCCCAGTGCCCCCATATGTGAAGCTGGGGGTGACCAATCTCCTAAACTTGGGGATCCAAAATTAAACCAGTCTACGTAACTTCTTCTAACTCCCTTCATAGGCATAGGGAAAACAAATATGAGGAGGAGAGGGGGATATAACAATGTCCCTACCCCTCCATGCTGATTTATGTTGCAGTAACATTTATTTTAAAGTAGTTTTTATGTGTAGTGTAAACAAAAAATACAATAAAGGATTGCTCCTGCCATGCAACAATAATACAGAAGTTGTATTAAATACATTTCAGCTATTAGCAGTTGTTTTATATTAAGCCTAGGCAGAAGAAGAAGAAATCACAGTACTTGGAAAGGAAAAAGACTCTAAGAATTGTTTTCTGCAGGGGCAACCTCAGCTAGTAGCACTAGGTTAAGGCTATGTTAGATGTTGTATAAAAATCTTGTATTTTCTGTGGATAAGTTGCAGCATTTGCAGCCTCTTGTGATACAGTCACAGATCTCTGTCCTGGTTTGTGCTGGTGCTTTAGAATTTGTCAGTAAAGCTGGTCACCTTTTAAACATCAAATATGAAATTGTACACATAAATATATATAAAGTCTACTTTAAAATCTGAAATTTGTCCTTATTTTGTTGTTGATTGCTATAAAAATGTAGCAGAATACTCAGCAGATACTGACCGTCTCTTTTGTTAGACTTCTTAAACTGCCAAAGACTTTTTTTTTTTAATAAGGAAGATAATTGCAGAATTTTCTGCGCTGTCTAGATCAAGAAAATGCTATGTTCGATTTTTTGCCTCGACTGTTCAGTCATGAAAGAGAAAGAAAACTCATTTCATGGGAATCATTCAAAGCGTTAATAATCTCGCTGCATCACTTTGCCTTCAAAATAAATAGTACAATATCCTTTTAATTATACATACACTGTAGCTTAAAAAGAGACAAATGACAAAGAAAAATCTGCATGATAAAAGGCTCCTAAACTCACAGCATCCCTTGATCAAGACTTATTATGAAGCATTCACTGCAATCTCCTTCCTCTCCTGCCTCTAAGCTGCCTTGAAACCCAGTTCCACCAATGGTTTCCACCCGAATCTGGTCAGAGCCACCACCGATTCCGTCATCGTGTCATGGTTAAGCACGAGGGGAACAAAACTGGAGCAAAAACAATCTCTAGTCGGGGTAACGTTAGACTGGGTCACCATTCTACTCCTCTGTCCTTGACTCCCCTTCGGTGTAGTAAATAGCACTTATTTATTACTTGGCACCGTTGCAGTTATATAGCTTTTGTAGCACAAATAAAGCATTTAAGAACAGCTCTTTGAATAGGAGTCTAAATCACCTGTTTCAATGGCTTGTTCAGCGCCTGTTCGAGTTGTGGAGGACCCTTGTGTTTGGCACAGGCTCTTTAATTTGTGCACTTTAAGGTATTCTCTCAGATATCACTCAGGTTTTTGCTGAAACTGTTCTGTCTTGGTTTTAACTCTTTGTCTATAAATGCCATTTTAAAGACTGTTACTTTTTCTTTTTTTTTTCCCCCTAACAGTATCAAGGACAAAAATAAAGGCGAACTAATCCCTCCAGTAATGAAGGAAACTGTATCCTACCTAAAAAGAAAAGGTGAGTTTTGTGTCAAAAGAGGATGTGTCTCACAGAAGAAGGACAATAGTGTAAAACTATATAATGCTCAGTGCCTGATTCAGCAAAATTTACAGCGACACAGGATGTGTTTATATCCTGAAAACTTGAGTGGCACTTGGGCACTGCTTGGAGAGCTTTGATGGATGGGGAAAAGTTATCAGATTATTGTCCAACTATGAAAAAAAAAAAAAACAACCAACCTTTTTGCCCTTAGGATTTGATTAGGGAATAGCAAATAAGAGAAGATGTCTTGAAATACATATCTTCAACTGGTATCATATTGTTGGTTTTAAGTGCAACTCCCAGTAAAAAACAATGAGAAGTTCTGTTTTTATAGAACCAGTGGCCACAAAAATTCATTGAGAAAACGTGTTTTGCAGGAGTAAGCCTGAAGCCCTCCCTTCACAAAAATCTTTTTAATGGCACTTAGAGACCCTTTGGCTATAGTTCATATCCATAGTTACATTATATAGAGATACAGATTAAAAAGGCCCATATTTAAAATGGGAACATCCAAATCTGGGTTCCCTGTATCACCTTCATGTACAGGGCAAAGAGAGGGTAGACTCTGAACTGCTGGCTCTACCACTGAGCTGCCCAGTGCATGCCTGACCAACGTAAAGGACCAAATATCAGGTGCTATCTGCAGGGTAAGTACACTCTATTCCCTACATAGAGACAAAGGTGTATGCTGGGAGAAAGTCAGAGGTAAGGCTGAGGTCTTGAGATTGCTTTTCCCAGTGTAATGTGATTTTACATTTTGATCCCTGATTTTTAAGGCAATCAGAGCAACATTTCCATAGCCCTTTGTGCTCCAAGACTTCAGAGTTTCACAAATGTTTGTTAAGTCTTGCAGTACTAAATCTATAGCCAGAGTACATTTCTGTTACAGGAGACAGAATAGAAAAAGAGCATAACACAAGTTATGTGATGGGCACAACGTTACACAGTGGTAGAACTGGGAATGATTCCTAAGATCCCTGAAAGAAGGGTGTGAATTTTTAATAAGTGTGTCAATACAGGCAAGTGAAGAAAACCAAAATGTGCTTGGTTCAGTTATTTAAAAAAAAAAAAAAAGGAAACATCACTGGCCTTTAACATACTGTTAAGTTTAGTTAATATTTGAACAAATTTTGAGGATCAGCATGAATTTTATTAAACAAAATAGACTCAGATCTCTATATTGCTGTTAAATGAGTTTTACCTGAGATTTTCCTCATTTAAAGGGCTGTTTGTATTGACAGGGCACAAATAATATAAAATATACGCTTTGACTAAATTATATTCTTCTGCAGATAGAGTCGCCCAAAACTTATATCCCAAAATATTCCCAATTCTTAATTTGCGCCTTTAGCTGTTATTCTGAACAAGATAAATTTTGCTTTCAGTATTCAAATAGTATGCAACATTGATCTCTGTTCATTTTAACTGTTGCCACTAGGGTTTGGCCTGAGTTTGAGTTTATTTAAACCCTAAATGAGAAATTTCTAACTTTTTAAAAACTTGTACTGAACAGGCTTCACATTTGTGAAGGCAAAGGGGAGGGGAAAATAAAAACGTTGCTTCTCAGCATTACTGTTGATTCTCAAGAGAAATTATGGCTTCATTTAAATCAGTACAAGATCATACTGATTTAGATGAGGACAGACTAGACGCTTAATGCCTTGCCCTCATTGCTAGGCTATGCTCCTTCCTATTTCATGGTAAATAAGAACATTAAATAACTGCGCATTTTGGTTTTGTTTGGGCTTTATTCCTTGACTGAAGCTGATTAATGACGTGCATAGGAGGATGAGAGAGAGATCCACAGCAGTGGATACCTGCTTACAACTTGCAAGCAGTGGAGCATAGCATCTATTGAGCCACTTGTGTACAGAACAGCTAGCTCCTCACCTCTTGAAATTGCCAATTTATCTTCAAAACACCTGCAGCAGCCAAGGCCAAGTACTGGATTGGGGCCAGTTCTGCCATTAAAGGTACCTACTGATCTGCAGTAGATGATGAGTTACTGATAGACTTCATTGAAGGCCTCTTGGTCCAAATTCAGGATTTCCACTCAAGCCTATAAAGCTGTTTGGATGTGCCATTTCCAGACTGGTGCTAATGATGAAAACTTTGCAGGTGTAGCTTCTATCAATTACTATGGTTGGATACAGGGAATGTAAATAATTCACTGCTAAGAATGTTGAAGGCAAGTGACTGGCAGCTTGAGACAATCCCTGTAATTATAATTCTAAGTGGATAATTAGAGCTTGTGTAGTGTATCAGTGCATGCCCCATCTGCAGATGAAAGCCAGACTTTTTCATGTTTTAAATTGTTATGAAACAATCATCCTTACATATATTTAGCTTATCTTAATAGGAAAATACCTCTTTCTCACTAGTCACAGGAGTCAAGAGAGCTAAAATGAGGATGCTTGTGCACCAACATCATTACTTCTCACAGCTGTTAATATTCAGAAATTGAGTGAAAATTTAGTCACTAGAATGTTAATTGATTTAAACTTTTGGCTGTGCTTGGGAGGAGGGCTTTGCGTATTTTGCACATCCTGGGACCTTTTTAATGATTTTAAAGAAATAGGAGATCTATGGCCATCATTATATTGTGCTATTGACCAGTGACTAGTAATTCTTGCACTGATGTGACATAAAACTTCCTCCATGTCTTGCTTTTGTTCTTTCTGGGGGTTTTGTCTCATCACTGTTGCACCAGTCCCATACTCTTCCCTCTCAACAATTGCTGAGTCCAGCTCAGATACCCAGAGTTTTCTGAAGCAGCAATGCCAACTGTGCAGTGCAGGGAAAAAATAGCAAGTTTTAGCTCTCATGGTTGTGATAAAAGAAAGGCTTGGCTCAACTTTGTCTTTGCAGAATTTCTCCTAGCTGAAATGTTTGTTATTCTGATAGCAGTAATCATCCTTGGGTTTTCTCCAAACTTAATCTTTTTTTTTGGCTAAATTATTCGTCTGTTCAGTGCTGTATCAGCACAGTTTGTAAAGGATAGTCTCTCATGAAAAGTGATGATACTTTCAAACAAAGCCCTTGTCCTACTTTGTGCATCTCCACAAGTCAGTGGCGTGGTATTGCTGGCTACCAATAGGTAGCCCAGCCCATACGCTTGCTAGCCAGACTGTCTTTTTTTTTCCCCAGCTCTCTGTCCTTCAGTGTCCCCAGGAAGGAAGGGCATGGGCTCTGTCAACATCGATATTTTCCAACCAAGCCCAGGTTTGCTCAGGGCTGTCATAATCCCTATCATAAGGAGATCTCCCCAAACCAGATTTCTAAGGAGAGATGGCTTGTCAGGTAGAGCGTTTTCTGACATTCTCAGCCAGCTGATGCTTGAAAGCCAAGCGCCTGCCATGCCAAGGCTGTTAAGTGGTAGGTGATAGACATGCATTTTTTTTTTTGCACTTGATTATAAGTGTGCAGGTATCTGTTGTACCTGCTGTCTGCTATGATTTTAACTCTTTTCTCTAAATTGGGAATATCTCAATTCTGCCATCAGCTTCAGCGAGTGTCGGTTCCCGCGCTGACAGCCCCGGGAGGCTGACTGGCAGCGTTCTTTGCACTCCAGACGCAGCCGTGAGCGCAGCGAGAGCTTCACTTCATCTTCCGGAAGTGACAAAAATTCACTGTCATTACCTTATTGATTTTGGCATAGTTTCCAGCCCTGCAGAATTAGCAGGGAGCGGGTTTTGGTTTTCACCCTACGTGCAGTATTTTCACTCTTTCTTCCCCACTGCTACATTTTCACGTTTATGTACCTGAAATCAGTTTCTGAGACGCTGACTTAGATCACAAAAGCTTCTGCAAAAATCACACTTCACCAACAGGTTTAAGATTTCTTAAAACAGCAGAGACCCTCTGGCATCTGTTAAGCCCATTCTGTACTGGTCAAGCCCTTGTTTCCTGAACAGATGTGATGTGGGAGCTGTGGTAGCATTCAAACTAGGCACCAGCAATAATATGCTACCAGGTTAAGTAAACTTTCAGTCTCTAAAGTTCACCCAGCCTTTTTCTTCTTCATGTCTCCAGTCTCTTTGACAGATTGCTTCATGTCACTTTTTTCCTTCCTTGATGTTTCAGTTTTCTGCCTCAGTTTTAGACGACACTGTTTGCCGAAGTGTTCTTCCCAGGGTGGAAACATCCTCATCTGTACAAAAGAGCCAAAACTCCCCTTCTTCTGAGTGGTCTCTGACAGCAGCAAGCGTGTCCTCATCCCCAACAGCCAAATTAACATTATGACAGTGAGTGCAGGTTTCTTTCTAGTATGTTTATCTGACTGCATATTTAGATAGCTGTTTCTCAGCAAGATGACTCTAACTGGAACCAGTTAAGTCACCTTAACAGAGACTAAAGAATCTACTGCAAGCAGAGATTACTCTACATCTGTTTGTATTATATAAATGAGATCTGTTATGGCTGATGTTAGACACTGTTACAATTAACACAACAAACTAAGTGTCTTAATTTCTGTAGTAATTTTCAGGGTTTTTTTTCAACAAAGAACAAGAAAATAAGCATCTCACCACCTTCATTCTTCACAGAATCACAGAATCACCTGGGTTGGAAGGGACCTTTTAAGATCATCTAATCCAACCAATGGAGGAAAAAAACAAACAAACAAAAAAACCCCAAAAAAACCACCACAAACCATACACCCCACCACACCCAAAATAACACCAATCCACTACTAATCCATATCCCCAAGCACTATGTCA
>JAOTQQ010000001.1:79060968-79075404 GCA_026546715.1 Gallinago undulata | reverse complement strand
CCATTACCCCTTGTCCTATCATCTGTGACCTGGGAGAAGAGACCGACCCCCACCTCTCTACACCCTCCTTTCAGGGAATTGTAGAGAGTGAGAAGGTCTCCCCTCAGCCTCCTCTTCCCCAGACTGAACAACCCCAGCTCCCTCAGCTTCTTGCTCTACTTTAGAGTGAAAAATGTTCTTAAAAGTTTTTAATAATGGATTGTACGAATGCTTAATTGAAGTTCCTGCTAACCTTCACAGGGCAGAATTGCTTCCCTAAAATGAGTTCTGAGAATCTGAGAAAATCATCAGCTCATTAAGACTAAGCCTCAGAGTTCATCTTCTGGATGAAACTAGAGAGGTGCTTTTAATTTCACAAGTAAGGTATCAGTGATGTCCTGCACCTAAATGACGATTTAGATCACAGAGGGAAGCAAAGCATGTTTGTGAATAGATCTTCATAGTGACTAGCAGAGGACAGTTTTTTTCTACGCTCAGCCTCAAAACCACAGCATGTTCATCTGTCTAGTTCATAAATGCAAGGCTTGACTTGCACTAAGGATGCATCTTTGTGTGTATGGCTTCCATAAGGCTCGGGGACAGGGTTGTGCGAGGGGCTGCAGCTGCTGGTGCTGCCCACACCGACCCAGCAGGGCAGAGAGGAGCACACTCACTTCAGAGCCGTCCCATCTCCCAGGGATTTTTATCCATCATAGGAAATTCACATTCAGAAATGCACTTCTGCTTTTAAAATCTAATAAGATATCACAGCAGAAGTTCCCTTTCATGTCTTTTACTTACATGCCTTTTTTTCTAGAAAAACGGGTTACAGACTGGAGGTAAGGGATCGTGATAAATTAAATTCACCATCCTGTCTTAGTTTTTAAAGTCTGACCCACAGTTTGAGTGCATGGTAAGATCCATATTTTGTTTGCAAACCCCTCCTCCCCCAACACCTAGAGGTCAGAAGACAGCTTTTAAGGGAACCTGTATTTGATTCATTATAAAGGTGGATATAAACTGCGCTGTTCAGACCTGCATGAAGATGTCAGATAGGCTTGAGGAACATTCCTGCTCTTTGTAAGCTATCTTAATTATTAATAAGCTATCATTTGTTCTGGTCTTATGCAAAATACCAATTTGAAATACCTAAGTAGGATTATTATTTTTAATGTATTTTATGTTTTAGAGAGTAGCCTCAAAGGGATAAGCTACATGTGTGTCCATGTTTTAAACAATTTAAAACAAAAGCTAACCCGCTGGTATTATTACGAAAATTCCCCAAATTTGATAACATTTGCATTGCCAGGAATGGCCAAATAAGGGAACAGCTAGAAAAAAAAATTGCATAGATCACTGATTACTAAAGATACCACGTGAAGTCAGCAGCAGCTTGGAAATGATGGAACAATAAACTCACAGTGAAGGAATCGCACTACAGAATTATAAAGCAGAAAAGATAACTGTCCCCTATAGGAACGTTATCTCGCAGTAGCCCCACTGCCCAGTCTTTCTCTCTTACCTCATCTCTTTTGTTGACTGGAAGTGCTTTGCAGCACAAAGTTTTTGTTCAATGATGTCTTGTGGTACCACAGGAGAGTCCTGGGTGATGACTAAGACTTCTAAATGAAATGGTAATAACTATGCTATACAAGTTTAATGATAAAGTAATAAATGTCCTATGGTATGATTATAGTTACAACTAAAGTTGTCCTTTATCTGTTCAATAGCAGGAGCAGTGGTAAACAGTGATTAATCTTTCCTTCTCATCCCCTCCATGAAGCACAACAAATCTTGCTGATGGAGAAAGTTTTGGTTCCATTTTTTAATGTGAATGAATACATCCCGGTGGTGGTAGTCAGAATGGGTAGAGATGGATGGTTATGCATTCTGAATACATTTGGATTGCTGCAGCTTAGTGAGTTTGCCTCCTGGCCTCCACTTCTTGTGATCAATCAAGTATCTTTTAAAAATGCAACGCTGAGAAAGCTTGACATAGGCCATATAAACATTTCTGAGTTCTTGGCTCTTTTGTTTTCATGTGAATGTTTTTTACCTAGGGTTCATGGAGATGAGATAAATCCCAAGACTGCTTCTTGTGCCATCAAATAAAAATGAACCTTGTAATAAGCACAGTTTGTGTTTTTGGTGCTCAGGCATTGCAAATAAATTATGTTCAGAGGTGCCAAGTGTAAACTGAGAATATTCATTCATAAATCCAAAGGCTGGAGACTGTGCCATTCAAAACTGCAAGGACACAGGTACACTTGGGGTTCTGTGGAGGATGCACAGTCCCACACCTCTGCTGCTGGTGCTCAGCTTTTCAGTAGGGCTGGAAGTGTCCTTTCTCTTTCCCTTTTGCCCTTGATGTGCTGTGCACCTTCTCGCAGTGCAAATCGTCTTTACAAACTGCAGACATCGTGCTCGCTTGTTCTGTATTCATTGTACAGAGTCCAAGGGAAAGGAAGGTTGTGCAGTCTCCTCCTCAAACTTGTACTGTGTTCTAGCTTTAGAAAACTGAATCTCACGTTTGTCTTATGCATAAAAATTCACAGTTGCTGCTGCTTTGGGCATTTAAGATGTTACAATGAAAACAGATAATTTAAATGTACTATAAACTTATCGGTCCACATATTAGAAATAAATTAGTTCTAGTTTTAAAAAAAGAAATGTCATTAGAATTAGAACTCTGCAAGAAGATGTCTAAATCAGTTGTATTAATGAGAATCAAAAATGCTTCCAAATCAGGCTGGACACTTCCAGAGACTTGGCAGGACCCCAGCCAAAAGAAACATTTCCAAACTCAATTTGGGACAGAAGGAATTCAGATGCTCACTCTTTGCTATTTCTCTTCTGAAAGCAGACAAATTAACAAAGGTTTTTGATGCCAGCAACCCTCAAATCAAGGATGATTGAAAGAAAAAGAATGTAATTTTCTCATCTCTCTCTCTTTGACAAGTTTGCAGCAATGTGACAGCATGTGTTGCTTTAATTTATCTTTATCAGTTTTGATTTTCTGTGTCTTTCCAGTGGGACAACTGATCGGGGGGAGTAGAAGGAGGTTAAGTATTTTTAGCAACAGTTTATTAAATCGGAGTGTGACACAGTTGTGTCATTGCTCTGTGAAATTTTGTCTGCTGTGGTTAAAAGCCATCTTATTTCAATGTGGAATGAAGCGCCTGCCTGTTTTCATTTATGATTACTGACATTGAAATAATTACTCAGTTAAGTTCTCAATCACAGAATCACTTTTCATTGAATACAGATGGCTCCTTCACTAGTCACATCACTACGGGTTTTCATCTGTATATCACTTGGTATTGAAAATAAAATTTCACTCTTTTTTTGGTCTGGAGAGCTTAGTGCAGGGTAGGAAAAGTCCATCGATCTCTGTCTCTGTCTGTATCTATCTGTACTTTTTTGTTTTTGGTGAGGGGCAGGGAGCAGTTTGCTCTGAGTTATCTCCACAGAGGCTCTGCATTGTTGATAGAAGATGTGAGCAACGTGCAGCTGCGTGTTTATCAGAACTGGAAAGCCCAGGCTCGCTGCTGGTGTCAGTCATCCCTAGCAGCGTTCCGGCAAGCGCTGCTGCTCCAGGCTTGGTATTTTCTATAGACTGCCTTACCCGTGCTATTAATGGCAAAATAGTTCAACACGGACACACAAAAAAAAGGTATTTCTCTAAAGAGGCAGCTGACATGAGTCGTGCTGTAAATGGGATTTGATTGAAGAACACAACTAACAGAAATTAAATAGGCTACCTCAAAGTTATTATTTTTTTTTTAAAGGACAAAATGATTGCTTTGAGCTGCAATGACCAGGATTGCCTTCAGGCAATTTTATTTCCTCGTCCCATAACTCTGGTTACTCCAGCATGTATTTTGTCTGCAAAAAGAAGGTAAAGCGATTAATTTTATTACAGTGCAGGCACCGTGTGTTAGCTTGAGTATGTTAGTGCCAAGAGCTGGTGGCTTTTTCTTTTCCTCCCTAATGTCTGAAATGGAAGAGACGGGTTTGGAGAAAGTATTTCCCGAGTGTGTATAAGGCCGTGTATTTATCCATCACAGTGGAAAAACCGACAAGAAGTTTCAGGTCCCCTTTCTCCTTTCTTTCTCCTTCTTATCCCTTATTATGAGACCCCAGTTGGGAGCATATGCCTGTGCTGCTCAGGTTATAGGACATGGGAAACACCATTGTTCTAATCATGTTTTCAGATGGCTTTCCCCTGCCCTGCCTCAATGCAGAAGGCACTGAGAGCAATCAATGGACTTATAGACTTCTAAAAAAGTGCCCCACGCAGTTCACAGACATCACAGAAGGTAGCAAAATATGTTGCAAAAGGGCTGTCTTTTTACTCAGGGTCATGATTTTCTCCCTTCAGTAGCATAATTCCTGTTAACTCATCTTTCTGTTTACCAGTAGGCGAAGTTATGATCCATACTTTATTTTAAAAATGTTATTATATATATTATGCAAAAAAGATGTGGCTCTTTTGCTGTTGGGGTTCTCTTGCTTTAACATGAGTGTATAGCTTTTTCTTTCTTCCTAAGAATTTCACTAACCTACATTTAATTAGTGTCATGTCATTTGGATAGGTTGCCCGCGAGCGTAGGGAGGATTGGAGATACCTGCTTTGTTAGTTGGCTTGTTGCTACCTTTGATCAAAGAAATTACTGTATATTGATTCTTTTTCAGCTGTCCTGGAAAAGAGAATTCTTGATGATGAATGGATATCTATAATACCCCAGATTTCTGCAGATGAGAATAAAAGTTGCTTTTTCCCCTCCAAAAAACATACCCAGCAAGAGCTTAGTGTTATGTGTCATTACAGTAACATTGATGGGATGCAGGGCCAGACAAGTACAGCTGCTGTCTGAGCTACAGATTAATGTCTTTAATTAGACACTTGAAAGCTTAGCCAATAAAGGCATAAACATGTTAAAAATTGATATTTATTACATTGTAGTTTATACAGTGAGATTCACATCAGATTAAAGCATTAACTGTTAAACCAATCCCTGCAAACCGAATTGCAAGCATTTCTGATGTCCATGTTCTGAAAGACTAGTTCCTACAGAAAACCTCCAGTCTACTGACAGCCAGCATAAAATTCTACAAACTCTCAGGAAATTACTGTATTTCTTGTTTGCTGAGGGCAATGCCTTGATGAGCTAGCTGTTCCCAGCTGCCACTTCCAAAACCATGTCTTTAGACAGGTTGTGCTGTAAATCTGATGGAACAGTTTTACTGCAGTGATGTCATTTGCCGTAACTTTATTCCACTAAACGTGATCTGATTGGGAATAAAACAAGCGGTCAAATAGATCATAATTATTATCCATTTGATTCATTTAGTAAACACACATGTCCTTCTTATATATTGTAGTTTGAGACACACTCCTTCCAGAACTGAGTTGCATGGGCTTAAGTTTTAATGTCCTACCTGGAATTTAACAATCAAGGGCGTAAGTGCTTAGAAGGGAACTAGGAGCCTCTGAATTTAGACTCAAGTAGAGCTTGGGGCTCTTTGCAAAAGTCTCTGAAGCATGTTTATGAAAATTTATTTCGATAGTACGTACTGTTATCAGTTCTTTTAGTATACTGATCTAAATTCCATACAGCTATTCTGTATGGAATGGTTTCATTAAGAAATTTTGTATTAATTTACTAGTTTTTCATGTGTAAAATATGCATGCAACCTGGGTGAATTTACAAGAGTAATTGAGTATCTTTCATTAACGTATGACTCAAATTTTTTTCTAGAACACCATAAAGATTCTTGATCGTGCAAATAGATGCATGTGTACTTTAGCTGAAATACACAAACATTGATTTCAGTCTGGCTCCTTACTTGCTGAAAGATGAGCAGGAAAAAATGAAATAATCAATCTGCTTTTTCACACTCGCATAAAGAAAGGTACAGCATTCCTGCCAAGTCACTGGGTGGTATGTCAAAATGTCAGCAATTTTATGTTTTGTCAGACCAGTGTAGACTAATATTTTAGACTACTGTGCTTCCAGTAGGAATCTCTAGTTGTGACTACGTTTGAGCCAAATTGCATTCCCTGCAGGCTGGAGGGAAGAGCACAAACTGGAGAGAAGGCAAGAGAGAGAGACATGATGGTTTTAGCAAACTCAAAATCAAGAAGTACCACAAGTCTCAAGAAAAGTGACATTTCTTGTCCCCATCCTGTTTCGCATAATAATGCAGATAAAGAATTTGCCTTGAAAGCTGTGGTCCAAATTAGATCCTTGATGGGATGCCTTTTATTGAGGTTTTTCCTCTGTAGCTGAACTCAGATTTCAGTTAGTCCAAGACATGAAAGCAAATTAGATAGATACCTTTCGGGAGATTTTCAGAAGTGCCTCAAGACTAGAATCAGGTATTTCAAAATACCTTGGGGAGGCAGAGTGCCATGAAAAAGCCCCAGAAGTGGAAGGAGCAGTGGTCTGCCCCAAACAGCCTTTAAGCTGGGGAGGCCACTCTCCAACCAATGGTAACAAATGGGGTTCTCCATCCAAAGATCCTATGAAGCATTCCCCAGCCTAAAGGATCTTGTCTCACTCACTGGCAGAAGAGAGGGAGTTTGGGGAATCTTTGCAAATATCATCCTTAGCTTGCCAAAGGTTTAAAGCATTTAAAAGGAGAACAGCAGATTTACAGTTGTGGTTTTGGGCTCCGTTTGCAGATACGCTCAGTGAGGGTGGGTACATAAGCAGCCTGGTGAATCTAAAGCTCCTGTGTCATTAGGCACAATTGAAAGCTACTTTTAGAGAAAAATTACAGTTGGCAAGGCACTCTAAAACACTTAAGGAAAGGTGGTAGTATTTCTATGAGGCACATTAAAGAAAGTGCTGTAGGCAATGCTGCAACATTATTTGATTGTACATTCTATTCTCAAGGACTGTATTAAAAAAAATAAAATATGAGTGTATCAAGTGGGTTTGTTCCCAAACCTTCTGCCTCTGTTCTGTTTTCAACTGAACTTGTAGAGAAAAACAAGAGTGAGCTTTTACAGATGAGACTTGCATTAATTGGTTTTTTTTTTAGGACTACAAGTAGAGGGCCTTTTCAGGAGGTCAGCCAGCATCCAGACTATCAAAGATGTTCAGAAACTCTACAATCAGGGTAAGCTGTCATCGTACCATTCCACTGTGAGGACTTTGTTGATCTTGGTTTTGTTGGTGAAGCAGAAATGCTAACTTTCTTATAATTAGTTAAATCATAAACCCATTTGTAAGATAATGTCATAGTAAGAGCATTATTACAGAAACCTGAAAGGTGACAACAGGCACTTAATGCTTACTGAATAGCAAGTCATTGGTTGATGTCAGACCAGACCTTACAAAACCTGTAGCAGCTAATGAATGATAAGGTTTCAGTCAAAAATGGTCTGTTTTTTCATAAACATTTGCATTGCCACTACGCACTTTGAGTTACTGTAGTTATGAAATACAACGTCTTTGTGTCATTTTGCCTCTGGTGTTTTTCCATGGTTATGGCAAAGATATATATTCTTACCTAATAATTTATGAAATGTAGTGAAGTAATTTTGAAACTCACTGGCTTCCCCGTGAAGTCATTTTATGAAATGCCTTTGTGGAGAGAATCTCTTACAGCAAGATTAATAAAACACTACAAAAAAAAGTCACAAAAAGAAAATGACAGGAGTTACCAGCAGCAGGAAGCCAAGACTTTTTCTATTCAACATACAGTGAGTCGGAGTTTTAAGCAGTAGTTTAAAGAAACAGTAAAACATACGATTAAACACCTTTTTATCTTCTTTTTCTCCTTTTAGGCAAGTCTGTGAATTTCGATGATTATCATGATATCCATGTTCCCGCTGTTATCCTAAAGACTTTCCTTAGGGAACTCCCTCAGCCATTACTAACGTTTGAGAGTTATGATCATATCCTCGGAATCATCAGTGAGTATAAATAAGTTCTAGAAAAAATTATACAGCGAGTTGAACTGGACTTGGCTAATTCATAATCACTGCTGGTTGTTAATCATGACAGAATTGTGGGTATAGATTATTATTATTGGTGCTTTACTGCAGCTGCAAATGGACAACCTCATAATCTGTACCAGAGCAAGGTGGTCGGGGTTACCAAGATGCTCTCTGCTTTTTACAAGGTTTACTGTTTTTTTCTATATATCATACTGTATTATTAGGAATTGCATTAGACTTCTTGCTCTCAGGGCTCCATTTTTGTAATGGCACAGCACTGAGTCAATCTGTGACACAAGTTATGTCAAAGCAGCTTTAGTTTTAGCAGCAGCATTGGCAGAACTGTGGGAACAAAATTTAGCTGGTCATTTGTACGCTTCTCTCCTTTTCTTTCTTTTTTTTTTTTGTGGGAAGGCAGTTGTTCTTCTTTGAACTGTTCCCATGGGATAACAGATCAGGGAAGAAAGGATCTAAAGCCGTGAGAGATGAAGACATTGATTACCTAAAGATCTGGCATGAATGAAACTATGAATTATAAAACTTCGTGGCCTTTGTCAGGGCCACAAAGAAATCTACAACGCTGGCAAGGCAACTCCCAAATGGATGGGGGTTGAATGTCTGAGATCCCAGAATATCTGAGGTTTAGTACCCAGTACTTGTAGAGACTGGTATTTAGCCATCCAGGCTATAGTCAGTATACCAGGGAACCAGTAGAGCTTCCAGTAGCAAGTCACAAGCACACATTTTTCCAAAACCTGCTTTTTGAGGAAATTATATATATTACAATGAAGTATGGCTTCCAACAGAGCCTGTTAGCATAGCTCTGGTAGCCATGGGCTGATGCTGTTGCAAAATGTATGTTATCATTGCTGTCATGACTGATGCTGCTGGGGTAGGTCACTAAAATAATTCACATTGAGGATTAATCTCAATGGCAACATGTTTTTAAAGTGAAATACATCAAGTTTACCTAGATAGACTGTATTCTAGGTAAAATTCTTATTCTGAGCTCATCACTCGCATCTGCATGTGCTGTTTCATATCGTTAACTTTATGCCTGTACTTCCATTAAAAAACTTCATCAGGTCATGTTCAGAATCCTCTGAAGTCCTATACTGTTTTGCTATTTTCAAATCTGTAGATAACCACCTTCCAAATCAAGGATTCATTTGTCCACACACTAAATATCTCAGGGCATTGAGAAAAACAGGCCCGTTCACAGGAAAGTGGTAGAAATGGAGAGACTAAAGATAGTCACTCAGAACTGGAAAGAACAGGGGAAATTTGGAAAAAGGATGTACAAGTGCTAATTTTTACTGAATTAATCTTGTGCTGACTTTCTGGACATGATATTACTTTGTGATAGAACTAAGTTGAAAATGAGAACAAGTCTGCAAAGCACCTGAGAACAGTACGTTGTCCTAGGAACGCTGGAAGGTTTTGCTTGGCAAAACACCTGTGAAACATTCATTCCATGTTATTTTTGTTTACTGACATTTTACATGTTGACAAAATGGGTTGAAAAGTGAAGTTTCAGATAATTTCCCCTTGGGCCTTCATGTTATGCAGTGTGATGTCCACTGTCTTTTCTTGATGATATCGTGATTATTTTCAGGTGATACCATGATTTTAAAAAGATTTTAAAAGATTTTAAAAAGATTTTAAAAGATCTTGAGAGCCAAGCTGGACTGCAGCAAAGGCATATTCTCTGTGAATATAGTGAAGAAGGGAGTTTTGAAGAGGTGTGATCGCAGACAGCTGTCTTGGGATGATTTTAAAATTCTCATTCTGTCTTCTGGAAGACACCAGAGCAGTGTGTGATGTATCTGTTACATCTCTTAACCTGCTAACCCAGAAATACAGTAGCTTTGCTTTACAGTACTTTGAAATGATAGTGGAACTTTTCTCTGTAGTGCCTCATCTGAAACATTTTTTTAAAGAGTTATTGATGGGAACTGTGAAATAAATAGCTGAGTAGCTGAGTAAAAAAATTAAGAAAACCTCAAAGTTCATAATTGTCAAAGAACTTCTATTTTTGGTCATGAAAACTGTTACCAAGAATTCCTTTACCCAGTATTGCTACACTTCCTGCATTATTTACTCTGCAAAAGGCTGACAAAAAAAAATTCTTGGGGCTCAGTTTATTGTATTTTATGGGAATTAGTAGCTTTGCAGTAGGAAAAATGTCAACACAGGTCACCACAGTATAGCTTCCTGTATTTAATTCAGAGCTTAAGGGAAAGCATTGAACATGCTGGAATTTTGTATGTGCACACATACTTAACGCACAGCTTTAGCCGTGTCAAGGAGAGGGAGAGGAAAATGCAACAAATGCAGAAAAACCGTCAGCCCAAATGGGCTGGTTAGGTCAGGCATGATTGTAGTCATCAGACCATTCTCCAAATTGGTGTTAAACTTCCAGTATTAAAATAATTACAATATTCCAGAAAGAAAAAAAAATCATTTGGTACAACATTTGAAATATAATCTAGGGTTAGTGTAATTCTCACCCAGACTGTCTGGATGATGCAAAGAGTTTGGGGTCCAGTTCTAGTTTTACTCATCTGCAGAAATGAGTTAATGAACCTGCTTAGGTTCATCTCTAGAAAATTCTTACCCACCCAAGTGGCCACCTTATCATTTTTTCCCAAAGTCAGAAGAGTTTCCTGCAGAATCACAAAAGTGTTTTTAATGTTAGTAGAATGCCAAAAGAACATTTTGGGCAGGACCATGCCTCAGCAAGAATAAAATCAGGGCATAAAAAGTAGACGTCTGGATTCAGTGCATGGAGATATAATGGGGTTCAAATCAAGGGCTTTGAAAGTCCTCTGTAGCAAAGAAATTATTTTGGCTATTTCACTGAGTTCAGAAAATAGTCTGGAAGTTAGTCTTAGCCAGATAGATAATAATACAAAATATAACAGGGACATTCAAAGGGATAACCCTAACTGTTACTGTGGTCATTGAGGTTAGCGGAGCTGAATTTTGTGGTCAGTTTTGCAGGTGAATATCTAAATTCCAGCAGATATAAATAAGGGATTATTTCTTGTTAATATTTTGATGTTTTTGAGTAAAATTAAGACTGACTTCGACATTGCAGGTGTGGAGAGCAGTTTACGAGTCACCAGATGTAAGCAAATCATTCAAGGACTTCCTGAACACAATTACATTGTTCTGAAATATCTGATATGCTTTCTCCATATGGTGAGTATAGGCAAAATAGTAGTGCCAATTTTTTCTTTCTTAATCTGTTCTTGTTAATTCAACATTAAAAATCTCCACAGAAAATAAAACTGAAGAATTTAAAAAATACACTTAGGTAGTGATGGAAGTGCACAATGGAGTGAACTCAGGGTGCAGAATCCTCCAGTTCTAACAAAAGGCAGTGCTAAACAATGGTCTGGCCATACCTTCGCCATTAAATTCTTTACATGTAATGAAAACTACTGTGTAAATTTAAATGGAACCGTGCCTGCACTGAAGTATTTAGAAGTCCTGTCCTCAACCCCTTCACTCCCATTCACAAATGTATGCTTTATTGATTTAGTTCTTGGGGTTTTTTCCTATTTTGGAGTGAAAAAGCCTGAAAATAGTGTTTGTGTAATTTTTGGTGCTGGAGAAAAACTAGGTGAAATCACCTTTTTTCTCTCCGAAGTATAGATCTTGAACAACTAAAACATCAAATAAATTAGTGTCATTTTAGAAAATGATAGAAATATTAATGAACTTTAGAACAACAATCAGCAAAATAATTTAAGTCTTACAAATTCCATTTTCCTGTTTAAAATCACCTTTCATTCTGTAATTTACTACAGTGTTAAATGAAAAACTTTGACAGTGCCATTTTGCAAGGATTTTTGGTATGCTCCAGGATAAATGAAATCCTGTGTCTTTTGTCCTACTTTTTGATTTGCTGATGTTTGTTTACCTTTTTTTTGAACCTCCACAAGTCTGAGGGTTCTGGAAAGATCCATTAGAAATTGTTCTACAGTTAGGCTAGAGACATCCTTGGGTTGCCATTATGTGCAGGCTGCAATGGGAGTGTAAGTTTCCCATGCTTCTCCCCTATCCAGTGCATTGCCATTTCCAGATTGCATTTTTCAAACTTAGGTGCCTGTAGTTGAAGATCATGGTGTAGCTGACACCTAAATAAGGTGATCTAGCCTCCAAAAATCCTAAGAGCCCACCGAAGCAGTTACGTATGGGGAAAGATGCTGATTTTCACCAGTGGAGGAATTAGCCCTCAGTAACTATTCTTGTGCTACAGTCACGTTTGCTATATTCTAGCCAGTAGCATATTTCAGAAACAAGTACATTTAATCCCATTTTCTACCAAAACACTAGAGAAAAGCAAGATTAAAGGAAACACATTGATATGACCCGCACTCAGACAGCATTTGCAAGGTTCCTGTAACACCCATATGTTCGTTTACTGTTGCTTAGCTGAACTCTAATGCTGTTAAGGAAAACCTCGTGTCATTTGCTATTATTTTAGCAACTGATATCTCTCCTCAGTGTTATGAATCGTGTAAGTGACTTTGTTCTGATAATAGATGCACCATCTCAACGCACTTCTTAAGAGCTGAGCACTTGAGGCGTTAATGAGGTGTGCAAAAGTACTACATGGTGTTTTCTGTAATTGAGCAACAGAACATAGCATTATTTTTGAGTACGCCTTCTTATGTAAAGCACAGCATCAAGTTGAGACTAGTGCTCAGATCCGCAATTTTTGCTGATCCGTGGCTTTTTATCCCAAATGTCTCGCGGAATATTTGCATTTGGAAAGGTCAAGGGAACATGAAACAATCTAAGAGCTAGAGATTTCTATTCGCTGCAGATTGGTGTGCTGCACAAGCTGCCACAATTCAAACTTTAACAGACCACTCTACCAGTAATCCTAGTTTTTACCTGCAAGCATCAACCTTCTTACATATAAGAGGCAATTTAATTCTTCCATGAGCTCAGCCTTGAGTAGTGCAAGAGGTACTTGTGGTAATTTCATGAAGTGGGATGAATTGTAATCACTAGATACAGGTTTTGAACACTCCAGATTTGATATAGGCTTGTGGAAGAAGGAAAAAAAATAAATCCCTATTTTCTCTTCAGTCTCAACCCCCTTAGTTAATGAAACAACTCCTTCCAGTCCGAGTGTGCTACAGCAAGACAGTGCAGCTCCTACAGAAGTAAAAGACTTGAATTTCAAACATAGATGCAAATCCTTTAAACCTAGATTAGCAGTGATTTTGCCAGTAATGAACCTACATGCTGTGAAAGGTGTAAGCAGTCCATCTCCTCTTCGCAGTGCATCTGGCCGCTAGAGAAGGATTTGCAGGGTCTTCTCTGAGTTGCAGTGGGCTGAGGTCCCTCGGGAGAAGCGAGCAACCAGGAGCAAGGGGGGAAACAAAAAGGCCAGTTTTCACAAGTCGGTCCCTGAATTATGTCTGTAAAAAATATGGGTGCTGGCTCTGCAGATTTCACAAGAGTTGAGTGTGCACAAAGAAGTGTGTGCACCCTGCCGTTGTACCTGCAGTGAAGTGGACTCATGAATGCACGTGCAAGCTTAAAGGGCTCAAAGAAGTCTTCTTGCAAATTAATTGTCAAAGCACGCTGAGGGCTACAGTTACCCAGTTCTGAAGCCAGAAACCATTTAGTAGAAAACTATGGTTGTGGTTTTCCATGACAGTCTAAGGCTAAGCAATCAGCAAAGTTTGTAGAGGCAATAATGCCATCTAGATTGTGGTTTTATAACCACGTCTTTGGGTTTGGTACCAGCTGATACGCGTCCCCCCCCCTCACTACACTTACACACTTTCCCTCTCCGCTGCTTAATTCTGTCCCTGCAGTTGTGCCTGATGTTGGGGAAGGGTGGCTGACTTGGCTGAAAGAACCGTTGCAAAAAAACTGCCAAATTCAAAACTTCAAACTTGGACAACTAGAAAAAATGGACAAGGTTTTGGGGATTGTGAGATATGCTTCAGATCTGTCACTGAAGTGGCAAAGTTAAAGCCAAGTACAAGCTGGAAAAAAAACATTCTGAAATAATGTTTTGCCTCAATCACTTGAGCAATTTAAGAGTGTAATTAGCAACAGCAAAGCTTGGGGGTAGCTGGGGATGTTGCGGTATGTTGGGAAGGATTAGATAACTGAGCCTCGTAGAGCAGGTACAAGCAGCTGGCACCTCTGCAAGGTAGCAGAGTGGGGGATTGAAACTTTCATCAGTTTGGGGGGGAGGGGGTTAATATCTAGTAATTTTCTTTTGAAAATCCTTTGTGCGGTTCCTTTCAGCATTGCAACTGAGAAGCCAAAGAGATGGTGGTGTCCTTATATTTTTAAAAAGTGATGGTAATTGGCTGTTTCTACCCTCTGGATTTCACTGTTGAAGTTCATTAGGTAGAGCAATGGCTGTCTGGTTTCACTCCAGCAGTACCCATGAGGGTGCTGGGATGCAAGTATGTGGAATCCAAAAATCGTCAAATTTTGCTGGGGGGGGGGGGGGGGGGGGGAGC
>JAOTQQ010000001.1:79048205-79060958 GCA_026546715.1 Gallinago undulata | reverse complement strand
CCCCCCCCCCCCCCCCCGCCAGAGGTTTAGTCTGGGAGAGGGGAGATGTACAGTTTGCATTTGTTGATGTGGCACTAAATCATCAGTGTTTATTCCCAGTAATGAGTTTTGCAATGTACAAGTTCTGTCTTTCTAGAGGACTTTCTTTCAATATAGGCTGGCATTACTTAATGATTTTTCTATATATGTACCAGCGAGAGGAGAAACAGACCCAACAAACTGGAACTCGTAGTTCTTTGTTGCAATATTTTTCAGTGATGTTCAGATGATTCCTTCAAAGATACGATCTATGTATCTTTGAAGGTGAACTTCTTGGAGAACTGTCTTTTATTAGCTTGTCAATTTGACAGAGCAAGTGTATTTTCACTTGAAACAGAGATGACAGTTACTAACTTTCTGAGGCAATCAAAGAAAGAATCAAGAGGTTTAGTCCAAATGCTAAAGATGTCATTTGTATTTCTTAGAACGTAGCTTTGGGGTGCAGTTACTCAGAGGGGTAGCCCATAAAGATGTTGGATGACTGCATGCTGCTTTTACATGGTCTAGTGTTGGAAGAAAACATCAGCTCTTTATGATGGTGTTGTGGATTAAATGGATGTGTTTTTTTCATTCAAGAAAGAAATCTGGCATTGGAGTAGCGAGGAGCTTGAGATGGTGTGAAGCCTCATCCCCTTGGGGAGGGGTAAAGCTGTCACCACTGGTGGGACAAGGCTTCCTTGCTTGCAGCTCTTGATGAGCTGGGAAGGGTCGTTGTGGAGAGAGTTGGATTCAGTTGGATGCTTTTCCTTAGATCTGCTGAGGAAGGGATTGCTGTGCATTTTGGAGTGAAGCAAAGTGTCTCCCTTTGGAGTGCAAAGTGTCTCCCTTGAATTCCAAAGTGTCAACCTCATTGATGACTCCCAGATAAGGCTTAGTCATGCCTCAGATGATACAATCACTGGTTTGTTTTATCTTAAGGATTTTATCTCCCAGGGGAGAGGCTGTGTCATGGGTGATTTCATCGATCATTTCAACATTGACTGTCTCCTTGAAATGTTCAGAGAGTGGTGGTGGGTAGGAAGAGATGGTTTCACATTCTTCAAAATAGTTGGCCTAAAGAAAAACCAGATCTATCTCTACCAGCAAGTCACAGTGGTGTTGCTTTGTGCTGAAACGTTGGCCCTGGAAGGCAGTGGCTGGGTTAAGCTGGGTGTGTTTCAATGAATGCTTGAAAATGGCACCTGTACACGATTTGCTGGATGGAGTGTGTCAGGGAGTACTCCCAAAAACCAGGTGGAAGACAACCGCAACGGGTTTGGCTTCTTCCACCCTCCACTGCCCCCCAGTACTATACCACCTGCTTCTCTGCCATCACTTCAGGTACCTACCTTCCTTAGGATATACAGCATGTGTCTTTGGTTTTGTCCTGTAGAAAACACAGTGTGATGGGCTGTAACTCTCATGTTATTTTAGAGACTTTCAACTGAAAGAAGCACCAAAAAATAACCTGTCTTCGATCCACAGGGGTTCCATGGTTACAGCATTCATGGGTTGGATGCAGCCAGTCTGAGGCACTTGGTGCAAGGGCCAGAACGCAGTCCCTAACCTTGTTATATTTAGCAGTATCCAAACAACAGCTTCATTGTCCAGCTACCTTCAGGGTAATACCTACGTCTGTATCTCCTTGTTAGCAGTGTACTCCTGTTAACCTTGTCCCGATTGTTTTCCCTCACCAGTTACTTTGATAGCAGTTTAGCTTTTGTTACATTGCTGTAGTGTAATGAACTCCTGTTTGAGCTGATCTCGTCTGAAGCAGATTAAATGAACAAGATGGGCTTGTTAGTTTTTCCGTATAGTTAAATCGTGCATTGAGAGCAGTATGTGAAGGTCAGCAGGCTCTACGTGATTTGTGCTCTAGAGAGAACGATGTGGGTTTTGCATAAGGTCATGAAGCAGGCATTGCCGTTTAATCTGACGACTTTTTATTCTCAAGTTATTAAGTCAGTCCTTTGAAAAGGTGGTTATGGCACCAATATCTCCTTATTAATACCTCTTTCCTTTATCCAGCCCTGCTTCGTGACCTTAAAAACATTTGAAGCCTTTGATATTCGTAGCAGAAGTAGCATGACGGTAACTTTGATGTCCCAGGAGGGTGAGGCGAAGGTTGGAGGGAAAAATAGTACCTATTATTGGAAAAATTAAGATGGTTAGGAAGAAAATGTTATGCTTTTGGGCACATAAGGGCTTCTTCATGTCCCCCAAGGAAAAGATTTCCATCCTGGGCATGTATCTAAAGGGCATTATATCCTCTCATAGCTGAGCAAACAGGCTTTTTGATAGGTAAAACACTAAGGAGGGTGGGACTGTGCTGTAGGAGACAGAGGGGAATGAAACCTCTGCTGCTGGGCAGAGGACAACTGGAGTTTATGCAGATACTAACAGGTGTTCACATGATCTTGGGTTTTCTCTAGTGCCCTCAGGCTTTTCATAGTACTACACAGCTGCCTTTGCAGGAGGCTTTATGGCAAGGCAGAAATGGGAATATACTGAGTAGAATTTTTGCTTTCCTATTCCACTTAGAATTCTAGCATGAAGAATACATGGGAGATTTTGCCAAATAATTCCTTGTTCTGTTCTGTTATGACAGCTTCAGAGTAACCTGTACATCACAGTTTGTGCCTGCATGGTCTTCCCATGACAGATTACTGATCAACAACTGCAACCATCAGCCTGAGAAGAACTGAATTACCTAGGTCAGGAGGAATCAAGAGCACCTTCACCTTGTTGGCTCTTTACAATAAACAGAGAACTTGTCAAATAGGACACCCAATGCAGGAGAGCAAAACACATAGAAATTCCTTGCCAAGCTCACACAGAGGAAAAAAAAGAAATACTCCTGTTACTCAGTTCTGGGCTCACATCCACAGACAGAAGTAGGACACATTATCCAGGTGCACAACAGATTTCCGTGCTGTGTATTTTACCCACAGCCCATTTTCACCTCTGTTGCTTAAGAGGAACTGGGTGGTTGTGGAAGTACTTGAAAGTGAAGTCATACATCAGTGGGAAGAAAAAAACCAACTGTCTAAACCCTTGCAAATACTTCAGAAGTCCTCGTGGTTTATTCAATAGACGACTTAGTACAAAAGCAGATGGGATAGCAGTTTATTTCTGCTGTCCTTTCCTGCCCTGCAGCAGAGATAACAATAGATTCCATGTAGAAGTAATTTTCCTAGCATAAGGAAATGATTCAGCCTTTTGGTTTGCCTTATTGAGATCTTTATCTTGTATTTCTGGGACAGAAACTCCAGTTGGCCCTGTAGCTCTAGGCTGCATTGTCAGCCCTGAGGCTGTTGAGAAGCCAGTGATGTACCTGTGGCCAGAGTCTTCTCCCATCATTGGTTCCTCCTCAGTACAAGATGGTGTCTTGTCCCTCGCTCTCAGGGCCACGTGTCTGCAGGTACCTATTCATGTTTATGTTTTTCCAGGTTTCACAGGAAAGCATATATAACAGAATGACAGCATCCAGCCTGGCCTGTGTCTTTGGTTTGAATTTGATCTGGCCATCGAAAGGAACAGCCTCTCTGAGTGCTCTGGTGCCTCTGAATCTCTTCACTGAACTACTGATAGATTTCTACACGAATATATTCAACTCCAGAACAGTGCCTGGTGAGATCTTACCTTAGTGCTCCCAGAAAGGACAATGGAGTATGGCTGCCTGAGGGTAAGGTCTCCGTGCCTCAACTGGTGGGAGCTTTATATTAAGGGCTCTTTCCTGCGAACGAAACTTTCAATACAGAGTAAAGTTTCTACAGCTTTCCAAATACCAAAGATGTGGGGAGAAGCACATTGCCCCATACACGTGGGAGCATATATACATGAACATTTAAAGTACCAATAGGTCAAAGTGAATCCCCCTGTTAAACTTGAACAGCTGACAAAAACTGGTATGTTAAAAACAATCATGACATCGATTGACAAGTCTGTCATTTCTTTGGGGATCTGGAGACCTTAATATGTGACATTATTTTCTGGGACCATGCAGAGCGAAGTTCTGGACCACTCCCGAATGTACAGCTTTCCTCCTCTTAATTTTTTTTTTATTTGAATAAAAGTTTGTTGGAAATTTCCCTATTAAGTTAATAAAGACTGAATCCATTTTTAAAATACTAACATTTCTAAACTATTTTTCCATATATTTAAGTGTCTTGTTTTACACAAAAAGGTATGGGCACTTGTGGCACATGAGGTTTGGGGCTACCATGGAGAATAAAGTGTTTCCCAGGTAATTTGAGTTGTGTAGACAGCTTACTAATTATTCTTGCAGATATCGACTATGAGCAGTTAATCACTGTAGCTGCACGTGCACAGTGTGTGGAAGTTTGGGTTTTCTTATTAGTATAAGTTCAAACAGGGAGCAATAATTGTATGCGTTTTTTCTTTAAATACTTGGAATTTTCATCAATGGAGTTAAATCAGTGAGTGAATAATACAGAATATGGACTAACTTTGAGAAGAGTACCCTTGATGTTTGGGTTGCATCCTTTTGCAGTGTGAATTGATAGAAATTTGCTTTTCAAACCAGTTTCTCTAGACAGCAGTAAGAGCAACAACTTGGATAATATACCTAATATCATTTTTATACATTGAAAGTCTATTATTAGTCCCAATGCAAATAATTAGCCAACATAAAGGGAGAATTTTCAGTGCTTTCTTTCTAACTATGCCATTAATATCACTTGTATTTGATGAACCCTAACGCACTGCTATTTCATTGTTTAACAATGATTGGTAATGAGGTGGTGTAACGAAGTTATTACAGCTGCCTGCAAAGCAAGAGAAAATTAATCAGTGGTAAAAAAAGGTAAGTGGTATTTTCCCTAATGCTCTGGTCTTCCTGCTTCTGTACAAAGCTAAGAAAACAAAGGGAATATTTAGACTTCAGTAAAATTAATAGTCTCAGGAGGACAGTTTAGGCATCCCCTCCTTTGCAAACACAGAGACACTTTTCATCCTGTAGGTTCTACCGAGTTGAGGATTTGTATTTCTGGCCTCCCCCTTGGCAGTTACAAATTCCCTTCCTGTGTAAAGGGTGCAACAAAATCTCCCCACAGAGGGTAAAGAGGATTCATTCTTGTCAGCAATTTCAGGAAATAACCAGGTATTCCGAAAGCTGGGGAATGCTGGATGTGCCAGGCCTTCATTTGCCCAGTAGGTGTCATCTGTAGCATTAGGCAATGATTAAAACTTGAAAAATACAGGGTCTTTAGAACAAGGTGTGTTAGGACCAACTTCTCATGTCACAGTTGTCCCCGGTTTCTCAAGTGCCTTAAAGACAACTTTTGGGCTTTTGAATATCTGTAATTATTAGCCACCTATGACACCCATTTAAATATAAAATCTTGCGGAATACGAAGAAAACAATTAACAATATTGTGTTTCAGCAAAATGAGATTGCCAAGGATAAAACTATCGCAGTTTTGTATTGCAACTCGTCGGTCCTGCATCTGCATTACCAGTGACAGCATCCTGGCCTTGTTGTATTAGGAAAAACCGAATACAA
Source organism: Gallinago undulata (assembly GCA_026546715.1). Taxonomy (NCBI): domain Eukaryota; kingdom Metazoa; phylum Chordata; class Aves; order Charadriiformes; family Scolopacidae; genus Gallinago; species Gallinago undulata. The sequence goes on along the minus strand of JAOTQQ010000001.1, from coordinate 79,055,416 downwards.
GTGTGCTCAGCCCTGCACAGTGACTTGGCAGCATGGGTCTGTGCATCTCACAGGGGAGGATTTTGGCCTCTGGCAATTAACAAAACCTGAGTATTTTGCCACTTTCTGACCTTGGTCAAAATACCTAAGCCTTAGTTTTTGCTGTTTGTAAAAAGGAGCACCTGGCATTAGAAAAGTGCTTTGGGATTAAATGCTGCTAAATCCTAGAAAATGGTTGGTTTCTGTTTCCCCGTGTCCTCTTCCAAAAATCCAGCAACATCAACCAGCATGTAGTCTTCAGGCATAACGGGAATGTGAGTCCTGGATAGTTTTGGCACGGTAACATCCCAGAGCCCAGTGGGGTGAAATCCTGAGTTCCTGGAAGTCAGCTTGGCTCAGAAAGTCCCCAGAGCCTGGAGAGGGGGCTCTCTCGTAGCTTTAGTTCTCCAGCTCATCCTAGGTTGGGAGAGAGCAGGAATTCGGTGGCACCAGTGGTGCTGGTGAAGCGAGCCCTCGGGGCACAGCTGCCTCTGACCTCTTTTAACTTTTGCAAATAAAAAGTGCAAGCAACGAGCATCCCTTCAGCTAATTGGCCTGTGTCTAGACACACAAAATGGTAGTTAACACCAGACTCAGTCTTTCAGTATTGGTCACGTGCCAAACTGCAGGTCTTCCTTTTAGTGCTTTGCAAACTACCATTTTCCAGCAATTTATGGCTCCTTTCATTTAGTGAACGAAGAACAAAATGGCGTTTTTCTCATCTCGAGGTGCCTCCTTCCCTTAAAGAACAGGTAACATCTGTCATCTGCCAGTGTGGGTAATTCAACGCTGCTTCAGGAAAGCAGATGCTCTAGTTCTGGCTGCCATTAGCACTGGTGGGGGATAGAGAGGGTCGGGGTCCTTCTGCTCCCCTTGACCTTCCTGCCTCCCCAGCAGGCAGCCTGAGACAGAAGGAAGGTCCTCACCTCCACCCCAGCCTTTCCCTGCAAGCTGGGAAGTCACAAGGAAGGGACTTCTTCCCCAGTTTTTTTTTGGGGGGGAGAAGTGCTACCCAAAGGCTACCCAAAGTAGCAAAACCCTCCTCGTGCCGAGACCCCCAGCTCTGTCCCCCCAACCCCAAAGGCGAAATCTTCCATCTGTGGCAGAAGCCCACGATCTCCATCCTGAGTGCCAGACTTAACTCACTTCTCATGAATTATTCAGAAGGGTTTGGAGTGAAATTCATGTTAGAGAAATATATGTTTCAAATTTCCTGACTCTAAGAGGAGTCCTGGAGGTGTCCCCTGCAGTTACTTTGATAACAGTTTCTCTTTACAAATGATAATTGCACGATTGGAGCTTTTGTACAGCGTGGCCTTGTGAACTCTTCCCTCATATCAAAGAACCATTTTCAGATCATTTCCATAGCAAAAAGAAAGTGATTACGGAGATAATCTGTTGGAAACACACATGCTGGATTTCAGTTTAAAACAATAAAATGCAGTCGTGGAATGAGAAATCAAGTGTTACCTAGCTGACAATATACAGAGAATAAATTGCCTAAGCATTTTAGTTTACTGAGCTGGTAGGAGTTGAAAATTGGTCCCAAGATTAGTCTGATTATCAGGATGCCTCTAGCAACAAGCTCCGAAGGGAGAAGGGAATACTTTTCTACCCTGTATCTATGAAGAAATATAAGAAGATTGAACAATATCATTAACCGAGGGGGGGTGAGGGGTGTGTCTTTACAGTTCTTACAAAAATACTCCCATAAATGAATGGCACTTAGGTGTGTGGGGTGATTTGACCATGTGTCCAGCAGCATCCATTGCAGAATCTCTCTCTTTACAAACTCTCTCTCAAACAAATCTCTCGCTTTACAAACTTTAACATATTCATCTGCTCGTGAGGGGAGTAATAATAGAAAAGCCCCAGATGTTTTTTTACTCACAAGTCTGATGTGTACTTAGGTAGCGAGTTGAACTTTTAAGGGGATTGTGGTACAGTCACACACGCTGTTTGTCTGCATAACCCTAGAAAATGTCAATTTGACAACACTCAAGTTGGCTTTTCAAGCGTCCGTGGGGGTGTTGGGGTATGGGGGAAGATAGTCAGAGAGAGTTACAGGACCTCAAGTGACCTTCAAAGCTCATGTTCAGTTGAAGTTCACGTTCCTGCCCATACTCTGTCCCTTTCTAACGCGTTTCTACCTACAAAGAGCAGTCAGAAGCAAACATACCCTGCTTTAAGTGGGCACACCTCTATTGGAGCCAAAGGTACGGCGGTGAGAAGTATGTAAATCGTGTGTTAAATGATGTATGTGGCTGGCATGTGGAAGTTGTTCTGCCTTTCCCAGTGGAGTAATAACCTCATTTTCACCATCAGAAGAGTTTCATTTTTGTCTTTATCCATGGGCATCCCAGAAAGCCGCCTCAGTGTATTGCACCTAATGTAGTAAAGGATTCCAGTGCCCTCCAGCATCATCGAAAGCGGTGGAGGATCATAGCGGGGTGCTGCAAACACTGTCTTCTTTCTTGTGAACTGGAAAAAGCTTCAGAAAGGTCTTCCTTAACCGATGAGATCAAGGCTGGTGGTTCGGACAGTGAACTGGCCTGGAGACTTAAGAAGGAAACTTTCAAATACAAACAGGAAAAAAAAGCCCTCAGAAAAAAGCCTCAGCAGTCAGCACCTAAAAAGTGTTACCCAGAATTGTCACTCTGAGGGAAGAGTGTCTTGGTTTGCCTCTCTGAGCTGGAGATAAACAAACACCGGACGGTACGTGAGTATTCCCGTTTCTTCCTAACTGAGGTCTGTTGCCTGTCATGTTGGGAAAGCCATGGAAGGACCATAGCCCTACCATCCTGGCTATTCCTCTCCAGAATAGCCGGCAGACATTCAGCCTTAATAACACTTGAACGACTGGAAAAATATTTCCGCTGGAACGTGCCGACTCAACAAAAAAAACAAAAGCCTTTTCTTAAAAGGCTCGGTTTTGGTGCCATTCTTCCAGAAATCATCCCGATCTTCTGGCAAGCCGCCTGCCGCTCTGAGCCATGGACCAGACCCGGCTCTGCCACCCGCTGCCGTGCTCAGGAGCGGGGGGAACGAGCATCACCGCTTCACGTTCCTGCTCTCCTCGGAGCTGGCGTCCCCTTTCCACACACAGCCTTGCAATTATTGCCAGGGGTAAGGAGGGAATTCTGCTGGAGCCGGGGGAGACGACACACATAGCTGACTGATCATTAAAGCTGACTTTTCTTTTTTTCTTTTTCTTCTTTTTTTTTTTTTTTCTGTGGCCCCGATTTCTCCACGGTGCAAATCGTCGTGCAGCGACTGCTTTCCTGCCTGGCAGCCTGTCTGTGGTCCCCAGGGCACGGGGCTTGTCACTCACAGGGTTCGGGTTTGTGCCTGCGTTTGGGAACAGCTGGATCTGACCCAAACGCTTGGGGGGCAAAGCTGCAGGTTGCAACGTCAAAACATCCTTCTCCAAAACACAGTCCCGTCTATTACCTACTTAATTTTCTTTCCCTTTGATCCTGAAAAACTTAAAGTCATTTAAGCCGGGACACTGATGCCCACCTCCTCAAGCCTAATATGAAATCAGCATTTCTATCTTTTAAGATTTCTATCTTTTTAAGTTTTCTTCTCTTTTACATGGATTGCGTGCCCCAATACTGAATTGTACGCTCAAAATTATTTCTGCACTTCAACCTCTAATTGCCCACAAAAGCAGTTTACAGCCTCTTACTCTTCTGCTGTGAAAATTGTCCCCTTAATTAATGGGACAATAAAATGCAATAGTTAAATGCGCCAAACTGCATCGTCTTGAGTGTGGGAACTGGTTTTCTGCAGCAGTTATGGAAGAGTCTTCTGATGGGTGGATTTTTGACACTTCACCCCAACAATTTCCTGACCCAAAGCTGTAAAAATAGCAAGATAATGCATTTTTCTTGTTTCAAAAGCTTCTAAAGAAACAAGTTTTCCCTCTGCTTCACCTGCTTGTGTTGTCTTCTGGGGTTTTTTTTCCCCTATGTGTTTCCCATCCCTTCAAAGCTGTCATCTCCTGCCTGTTGTCATTTGCATCCTTCTTCATCTGCCCTGTGCCAGCAGTCTGCTCGAGTCAGGAGATGCTCACGCCCGTGCTTTTTGGGGGGGACGGGAAGGGGCCGAGGCTCTGGTGGCCGTTCTGTGGCTGGATAAACTGAACTGAAACCGGGAGAGGTTTGGTTCTGCGGGGAAATTTCAAATTACAGTGTTTGAGTGAGTGAAATTGCCCAAATTGTGTTTCTCCCATCTCTGAAGCAGAAAGACGGTTGCTTTTGATAGCTTGATTGGGCTTTTATGTGTAATAACCCAGCACTTGTGTCGAAGGGGAAAAGAAGTTAGGAAGATCTTTTCCTTTCCCTGTTTCCCACTATTCCCAGCCCTCTTCATCAGCCTCTGTCTTTTGAAAAACCGACTGTACTGGTGCATACACGAAATGCAGCCACAGCTGATGTCCGGTGAAGCTAATATTGTATTTAATAACTGTGCCCAAAGTAGAAACAGCATCTCAGCAGGCTGCATAGCTCTCCCCTCCGAAGACATCCACGGGGCTGAGCAAGGCTGGTGTCTGTGTTTGCCTCGTTCCCTGTTAGGGGCAGGGGAGAGAGAGGACTTGCTTCCCTCCTCCCTTTCCCTCTCAGCACAGGAGCTCCCTCACCCTCGCTGGGCTATCAAACAGCAGCAGCCACTAGCCCCCAGGTGCTTTCATCTTAGCCCCATCTCTGTGGAGGACTTAGCGCTGCTGCAAAACGGCTGCACAAGCAAGATGTCCCACTGTCACAGACCACTTCCACCTTTGCAGAAGGGTCAGCAGACCCACACCATATTCCCGTCCCCGCGTTCTGTTCCAAAGGTTGAATAATTGGGGTCTTTTTCTCATCTTTGCCTTGTGGCTGATCTCTCAAGCAATACTGCGGCAAAAAGTCTTCCAGGGTCCCGAGTGTACGCGCTGCCAGCCCCGATGGGTAAGTGGCCACGGCGTGAGGACAAAACAAATCCATTCCATTACAGAATTACATTAAAATTCAGGAAGATAATGTTGCCGTCTTCTGCACCAAAAGAGCTTTTACGAAATCATATAAACGAGAGGATGAAAATAATGAGAGGCTTTGTAGAGCTCGCTCCCAAGCCCTGACACCCGGCATGCCCCATAAACACCCCATTCTCTGCATGTCACAGTATCACAACTTCTCCATATAATTACCACTTGAAAGTTAATAGGACTCTGCTCCCAGCGTGACGGCTGCGTTTTCTATAGTCGCTGCATGTCCTGCATCCGTGGCCGTCACCGGGGACCTGGCTGTGGCAGCACCGTCTTGGAGGACACGTTGTTTGAGGCTGCCTCAGAAATCAAGCTGTTTCCCTCCAGGATAGCCCCTTTTGCCGAAGCACTGAAGACAATGGGTAGTGCAGAGATGGAGAGGTGGTTCCTCCCCCTCGCAAGAGTTGTGATGGACACCACCAGTGAAGAGCAAGAAAGGAGAGGGCAGATAAGGAAACCAAAGCTGCCTGCTAACATCACGACTAGGGGGATAGTCAGAACCAGTGGCAAACCCCTCAAGCTCCTGAAACTTAGCCTAGCACCTCTTCAGTGCTCTGTGCACCTTACCATAGGCACTGGCACCTTTTTGGTTCTTCTAAACGACCAGTGTTTTGATTGGTAGGGCCAGTGAGGACAGAATAAAGCAGCACATGCTGGCCAAGGCAGATTACAGCAGGCCAGATAGAGAATCACAGAGTCATTCAGGTTGGAAAAGACCCTTGGGATCATCGAGTCCAACCATCTACCCTACTCTGCAAAGTTCTCCCCTACACGATATTCCCCAACACCACATCTAAACGACTCTTAAACACAAATTAAGAGTGGTGATTCAACACCTCCCTGGGCAGCCTATTCCAATGCCTGACTGCTCTTTTTGTGAAAACTCTTTCCTAATGTTCATTTTAAACCTGCCCCGTTGTAGCTTGAAGCCATTCTCTCTTGTTCTATCACTAATTGTTCTATCACTAATATCAGTCTCTTAATGACCCTTTAATTTAAGCCACAACTGCTGGAAAAATGCATTTTTGGCTTAATAATTGGTTTGAATGCCCTTCTGCATTCAACTAAATTTAGTAAAGCGCAGTAAAAATGTACACGAGGAAGTGTCACCTGAGAAGTCATCCCAGCAGTCAACAGATGGAGGACAAGTGGCACCAACACCAATGAAACATGGTACCACAGGACCGGCTTGCTTTGGTGGGGCTCCCCTGGGTGTCTGCCCCTGGTTAGGCTGGTACACCAGCAGGGGCTGATGCCTCTCACACGCTGCTTGTGCTCCAGGATCCCAGTGGGTTGGGCTGGGGAGGTTTCAGGCTAAAAGTGATGTGGACAGAAAGCGGTTCAAGAGTAACACCTCCAGTCATTCTTAACTGGTTTACGTGCCATCGTGAGACTTGAGTATCTGGATCAGTGCAAGTGTCCCTCTGCTGGCATTGACTGTCGCCAGATCTGAGATTTGACTAACTGTCAAGTAACGAGTGGGTTGATGTTAGACTTGGGATGTCAAGCTCTTCATACACGCATTGTGCATCACACCTCTTTTGGTCTTTCCATTAGAGGCTCCCAAAGTTGAACAGGAAAAGAAAAGACACAATTAAGCTAATGATGTGCATCAGAACATGTACCGTACGCTTTTATATCCCAAACACTTCTGTCTTGGGCATATCCCTTCTGTCTTTATGCACGTGAGTATCGCCAAGTGGAAATTAACTGTTGATTTGATTATCACGAGCTCCTGGGGAGAGGATTTTTCAAAGGCACTTCTGGTTGCCCTTCATGACAGAGTTCTTCTCCATCTACCCATAGGAGGTTTGAGGTGCCCTGCCCTGCCTCTTGCCAGTGAGAGCCCCAGAACTGGCCACAGTCTGTGCTTCCTGCTCACGACCCCAAGCTGCTTCAACTTCTAAAGGAGAGGAGAAGGTGAGGTAGGAGAGGGAAAGCACCTGGACAGACACATTTCTGGTGAAGACACGCTGAATTATGTGAGTGGGAAGCGCAGCCATTTTATGATGGGAGGTGATTCTACCCCTCTACTCTGCACTTGTGAGACCCCACCTGGAGTGCTGTGTCCAGCTCTCAAGTCCTCAACACAGGAAGGACATGGGCCTGTTAGAACGCGTCCAGCAGAGGGCCACCAGGATGATCAGAGGGATGGAGCACCTCCCCT
>JAOTQQ010000001.1:78881886-79037316 GCA_026546715.1 Gallinago undulata | reverse complement strand
GTGGTGGAGCACTGGAAGAGGTTGCCCAGGGAGGTGGTTGAGGCCCCTTCCCTGGAGACATTCAAGGTGAGGCTGGACGAGGCCCTGGGCAACCTGGTCTAGTTGGGGGTGTCCCTGCTGACTGCAGGGGGGGTTTGCACTAGATAACCTTTGAAGGTCCCTTCTGCCCCAGATGATTCCATGATTCTGTAACTCCAGAAAACCTGAATCACGCTTTCCAACACTTACAAAACAATTCATAAACAACTTGGCAAAATGGCCCCACCACACATTTGAAGAGCACCCGAAAGTGTGAGTCTGAAACCAAAGCCCCTGGGGCTGCCAGCAGATCTGCTGCAGCCACCTGCGTGTCCCCTCTCTGCAGCAAGTCCCTCCCTGGTAACTGGCCGTAAGCCAAGGCCACGCTGCCCATAAGGCGCAGGATGGCTGTGAGGAGCCCCCGTAGCCAGCTTGGCTGATGGACGGCACCACCTCACCCCCCGATAACCCTTCTCTGTCTCACAGCCTCTCGGCTTGCTCCCACGCTGGTGAAAATTTAAAAAAAAACCCACAACCCCCAAGAGACGTTAAGAGGAAAAGGGAGGAAAAGGGAGAGTAGCAAAATTTGTGGTAGCACCAACATCTCTGCCTACAGATCTGGGGGCGAACAGGATGGGAAGACACTCCATGAAGGGGAGTCAAAAAAGGCAGTGGACAAGGTGCCTCTGCCTGGGAGGAGGAAACAAGTGGAAAGTCCTGTGGTCATTCTAGAGTCATTTAAATCTGAAAAGTGAAGACAGCAGTGGAGAAATCATCACTGGTCACTTCAGCCCCGCAGCCAGAGTCTGGCCAGGGAAGGGGTGACGGCAGCAGGCCCCGGGCACGCCATGCTGCATCCCCTCAGCAGCGGATATCACCACGACGACAACGCCATTAAATTGTCAATCAAGTTTAATGCATCATAAAGAAGTAAAACTACATTGGCATATTTAAGACAAACACTGTTTTTTTTTCTATGCACACTATCCACTGGACAGTCCCCTTTTCAAAATAACTACTTTTAACAGTCCAAGACACTTCTTCAGAAATTCTTCACATATTCAACCTTCCACGCTTTTCCTTTTTTTTTTTTATTTGTCTGAGAAGGAAAAAAAATCATTAAACCTGAAAACATTTACATTGCAAGCCACATTCGAATGCATAATTGGCATACAATAACCAATGTATAACAATTGTGTTTTACTTAGTTCACTTTGTTCATCAATAAAAGAATATAAAAATCTTGTTCAACCGAGTGTTGTGTATTAAAATAGATTTGTATAGTACTGCACAGTTTCTCCCGGAGTTGTGAAAATGGTTGAAGGGACCATGTGCTGCCTGGTGATGGGCGACGGAAAAAGGCAGTCCCTCATGTTTGTTTTTTTTTGTTTTGTTTTATTTAAAAGAAAAAGGATATTCGGCACCATGTGATATGCTGATGTGAGAGACCAGCCTTGTGTCGTGCTCTGGTGGCTTCTTGCTTTCCTTAAGTACCTGTTGTGCTAATTGACGGAGAACTCATAAACAACAGAGACCATGGCGTCTGGGGGTTGTGTGTGTGTGTGACGTTGAGAAAAACCGGGGTGCCCATCACTACCTTCCCAGGCAGGCCGCAGGGGGACGGGGGGCCTGTGGCCTACAGCGGGGGGACACCAGGCGGACCCTTGCAGTATCAGGAAGACTAGCTAGTGAAACAAGCAGGCGCACTGGGATTTTCTCAGGCTAACGCTAAATGCTTCCCAAATGTGCTAAAAATCCAACAAAATATTAGAAAGGAACCAAGTTTCAAAAAAAAACCACCCAAACCCAACAAACCCTTTACATTTTCCACAGCCTGTCCTTCCCCCAGAACTCCTTCTATGAGAATCAACCCCTTGAGGAAGGGTTGTTTTTCGTTTTGTTTTGTTTTTTTTTCCTGTACCATTTCAGCAGATATTTCTGCAAGCAAAAAAAAAATTAAAAAAAAATCACGTTATATATTTTTAACAATAAAAATGCAGTACAAAAATGTAAAGTTATCTTTTTTGGCATATTATCTGTACTGGCAAGAAACAAAAAACAGAATAGTTATTTGCTTTTTTTTCTTTGAAAAAAATCCAAAATTAACTAAAAAGAAAACCCCCAAAATAATCTTTTTAAAAAACAAACCCCAACCTGCCAAAGATACCCAACTATTATGGTTTATGCTAAATCTTGCACAAAAACTCCATGAGAAAAATACACCGATAGCAAAATAAGTAAAAAGGACCTGCAAAAAAGTAAGGAGTTTTACAGTCATACTTTTTTAAATACTTCGGAACGCATATACAGAAGCATCAGCATGAAAATACTTCAATATTTTACTAGAAACGCTAACTTCATACAGTTTCTTTATTTAAATATCTGCAATTCTCAACTCTAATAATACTGAAAAAAAAATGATCTTTTGTTTCAAAGGCTCTGTGAGTGTCCGTGACGCCGTTCTGGTCAAAACGGCCCCATCTCCAGGTCACCTGAATCAACGGGGCCAACTTTGTTCCTCTGATAAGAATCCATGTTGAGTCCTAAGTAGTTCAGTTTCTGGTAATCTCACCGATTTCCCTCCCACACATAGCTTTCAGCCCAACTACTTCTCTACTAGCTCACTAACTCTTTGCATTGAAAATTCTCCCCTTAAAGCAGAACTGGAAACCCGTCTGCCCCCCACAAAAGGATATCTCGCTTCCTACCGGCCATACTTTTCCTCTTCATCCTTAGTCATAAATACATTAAGGCCAACATAACAAAAAAAATCTCATAAGCACTGAAGGTCTCAGCAAATACAAAACCGTGGCACAACCTGCTCCGTGGGAACCTGCTGCCACAGTGACCTACAGACTGGACCGATTGGTTTGCGAAGTTTCTATGCGTATCAAAACTGAGATTGCTCCTTCTCTCTCCTTTGTTTCGGTTTAATCTCTCGTCTGCGCATGTGTATAAAGTTTTTTTTTTCTTCCCCTTTCTTTCGCTCTCTCACAGCCGGCTCTGTCAGTTGTTGCCCTGTGATTGCTGCAAGGCTTTGTGCATGGCAGCAGAGGCAGAGGAGGGTTTGATCCAGGGGACAGTTAGCAGGGAGGAGGTGGTGGTTGTCGTCATGGTAACCTGAATCATCTGCTCGTTTTGTATCAGTCTAATGAGGGTTTTGAGACGTTCCAGTGATGACTGAGTCCCTTTCTGCTGGGCCAACAGGCTGGTTTTTAGCTCTAAGCATTTCTGTCAAATAAAGAGAAGGGGAGAGAGAAGGGAAGACTGAGAATACATTCAAATTGGTGTCAAACATCTCTCCAAACATCCTTTTGAGTCTTGAGTGCACGTTCTGCTCAAAGGAAGTATATTCTCCTTTGGGGATAGCAAAACCACAGCTTAACGAACGGAGTAATCACCAGTGCTGCCCTCACTGCAGCAGCTGGCTAAGGTAACAATATTCACCCCAGTCCCAGTGCATTCAGAGGAAGTTACCAGCCTCATCCTGTAGACAGCCTGGCAGAAATGCCTTCTCCAAGGAGATGACTGGCAGAGGATTGTAATAGCTGTATTACTGGAAAGTACTGAAGCCACCAGTGAGGGCTCGGAATCTTACCAAAAGGCACTGATAAACTCTTGCAGGATAAACCTCACCATGATGCATTTTGTATGTACCGCATATTTTAGGGAGTCAGTACTGTGAAGATAAGTTGACCTCTCTAAACACAATGTCAATATCTTTCCAGCAGGAAACTTCATCTAAGACACCACTGTTACACCACTGCAGTCACGAGAAAGTCTTTTTCCTATGGGATGGCCAAACTGCACCCCATGATCACCCGAAACTTTTCATACAAACTTACACGAAAATGAGCTTGACAGCAATAGTCAAATGAAGGCATCCCAAATCTTCCTCTTAGCATCATAGAAACATTTAGGTTGGAAAAGACCTTTAAGATCATCGAGTCCAAAGGGAAACCTAATACTGCCAGGTCCACCACTCAGCCATGCCCATGAATGCCACATCTACATGTCTTTTATATACCTCCTCTTCTCCAAGAAGAGATAAAGAAGATTCAGTAATTCTCCTTTCCCTCCCCAACCTCATGCTGCAGCTAACACCCCATCCCTTACACTGTCAATTGGCCTGTGAGGGAATATGTGACAGACCTGAGCCTGCCTGATAGACAGAAAGGGACAGTGGCCTCTTTAATATCAAAACCTCCTGCTTGCTTTCTCCCAGTGGGCCTGGGGGTCTGGCAAAACTGGGTACTTGTCTGCAGAATGCTCCTCCTTGGCTACGGTCCAGACTGCCTGGGGTTTGAGGGACCTTCTAGTCCTAGGGACACAGGAGATGCTCACTTGAAAGTCAAGGAACGATGCGGAGCTGTTTGGAGGTTGGTTTAGACAAGTGAACTATCAGGTGAAGGATAAATCATGTTCTGTTTTTACCAAATAATACCATTCCACCTGTGGTGTGTATGAGTGTTCTCTTTAATGTAAATCTCCGTTAAGGCAAATGTCAGAAATGAAATTGCTCTGTGCTGGAACATCTTTAATCGCTTTTATCCTTTCAAGTGGATATATCTCCAGTAAATATAATCATCAGCTGATATTACCATTAAAATAAGACAGTGTTGCCCACTGAAAGAACCTGATTCTGCTTAGGTAAAAACCTTACTGATTTTGGAAGCCCTGGCATACACCTGATAGCTGACTGCATCCCCAAATGCTCTTCTTTTTCTGAATACTTCATCCCAATGCACTGTCCTACCTACTAAAGATATTCTGTCCCCCAGAGTCACTCTTCATAGATACGTGCGTTTCCATTAGTGCTGATGGTGGCTATACACACTTACAGGGAATATTCCCCACCGTGATGTCTTTTAATAAGTTATTGCTTTTCATTCCACTCTATTTTAAATGTGATTAATATTTTAACATGTCTCCTCCGGATAACTGCAATGGTAAAACAAGTAGTGACCAGTCATTCCTGCAGCTGCCACTTTGATTTTTCCAGGGTAAGGACGTTTCAAATATTTATTGAGGCTGCCATGCAAGCTAACAGCTACCCCTTAGGAGTGGGCTGGAGGTGGGGTAGCCCCAAATAAGTTCCTTCACCTACGGAGGATAGGAATTATGGCTTTGAACTCAGCCCATTCATTGCTGCCAGCATGGTAAGTGCAGGAGACATCTCCAGCCAACGTTTATCTTTGAAAGGAGTTCACAAAGGAAATGATTGTCAATGCATTTCCAGTCATGGAGCAGAGGTTACAGCACTCAATCCCCCAGACAAATTTCTACCTAATCTCAAGAGTTCTGAACTAATGGACAAGCAGCTACGACTGGAGGACATGCTTGTGGCTAAACTTTTCACCTGGAGAATGGAATTGCCTTAAAGTCACTGAGCAGATCAGAGCTGTGTCTGGCACTAGAAGGCAGGCAGTCACGGCTGGTTTAGTTTTGGGGTTTTTTTTGTGTGTGCAACAGGAATTCAGGTGGTTTTTCCTCTTCATCCTGCCAAAGCAGCTTTCTTTTGTGCATAAAGGAAATCCATGTTTTTCCTCAGAGAGAGAAACACATTCACACCTGAACATCTGTAGTTTGGGAACACAAGTCATTTTCTAGCAGCAAAGTATCAGTTTTTCAGGCATAATTTCTCTCTAAATATCTCTGCAGGAGACTTTGTGTCCCCAGTCAGGTGTCCTACCTTCACTGCATTGTTGAGAAGTCGATCTTTTTCTTCTAACTGTCTATGCTCGCTCTTCAGCTCACTGCTTCTCTTTAATAACTTTCGCTTCTCTTCTTCTTTGACTGTGGAACAGTAAGATTAAGGATGCAGAAGTTCAGAAAAGGACATATGGTAAAAACGTGCACTTGCATGTGTCTATGACGACGGCTAGCACACAGAACAAACCTAAAGCTGTACTGCATCTTTGAGGTGAATTAGAATTTAATCCTTGGACCACATGTGGTCCTGGAAGTCTCCAAGAAAGAGGTGAATGGTATTAAAGAACAGGTCATTCACCTGGAATGGCAAGACGTCAGCAGCAACCCCAGCTGAAAAGCATCATCATAACAATACCAGACCTCTGCAAAGCTCCTTAAAATACAATCTAATGCCCCAATCGTAAGTGTACAACAGGTAACTAAAAAAAAGTAATGGTCAGTGCACAGAGATCATGACATCTGATCCTAATGACTGTGATACCAAATAACACTGAAACAATTAGGAGCTGATACTGCTGTAGTTTCTGAGACACTAATTTAGCGTTGTGCTACATACCCAGTTACGTGGCTTTGCCTAGCCCGACTTTGTTTCTCTGCCTCCCAGCCTGATATGATTCTGCCTCAAAATTCCTTTTCAGCCCTGTTCCCAGAAAGGCACCACATTCATGACAGCCTTTTCCATGGAGTGAAGTTCCTGAGAGATTAATCTCAGCAACCTCAAAGAGATAAGGCAGTGAAGGAGCAGACCGAGGAGAAGGGGAGAGAAAGTGACCTTCTGTTCCCAAGTACAGCCCTTTATGGCCCTTTTCTTAATAATGCCATGGTACCTGGTAGCATTACACCACCACTTCAATATTAGTGCCATGAAGGATTCAAATGGCATCCTGTCACAAGCAGGGAATTCCTTGTCAATAGCTATATTAATACCTACCTGATTTATGAGTAACATAGGAGTGAACGATAGCCAGAGTTCCAGTCCATGGCACATTGTCATCTTTCTTTAACACCTGTAAGCCCAGGAAACAATAAAAAGTTAGAACTCCTTAACGATGCACAGTAATATTTTTCTTCCTCCAGCCTCACAGCTCTGCAGGACCAGATATCGGGTCCTTTTCTCAGAATTTGCACGCTGAAAAGTAACAAGAGAATAATTTGAGCAGCAGCCTCCATCGGGGCTTACTCCTTTACACATCAGTGAACAGCACTACCAAAAAGTGCTAAAAGGGGGTTACAGATCCACTGTGTCTTGTTGCCATGGCCAGAAGACATTCTTCAGCCCCTGACAAGCAGATCTTCACACTGTCGGGAGCGTTGTCTACTGAGCAGACAAGAAGTTGTTGGTCCATATGAAAACATGACTGCACAGATCTAACCGTGGGCTGCTCTGCTCTCCGCAACTGCGTGCTAGAATTTCCCCTTGACATTTTCAAGGGAACATAACATCAATCTCAGTGCTAAACACAAAGAACTCTAAGGCACAAAATCTAAGCCTCTGCTCTACAATTTAGTGACACTGTATTGTTTTAGTAATTGTTTTCTTGTTCATGCAATCAGCATTATTCAAAGCAACCAGACAAATTAGCATTTCTGACATGGCTATGATCAATAGCTATGTGTAATAAATGATTTAAAGAAAAGGGAGTGTTCTCACAGCTTTCAGATCCACTGGTGAACAGCGTCTGCTTCTGACACTCTGACTCTCCCTCATCTATAAGATTTACATTACTCGCCTGAGAACCCTACATACTGGTGGCTTTATTGTAAAGAAGGGAAACAAAGGAAATGAAAACACATTTTTAAAAGGACAAATCTAGCAGATGCAATTACAGGGAAGCTAAGGCACACAGTGTATGTTCTAACTCTAGTACAACAAAAATACCAGAAAGGAAAGCTGCAATCTGTACTAAAACCTTTTCAGTGTTACTGTAGTTAATGTGGTTCCCTAAGCCGTAATCATAGGTTAGATTCGTTTAGTGGTACACAAATTCAAGTTTTCTCTTCTTAGTGTGCTACACTCCATGAAGCTTACCTTCTGTTGGCACTTTGGACAGACCCAAACCCCCTTGGGGGCAGTTTTGAGAGGCGGGTCCAAGCAGTTGAGGTGATAGGCTCTAGGACATGTGCCACAGGGCTGCAAGTTAACGCCACGCTTGCAAGCAGTGCAGTGTTCATCATGGTGGATCTCGTTCTGCAAGAGAAGAAGAAGGATGGCTTAGGTCAAGTCAAGCCATTGAGAACTTCTCTCTGGACAGCACTGACAGCCACTGTTGCAGCAGACAGGCTCATTCAAACACAAAATCCAACTGTCAAAAGCACCCTGGCCACTGTAGAAGAAGACAGAAATAATGGTGCATCACAGCAACAAATACAAACAAAGAGCCAGAAGCAAGTTCCATAAATTGAAACAGACAGAAAAATAAAAACCAACTAATCAAACACAGGAGGGAGTCAATGGATATAAGCAGCTTGTGATGTAGAAATTATTTCACTTGGTTTTGATAATGTGTCACTCCAACACATGCATCACCATGTGCAGCTCTATTTTGAAGCAACGATCAAAGTCAGTATGTGGATCACTTGTCCTTCAAGTCCAAAGCAGAAGGAAGCAAGCAAGGAAAATTTTCTGGGGAAAAATCACAGTTCCATGTTTTATGCCCATTGCCTCACAGAGCAGCTAGGAAAACAGGATGCTCAAGTTCAACCTTTTGCTATGTACCCTCTTTTGTCAACTCCTCTAGAGGGTTCCTCTGTCCCTCTATTCTCCCTGGCACTAATTGTTCTCTGTTCAGACTCTCTCTGACAACCTTTCTCCAACAAGACTGATTAGTACTTTGTCTGAAGCAATGTATAAAATGAACTAAGACTCATCAACAAAGTTACAATGTCATGTAGTAAATTGCTATGCTAATCTGGTGGCAACGTTAATTACTCTTTGTATAATTAAGTGCATTTTAATAAAGGAGATACTGATTTTGAAACTCTCATGGCTTGTGAATCATAAAAAAAACCCCTGAATTCTCCTAGTGCTTTTCCAGAAAGAAGAAGAATAATTTTGTACCTTTGTTAATTCCAAAAGCATATTTTCATTTTTAGGGACATTAATCATAATGTTTCATGATAGTTTTAGTCATGAATCCTGAATTCTAACTCAGTCCTGTCAAAAAATCGCTCTCCAAAATATTACTCTTTAGAAACTACCTGCTCAGAGAGTGTTAATTTTAATTTCAATGTAAAGAGATTTAACCTATACAAACTAGAATGATTACTCATTTTTATTAAAATTTTCAGTAAAAGCACAAATCTGGACTAGCAATTTCCCAATCAGTGGATTCTACAAAGGGGCTGAACTCAAGCCTTGCATAGAAAAGCCCAAGAGTTCATCTGTTTGAAATTCTAACTTAGAGGCTCAAAGACTTTTTAAGTGGGAAACGTTTCATACAAGCAGTATGAAAGGCAAAGAGAATACTGCAAGTTTGTACCTCAGTAGAGACTACAATAACCAGAAGCAAGCACTGAATTACATGGGGATGAGAAGGACACCGATAATACACAAATTTTGCTACACATACCTTCCAGAATGGATCCTCATTTGCTAGCATATGAAAGAAGGGCAGAGAACAGGTTAGTGGGAAATACATTGCTGACATGAATGCTAGTTCTCAGCTATGGGAGTAATTTTAGTCACGCTGTGACACGGGAGATCAGGACATTGCCAGAATTAAAGCATGCAGGAAAGAATACAACAGCAAGGAGTGGAATCAGCATTTGAGATTTAAACATTTACATTGCAGGAATCCTGTGCCTGAAGATCTGATGCTGAAAAGTCATGGTACGAGAAGTAGAGAATCAGTTTCAAATTTTCAAAACTTTTCATGCAGACCTCCTCTCCGCATGTCACTAGTCCAAAAGTCTTTCGTACGGATTTTAGCCTGATGGGTGTCGAACAGTCTGGCCCTGAACCAGCGAGGCACTTAAGCAGGTGCTTAACTCCAAGTATGAAGGTGGTGCCACTGACTTACCGTTAAACACGTGTTTAAACGTTCAGCTGATTCATGGCCAAAATGGTCAGCTACTTGTGCAACTGAGCTTTATGTTATCATCAACCGTGTATCATCAAATTACTCCCACCCAAATTGCCAAGATTTTCTAACCTTCTGATGAACTGAGTCTGCAGTGATTGCACTCACAGCTGGTAAGAACAAGAACCACCGGAGCGCACTTGGAAAGCAGGCCAAGCCTTTCATAAAAATATTTGTGAAATTCATCACACTTTGGTCCAAAAATAAAAAGTGAGAAAACGTTAACAGCCTTACAGAAACTGCACAGTGGGTTGTAATTTTTGCTGCTGATTTGTAAGAGGCACGTACACCCTGTCCCGCTGACAAACACCTGATGGAGAGAGGCCTAAGCTTGGATTAAAGTGGAGATGATGAAACTGATACTTCTGTCCTTCTTCAGCTCGCTCTCTGACCACAAATGGGAATATAGCTGCCACAACGTGATCTCTTAGATACAGACCAACCTGCTGCTACGCATTCGTTTTTACACACGTGAAGACGCAGACACATTCACATCTCACACACGTGTGGAAAGAGGAACATAAGAATGAAGGAACAGCTTCACCTAAGTTAGACCAAAGGTTTCAAAGCCTGGGGTCCTTTGCTAACAGCATCCAGTGCTGCCCCTTGTGCACAGAGTGCAAGAACAGGGCAAGTGCTGAGTAAATTTTTCCACTCCATAATTATCCTTCCAAACGCTAGCAGTTTATGGGCTTCCCTAACCTGGAGTGTGCATCTTCATTTTTACATTTAACAGCCTTAGGAAGACAGATTCTTTTTTTCTTCCCATAAATTTGTCTACTTTTTCCAACAATTGTAGCATCCTTTGGCAATGAGTTCCATAATCACAGACTTACAAAATCTGTAGATGTCACTTCATATACAACAATACACACCCAGAGATCCACCACAATACGACATCGCGATTACTCAGGGGATATAAATGTTATTCAGATAAACAGGGGCTTGATAATTGAAGAGTCTTTCCTACAAATGATACATGTCAGGGGATGTGACCTCATTTCAGGTAAGAAATTTTCAGATAAATGAATCCTGATTAATTGACATCTTGCTGAAAATTTACAAGAATTGTTCTCTGCTGCATTTCAAGAAATGACAGTCGTTTCTGGTACTTCACAGGTTTGGGTTTTTTTAGTGTGTTTATTTCTCTTTTCAATTCACTTTTAGTAAAAAGTTTTAAACATTTTAAAATATGTCCACTTCTGCCTTCCAGTTGCTGAAAGATTAAACCAAAGACAGTTTTTTTTAAGCAAACATTTTTTAAGAGAAGGGGCAGTCAGCTCTGCGCTGAAGGCTGGCAAGCACACCACTGCAGTGCCAAGCTGACTGGGACAGCATCTTCCTTTCAGTTCAGATCTTACAGATCATCTAGTACAACAGTACCTCGTGTCCATAGCTAATAAACCCCCTACAGAGGTGGGGAGTTCTGCTATAAAGAAGTCCAGCTTAAAACTGTCAGAAGATGCAGAATCCTAGCACACATTCTGGATGCTGGGAAAACCGAAGATGCAGGACTTGAAGAGGAATTAACAATTAAGGAGAGTGCTGATTTCCAAGTGGCTCTGAGACAGCTGCATCACTGGAGCTCTGTCACCTGCCTACCTCCTTGCAAACGAAATGGCAAACCCGTGGCAGGAAGAAGGTCAGAGATATCAAACCCAAATTTAAACGTACTCCACTAAAAGCACAGCGTGCTAACGTTGCCATTCTCTCCTGCTTTTCCCACGTGTTTATATGAGAAAAAACAAGTGCTATTGCAAGACAAATAATAAATTTTAATTTTAATTTTGAAGATAAAACTAAGCCAGAAATAATGTTTTGGGGTTTGGTTTTTTTTGTGGTTTTTTTTTTTCCACTGGAGCTCACATGAGCACGGGCTCCTGCTAAGAGGCATGTCATCATAGCTGTTTACTGTGTAATAACCTCTCCTGTCCTCTGAGACCCTAGGCATTAGAGGCATATGGTAAGTAGGCCAATTGTCTGCGTCTAGCCCAGGAAGTTTTGAAGGCAGACAGAAGCACTGCTGCATTTCAGCTGCTGATCCTGTGGCGCAGGAATTCAAGACAGGGCCAGAAAGGTGAATCTCAAGCACTAAACGTGACACTTGACAGGAATATCAAGCAAACACTGAAAAACTGTCAAAACTTCACGTCTTAATTCAAATTATCCCTGTAAATGCTCCTAATACTGAAATAATATTTGACTTAGAAATAAGACTTGTGTTCCCTTGCCTGTAAGGCACGAGAGTAGAGCCTAAGTTATAAAGGCAACGTGAGGGCAAGGACGTAGTCACATTTCTTTACCGGCTTTCTTTCCCTTTCTGAAATGCAACTCAATCTTCTTGCTTTCTCTCTTAACATGCTACATGGACCTCTCATGAGGAATTCAACTATACTCAATGTTCTTCTTTCATCTCCCACCTCCCAACTCTTTGCCTTCTCTATAAGCTGCACATTTTTCCTGAAATGAGCTTCTTCACCTGAGCTGATCATCATCATCCCCAAATGGCTTCTCTGAGTTGTTCATTCTCAAGGCTTTTACCATGAAATTTTCAGCATCTGAAGTTCCTATAAACACAAGATTGGAAAGCATCTTCAAGGCCATCAAATCTAGATTTATGGCTTTAGCTCTTGCAGACAGGAAAAACTGTGCAGTTTTTCAGCTGTTGTTTTTAAAGCAAAAGGTAAAGGTGTAGTAAATTTCTAGCCCTTGAGGATGGACAGCAGTTTCTTAAAGCTGATGAAAAGCGACAAATGAAAAGCCCAGAATAATATTTTTTTTTTAAATCCAACTTTTTCAATATATATTTTGAAGCACTTGGGATGGCCAACGCTGCCTTCTTCAATCAGTCCTCTCACTGCATGGTGCTTACAATACTAGAGATCAGATTTTCCACTGATTGATTGCAGGGACTTGGGATCCGTTTCTCTACAGTTTTGAACTTTAGCCTTATCCTTCAATTGTTTTTGCAGCAAAACCATTTATTTTCACTGCACACTAAAAAGCACAGAGACCTTACCCTGTGGTACCCTAGCAGCAATTCATATGAAATCCTACTAATAAATATTTAACATGTCATTAGAATAGCAGTATATTCATGTTAAAATATGCTTACCTCTTGTTGAAAGGAACAAGGGGTTATTCAAATAATTTGATGCAAGGCGTTTCCGCTACAAGGGAAAAGAAATCAACCACAGTGTCATTGAAAAGTGCTCTTGTTGACTCTTACCATTTCACATTATCAATCTCCTTGAGCTTTCCTCGTACAGAAGCAGCTATCCAGAAGCCAGTTCTGTGACTTAGAATATTTGTTGCTAAGCCCCGAGACAGCCACACAAACAATTGTATTATTTACCTTTCTAACAATCCTTCACTAGAACACTTCAGTGCACACTAGATTTTTTAACAAGAGATAAATGGAAATTGCAAATTTTATTGATTGAGTTCCAGGACGTGTTGCAAAGGTCAGAGCAAGGCAACAGCAACAGTAACTCCAAACCTAGCACACAAACAACGTTCATAAAGGAAAAACCGTGTCATGAACTGTTGCTGTGAGATGACATCTTTCTTTGCGCATATAGAAATGGTGATGAACTTCCCACCGGCAGAAAAGCATCGCTACCTTCTGTGACACTTGCCTACACTGCGTAGGAACATACTTTGTTTGCAAGCAGTGTATTAGGGACTAAGCAAAATACTTCACTTTCAGAAGTTAATACGTATGACCTCTAGGAGCTGGCAGTGATCTCAGTCTGCTGAGGTCACCAAAGACTTTCAAACTTGCAAACACAGACCACTGGAAACTTGACTGAGATGTTTAACTAATTTAATGCAGCCCATCGCCAATTTGTCAGACGTTAAAAGCTGTTGGTCAATAGCAAGCTGGGCTTCATTAACAGTCTGTATAACCCCTAATTGTTTCTCTGAACCATCTATTGCTTGTACAGAAGGACTGGAAACAGCACCATTTTCCTCCATTAAATAGCGTTAGACTCTGTGTGGAGTAAAATTAGAGGGATTTTGCTAATAAATGATTTATTCTTTGGTGAGTAAACTGTTCTCTTATACACATGTGCATGCCAGTCTGTTAATGAATTTTGAACGGATGTTTCTTCCTTCAAAAAATGCCCAGCCTGAAACTTAACCCTTTCCTATGAAAAAAAAAAAGCTATGGAGGATGAAAAAATAGAATGGTATCTCAACTATTTTTTTTAAAGAAAAAAGCTTTGAAAAGAAAAAGCACATTTGAGTGAAGACGTAAGGCCGTGATCACATTTCTGTAATCAAGGAAGTTAGCATCACCACTACAGATGCTGAGCTCCTGCCGTTTTGAGGGGCGTTGGCAAATAAAAAGTCTAATTTATATGCAATTTCAATTTAAACAATCATGAATTAAAGATCATTCAGTAGACTAACCGTAAATTAAACTGCACCAAAATGCCTGAAATGCCACAAAATACCTCAACTCACTGATTAGCAAATCAATCTGAGCAGCTAATTGATCAGAGAAAAAACATCTGCCTCCATTTTACTTGAACAGCATTCCCCATGGTCAGTACTTAATGACAACTCCTAATGAGGACACAGCTGATCAGCCACAGAACTCTTTCACAGACATTTCTTTCTCCATGCCATCTATCACTTCAGGAGATGCTTTTGAGAATAGATATAATGAGATGTATGAACTAGGGGTGCATCAGACCTCCTCCATCCCTGCTCCAAGACAACTGAGTTTCTCGCAAGTGCTGGTCAGACTATGCCACAAAACTCTGCTGCAAATATTAAAATAAACTTATCAGGACAAAAATGTGCAAGAGGAGAAACTACAAAATTTAATGCTAGCAAGCCTAAAGTTCCTGCTGTGTTAAATAATGGATGTATGGACATCAGTATTGGCTCTGAAGAGATCGCTAAAGAAAAGTGGAGGAGTTCTAAGAATTCAAGTGCCTTGAGCTGATTTGGAGTATAAAAATCTCCAATATTTAAAAATAAAAAAGAAGAATCAAGCCACTAAGAAGCTTGACTACAGCAGTGGGTTTCTTCTTAGCCTTATCTGTCTGCTCTCTGGCAACAAAGATAGGAATCTGAAATGTTGGCGTACCAAAAATTCTGCATAGCTGGTACCTAAATAAAGAAAAGTCACTTTCTTAAGGATTAAAGAACTCAGAACACAGAGAAATCTTGCTTAAATGGAGAGCTGGCTGCAAATCAATTTCATTTCTGCAGGATGTTCAAATAGTAACCCCAAACTATGGTGAAATTTTAAAGGTGGTTTTAATATGCTGAACAAATGTCTGTATGCCAGTTCAGAAATGAAGAAAAAAACAATTTCAGAAAAAGTTGTCTATTTACATGCTGCTTTTTACACCAGGTTTTCAATCCAATATTATGTAGAACCAAATTTTGCTGCTTCCATAAATGTAACATCATAAGTGTAACAAACAACAGAGATTATCCAGCACATTTTATTTTTAATTATGCATTATTATATTTATTATGCAGGCTTCCATACCCCCTGCAGAGCACACTGATTCTTAAACCAACACCTCCTTTCTATGAATGTCACTAATAAAAAAAAGCAAAGTTCTTCATTTATTATTTGGCAGATAGGAAAAGAGAAATAGCAATGCAAGTTTGATCATAATGCAGCACTTCTGTTCTTCAGTTCTGACCTAAAGGGACTGTCTGCGTGGGTGAAAGAGTAATTAGATCCCACATTAATTTAGTCCTTTTGGCCTTTATTAAAACTAAGATGAATCCTAGTTTGAAGCAAGTCATGTTCTGGGGTGAAAACCTGTTGCTTAGCTACTGAGATGAGATCTTTTCTTTCTTTTCCACATCAATATGTCTTTACAAGTAAATGTGTGGTTCTGCATTCATATATACTTTTGTAATAAGAAGCACTTAAACCTTTTATTGACATGAAATAGAACTGTGGTTAAAAAAGTGAATGATAAAGTACCTCTGTTTCCAAGAGTCCACTGTAGGCTGGATTTGCTGTGCTTCTTCTCTTTCTTTCCTGACGCTTGCTCTGAATTTCTGTAACCATGGAAAGAAACATGAATTGTGTGTTTCTCATTCATCAGGGGAAAATGTAGATCTAACTTGTTAAGCAAGACGCTCTTACCCTCAACCCCTTGGGCTTTGTGTTCAGTTTCAGTTTCTAAAGTATAATTGGGTTGCATCAGCATTGATATTTGCTGCAGTTCAAGGTTTGACATTAATAAGCTTTTCCTTGTAAGAGTCAGAACACAGGCATTTTTTTATTTTTTCCCCTCTTCCAAGGTGGACTTCTGCTGCCCTACAAGATTTTTATTATGATCCCTTCAGACACATATTCAGCACGCATCAACACAGAGCTTTCAAAATACTGTCAATGTCTGTTATTAACAAAAATGAAGCGTTTAAAGCAGTTAAGCCTTGTAATTCATATCAGATGAAAGCACAGAGATCCTTTTAAATTTAATTTACATCACTTTTCCTCTGCAGAAGTAAGAAAAAGCACGGTCAGATTCAGTTCTAACTAGGGCGTGATGATTTATCCATCCAAAAATATACAACCTCATGATCCTGAGCATGTAAAATGTTGTTATGTTACATGTATTTGTGTCACAGCGCAAAGACGGGCTCACTGAATTGCAGTCCTGTTTGGAAAAGGGTGAAACACCAGAGAACTCCCTTCTGCTAAACGGTACCACCTATTCGAGACGGTCCTTGCTGAGGACTGCATTTAGCAACAATTAGTCACGTGCATACTTCTGCAAACACATACAGAAAGAGCGAGCGGATTCCTGGCTTGCCGAAATCTGCAGATTGAATGCTACTTTTACCTGAGCTAGGATTTCATTTCCGTCCAATGGAATTTCTTTTCCAGCTCTTGACATAAGTTCAGAATGGCGAGATTATTAGCACTATGTATTTTAGAGCCTACTTTTTTTGTTTCAACAATAAAGTAAGAGCAGACCTAATTTAGCAAGGAGGGTCACCCAGTATCCATCCTATGACATGAAATGCACACAGCTAAGCTGATACTGTATTCTAAAGTGTTTCCTACTTAAATATTGTAAGGCAGCATTTAGACTCTGAACTGGCAGAAGCACCAGCCTTTCAGCCCAGAGGACCAGGAATACACTCAACAGAAACTCAGGAAATCATCTGGTTCTGCAGAAGGTCTAGCATCTTTCATTGATGTCTAAGCTAAAGAGGTCTATCTCAGAACATCCTCAGTGCCAGAAAATGGCTTTCAAGGTATTGAGCACTATCTCATATTTGCAATCCAACAGTAAGATACAGTCCAACTTTCAGGTTGCTCATGATACATGGGAATAGGATTTCCAACACATAGTTCTGGGTTCCAGGCACCCTTTCCAAATGCTGATCGCTTCCCCACAGAGTAGAAGGGGCCACACACCACTTTACTTGTTGCTACAGTAAATGGTATTAGTATTGCTGGCCATGTCTTATACACAGTGTCCCTAGAGACACGGCCAACACTCTGCATGGATTTTGTACTGCCCTCAGTTCCAAGACACTGATTTGAAACTTTTCATTCATGAAGGACTATTGGATAAGCCACCACGTTTGGAGTGGTAGACGTATCAGAAGGAAACTAGATAGACAAAAAAAAACAAACAGAAAAGCAACTACTTGCATAATCTGGCTGGGTTTTCCCACTGGCACAGCAGCATGTCATCTTTCATGCTCAGAAGGTGTCTTCTCCTAGGGCGATTCAAAGAGCACAGGCAGGTCTGTATTCACATCTGACGTGAGCTAGACATATGCTGCCATGAGACTCGAGGAGCTATGCAGAATCTCACTCCCAAGAAACGTGTGATTCAAGCCTCTACAGAGATATGTGATAAACACCATGGCTGCAGCCACCGCCAGCATCTTGTTAACATCCTCCGTGCTACACAGGGTCCATGCTGGATGATCTTGTATGGGTAACAGTTCAGTCCCTCTGCGAAAGTATTTCTTAAGAAAGGCTTGCCTGGCTTTGCTGAAATCACCACAATGACATTTCCAAACCCTTTGGCATCCTCTAAAGGAAATCGGGCCTCGGTAGCAGGGTACGTGCTAGACACAGATTCAGTAGCCTACCACAGAGCTACTGGAAGACACGTTGTTGTTCTTGATGTCAGTGGCAGTTCCTATAAGGGGAATGCTCTCAAAGCCAAAATGTGTGAGAAATGTCACAACAGAGGAGCCGTGTACCTTGATGCTGGCCAAGAAATGGAGGAAGTGGACCTCCGCTATCTCTTTATATGCTCTCAGCAGCATGAGCTGGAGTTGTGGTGCTTGCAGCCAGGCTCAGTAAGCCACCCTAGGTGGTCAGTGAACCCAGGCTTGTATCACCTCAGCACCCTTGTGGCAGTGTAGGGAAAAAGCTGGAGTTTGGGCAGCCCAGGCTTAGTCTTTCAGAAGTGGTCACGGTGATACAAGATCATGACTTTTCACTGGCTGAGAAAAAGAAACAAAGAATTTGAGACAGTGGAGCTTTCTGTGTCCATAACAGGGCCGAGCGTCTTCACAAGAGGACTATGATGGATCTGTAGCTCTCTGACCTTTTGGGTCTCTGGTTTAAGAGAGAACTTCTTCAGTACATGCTCTCACCAAGGCAACAGAAATATTTGATGGAGTCTGAATCACACATGTGGTAGCTATCTATCTGGAATGCAGCTTTGGAAGAGGCATGGCTATGGTACGGAGATAAAAGCTGGCTGGGGGAAAAAGTATTAGCAGTGGGAATTGATGGAAATAAAGACAGAGAGAGAAAGTAATGAACTGAAACAGCTCTAGGTGTACTCTGCCTTCTGCAGCCATCAGGGAGGGAGAGCACAATTTCAGCACTTTATGGAAATTGTGAACAAAAAACCCCATGCTTGAGTACGTGCATCTAAGTGTATTTGTAAATAATCACACCAAGATAGAATAGAAACATATGCTGGTATACTATCTTTTGTTACTTGTTACTTCTGCTAAAATGTATTGTGTACATTTCAAAACGGGGCTTAATAAATCAAAAATAAATAACTTGTTTCAACTGACTAAAAGGTTCCAGTAACCTAGATGAAAATATTTTATTTGCCATGGTAAAAAAAAAGATGTGCACTTTTACAATGACCTGAACTAAAGAATTCTTTTAAAGTTTTTTTGTTTGTTTCTTTTTGTTTTTACTCAATGGTAATTCTAGAAGGTCTTTTAATAGCCCAGAGAAAGAGATTTAATATGTTACAACCACGCACGGCATCACAGAATTTGGCTTATTCCTTAGTTAATTAATTTAATAAATATAATTCAAAGAGAAAAAAAAATCTCTAAACTGTAATACATTTGACAGAGATGAATAAATTTGAAGATAGCTTTATGTTGGAGGTAAAGCTTCAATGAGCCACTGCCTTCATCAATAAACACTCTGTATGTTTATTCTGTGAAGCCCATAATAACAATTTATCTTCAGTGCAAGTCATACCTTGGCAGAATGTCAGTCAGTGGAAGTAGTTGTGTTCATTTACTGGTAAAGGTCTCAAAAGATGTCTCCCACTTGGGGCTCTGCAGAACAGAGCGCTTTTGCCAGTGAGAAAAAAGATGCTCCTCTGGACTTGAGGTGGAAAGACTGCTAGGCTTATAGAGAAATCCATATAGAAGTGGATCATAGCCCTTCACCACAAAATTAATGAATAAAATGAAGAAAAGCAGTAACACTGTGAATTAATGATACCAAGTGAATAAGCTTTTAATGACCCAATCTTGATACAGTTTAATTCCAAAAATGTGAAATTGAGAAATACATTAGAAGTACTAAAATAAACTGAACTGTGTAATGACTGTTGCTTCCTGATAACCATAAATATGACATAGCACTAAAATAATAACCTTTAGCTTGTGAAAGCTATAAGGGTATTTTTGACAGTTGTAATCACCAATACTCATGAAGAAATACCCTTCCATAGTAAATAGCTCTTGGTGGAAGCCATTTATTTAAAGCTAGTAGGGATATTAAAAGTGAATTTGTCTGAAAGAATTCATTCTGCAGGATTAGTATTGTAGCAGTTAGGTTCAAAATGTGTGTCTCCACACTTACTGTAGAACAAACAGAGCAGAGCGGTACTTGGTGTTTTGAACATAAGCATTAAATCCACCCAAACAATTTATTAGTTCCAATAAAATCAAAGGGTAAAGAATTATTCAAAATGAAGTTCTCTCTGTTGTAAGTATAATTTGCACTTCAGCATAATTTCAAATATTGTCCTATTTTCCTTAGACAAAGAGAACAAGAACCAGTCATCATTTGTACTTTTTGGATTATAAATCTTCTCCTAAAATTGCTGTAGCTTTTTAATTTCCATGTCAATCCATTACCATTAAAGGATTAAAAAGGCCAATGGCTTAAAGTTTCTTTAAACTGCTTTCAAGTTCTCAGTCACTGGGACATTAAATGGGTTTCTAAAATGCAGATTTAAAGAGGAAAGACACGGAAAAAAAGCAGTAAGACCCACAGAAAACCTGCTGCATATATTGATGAAACCTTACAATTAAAATGCTATTTTCTACCTAATTCACAACCTCTCTTAAAACCAAGGAACAGAAGCACAGGGAATTTTACTAAAAAAGAAATCAAGCTGTAAAATGGTAGATACCTCTTGAGTCAGCAAGGTACATAAGTACGTGCCTTACTTTACAGCACATCAAAGTTAAACTAAGTGCACTGGAAATTCCTAAGTATTTTGCTGACAATGGTCCATGGGATGGGTGATAAATGTCAGTTATCATCAACATTATCATCAACAAGAATCATTGTCAGCTGACACAGATACGAGATTTTTCTCCTTATACTGGTGGAACTACAGCAACTTGTATTAGCTGAGCAAGTAACTAAAACACATCAAGCTGTAGACATTTTCTTAAAAATAGCTGTATCATCTCTGTCCATGAGAACTAAGCCATTCTGCCAAGAAACCCCCAACTCATCTCACACCACTGTTTGCTGAACAAACTCTTTCCCCCCCCCCCTCTCATCTACGTTTTCAGAAAGCCAAAGCTGAAGGGGAAAGAAAAGTACAAATATGCTACCTCTTGCAAGGTATTTTTGGAAGGTTGGAAAAGTAAACTGAACACCGCGATACCGCATTTAATTTATGTGCAGTATTTGTCTGAATTCGTATTCAGGAGGCTAGGAAGGCATGCTAGCACCTCTCACACAAAAGCAAGATCACTCTGGAAGTTTAATTTTTGGCTAAATGGAGGGGAGGAAGGCTTTGTGAGAGGTGGTTTTCTCATTTGCTTAAAATCTTGTGAAACAAATGCCAGATTTTCACCACTATTTTACACGTTCTGTGGAACTCTAGAGATGACAGACAATGAACTTTAAAAATGAATGCCCATCTCCCAGCGGGAAAGAGGAGGGGGCATGCTTGCTACAGATTGGGGTAAACATCTTTGAACCTCACTGATTCTTTAACCAAATCAGTGCTGGTCAGAGCCTTTGCAGGCTTTTTGCTTCAGTATTGTCCTCCAGTTGTTAATATCCTTTAAAGAACCATAATGATTGAGTAAATTCAAATGCTTGCTTATGCCAAGCCTGCTAGTGCTGGCTGCAGATGGGAGGCAAAGCAAAGCAAGGTCGCCCATTATTTTGAGGCTGAAAAGCACAGTTGTGCATAGAAAACATTTAACCTGATTTTCATTGCCCTTCAGAGGACAGAATCACCAATTCCTCTTGGTTGCAGAGCAGAGGAGCCAAGAGAAAAGATTTCACTCAAAAACTGAACTGTAAAACAACACATGCCATCTTACCTTCCAAATGCTCTGTTGTAACCAGTCCTAATGCTACCATGAAGGCAATTTTCTAAGGAAAAAATAAACAGGGGTTAGATTTTCTACTGCAACAACCATGGTAGAAGTAAGGAAGTAAATAAATCAATATAGAATTGACAGAATAAACCCAGTAAAGGTCTTTTAGAAATGTATCTTATTTGAATGCATAGTAATATGAAGAACTTTAATTGAATATTTGCTTCTGATATGCCTAGTCAGTCATGTCCTACTTGTATGACTATATGAACTTCAGCTGTTCAGAGACTTATGAAGCCAGTGCTGTACGACTACTGAATCAAAATCAATCAATCAAAATTCAATCAATTCAACTTCACATCACTAGCTGCTTTGTTACTCCACTCTTTAGAGAACTACTTGTGTATCATTATTACTATCTGGACATGGCAATGCTTTTATTGGATATGAGCGAGCTGTATGAAGTAAAACAAGATACGATACACTTCCACTGAACTTTCAAACACCAAACAAGACATCTGAAACATTCTGAAAGCCCTCTCATGCAAAAAAAAAAAAAAAGCTTTCAGAAATTTCTCTTCCCAAGTCACAAAGAAAAAAAATCACATGCACGAGTTATGAAAAGGTACAGTGTTCCAATATTTTCCCTCAATGATGAGGGAACAAAAAGCTTCCATTGACACTGGTGAACTCATCTTGCAGTGAGGAATCTGGTCTAAAATACTACTCAGAATTATTTTACACTATATGTGCACAAAACACACCTGCATACTAACAAATCTTCCAATGCAGTAATAGGGCAAGTACTAGAGCAGACTAAATTTTCCATCAGTGATTTTTACTGGGAATTTTTTCCTTGCAGAAGAAATTTTGCTCAAGTTTTTAAATCCATCTTTCTGATCAAAAACTCAAATTCTTTTTTTTTTTCCGAACCCAAACTGAACCGAGCTCCTTGGTTTGAAGTCACACATCTGGGACCTCGTGGATCTCTTCCTCTCTCTGCTGTGCTGAACAGTCTTGATGGATCATGTTACCCAACCCCAAGTGACATTTTCAGGAGGTGCAATTCCACAGGAGAGACAATCTGACTATAAAACCTGAGCTATTAGGAAATCCAAGCAAATCAAAGCCTACAATCCAGCTCTGATAAAGCATCCAAAGACCACAGGAAGATGAAATTATCATACTCACCCAAAATAAATGTGTAGATTTAGGTCAAACTAAATGTTTAAGTTATCAAAACATATCAATACATAACATAACATACATAACATCAATCAAACATATATATCATATATATGTAATATATATATCATCAAACATATATAACATAACATACATAACATCAATCAAAACATATCTATAGTGGTCAAAACATTCTGTTTCAATCAAACAAGTGTCAGGAGAACATGTTTCAACACTTACAAGTCAAAATTAGTTTGACCTTCTTGTTTTGTGAAAAGCCTGAAAATTCAGCTTTTCATTTCAGGAAAAAACCAACTGCTAAGTTACTGGAACTACCATTTCCTTTGCAATTCTGACTTTCACACAGTGAAATTGTGAAGCAAGCACATTCTCATTTTGTAGAACAAAAGCTCTAGCACTAGTGTGCGTTCTTCAAAATCTAAGGGTCAGGATTGGACATCTATATGTCTCTTACATATATGAAAATATCTCTGCCAAACAGGTGAACTAACAACATCATAGGACAGCCACATTTTCTTTCCATAATCTCTCGGTTTGTACCTCTCCTTGTACATTAAAAACTGGTGATGTCAAATCTCATCACTGGCAATTTAGATATATTCATGCTATATTTCTGCCTTCTATAGCTGTGGTAATGGCAAGCACATGTGTTTATTTGCATGTCAGACCTTGAATTCAATAACATTCACTCCTTACATGTCTAAAACACCAGTGTGTGTGCTAGACACAGTGGGGGCTCCACTCCTGAAGGGAAAGATGAATATTTGATTCAAGATCCACTGTGCAGATCTGAGAAGAATATTAGTCAGTTGAACTGAATTACAAGCCTCACCTCACCCTGTCAAAAAGTAACTTTGTGGTAGCACTCTGAGCAGAATAACAACATGTAGGTATGGAATCAGAAAGCTGGAATGGTTATCGTGCCACTGTATTTTTTCAATGGAGCACAGAATGACTGTATTACCCAAAGGTTAAACTGTAGGGGGAGCATACATATTCTGACATCTAAACTAAAATTATTTGAGTACTGGAATGCTTGCTAAACTACTTCCTCTCTTCGTACTAAAATTATTTAAATACATATCTAATTAAATGTAATGACAGCATACTTGCTTAGCATACGAAGAGCCCTCATAAATGGACTTGATAATTATCTCACTGGTAAAGACAGGAAGGGTTAGCTTTTATAGATATTTGAAAGATGGCTCCTTTAAAAAAAATCAAAAAAAACAACAGTAGAAGCTGTATTCTTTTTAACAAGCATATTATATTAACAGCATGTTTTTTATTAATTTTGCTATTTCACATTCATGCAGGTTGTTGGATTCAACTCAAAATCCTACTTCCACTGAAATGCTTTTCTTTCAAATATCACAGAGTCTGTTGTTTCTCCTCTGTGCAGGAATCCACAAAACTGAGGCTTCGGTTTCTCCAGATTTTCAATCCAAGCCTAACACTAACATTTAGTTCACAATTGCAATGCATCTCTCTTGTCGTTCTTATTGTGGGATTAAAAACACTGTTAGCTAAATAACCAACATTTATGGCAGTAATTTTTCTTTTAAATAAAAAACTTTTAGAATGTCCTGGAAAAAGTTGCCAGAAACATATAAATTAACTAATATACAATTTTTAGAAAGCAAGAACTTTGGGGCAGAATGCTGTTTCTTTCTGTGATGAATTCAGCTTCTTCTAAGAAAAAAAAACAAACAAAAAATTCCCAAACACCATGCCCTTAATCCCCAGAGGAACAGCTCCCTTTTGTAATCTCTTCATGTCTTTGCAGAAGTCATTCTGGTGGGAGAAGGTCCATCACTAGACAGCCAGTTATTGGCCTCCAACCCCAGAAGAGCCCTGATGGTGGCAGGGAGCAGATGGCCCACTCCTCCAGACCCTCTTCAGCCCCAGGGGGACTGAACCCCTACAGCTCATATCCCGGGAGAGGACTTTGACCACTGGAGCTGAGACGCCCTGGTTGGCCGTGACCATCCATCCTGCTTCTGGGAAAGCCACTCACAGCCATCCTGTCTGCAACACAGTGGGTATGAGGAGGTTTGCTTTAGTCTGATGATGATGTTCTTGGGAAAGGAGAAATCTTCAGTTTATGCAAAAGGCACATGTATTGCAGGGGCCCACGTTCAGGATCAGTTTCATGGCTTCCCATCAGAATGACCAAGCCAAGAACAAAAGATGGTAATCATCCTCAGCCTGTTCTGTTCATTTGGGTATGCTCAGTAACTGGGATTCCTGGTTACTGATAAGTCTGGCTATTTCTGGTTTATTTGTTTTAAATTTTCAATTTAATTTGTTAAATCCCAGTCTGTCATGACTAACATTTATGTAGAGCCATATTGGAGTTCCTGACTCAGTTTTTGTGCTTTGAAGAGAAATAAAAGTGTGGAGAGAAGTGCCTAGAGTGCTTATTTTCTTTTTTAAAATATCATGGTATCTTTGTAACTCTTTGCCTTAAATTTAATCATCTGCTTAAAAGCCACGAGTGCTTTTAGAAATGCGCAGTGTGTCTTTTCATGAAGCAAAACAAAGATTTTTACAAAACCATTTCATTTTGTAATTACATGTTCTATTTATGTCATTACATGTATTTACACTAATTATGCTGTTAGTTCTAATTACACTAATTGCATAAATACATGATAATCAACTAAAGTTTACTTTCAAAGAACAAAAGAAATTAACTCTAGACCTACGTATTTATGGCCGTGAAACAAATCTATGAAAAGAAAAGAAACAAAGAATCATCATACTTAAGGGCATAGCTTCAGCATCCTACCCAGAAAATTGGGCTTGCCGAGACCTCCAGACCCGGTAGGAACAGTGTTCTTGGTTACAAAAAAAGGTAGTCAGGGTATTCTAGTTAGAAATTTAATGAAAAGCTTATTAAATTTATGAATGCTGTACTAAAAAGTGTCCACGGTCCCATGGTCTCTTTCTGCATTTCTCTAGAAAATTTTTGCTCAATATTCTTTCTGGAAGGATAAGTTACAGGTAAAGCAAAACAGATGGTTTTTCTAGCATTCTGTTTCGAAACAGGATCTCCTAGCCTTTCTGCCCACAAGACGCTATACGACAAATAATCTTTTGGAAACACCTCCCTAAATGAAACAGGACCTACAGTCCCACCATTCAGTGGCTATAAAGATTCATATAAGGGTCAGATTCTAAACTTGGGAGGTTTCTTAAGTGTAGTCCTTCAGCACCTCGGCATAAGGCTCTGATATCCTAGGCTAAGAGCCACTATTTATCCTTAACACCCTTTTAACCATATGAACCTCTTAAAATGGTAAAACGAACGACCACCCACATGCCCCAAGTAACATTATAAATTTATATTGTAATGATCCTCTTAAACCTACAGCTCCAAGGATGTCTTCTTGCTACACATTTATTAGACTACTAGGGTTAAGGTTTCACATGTGCTGAGCATTTCCACAACAGAAGTAGATTTAGTTTGTATTACTTCTCAAATTGCCTCAAAGGTACACACAATG
This sequence comes from Gallinago undulata, assembly GCA_026546715.1. Classification (NCBI taxonomy): domain Eukaryota; kingdom Metazoa; phylum Chordata; class Aves; order Charadriiformes; family Scolopacidae; genus Gallinago; species Gallinago undulata. Next base: position 79,010,999 of record JAOTQQ010000001.1, on the reverse strand, counting down.
TAACGTGAATATAGTTAGTCAGAAACTGAAATCCCTGTGAAAGAGACTCAATTTCTACAAGTTCTGATTTATATTTTTTCATTTGCATAGCAAATATAGTTCATGAAAGAGATTTAATCTTATAACCTGCTTTCTAATTTTTTTACTCAATTTAAAGGATTTTAATGTAGTTCAGACTTGAAAGAATCTGTGTACCTGTGGGAAGAGATGTACACAGCAAATGCAAGAAACTGTATTGTTACATACAATCTAAAAATTGCAAGATTCATTACAAAGAAGATGTAAAGGCTCAGCTTACAAAGGAAATGTTAATTCAACCTCATACGCAGCCTGTAAACCTGATGTTATGTATTTGATAACATAAAAGAAAGTATCTTAAGTTTGCATACATCTCTCACAAGAAATGCTGCTATACCCACGCAAGGTGCTTAGATTATTATGAGACCTACAGTTCTTACATTTTGTGACAGTGACTGATACAAACCAAATTTCCCACAGCACCTCACCAGCAGAGAAATCAACCCCATTGCACTGATTGTCTACAGAGGTGAACAACTGGCAGAACCATGAGCACAAATGCAGTGACTATGTATGCACATAGAAGAATCTTTAGAAATGGTCCCCGTAACTTCATCATACTGTAGCTCATTTATTAAAAATTTTTAAAAATCACCTCTGGATTTTCCTCCTTTTTCTTTTTGGTAGCAGGGGGTCCCTGAGCTGACTCTTCAGGAGGTTTCTTTGTCTCCACTTTACTTTCTGGCTGGGTTTGGACTTGAGGCTGAATAATGATAACCTAAAAGGCAATGTACAAATAAAAGATCAGATATATCAAACTGGATTTCTCTGTCTGAACCCTTTGATTCTTCTTTGAATGGTTACTTGATACCTCTGCAGACACCAGATGCAAGTCACAAGCCAGAAGTATAGAAAAATGGGCACTTAGATTAGGCTTCTAAATCCATACTTAAGTTTCTAAAAATTTATAAGTGCATTATAAACCTACTGCAGCCTAAGTGAGCCACTTCAGTGCCTCTGAAAATTAGGGCACTTTCTATTTAGAGGACTTCTGAAGCTGACTCAGCAGCCCAGCTTTAGCATTTGCGCTGTCAGTGATTTTAAGGTCTTTCCTTTGATTTTATTTCGCATACAGGTAGAAGAGATGGGATTACTACACATTGAAAACTCATTGATACCAGTGTTATTTCAGAGTAAGTACATGTGGATGGGAAGGAAAATACTCCTCAGAACTACTCATGTAACCGAGATCAGAGTTCAGTCCTCAGCATTTACATGTTATAAGTAGTGGATGTCCAGTTTTGCATAAATAAACTATAGGTGTTCAAAATGAAAATCGATTCTGGTGTAGAACCTATAGGCATTACAACACAGATCTCTCCTACATGCATGTATGTTAGTATATCCAGCTGCTCGTATTTGAATTACCACATGAAGATTTACACAGTACAGATAATATTATCTCAGAAGCTATTAAATTAAAAGGAATGAAGCACAATTTCTGACCACAGAACTAACCATGTGACTTTATACCCATAATCAAAGCTTTATAAGGGACTATGGAAGACCTTCCTAAGCTCGCCTTCTTGATGAAGGTTATTGGATTTGAAAACTTGGCCTTTTCCATCTATATCATTGCTAACTTTCAATCAATGTTATTTCATTGTTAGGTACTTTATCTCAACTCAGTCACTCTAGAAGATTCAAGAGCATAAAAGGGATGTTTTTTCTAACCAGCAGCCACTTTAAGTAAGAGAAAAATAAATTATGCTAAAGAAGTGAGGAAGAGATGCCTACTTTTAGTTAGCTCAAATGCTATCCTACACCCTGTATTCTTTTTTAGCACTGCACGAGAACCTGTGCAGCCAACAAGACCCAAAGTAGGAGGATCCCAGTAGCAAATTACAACAAATGTCTGCTGGGTACACTGGCAGCCTTTATCAACTCTGTTTCTGGTAGGAGAGTGGTGAAGTTCCGGCATTTCAAAGCTGAAAAGTGCAAAGAGGAAACAAGGTTTTTTTCCCACCAATTCATCTGCTGATCAGTTTTGAAACCCTGAGCTCTCATACCATTTGGTCTTCCCCTGAAAGCATAGAAGGGAAATGCCTGATTATTTGATATACTTCCCCGAAGTCAGTCAATATAAATAATATCACTGCATAATTGAAGAGGGAGTCCATATGAAATTTAAGCCTGCACAGAATTCAGGGCTATTATTAGGGAGGATTGGTTTAAGGAATTGGAAGATGATTTGGTCCTGTTAATGTCAGGCGACATCACGAAACAATTTTTTTCCACTAAAACATATGAATGTATACAGATAAATGTCGTCTACTAGTGTCCATGTGTCCCCTTAAGAATTTTCTCATTGCTTTCTTATTATTTTCTTCAAAAGGAACCACTGCCATCACTCCGCGCAGGGCTCCGCACTCACAGGGGAATATCCTGCTTCCATCTACAAGGTAATTCCTGTGTTTGATAACTAAGGAAAATCACCAGGAAAAGCAAAACCTACCTTGCTGTCGGCACTGATGAGGAGTGGTTGCACTTTAATGCTATCGTTGACCACAGAGACAGTGGCGCTGGTGCTGATAGGAGTTGCATTGTTGGGGGAGGTGGAAATGATGGCGTAGGCCACACCTGCACTGCTCAGAGGTGATGAAATAGCTGTGGACTCGGTGACACTTTGTGACTGGCTGTTAGGCGTCTGTACATGGCTGACGGTGTTATTGGCAGTCGGGAGGGCAGGGCTGGGGTTTTTGATGCTGACTACGGTTGCCTTCTGGAAGGTAGGAGGCTGCTTGGAAGGTTGGTCTCTGCACGGGGAGATAGGGAGGCTGTCTGGAATCAGGGTCTTTGGCCTAACCTACAAACAGAGAGTTAGATGTTATTAGGCACAGCCTCACACCGTAATGAACACCGCATACACGCGCTCTCCCAGTAGAATCTCTAATTGCATTAACCATGGAACAGGAGCATCTAGAAAAAAATAATAATGTAGCAATTCAAAGTAGCCAGGCATTCATTTACTTGTAGATATATTCCCAGCACTCCTCAGTTGAGTCATTTTAGAGTCCTTAACTCATTGCAATGCTGAACAAGAATGGAGGAAAAAGTCAATACCTCACTTTTATTAGCACACATCCATACAAATGCTACTCAAGTCTCATCCAGTTCTCAGTAGGGATGTTTAAGCCAAAGCCTTTGCAAAGAATGTAAACCCCAGACACAATAATTTCCTGCTCTGAAGGATGCAACACAATTAAGGAGTGGGAACTGAATCATTAAGGGAGTTGTGGGAAAGCATTTACAGGAACAGTAAGTGTATGCATTTATGCTGGTGGATCAGTGAATGAAGATCCTCACATTTTGAAGACGTACCATGTCTAACAGAGAGGAGATCAATCACACAATCACTGAGCTCACACACAAAAAAAAAAAAAAAAAAGAAAAAAGAAAAAGAAAAAAAAAAAGGGGAAGAAAAAGGAATTTACAACCATCAAACTTCATATCTTGTTGCTGTACATAAAGAGCTGGTTTGCAGCTGTGGGTGGATGCAGAAGGAACTTCCACGGATGGAGGGGGAAAGTGTTTGCCAAGATTTGTGCAGGCTGTGGCTTTACCCAGAGCCCTGACTGATAGCTGTGAACAATTGTTTTCAGCTAATGTGATGTGTTTCCAGTGGGGTAATTAACGTCACCCTGTCAACATGGCTCTGCCTTAACAACACGTTAAGTACAGTTCCAGGATTGAAAATAAATAATTTAAACTGCTTCACATGAAGTTAACTTCACTCCCAGTTTATTCGTTAACACGGCCAGATGAAACAGTCGGTTCCCTCTGTGCTTATTTAGTCCTGTCACTTCTCGCACCTTCCATACTGTGAAACAAAATGACAAGTTGTAACAGACAGACACGGGAAACAGCTGCCTGTGTCACCGCACTGTAGTCTACGGGAGCCCTTCCAATGATGCCGACTTCAATCTTGAGCCTAAAGTAAGCAATTTAATGAAAACATGGGGATTTACTGATGTGCAGAAAATCAGCTCTCAAGGCTGGCCATCATCCTCTATCGCGTCACGGAGGAGCCGTGCCCGTTTGTCCCCGCAGCGAACATTAAGGGCAGCAACATATGTATTGTGAGCTCTTCGTGTTTTCACCACTCAGCCCTCAATTTCAGACAGGATCCTAACACCTACGAGCAGTGCAAACGTGTATCAGAGGCACAGTCCCGCTCAGGAGAGGCTAAATTGTCAGTAACCGAGGTAGATGGAAAGTCAAAGAGGAAAGAGAGCCAAAGGAGAACAAAGAGGAGGGTTTGCCCCGGGTCCTGCAGCAGACTGGTGACAAAGCAAAGGAAGTCACAGTGTGCAGTTCACAACTTCAGACCCACTGTGAAATGATGCAAAACTATGCTAAACTATGACTAACCTATTCAAAATATACTGACAATAACCAAAGTGGGTTTTGTTCTTTTCCCTCTATCCGTTCACTTTATGTAATGATTTTTTGATTTATTTAGTTAAGATACTAGACAAATAGCCTGGCCAAGCTGCTTAAGAGAGGAGTCTATAATTAGCTTCATATCCATAATTAGTTCATGGTCTTATTTTCAAAAGTAATGCACATAAAATTGCTTTGAACCCATCTTGGCCCAGGCATTCTGCAAAACTAAGGCTTCTAACATAAGCAGCAGCTCAGTGCAATAGGAGACACAATACTTAAAGCAGCTTGGTCGTATCTATGGCAGAGTCAGTCATACAAGCAGATCTTGTAGTATCTACCTTTATATTTTCATAATAATCTTTCCCTGTTATATCTTATATAGTCTCTCATATATAAGCCTTTAACAAATTGCTCACGCTCACGTGCTCAGAGACACATTCACAGAAATAGTACCGCTATTCAGAAAAGTAAGTCTAAGAAGCTTGGAAAAATTCAGTTAGAATGTATTACCACGGCTGAAAAATAAAAATTTAATTCTTGGCCATTTGGCTAACATCTAAATTTTACCATGTCTCTTTAAAACAAAATAATTTTCTTGTAAATTAATATCACATCTTTTACCAACAGAAAAACACAGAGATAAGTGCATATATACAGGGAAAGAGAGAGAAAATAAGGAGTATTTCACAGATTCAACAGAACAGCCACTGAGATCTTTCGAAAAAAACCAAGTCTGACAAAAAATCAGCTCAGGAGTTTTTCTAGCCAAAACCTGTCATGTAGTCTATCAGGATCCATTGTATCTGTCACTCTTAATTGCACTTTTATATTTAACCAAAAGCCTAATTTAAACTAAATGCCTATACATATTCCAGCGATATAATTATACATATAGATATTGACTGTCAGATGTAATACCTCAATGAATCCTATGCACACCCTCAATACACATTCTGCAAGCTGTGGATGAATACATATTACTCTGCTATAAAATAAGCTCTTCCTACACAGACAATTAAACAGACTTAATTTTCCAAAGTAAGGTATTCTCTATATTTCAGTACTCAGCATACTGAAATAAGCTGATACGACTTACCAAACTGGTACAGCACAAGAACATAGGCCGGGTGTTTTCTGCCACCGTGTGATATAAAGGAGGCATAGCGGTCTTCATAGTCTAAGCCTCTGCAAATTCTCTGGCAAGTTCAGCTAACGTCATGAGAACATACTTATTTCCAAAGAATATTGCAAATATTTTGCAATAATTGCAAATAATTTAAAGAATTATAAAAAGGGTCGGCTACAGAAAAAAGTTTCAGGTGCTCCAGAGCGAAAGTTAAAATAATGTTTATTTCTACAGTCTGCAGGAATGAATCCAAAAGAGAAGGCAAGCGTAGCAGCAAGACAGAAAGCAAGCAAGAGCCCCTTGAGCTCTGACACCTATGAGCCTCCCCCCTCGATTATAAACACTGAGCATAAGCACTTAATAAACAGCTAAGAGAAAGGGCTTTAGGTGAGTTTCACACTAAAAAACCAAACTGCTCAGGTCATCTGTGAGAATAAATGACATCAGCTGGGGAGAAAAAGAAAAAACAAACAAAACATCAAAGGAAAGAGTGTTCAACTCCTTTTCCTCGTGGCGAAACCGCAGCTTAAATTTGGGAGATGAAAGGAGGCCAGTGGTACTAACAGAAGTTTGGAAGTTGACAGTCACTAAAGAAGAACTGGAGAAAAACTAGGGCAGGGCATGGACTGCATGTCACATGCAAGGTAACAAAAAGAGATTTTCTACTGAAAGTAGCACAGGTTGGATGGCACCAGTCCCCGTTACAAAAGCCACGGAAATAAAAGGTGCAGCAGTTCAGCAAAGGAGAAGCAAAGAGAAGGAGTAACAGACAGCACGGGTGCTACCAAGCGAAAACCGCAACTGTTGGCGAGCGCTGCAAATAACAATTCTCCTGTAGCTCAACCCTCCTCTCCTCCAATATCTTTCATTTAACTTCTGACAGCTGTCAAAACAGAATGTGATACTACCAGGGCTCTAAATGCAGGAGAAGAGAGAGCTTCTTCTTGAATATAATGATTTCACAAACCCATGTTTTTCTTGAGTTTCCTCAATACCCACAATAACAGAAACATTTGATTTTAGGCGGCAATATTCAGACACCCCTGGTTCTTCTAAAATAGCCTGCAGGTGAGCACACTGCTCAAGAAGATACTCCCAGGCCTGAGAAGTCATTAGGTGGGGGCTGTCTGCTTTTCAGACAGGGAAATAACAGGGACTCCAATCCCGTGAGATGTGCAGAGCACTTTTTTGTTCAGCAACCTCTAATTTCATATATTTTTAAAAGTTTCAGATCAGGAGGGAATTGGCTCCTGCGACTAAGATGACTTATTGTACACCCCGTATCATTAAGCTCCATCCAGATGTCCCTATATGAAGCCCAAAGGCTTCTATTACGCTGAAACATCATGCCAGCTCTCAAGAGCACAAATGGTTGAATACTACAGAGGTGAACGAACCGCCGAGTGGTGGAGGTGGAAGAGCCTGATGTGTGTCACTGTTGACAAAGGCTACTGTGATCATGGGCAATCTATTTCCTGAGCTATATCCCATCGGGTGAGCTGCTCCCATGCTGTAGTAAAGAAAAAGAACGTTAAAAAGAGAAACTCTTACAAAATAAGCCTTCAAGATCCATCCCAAACAAGTATGAGGGAAAAGGAGGAGAAGGGGAGGAAAGCACACAATCCCTCCCATCTCTGTGGGCAATCCTGTGTAGTCCTAGAGGACAGAATTTAATTAGAACAGTTATCTCTGTGCAGATCTGCAGGTGCTATGAGAATTGTTATGGGCAATTCCGGTAAATGTGTTCTCCTTGCTGAAGAAGGGAAGTTAACAAGTGCACTTCAATTACAAAACCAAAAGGGATCACCATGATCCTCTAGCTCACCGACTGGCCATAGAATTTATCCCAGAAACTGAAGACTGGTTTTAAAAGAAAATACCAAAGACTTCTTAATGACAAATTCATCACGAGTCCCAATAAACTGTTGTGATATATTATTATGCTCACGACTGGCATTTTATTGTGAGGTTGAATTTGTCTAACTTCAGCTTCCAGTTCCTGGATCTTGTTATAGCTTTGTCAGCAACACTGAGGAGCCCTCCCCCTCCCCAATATCAGATATCAGCTGGATCATGCTCAGCATCAATCAGCCCTTCATACTGGCAGGGCCGATCTGTATGAGAGTAAATTTTTCAGCTCAACGCAATATCACATTGCCTTTGAGAGAAAGACTATTATTCACACTTTATTTTCACTTCACCCTTGTACTCAGAGCTTAAAAACAAAAACTCAAAATGGATTTGGCACAATTCATATGTCACAGAGGCAAAGTGCTGGGAGCAGCAGACAGAGCTTTCATTCTTGAAAAGCTTTAGAGGATCACACAGAAAACATTAGCAATGGCTGATAAAATGAGTGCAATATGGGGTAATTATATCCTTCACCAGAATGAACAGATGCACACTGACTTCAGTAAAGCTGTGTCTATTTATGCCAGCTGAGGACCGATTCTCTTCCTCTTCTGTTTTTTTTTTTTTAATCAATAAAAATGATGTAAAAGAAAAGATTTCTGTGTAACTTTACAGCAATGACACACCCTAAAATCCACGTTGCCCAACCAACCTGAACACAAGTGTTTCCAGCTTGGTTGATTTTTGGTTCCTTTCCTGATAAGCTCCTATTATCTTCAGCCTGGTCTGAGACCACAGTCAAAATAAACAGTTTATTTTCTTGCCACAGGGCAAGAAAATAAGTGACTCCAGAGCCACATATATTTTTCTTCCTTTTCCTTGATGGGTCTACACAAAAAAGAAGTTACTCTTCAGTGTGTATCATGAGCAAACCCCAGGCAAGATGACCCAGTTCATGGATCCTGTGTTCACATACAACATAAGCCTCTCCTTAGCATCTACCTGGAATACTAGCCTGGGAAGCTACAGAAGAAAGACATGAAATGCAGGGCAAAACCCAAGCAACTTCTCTAGCCCACGTTTCCAATCGGGCTGCTCTGGGCAGTGAGCACCAGGGAAATCTTAATCTGACTGAAACCAACAGCAAATTTGAATATATTTCAGTAAGAGCCAGAACTACAACTAGCACCTCAAAACAAACCCTAGCCTCTTATTTTATATGCCATGCAACCCAAGAATCACTCTGGGGTATTTTCACACATACTGAAATTATGTGCATTATATCAGAGGTTTTCCACTGGACAGTATACTTATTGTGCTTTGGTATTTCAATTTGTTAGTCACGGACAGCCAACTTGAGTATAAAGGTGACACACAGACAATATAACCCCTATGCAATTTTTAAGAAGACAAAGCTATTTCATTTAGTTTTTCTTCTCCTTCAGCTTTGCTTGATACAGAAACGGAAGTTTTGCTGAGAGGGATGTTTGTGTGGGAATCTGCCAGCTCTGCTTTTTGTGGATGTTGGCATAAGGCAGTCAGGTGGGAGTTCTTTATTAAAAATGTTATCTGTGTTTTGAACACAAAACTATATTTTTCACAGGAACTTAACTGACTTTTGCTAATGAAATGTACATTTCTCCTCAGCTATACTGTCTGTATTTTCTGGTTTGGCATTGCTGCTATTGAGTTGATGAATCATTAAGTGGCTCTTTTCCATTTGCAAAGGGGAAAACTACCATTAAACCAGCAAATTAAAATCAATATTATTCCAAAAAAAAATAACAAGCAGGGGTTGAAGTTGACACAGATTTCAGCTTTTTTTTTTTTTTTCTGCACAATGATTCTGTCCTTGAATATGCAGTTATCTATGTGCCTCTGAGGAAAGAATTTAATCTTCATTGTTTAGGATTACAATAGAAATATAAAAGCTAGACTGTGATTATACACACCAGTCAATAACTTACTTCCATTTCTACTCTTTTCAGCATTACAAAGTCAGCTTGCTTCTCTCACAGATACTCATCTATGATTAACTCACTTCAATTTAAATATAAAGTGTCCATGAAGCCTTTAGGCACAAATGAGTGAACTTCTGTCTGCTTTCCTCCTATCCACACACTTTCATAGGCAAGCTCTGGACTAATCCATGCAGTTGGGCATTCACTGGACTCAAACTCTGGTCACTTTAAAGACCATAGATGTCACTGCTTTGTACTGTCCATCATTTTAAGAGCTTTTTCTGCTTTTAGACAAAAATCCTAGAATCACAGAATCATAGAATGGTTAGAGTTGGAAGGGTCCTTAAAGATCATTGAGTTCCAACCCCCCTGCCATGGGACATCTCCCACCAGACCAGGTTGCTCAAAGCCCCATCCAGCCTGGCCTTGAACACCTCCAGGGATGGGGCATCCACAACTTCCCTGGGCAACCTGTTCCAGTGCCTCACCACCCTCACTGTAAAGATTTTTTTTCTAATATCAAAGCTAAATCTTCCCTCTTTCAGTTTACAACCATCATCCCTCATCCTAATAACAGTATCTTATAATGATTTAACCAGTAACTTATTTACTAGCCAAAACCAAAAAAACGTGGAAGACAAAATAATAATAAAAATAGTGACAAAAAACATTTCTGTCTGCTGACAGCCTGAGCATATGGAAGCACAGAAAAAGCTCAGGCATCAGGAGATTAAAATGAAGGTTTTAGGGACAGGAAACATCAGAGAAACATCAGTTTTCTCTGATGATGGAGAAACATCAGAGTTTTCACTGGGGAAAAGGTACCGTGTCAGGTGTCAAAATGACTTGACTCTTTCCTGGGGTTGTATGCATACTTTAGGCTCCTATGTGCAGACTCGTGGAGACCTGACTTCCACGGAGGTCGTTTTCAAAACATTCAATGACACTGATTGGATCTGAAGATCTTAAGTATCAGTAACAGCCAGTTCTGCTTCTCCTTCCCTACAACCCTAGATTGGTTCTCTCATTAGGAGTAGACAATTGGCAACGAATGTCAGAAAGGCAGAAGGAACACAGGGAGGTAGTTTGGAAAATTTGAATCGGGGTGTAATCCCCCTTGATACATCATACACGTTCATCTTTGTCCATACTGCAGAAGACCAGATTTCTCATCACTGCCGACCTCTGGCACACCACCATCCACAAGGAACAGTTCTTATCACACCACCGTAGTCGTATCTTCATCCATCTTGGCTGCACTACAGCACTGTAACTCCAGTTATCTGTAACTGCACTCCAGATGCTCCAAGAAGCCCATGCCTCTCAACAACACAGGCTACCTATCAAACCTGTCCACTAGTGCGTAACTGAGACTGCCACAGACTCTCCAATATAGTTCTGCATCTTCATTCTAATTTTCAAAGCTCTCCTTGTAAAGGTTTAGTATGAAAGGCCAAGGTGGTCACACGTCTCTGGTGCAGGGAGTCTCTACAGCAAGGCTGATGCTCACATAGGTGGGCATCTCAACCTTCTTCTCTACAAATTAAGGGCATAAGCCTCATCACTTTCTACAATAACCATTTTCTATGTTATACTCCTTTGACAGAAATATATAGTGGCGTGCAATTAATAGTAGCATGCCTATTAAAAATAAGCCAACTGATAAAAAGGAACCCTAACCAGAACTCGCAGCTGCACGCACTTCTTCCCAAAGGGAAAGGATGAGAGAAGAAATAGCTTACAACAGATGTTAATCTTTGTGCTTAACACATTACCGGAAGGTGCTTCAAATACAGTGACAAGCACGGTATAAAAGCTTATATAGAATAAAACAGATTAACAACTATATTTATTAAGGGCTACATTTTCAGCCAGGCCTCTTTTGAAAAAGCAATTTTGTTTCTGTTTTCTGCGCATACAGTCAATGAATATTAAATACTGTTGTAAAACCCTTAGCTTGCTTATATACCACGCTGATTAAGTTACCTTGAATTAGATTATCTTTCTTTTCCTCCACTAGCATTCCAACACATCCCCCTGGAAGCACTGAGGGTTATATACCAGAAAGGTGCATGACATCCCTTAGGGGATTATAGTCCTTTTCTCCTCTGATATTGTAATACTGACTTCACCCAATTCAATTATTCCTTACTCAAACAAACAATAAAGTGCTCTTGTCTCTCCATTGCACAATTCTGTGTAACTTTTTATACAAATGTATCTATCTGCTAGCTTCTTTTCTAGTTTCACAAAAGGCTGAGTTGCATTTAGTAATATTTTTCCACTTTCTAAGGTCTGTGCACATAAAAAAATCATTAAAAATTATTACTTTTTTTTTTTTTTTTGGACTTACAATGCAAACGGAGAGAGAGGCTTTTCCACAGACCAGTCTGTTAACACATTTCTTCTATAGAACACAGTGGCATCACACAATTTGGTTCCTGTTTACAGGAATCCTTTTCCTTTCAAGAACTCTTCCAGGAGCCCTCCCACCAGGGAAGGTGGTTTTGGTACACACGTGAAGAGAAGCACCAGCTATCAGTGGAGCTGCACTCATGAGAACTATGACAAGAAATTTTTCAAACTGAGAACTTGCATTTAAGTTTTGGGAACATCTAGAGACCACAGTTTCTGGCTGGGCTTACACAGTACCCGATGATGGACAAATGCACGGTAACAAAACAGCCCCTGTCCCAAAGCAGCCTGCAGCCCAGTGGCCAAATTCAGACCCCACCGAATTATGCATGTTAAAATCACTACAAAATATAAAAAATAAGCAGCACCTGACAGCAGGACTGGCTAGAGCCAATCGAAAAACATGCACGTTTCATCTAAAGCAGTTGTAACTGTTTCTTTTCACCACTAACCTGCATGATAGCTCCACTGCAGGCATCTGCTACGCAACCCTCTGCTCTACCCTAATCAGCAATGTCACGAGCAAAGCCATCCCAAGCCCTGCCTTCAACCAGGACTGGAAAAATAGGTCAGGGAAATAGCATTATAATCTGATTTACTTGCTACTCAAATCACCACAGTCTCTCCATTAATTTGAATGAGAATTGGATTGGGCCCAAATTACTGACAACAAAACGGGAGGTTTATTTTAATGTCTTCACCATTTTATTTAAAATCTTCCATTCAAAAAAAAGATTTCCCATGTGCCTTCAGGTGGCCAGAGTGCAACTTAAATTCTTATGTAAACCAGCTCAAAATAAACAGACTGCCTGCACTGCAGCTGGAAGTTGAAGCCCCAAAACCTGACATAAGGCCACTCCCTCCTCACAGTTGATGGGTGCTACAAAGCCAAAGAACAGCTCAAGAGGAAGAGAGTGCACCACCCATGGGTTTGAGTAGAAGACCTCCATGATTCGCTTCTTAGAGTGCAGTGAAGTGTCTGCAGCTTCAAATCATCTCACCCAGCTAGAAACCTCAAAAGCCAAAGAAGACCAAAACTATCTGGAATTCATTTCCTAAACATCACAGCTCATAACAGAAATTGTATTTATTTGATGAAAGCAAAAATAACTTTGTATTCTATAAAAAAAAATATTAAAAAAGAAACTTTAAAAGGTCTGCCAAAGAGGCTTGTTTTGGGAAATAATGAATGCCTAAAGAAATACTGTTTGTATTGTGCAATGAACTTGTAATTAATGTTTGTTTGCTCACCATTTAATAGCTGTTCTGCATTAAGTGATGGGATTTTGCTGCCATTTGTGAATGTGCAGATTTTGAAACTTCATTCCCCATATGGAAGAGCTCCCAGGGGGTCATATCATAAACCGATTCAAACGAACAAAACAAATTACAAGTATCTGTACAAATGTGGAAAATGAGAAAGCTGTATGTATTATTTTACATAAGTAAAGTGCCTCAGTTTACTTGTGTGGTATTTTCCTGCTTGACTGCACAGAGGTAAATCAAAAGAGGCTGTCTAGATAAGGAAAATGAAAGCATCAAAAATATAAAACTCCTTTAGATATGATGAGGGGCCCTTAAACAGAGGAGTCCCCTGTTTCTTTCCAGCCAGCCTGTCAATGTTTATGCCTGTCACGACTACATCTAAATCTAAAGGGAATCTGAAATCCCAAAGAAATTATGAGACTGGCCAAAAGGAGAAATGTCAGGTAGCAATCAGTGTGCTGTCAAGAATGCAAACACTGACCTGGCTTAATCCCACTTATCTACGTGCACCTGAAACAGAAGTTCAATCTCTCTGGCTAAAACTGAAGCCACTTCCAGAGGATGACTCAAAGACACATAGGCTCCTAACATGGCAGGGATCCCAAAAGGGATCCATCTTGGCCTTCTACCCTTCTAAAGACAAGACGAGAGGCAGCAGCACACGGAGACAAGATTAAGCCACCGTGTCTGCCACTGCACTTGCACAAACTACACCTAGACTTAGCTGCTTAAGTAAATAGGCAGGCATGCAGGTAGCCTTATTGAAGGCTTTGCTGCTCTGGTTTCAGGGTTATTAGGGCTCCAGAGAATTCACTGTTAGAGCTAGACTTTGCAGAGATGCATGCCGAGGAAGGTGCAATACCTGGCAGCACAAGATTCAGCCCAAGCTAACATGCACAGGTATGGACATTGTACTGCTTTAATTCTTTGAGCAAAATACTATGGACTTCTTGGTAAAGGAATGATGAATATTGCTTTGGTTTGAAAAAGCTGTCCCTTTAATTTGCTGCTACGTGGGCACCCAGAGTAAAGGTTTTAGCAGATGCCAAACTCAATTGGACCCTGCTTGTTAGTATGCTTGGGACACGGTGGCAAAGCTGCCTCTCAGAAAGTCAGTTCCAGAATGGTAGGAGTTTGCCACTAACTCAGAGCAAGATATAGGAGGGACATGCCTGTCCCTCAGGAGGCAAAATGAGGTTAGTAACAAAGTCTGATGCATAATAACTGAGAGGACATGGACTGTGATAGGATTTAATTCTGCATTTTCCAGCTCCCACTGGAATATATTATATGACTCTTGATTTCCAAAATACTTTTTAATTTGGTGCTTGTTTTCCCAGAGATATAACGGAGAAGAGGGAAGAGGTATTTTTTACCATGATGCCTTCGTGGTATTAAATGGCCTTGCTTCCTGGCACTTTTTACATTTCCATCTGAATTTTCCAGATCTCCTGAACCACAGATTCCTCTCAACCCTCAAAATTTGCCAGTGATGACTACATGCTCACCTGCAGTTATTACAAGGGAGAGCTTTCACAGTGATACAGTGCTGCAATTCACTTGCAGTGGCCTCCTAGATCACCTGTATCCAGTTATTTCTGGGGAATGACAGCTTTCCATCACTCTGATTTATGGCTATATTAAATGAAGGCATTTGCCTACTTAGAAGCCAAACTTTCCACTTGTAGATGAAAACTTGATCTCTCTTAAGATATCCATCAGAAAGCTTTGATGGGTGGAGGAAGTTCCCCACTAAGAAACAATATGGAAATTTTAAACTTCTCTGTAAGCTTTGTGTGAGAGAGGAACAAATAGACCATGACAAATTGCAAAGGAGGACACGGCCTGTAAAAGGGGCAAGTTGTTGAAGAAGGAGGTGTTTGCCTGCGAAAAGTCAAAAAAACCTCTGAACTCAAGATATACCTCTAATAATGTGGTCCTACATACAGCTGCCTACTTTGTTTTTAGTTTAGACAGAAATGAGATTGCTATGTGGTTTATTTCCCATAGTATCTACATGAAATAGAAAATTTAGCAAACTATGGCTTGGGGCTGCTGAGGAAAGGTCGGTGTTTCATTAGTATTAAGTATGATTGCATAAACAGGTCTGAAATTGAAGGCCGTGCTAGGAAAGGAGTGAAACAAAGTGAAATACAAACACAAATATTGTCATGAGTTAAACAGCAAGACAGAAAGGATATTCCTTTCAATTCTTTACAAGGAAAATATTCTTTTCAAAAAGTTGAGGAAATCAGCTTCCTCTGCTTTTTCCAAATCTTCAAAATTGAATTTAACACTGAATGAAATTTTTTCTACTTAACAAAAGTATAGAACATCGACGCTTCTCTAAGTGCAGCATTTGCAATGCCCTCATCATTGCTGAAGCATAACCTTAATGATAATTTAAGTCCCTGTTACAGGTCTTTCAGCTGCTCTCGAACCTCATCTATTTTCAGGAGCAATCTGCTCATCTTTGACACCTCAAAATGGCAGAAATCAATGTGTTATTATGCTGTAAGAAAAACTGAAAAGCAAAGTCTTGAACTTGATAAGAAAACTATAACCTTCCTTTATGTTCACAACTTCGCCTTCCACAAAATGTAATTTAAAGAGAGAATTTAAGAACTTTATCTTGGAAATACTCCTTCCTCCAGGCAGATTTAGCTCACAGATCTTCTGCTAGATTCTGCCACTAAGAAAATATTAGGAAAAGATAAAAAAAAAAAGGAACAATAGGGAGACCCAACATTGACTTCAATGATAGAAATTCTTATATGAGAAACAGACCTCTAAGAGCTACACAGGGACAATATATATTTATACTTAATATCATGAATCTGAAAAGCAAACCATAGAATTGCAGCAAAACACTTGTTGAAAATTACATCCAAAATTTTTAAGAACGAGGGCTGAAATGGGGAATAAAGTGTATGGTTAGGAAAACAGTGATTAATATTCAGAAATGAGAATGCAGTTTAAAAAGATTTTAAAAATCTGTGAGTGTAACTCTCCTTTCAATCCTACCCAGCCAATCTTGCCTCAGTCTGGCACCTGGGTTAGTTGGGCCAAAGCTTTATACTGGGATAGACAGGGATAAGCTAAGTGAGTTAGTAAAAGAATGTGTGAGGCTAAATCTTGAAGAGAAAGGTCAATACTTCCAGCACTTTTTTTTTAATTACAGAATTGCAGATTTTCACTTCGGTGATTTGTGATTCGTCTTTTAAAGCATAAATTTACATTTCACCATATGTACTTTGTTCTTCCACAATGAATCTACAAGAATTTTTATAGCTTTTCTTTGTGCTAATGGTATGCTTCCAGAAGAAAACTTATCTTTTTTTTTCATCAATTAGAGAAAATCACAACTGTGCTGTTCAACTCACTGAAGGTGAGTCTCTATTCAGAAAAATAAGTGTGATGACCTACCCAGGCCTGGGCACCAGACACGAACAGAGTAGAATACATATAGAATGACACAACAAAACCCACATTCGAACTGGATTTTGTACCTGAGGTAGCACTGCTGGTCCTTGTCCTGCCAACCTCTGCAAGGAGCTGACCTGAGGAACCTTAATGGGCACTGCAGTGATAGTTCCCAAAGTCTGTTGGAAGAAAAACAGTTGAACACAGTTTAAAACACTTGCACAGCTTCCCCAGATAGTATCTGCTTGACCCAGCAGTTCCCTTTCCAGCTCTTTGCCTCTTCCTGACTTATGATGGAAAGCTATAATACATCCGTTCAATTGAAGCTCTCTCTCTTCTGCCTAAAGAGTCAGAGACTCTTCCCTCTCTTTAACGTTCTCTACAAAGCACTGTTAACTAAAGCTTATTATCTCCTTAGAGCATTTGGTAATTCTAAACACAAAGGATACATCTCATTGTTGTGAAGATTTTTTGGTACGCAAAGAAAATACAAGCATCATGTGTGCCATGGCTGAAGTGCCGTCTAGGCACTAGCTTGTTTTCAAAAGAGATCTGAAGAAAGGTGAAACAAGCCACAGTGAAACTTCAAAATGTTCATTGGTAAGATGATGCACTTCATGGAAGCCAGGGTCATAAGAGAAGGTCGCAGTGTGTTAGTAAATAGTAGCTACTGAATTATTAAAACTGAAAGCTACCTATAAATCTACTACAGCACACGGTAACATAATGTTCAGCTAAGACAACATCCGTTTGGGCCAACACACTAGCTATTACTACGCATATTTATTTTCTCTACTCACCCTTGTCTAAGTTGTATAAGAAATTTATTCAAAGCTTATTTAAGACAGAATGGAATGGAATGGAATGGAATGGAATGGAATAGAATAGAATAGAATAGAATAGAATAGAATAGAATAATTTCAGTTGGTAGGCACCTACAATGATCACAAATCCCACTTCAGGGCTGTCCAAATGGTAAAGCATGTTGTTAAAGGTGTTGTCCAAACGCCTCTTAAACACTGACCACCTCTCCAGGAAGCCTATTGCAGCATTTGACCACCCTCTTGGTAAGAAAATGCTTCCTAATGCCCAGTCTAAACCTGCCCTGGTGCAGCTTTGAACCATTCCTACGTGTCCTATCACTGGATACCAGGAAGAAGCGATCAGCACCTCCCTCTCCACCTCCCCCTCCTCAGGAAGCTGTAGAGAGTGATGACTTCTCCAAACTAGATAAACCCAGTGTCCTTAGCCACTTCTCATAGAACGTTCCTTACAGACATTTCACTAGCTCTGTTGCCCTCCTCTGGACGAATTCAGGTATCTCAACATCCTTCTTAAATTGTGAGGTCCAGAACTGCACACAGTACTCCAGGCAAGGTCACACCAATGCTGAAAAAAAAAGCAGGATAATCACCTCTTTTGACCAGCTGGTGATGCTGTGTTCGATGCACCCCAGGGTGCGTTCTTCCCTCTTGGCTGCCAGAGCACACTGCTGGCTCCTATTGAGCCTGCTGTCAACCAGCACCCCTAGATTCCTTTCTGCAGGACTGCTCTCTTCCAGTTTATACTTGTGCCCTCCATTACTCTACCCTAGGTGCAGAATCTGGCATTTTTATTTGTTAAATTTCATCCAAACAATCATCGCCCAATGCTCCAATCTATCCAGATCCCCTGCAAGGCCTCCTGTCCCTCAAGAGAGTCAACGGCACCTCTGAGTTTGGTATCATCAGCAAACTTGCTAATGGTGTATTCAACTCCTGCATCCAGATTGTTAATAAATATATTGTACAGGACTTGCCCTAGAATGGAACCTTGAGGAACACTCTTGGTGACCAGTTGCCAATCAGATGTAGCCCCATTCACTACAACCCTTTGAGCTTCAGCCAGTTCTTCAACCAGCACACCACAAACACACACATTCCACAACTTGACAACTTGTCCGGAAGGGCGCTTTGAGGGATGCTATCAAAAGCCTTACAAAATCCAGAAAAAATACATCTACCACCTTCCCTTCATCCACTAGATGGGAGACCTTATCATCAAGTTAGTTAAGCAGGACTTTCCTTTTGCGGACCCGTGTTGACTGTGCCTGATGATTGCATTATTCTTTAAATGCCTTTCAATAGTTCCCAATATAAGGTATTTGAGGCAACTCCTATGAGCAAATATATTGCTGCATTCTACATAAGTTTTACTTTGTAGATGGAGAAGTGGTACTTTTTAACCCAGTATTATCTTTAACCCTTACGAATACAGTTGGATACCAAGAGCAAGCAAGTTATCTTTCTGTAATAGAGTCAAGTACACACAAATTTTCCCCTCACCAAAAAATCTACGTCTGTTTAGCTCCAACCCTTTGCTGACTTTTCATCTGTCTGTAGTGATAGAGATATCTTTAGCTGTAGATTTATGTGTTCTGCTATAGATGGTCTGAATGACATCTCTTTTTCAAGCCTCATCATTAAGATTTGGTCATAGGTCTAAAGACCATAGTTAACTTTTCCCCTTCATACCCTCTTTAATTTCCTTCATCCTTGATTACAGTTAATATTTTGGTTAACTGGCCAACATTCTTATGGCAATGTTTTATAACTTCTATGTAATATTGTATAACTTCTTCTTAATTGCTGTTAGGACAACGTGGGAATATAAGCAAGCAGATGCTTGTCATTACAACAGCAAGAGACACTTAGTCACTGATCACAAAAACTTATCAGGCTGCTAGAAATAGCTTCTAAGGAAAGAAAAATAGATTCAACTGAATTTCTCTAAATTTAACTCCTCTCAAAACAAAAGTATCGGATCACAACCAGTAAGATAACGTATGCTAACATTACCCCAATCTGGTAATGAAATTTGTCAATAGAAAGGATATGATAATGCAAGCAGCTCAAGGAAAGCAACACTGTCTGAGGTCCATGCAGATATGTTCTCCTCAGACCTGAATAACAGACTGGTAAACAGCCTATTTCATTCTAACTACAGTGTTTTATAAGAATACCATGCATTTGCATACAGATTATTTTTAATAAACTTGTCCTACAGAGTTTATATTTTTAACTCTGCTACTCCTCTTGAAGACATTTGGGGGTGTGATGTTATATATTCAGCAAAGATTAAAATTTGCATAAGATTTGCCTGAGTTAAACAACGAGAGCTCTACAGTCATAAACATGCAAGACAATTTTTCCCGAGTACTCATGAATTATCAGTACCCTGGATTATCTGTGGAAAAATATACTCCATTAAAATCCTGTCTTGAGCCAAAAGAAGGGAATGGGCTGGGTGGCTGCGTGTCAAAGAAAGCAACATTTCCACTCATGGATGACAGAACAAGTAAGTTATACCTTCCTGCAAAAGTAAAGGTATTGGCAGCAGAGTGAGGAACAGAAGGGGATATTTCCACCACAGTTATCCTTACAGGGTGACACACGGAATAAAAACAATAGGAAGGATACTATAAACTATCTCAGTTAATTACTTCTTTGCGCTGTCTACTGTCTACTGCGCTAATCACAGCCTCACAATTTGGGAAGGGCAATGTGATGAATTCCTGCAGTTTGGAGAGGGGATCCTGATCTGCCACCTGCTGCTGTTGCCACTTATTAGATGTGTCACAAATTCTTGCTTTATATTAGCATGAACTAAAATTAATTCAGCCCAGTTATTTGCTTTTTAAGATGAGTACCAAAGTGAACTTTCCAACCAACACTAGAGGAACTGAAAGTTTATCACAAGTATGATCTACATTTTCTCTCCTTCCTGACACTGCTTATAAATGGAATGAGATTTCTTAGACAATGCAGTAAAGCCTGAGTTTTCCCTGGAAACACTAGGAGCACCACAATGTCTCCTGGATTGCACATATACCCTCTACAGAAAGTTAAAACAAGACTTCCTTTCTTCTGGAAGGTCATGCTTAAAGTGTGGCTCCATCTCTCATCATTTTTATATATGCTACCTCTGACCATGACACATTCTGATATTCCTATTCCTACAGATACATGTAGATTTGCAAGGATTTTTAAAATGGCCAACAGAAAATTATATATTAAAATCCAAAGTGCCATCACTGAAATTGGGAATTGGCTATAAAGGTAAGATCAAATTACTCAGAAGTTAAATAAGATACAGTTATCTTTTGATACATAAAACCTCCACATCTGAGTAACAAATTTATTTCCTTATAGTACTACAAATATCAATCACAGGGAAAAAACCCAAAACCAAACCAACCCTGTCTAGAGCAAGATGCCTTTGTCTTGTGAGGAAGGAGCTCATCTCAGCATCATTGGGCCAATTCCCTTTTATCTTTTGAAACACCGAACCATTGTGCCAAATGGAATGGGAAGGAGAGAAGAAACAAGAAATGCCATAAAACTGCTCTGCACTGTTCTCTTAGCTTCACTCGAGGACAAAGCCAGGATGTATTGTCTGTGGGTATCAGAGAAATGAACTATCATTAGTTTTGTCACCTCCACTCTCAAAAAATTCGTCAGATTTATTTTCTTGAAGTAGGAGTTCTGCAGCAATCTCGAGAGAACAAAAAACAAATTATGGCATTCTCAGGTTATGAAATTTTCAGTGACAAAGATGCAGCCTCCTGTTTACAAATGTTTTTATAGTAAGGATCTGTTATTTAATATTCAAGGAAACAATCTCAGTATAAAAATCATATGGCCAAGGGAAAATTTGAAACTTTAATCTCACATTAATAACAGCACTATAGTATGTTCAGACAGAAAAATACCCAAGAATCCATTTTACATTCCACTATTTACATTGGTTTGTTATTGTTTTCCAGCTCGGGCAATAAATAGTTCAAGCTGTTATATCAGCAGAATTCAATGACAGAAACCTCTGTACTTTTCCTGTAACACATTTCATCTGTTATCTCAGGATACTTCACCCAGGTCAGTGTTATTGTCTCCATTTTAGTGATGAAAAAAAAATGGAGATTTAGAGGTAAAATAACATTGTCAGGGCTAGACTGTTGTACAGGTGGAAATACAAGCCAGACTTCTTACTTCCAATGTCTCATTCATGTGACTGATTAACCTCATCTCATCTGTTGATGCAGTTACATCTGAGTCACCTAATTTTTAGGTCAGATTTTAATGATCAGACCAGGATGTCTCCATGATGATGGGTGAAAGGGGTGAAGTATTAAAGAGAGGGAATCGCAGTTGCTGTCTCTGCAATGAAGGTGGTGCAGGTGCTAGAATGGGTGATTGGGCAGTTTGGCTCTGGGTAAATTTTTCAGTGCATTTCAGAACACTGCTTTGTTCCAGTTTAAGTGGTAAATAAACGAGCAGATAAAACCACTTACCTAGCTAATAAAAAAGTAAACATCCTTATCTGATGTTCTTGGCCAGGCAGTGAGAACTAGACAAACTCCCCAAGGCTCAAACTACAACAGGACAAGTACTTCTCACGCTCACCTTAATACTTCAGTTCTATCTGGGTCCTCAGCTCAAGCCCATGGGCTGCAAGAGTTGAATAATCATGATAACTTCCTCCCAAAAAGGGAAATAAACATTTTTACCTTTTGTTAACATTGCCACCTATTTTCCCTCACAAGCGTCCAGGCTTGCCATGGTGAGCCTGGTAGATCAAAGACTCATCACTCACTAATTCCACACTATCACTTTCATCCATGTGGGCCTTTTTTTTTCTCCTTCCTTTTTTTCCAATTTGTCCAAAGAGCAAGCTGGTGCACATTCTTATTCACCTTTAATTAACAAGCTGAAAAGACATTTTTCTGGCAATGCCTGACCTTTAAGCACTTTGTATGAATTTATCGATACCAGCAGAAACAATAATTTAAAAGGTTATTTTATGAGTGCTGAATAGTTTATGGCAGCACTTTTGTCAAGATAAATGAGTTTCTTATTTCTACATTTACAGCTCTAAGCATTTTAATAAAAAAGGTCCATAAAAGTCAAAGATTACTCCAAATCTCTCCTCTATCTAAGTCTATTTGGGCTTTTCTGGTGACCCCCTACAATGTGGAGGGAACACTGAAATGTGCAGTGATGGGGGAAAGTGAAGAGCCAAGTTTCAGATGATAGCCTCAGAATTGTTTTGATTTGATTGTATGCATTTAATCCAGATTTGCTGGCTTTATACTCAGAAATTTTTTTTCAAATAAAAGCAAATTCGTCAGGTGTATTTCCTACTGTCTAACTCACTAAAGTTTACATCCAGCATCACTCCTTACCCCAGGAAAGCATCTGGGAGCTCACGACCCCTTGCTAACTCATACCTCAAGCATCAACCACAGCCCTGGATTAGAATCTGAGCTACTACATCACCCACTGTCGGAGTTATTGGCTAATGAACACACATGGCTGCAACATAAACCACTTCCAAACCCCTGTCTTCAGTGACCTACGCAGAGCAGACAGGTATCTGGCG
Organism: Gallinago undulata; assembly: GCA_026546715.1. NCBI lineage: Eukaryota > Metazoa > Chordata > Aves > Charadriiformes > Scolopacidae > Gallinago > Gallinago undulata. Next base: position 78,988,076 of record JAOTQQ010000001.1, on the reverse strand, counting down.
TGTCAGGGACATCTCTTTTGCTTGAGCAATCCCCAGATGCCCTCAGACAGAAACCTCAGCAGGCTCACTGTGTCGGTGACTTGTGTCAGTTGTTGGGTGAATGTCACCTGGTAGCATGCTCCAAAGGGTCACATTTCAAATCACAAAAACAGATGAAAAGATGCAAATGAATAATCTTTTCAGTGGTTAGTTTACTCACTAAGAAAATAACAATTATAAGAATTTTTAACATAAGAAAGCCAAGCCAAAAGCCCAAAAACAAGAGGACACAGTTGCATTAAAAGACACACAAAAAAAAGCAATTCCTCCTATGTAACCAAAAGAAAATGAAAAATACAGAAAATATTGCCAAGTACAGTCAAAAAAGACAATAATTTCTCACCCTCAATTTTTCTATTGATACCCAATAGCATTGTAATTATTTGTTCCAGTTTTTCCTCTGCTTCTCATGCATTAAATCAACACCATCCCTAGATCAAGGCTCTCAAAGGGAACTGAAGGATAGAAGTATAGGGACAGTGGGAAGTAGAAGACATAAAAAGTGAAACAAAGAAGTATGGTATGGACAGAGAATAAGTTAAAGGATGATGGGTAGAGATGGTTAGAGGACAAAAGGATGCTGAAGCAGAAACAAGGATGAGATTTACATTGCCAATGATCAGACTAAGGGCCTACTGTCTATTATGTTTTAACTTCTTTAGTCAATGACTGACTTTTTAAATCCATGACCTACACACATTTGTGATTTTAGTACACTCCTGCATTTCAGCCCTGAATGAAGACATATATATATATATATATATACACAGATATGTATCTCTGCTTTATTGAAAGATACTTACATTTTATTCTGTTTGGGTAAATATATTTCTCAGACCATTGCTGTGTTTGTTTTGAATTACAAATTCCTTCCCTCCCTCATTTGAATGTACTAACAAATGCTTAAGGACCTGTTCCTACAATTCATTATCCGTACAGACTCATTGTGGAGCTTGGATACATGAGCAGTTTAGGATTAGATCACAGACATAAAATTGTTAGGGGACAAAACTCTCCTCCCATTCCAGAATTACACCATTACAGACAAAATCACTGAAGTCAATCACTGAAGAGAATCAGATTCAATGAGTAGCAGAAGGTTAAATAGCCACATAGTTTCAAAGCCTTTCACTACAGCATGTTACCAAAATACTTAACTCAGGAACATATGGGTTTGTTATATCTTAGGAGAACGGTTCAATTATTTCAGTTCAACTGACACTGCATTGCTGTATTATTTGCAAACTATTTTATACTGACATCAATACTGCAGCACAAATATTGTGTTCCTACAACGTATTATAGAAACACTAATCTTTTTCTTTTAAAAGTACATATGCATCTCTCTAAGATCTAGGTCTTCGTGTTGCAAATAATACACCGAAGCTATTAAAAAAATGTTTTTGTCTGTTATGTGTTCAATATTGGCAACAACAGTTTTACAGAATGGATTTTTAATGTGGTAGTGACAGGGGAACAGATTGCTATGGCAACAGCAAAGATGAAAATTCTTAACCTGAATGGATCGTCACTGAAGTAATTGCAGGGTTTTTTTACCCATTCTACATCCATTTTACAACTTGAATGCTGCATTCAACCTTGAGCTTGCTTTATATAAATGCCAAGCACTATATGCAACCTCCAAGTTCATCTGACAAAACTTGCTGCACCTTACCTCACTAACACAGGATAGTTGCTGTCCTGTAGTTAACCTAAACACCTGAATGCTATTATTTTTCCATATACTCCACTAGTAAAAGCACTGTATGTTTGGAAATAACTTTGGGGCTCCTGCAAGACATGTATGCATACATTTTTTCTTTCCTTCTAGACTTAGCTTTTACAAAAATCTACAGAAATTATTCGTCATTTTCAAAGTACAGTGAAATCACTGCACATGGTATTTCTAATAATCTGGTGCAATGAAGGGCATATTTCAGTTTCACACTCCGATTGTATCCCAAAGGGACTGCACTTCAGACACGTATTATGTGTACAGTAATTTAATTGGGATTTCATGGAAATTTAAAGATTTCTCTCCCAGCTTTTAAAAGTGTTTGTTTTCCCCGATTCCTTCCTCTCTACTCGGAATTCATTAATCACGTTCTTGTATGCACATTTATTATTGCTATGAAGTAGACAATCAGAAACACAAGTCCTCTGTCTTTTTTACAATATCAGTATTTTTGCAACCATCCTGTCTTTGGGCACTAAAAATACCTTTTCAACCAACCCTCATTATAGCCAATTAACAACGATTCAAACTACGCCAGCTCCTTTTGCACTGAAACAGCCTACAACTGCTCTCACTGCCTGTTACAGGGCCCAGGACCCAGACAGCAACAAGCAGCAGGAGGCAAAGGTACCACCTTAAATTCCAAACTTGCTTTGAAAACCATGGTGTGACCAAATCCTTAATTGCTGCTGAGGTATTCCTACTCATCCCTTTCACCACCACTCATCTACAAAGAAACCCACAGTGGTATCTGAGGTACCATGAGGGTATCAGAGAAGTACATGCAGAGATAAAGCAAACAGTTTTCTGCTATTTCCATGTCACTTAAGTTTTTCAGAGCACCATCTGATTAATCTCTGCTTTTACCACAGCTCTCAGACTTTCCAGACCATTGTCTCTACTTCTTACCACTTGCACATTCTAATCTGGGTAAAAACTCAAAAATAAACTCAAAAATACAAATTCTGTTTGAACACAGTATGTATTATGGCAAAGGAAAAACATGATGAATATGAGTTTTCCTGGTTTTGGTTACTTATGCAAGAGGAGAGATAGCTGTTCCAAATACCTGCTTAAACAGCTTCCATCACATTATTTTATTTACTGGTTAGTATTTTTTTAAGGCACCATTATGTTTATCAAAGGAAAGAGCCAGGATTTTTCCACAGTCATTAGATCACACTCTAAATTTAGGGAGGGGGTGGCGTGGGAGAGGAGAAAGTTTGGCTATGTGAACTGCATTAGCATGCACGTATCTGTTCTGTGATCTGAAGCTTTATTCAGAAATCATATTCAATTAAGTCTCCGCCTCCTGCACAAATGAGTATAGTCTCACTGAGTTGCAACACCACCACTCAGCAGCTGTGATCACACCTATAGTCACTTGCTCAGCTGATTCATAAAAGATTTGCTCTTTAACTACTAAACTCGTCCAGGTTGATGTTGTTTTTAATGACTAATGTCTTCAACTTACTTATTCTCTGTTCACAGTCTGCAGAAATATTTCTGAGTAAAGGGAAAAATACATGCACAGCGTGTCACACAAAGCAGTTTCTAGACTCTCCCTCAAGTGATTTCGAGCATGAGTGAAAAATCTTCATCAGAACCCCAGCAGCTGCTAAAGTACTACTGCCCTACTCCAATTGCAGGACATGAGGAATTAGGGTGTGGAAAGAAAAGGCAGCAGGAATTAAAATAAAGGAGGAAATGACCATCATTCTTTCATGATTTAGGAATCCTCACCTATCAGAAAGGCCAATGCAGCCTATTAGCAGGCAGTCAAAAATTAAGAATATCTTCCATATTATTCCACCTTAGCACCCATAGGGCTCAGAGCTACTTTTGCAGTTCTTGCTCTGAGTTTTATTATGCATTCTTCAGTCGCCCTGAAGAACTGGAAAACAAGAGGGAAGTGACAGCCTGAGATGATCTAATTGCTCACTGCCACACAGTCCCTTTTCTCAGGTCCTCAGCTGAGCTAATTCAGCTTGTAACCAGGATAAAGAAAGCTTTCTGCTAGTGGAGTTAGTTTAGGAAAGTATCCAACAGCCAGCAGAATAAAGGTTAGGGAAAAAGCAACATTTCTCAGCTGGCGGGGGGGTGGAGGGAGGGGAAGACAAAAACCACAAAGGCAGGGGAACAGAAAAATGGAATGATGGTTCCAATGTTTTTGGAGAAAGGAAGCTATTATATCAGTTCAGCCATAATAACTGAATGGTGTTACCAAAAGTAACTTCCTTGACCATAGAACTTGGGGAAGGAACATGAAGGCTTTGCCTGAATTCTATAATTATGTGTATAAATATGACTGGTCTTAAAATTCTACTGATAATATAATCAGCTAGGAAAAAAGGAAGCAATAACTTTCCCAGAAAATGTTAATTTGAATGTGCAGAACATCCCATAAGCTTGCTTTATTTTTTTTAAGGCAAACCACTCAGCAATATTGAGCCACTTGCCCATCAACACAACCCAATGGAAAATACTGCTTTAGTACAGCATGGCTGAGTTACCGTTGCTATTGAATTCTTAACTTTGGCATTCTGCAGTTCTAGGATTGCAGCTGTGAAAAATCATTGCAAGTATTGCTCCGTGGGTGCCACATTCTAATTAAAAGAAAGTACCAAAATACCGTAGCACCTTATTTAATTTTGGAGGGTGATAAACTCTACAGTATTCACTTATGAATGTAACTGATTCTTTGATGATCCAAATAAAAAAGCTGATCTTCTATGTTGACTTGTTCAGACAGTAGCAGGATTTGGTAAATCTATGCTTATATAAAGAAATTCATAAATATATATGTAGGATACACATATATACTATATATATGAGAATACATGATCGTATGCTTCAGAACACATAATAATATATTACACATAGTATTTTTCCAGTTGTAAATAGATCAAAGTGAGCACCAGTGTTTCCCTACAATGACAAAGCCAGGAAATTTTAGCGTTAGTAAGTAGAAAATCTCCTCTTCTTCCTGAGATACCGCATTAATACTAGTGGCTAGCAGAATGAGCCTTGTAAACACTACTGTCAGCAAAGTTTCTTTTGCTTCTGAGACTAGAAATTGTATCTGTTTCTGGATTGCAGAATTTACAAGAAAAAAAAAAAACAAAACCAAACCACAACTCTGGTCTACTATCTAGCCCATGTGACTTTTTCTGCCTTCTGCTTAGGATGTTTCATACCACTAGTCCCAGATAAACCTGGATACTGGAACACCTTCCAAGGTCCTAGTAGGCTCAGTTTCAGAAATAGCCCCAATGTGCCTGTGCCCAACTTCAGCTAAAGAGTTCAAAATCATCTTCTCAACCCACTCCACTTAGCTGCTGTCAAGACAGCTTGAAGACAGTAAAATCCTCAGATTTAACCAGTAATACCCTAAATAACCATAAAATACCACAAATTCCATAAAATAACCTTATTTTCTGGACACCTGAATGTCTGCTTCTCTGTAAGCCCAGAAACATCAGCTTTGAGGTGTCAACAACTCAGTACCTAGAGCTGAATTCCCAAATGCATGAAAGTATTGCACGGTACAATATCCAGCTCTCATGTCTTACTGCAGTTCCTAATTAGGCATCCAAGTTTCCCTGTGTAGGGTATCCAAAGAGTATGATGAAGTACCTTGGGAAGAAGACAGATGTCTATATAGATGACTAGATAGATGTGTTCAATGGGAGTGTTCTACTGCATTACTGATCCCAGGCCTTGGTACTTTGCTCTGAAAGAGGAGTCCTGCTTCATTCCCATTGGGATTCACCTCCCTGAACCCCCTCCTGGAGACTAATCTGTGTTCAACCACTTTCATTCAAAACACACTCCCAGAAAGCTGTGCTTTCCTTTCTTCCTCCTTCCCATCTTTCCCTTCAAACATTTTCTTAGGAGTTCAATCACCTGCTCCAGAGAAGAAAGATTTCAGTTCCTACACTCACACATGGCTCTGTAAGCCATTTAACTATCAGAACGTACTTGTGAGAAAGACTCTTCTTCCAAGCTTTTCTGTTAGATTAGTCAGTGAAAGAAGAAAGAATGTGGTCTTGTTAGAGAACACTTGGGCGAAAAGATAACCAACAATTCCAATCAATGCTTTGGCCACCTTGTTGTTCAGCCCTGTTAACATAAGAGCAGCTCTTACAATGAATGCCCCAGTGCAATATTTTGGCACATAAGGAATATGTCTAGTAGAAATTGAGACATTTATGGATTTCACCTGGGTCTAAAGTTGAAAGCTACTGAGCAGAGTTTGAGGATCTAAGTTTTGAACTCTGGAAAGCTAGGTGCACTTCAACACTGAAGTACTTCCAAAAATCTAGTCTAAATTTCTTTTGCTAGAAATGAAAGACACGGGGACAAAATATGTCCCATGGTTTCAGCTTGCATACTTTGCAAATTAAACAGCACAACTGTCATGTTTTCATAAAGGCAGAACCATAAACCTTTATGAGTCTTAACTCAGTTCAATGAAGGTCTGTGCATGGATCAGTATGGAGATCATTGCAGAGATCAGGACTTCAACCCAGTCGCTCTCAGAGCTAAAAGGGGAAAAATTACATTTTTTTAAATTCTTTTTTAAACTGAACAATGGTATCTTAAATCCAAAATAATTGCCAGGGGGATACAAAGAGAACTTGACTACCTGAAATGTCTATTAATTTTTTAGACTGACTTTTACTCAAACAGGGTTATTTATATCATGCCAGCAGTCCAAAAAGCAAAACATTGGTAAGGGATACTATTCAGATCTTCAGTTATCTTCTAACTGCAGAAATGAAAGTTCTGTATAGTCTATGCCCTGACACTGTAAATTGAAAAATCATAAGAATTAGAAGATTTTTTTTAAATTAAAAAGAGATTTTAAAAAAAATTAATAATAATAATAACGGCACACTGAGCCTATTTATTGTATTGTTATTAGGAAAATTGTTAGAGACATGCTAGTGATGTAATCTTGTAGTTTAACTCTGCTGGTATGAATCTAGCTTCACTATATGTGATTTCAGCAGAGATATTCCAAATTCACACATTTGAAAATGCTCATAAAATCTGTTGAGTAATATTTTGATACTAAGAAGACTTATAAACTTAAACTAATTGAGGATATCGTGTATATCAAGACATAGGTTAATTCTGGTTCTATGTAATAACTTACAAATTCAGAAACAACTTCCTCAGACTAGAGGAACCAGAGTTTGAGCTCACACTCATGACTTGAGAACCAAGTGTAAACACTGAGCCATCATAGTGGTGGTTCAAAGCCACTTACTCTGGCTTTAAAGTCCACATTAAGAACACAGATGTAGCAGAAACCTGAAGCTTTTTATCATCTCATACTTAGGGAGGTTGGCTTCTCCAGCAACACTAACAAATACAGTTTCTAATTTTCCACATAACAAGAAACATTAAAAAGTTATACAAGTTGACAGAATATAGGTTATTGGCTTATATTTCGAGAAGAAAAGTGCAGGGGAAAACAAATATAGTAATGTTTCACTTGGAAGAAAACATTGTGAAATAAGCAAATAGAGTGGTGGGATTTTATTAGAGCAAATGCTAATTAATTACCACATACAGTCTTCTGCAACCATACCCCATAGTATACCTGCCAAATTTCTACAATATTTTCATTACTATTATGCTAATTTAGCTGAATTTTAAAAACATTTTAGTGTACTGTTCCTTTAAAGATAATTAAATTAAACAAGGCTGACTTGTGTTTTTATTTTACACCCGTAAGGACAGTAAAGATTTAAGGTAACACCCTTAAATCATCATTACCACTTCAGCAAACTACTTAAATCTTAACAAAGCTGTCATGCACTTTCTGGTATTACCTATTCAATCACTGCTAGTTCAGTGATCTTGTATGTAAAAATGAACTTATCTCCAATCCAGCCAGTCTCATTGTTTGATTCAGTGAGGGATGCAACAATCATATTGTTTGTAATATCACAATTCATCACTATACGTGCAAATTTGATGACACAGTCACTGAACTGGGTTCTTAATAAAATCAAACATGAGAAACAGGCTAAACAGAGGTCTATAATAAGGATCTCACTGAGAAAAAAAACAAAACACAAACAAAATCAAAACCACAAAACCAACACAGTCATACTCATTAATTAAATGTCTTGTATAAAAGCAGTAGGGACATGTTCTTGCGTTCACTGGTCAAATCCCCAAGGGCAATATTTGACCAAAGAATTAGAATAATCAAAAAGATTAAGACCCCAGCACAGAAAAGCAGGTAAATACAAACTCAGCTACAAGCACATGATTAACCCTACTGAAGGCATGTGAATTATATACATGTTAAACTGGGGGTTATGCTCAAGTGTAGGATAAACTGGAACCTGTTTTCTGAAATTACTGATATTGAAACCAGATTGTAAGAACAAGAAGAATTTTGGTCTGTCTTACCTTGCCTGGTATCTGTCTTATTTTAAAAGGGTCTGTGTTTCAGTTTTCATAATGATAAAAATCCAAGTCCAGTGCAAGTCTTTCTACTCAGAGGGCAAAAATGTGACTCAAGACTACAGTGCACCTTCTTCACAAGCATTATCTACACTGAAGGAACACCAAGCCCAAGCGTGATTTAAAAGCAGTCAAAGAAGACACAGGCTCATGATAAATAAAATAAAAGTTAGTAACTAGTCTTCTCCCACCCATACACACATATATGAATATCAAAAACACACGATATAGCTGTTAACAGGAATCCGCCAACACTCTGTCCTTGTCACTGATGGAAACTGAAATATATCTGTCTTGCCATTCAGCTATTCTCTAAATTTAGAGATGAACAAATTTGGTTAAATTTGGATCAGATCACTTTCTGACTCACATTAGCCTGCAAGTTAGCAATCCTTCACGCATCACACAAAAAAGGCCACTGAATGTAATACATAATCTCTTACCTTTTTGAGGCACTGCACGTAGTCAAAGCAAGGAATACAAAAATGTATCGTTAAACAACAGGAAACCCATATAAACAATTCTGACATAAACAGCAGAATAGTGCTTATGTGTTGAAATATGCATTCAGAGAGCCAAATCTTTAAGTACTGGGAACTCACACAAATCCATCATTTTGAGCACAACTCTCTGGGTTCCTAGGCAGCAAGGGTCTGTCCTTCTGTACAGGAATATCTCCATAGACAGATTTTTTTTCTCTCTCTCACATACACAAACACTTTTAATTGCTTATTGTGCAGCAATTTAACTTGAATTCTTATAAAATGGCTGTGATGTGAAGAAAAGGTAACAACTAAACCCTAACATCAATAAGTGCTAATAAATATTAATATAACATAAGCACCGCTTTTATTGCAATGTGAAACCAGTTTATTATCCACAGATGAAATCAAATTGCTGCCTTTATTACTGTCAGGAATGACTTCTAAGATATTTCTATTTACTACTTGAGTATTCATCAGCACTTTGTATTTACAGCATCTAGTCTCTCTCTCTCTCTCTCCCTACCCCCCTCAACCCCCCCATTTATGCATAAAATAATTTAAGAGCAGTATTTTCTGGTACAGTTTTCCAATTAATTTAAATATAGACACAAATGCACGTTATGAGACTAGTAGCAGACCAATTGCCAAATCCTGATACAGTTATAACACCAACAGGAAATCTTATCATGCCTATATTTGCAGTATGAACATTGAAAAAAGATAAATACAGAGTTTGTAGTCTGGTATCAAACACTCAAATTCCTGCAAATTATTCAACTACCCCACAGACTCTGTGGATAATGAAAAAAACCCACCTTTTGACAATAAATAGAACTAAGACGTTTGGCGATATTCCAAAGCCTTTCATTTCCTAAAGTGGTGCCTTTTATTAAAGTAACAGCACATGTAGAATAAGTGGATGTTTTTATGCATCCTGTAATTTAGAAAACCTAAGAGATGATTTCCCCACCCCCAAAGTTGATCATCTTTCATTATTACAAACTGCACTTTGAGTTTGAATCACACAGCCTTCAAATTTTCTATCCATCCCCTCTCATTCTTGCTCCCCCATTTTAAATGGAACTAACGTGAAAATTCTGACATTTTCAAGAATGCTTGCCTGGTAATTTCTGTGAGGCACAGACAGCCTCCAATTACAACGAAATAGCTACAGTGTATTACCATTTTTAGAGCATTCTTTGGTTTTCTGAAGTAAATCAAAGCTCTCCATGGGAGCTGCTCTGATTAGTGTCAAAACAATAATGTGCTATAAACTCTCACCATTAGAACAAGGGACTTGGAACTTTGTTTACATGGATGATATATAAGCGTTATAAAAATACCACAGAAACTTCCATAAGGGGACTGCCTGTATATTCCTATACTTAGGACTTTCCTCATTAGGAAGTTAAAATAGCTCCCAAGAAAATGCATCAAATTCAAGCAAATGCTTTGCCTCCTTTAACCTGCTCTCTTTTGTTTGGTTTTCTATATACAGTCCAATTAATTACTTCTGGCTGTAAGGACATGGCTATACAAAAAGGCTGAGAGCTCTGCCGTTCTTCTGCAGTATCAAGAATCATTGACAAAATCATTGACAAGATATTTTACTTAATTTCCTTCTGCTCCAGTTCCTCGGTAGAGACTTTTCCCAGGCAATTGCAGGAGGAAAATCCATTCCATAAATACTGAAGCAGCACATCCATACCTACATCCCACTTCACATCAACCTGCGGATGGGACATTTAGTGACACAAAGGTTGCAGAGGACTGACCATAGTATGGTCTCCAAGCTATTATTTCCTGGTGATTTAAGTTCTTGGAGCGTGGTGTTTGTTTGCCAGTCTGCAGAAAAACAAATCGGGGAAGGTTCCTCCTAAATTTTTACAAGAAAGCATCAGACAGTCAGTGAGAGTCCACTTCTTCTCCACTTCAGTCCTTCCTGCTGAATACTCCACTGCCTTCACTGAAAATTTTTGGCTATGTAAGGAATACCATGTTGGGCCTAATCAAGTTTTATTCAGTTGCTGAGAGTCTTTATTCAGTCTTTGATACCAGTGAGCGTTTGACCCTATTGTAGACCAAAAGAAAATGTAGATTGAGAAAAGCACAAAACCATGCACTTTAGATGTATTGACCATATACGTATTTCTGGGATATTTAAAAGGAAGCCATTTATAATCAGGAAGCATAAGTGCTTATTCTGAATCTGACATTTAAATATCCCATCAACAGCAACCAGCATTGCAAAACGGTTTAATTAACCTGAAAGGATGTAATTTTATGCTATTTAGCAAGAAATACAAATTTTAAAGTGCTTTTACACAGTATATATCAGAGTAGTAAGGCCAAATCCTGCTCTTAGCTACCCATATTTAAATATGGAGTAAATTCGTGTACTTCTCTTAATAAACCTGCAACTAAGATGGTGTAAATACAAGCAGATTCTGACACACATACTCTATAATCCATTTCCTAAAACTACCATGCTCTTTACAACGTTCTAATGGTAGAGTGAAAAGTTAGTAAAGCCTCAGTGACAAAATGGATCACTGGATGGTGTGGGGAGCTGTGAATCTTTGGGGTTCCCCCTCTTCTCATCTCTTTCTTTATTATTCTTTTTAATTTAACTTGGCTGAGCCACCTCTCCTCTTTTACATTTACAAATACTTGAAGTATTTGTACTTCAAAGATAACTTGCCTTAAAGGTATCAAAGAATGATCCAGCAGCCTGAATATGTGATATTGAATCCTTTGAGGTCCGAAATTAAAGTAATCCAGTGTCTATGTCCTAGTCACACTCACAGTGTGGCTGACATCCTTCTGAAAGCCAGAGAGGTGTGGTCCCTTGGACAAAATGTAGGGCTGTGATGGATGAATCTGGGCTCTCTCCTGCTGTCTGACCCCACAAGTCACTTCATCTCTCTGCACTCTGATTCCCCCACAAATTTTGTCTTGCCTGCTTGCATTATATGATCTTTAGCAGATGCTCCCTCCAACAGGTATGTCTTCAGTGTCTGATGGAGACCAAACAAGACAGCTAATCAAGTAGTTATTATGCTAATAAGACTCTGCTTCAACTCTCTGCTCTTTAAGGACATCTGCGCATCTCCAGGGAAGACACCTGGACCCAGATACCACAAGCAAAACTTCCAATGGGATTTAGGAAGGGAATACTTCAGAGTATCTCCGCTTCTACCTCTGCCTGTCGTAATCTCTGCAAAGTTTTTGATGCAAATTTTCCTATCTATGCTACTGTTCTTCACAGCAGATCCAGTGGGAACCCAGAGAAGGATTTTGGTTCTTAGCACCTCTCCACAGGTTCTTCTAACACTGTCTAGTAGAACCATACTTCAGAATTCCTCTGCCTACAATAACTGTGGTTTATGAACCCACAGGCATGATGGCATGGGCAGTACCCCAACCATCTCATCCTTGGGCCTGCCTGTTCAAAATCTTCCTGTCACAGGCCTTCAGAGTGGTTCTCTCTTGTGTTGTTATTTATAAAAGAGCACTGTTACCACACACCAAACCGCCCTCACAAACTGGAAGAAGCATATAGCTCCAAGTGCTAATTTGGTCTCAGCAGGAGACCCAATCCCCATTTCACATTTGAGAAGATTATAAAAAACAGCACAATTCAGGGAAAGTCAGTAGGAACTGTCACCCACACGGAGCAATCATTGCTCTTCCTCCAGGAGAGACATCCAGAAACCAGCACAGTGCCAGATAAAATGAAGGTCAAGTATGCCCTCAACAAAACTCTTCAATATCTTGAAATTCACGAGCCATTATTGATCAATCCATACCTGGAGAAAGATATAACTGGTGTGACAGTAAGACCAGAAGCCATGGACTCAAGAAACGCAGTAATTTTTTTGGTACATTATAAAGAGCCTGCTACATTTCTGATGCCAACAAGACTTCTGGTCCTCCTGCAGATTGCCAAAATGACCATAGTTGTCATAATCCATAATGTAATGTCTTCATTTTTGCCCTCCCCTGGACTTATGCGGAGCCTCTGGATCTTACTTTTGTCCTTCTCTGTGCTCACCAGTTGTAATTTCCACCTGCATCTTGGCACGCCGAGATCAATGTGGATGTTGAAGATTGAGAAGTGTGAGGCAGATGGGTAAAGAGCTATAGCAAGAGCTAAAAGGAGCTGTAGCATGCTCCAAGGACTCGTGCAACAGTTCTTGTTCCCAAAGATGCCATGTGCAGCATGGACATGTCTGAGGCATTCTCAAAATGACTGAAAAGTCCAATACAGGGATGATGCCTAAGGCGACCTCCTGTGAAGAAGCATAAATGGATCCTTTATTTCTCAGTTTTCCAACAACAAAATGTGGAGTAATAGCACCTTCGTCATAATAACTCCATATTGTGAGGATAAATTAACTATTGCAACGTACTTAGATGCTGTAGTAACATGGATCATAGAAAAAAAGCTATATATAGCCACATAACCAATACAGATAAATATATCTATAAATAAAGCCTCTTAGTGCTACTGCAATACAAATAATAAATAAAAGCAAAAAAGACTTAGTCATACATGAAGGTGGATTTCCAATTATGGAAGAAGCACTTTTACAGGCAGCAAAGTGGAGCACATTAAATGGGATGGTGAGGAGCAAAGCAATAAATCATTCTACAAATAAATTATTCTGAAAAATGGCCATCACAGGCAGAGGTATGTTCTTCAATTTCTGGAATGCAGTTTTTTTCTAGTAAATTGAATATACAGATAGTTAAGAAGTATATATGAATAGCCTCCTACGGGTATAAAAGCCACTTTTTTCTGGAAAAAAAAAAAAAATCCCATATAGCCTGATCAATCTAAACACAGATACAAGTAGTTTTTTGAGCTGTGGAGTTAATGAAGCATTTGTGGGGAACAGAGAACACTTTACTATCTTGCCAAGAATTTATAGCACTATAAATCCTCATACTGTATTTTACTTTGAAATAACCTCCCTGTATAGACAGGCCCCAGGACACAGCAGCACATGTGCATGGGGAAGCTTGCCAAACTTTTCTCCAGCTGACCCAGGGAATACACGTCTGGGAAGAAAAGCATGGAGAGGAGCAGGAGGCAGATTTTATGCTGTTGCTTGTGGAGTTCTGATAGACAGGGGGTCAGTGCCTTGCTAAGATGGTTTCTAAGGGCTGCATAGAGCATCACGCCACGATCACAGACAAGAGACGACTCTTTCATTACAGCAGTATCCAAATGTTCCTGCACCTAATGTCTACTTTGCACTTAAGAAGCCTCTGGGACTTGGGATAGGTGACCAGTGCACATACAGCCCGTGAGAGCTATATACAGAGAATACTGTTCGTGTTGACGAAGCGAGAGCCAGTTCTGGCAGCACTCTCACTCCAGGGTAAGTTTAAAGCCAGCAAAGCCAGGCTGTGCAGAGACAGCTAAGCTAACTGCAAAAACACATCTGGTGGGAACTAGAGAAGTGGAGCTGCCTGAGAGGCAAACGTTACCTTGAGCAGGACCCAACGTAGTGTTTCCAGGACACCAACCACTTCTGCAAAAGCCACTATGCGCCACATTTCGGTGGAGCAACCTTGTGTGTCTGTACCATGGTGCTTCATGGCCCAGTGCAGATATGCCCTTTCAGGGCTTTTTTTCTTTCACTACAGCTCCTGAAAAGCAGCCGAGTGCTCTGATAGCTGTATTTCCCCCCTCTTTGCCTGTTCTCCCAAGAGCTGGCTCCCGACTGTCTTTCATACGGCCAAAAGGCTTTCTGCTTTCCCCAAACCAGGTTCTGGGCTGCCTGCTGGCCCTCAGTTTTGCTATTTAGAAGAGAATGAGGAGGTAGCAGAGGGGCATTTTCTTTTACCCAGTACATTGTTCCAGCACAGCAGATGGGACTTTGTCCTTCAGCAAAGCAACCTCAGATCCTGCTTTCAGTCAGGAAATGGTGGCTAGGATAGCAAACACCACATAAATATAATTACAATAAAAATGTCATTTGAGATGTTTATGTTAAAATCTGTTTAGACTGAAAGTACTTTGTAGGTACAGACATGCTGATATCCTACAACTATCCAGTAGCTGTAGGGCATTCTCTACACAGAATAGCAATAGTTATTCTCTGAAGGCAAAGCACTCCTAGCGTGTATACAACATATGCCAGCAAAATACAGCTTATGCCAGCAAAATTCTGCTTTTGCCAACATAACTTGCTCCAGATCATCCAGATCATTCAGCTCTAAGCTTCATTTTTCTAAGCAGGAGGAAGAGCTATACTCATGACATCGCTGCACGTACACTTTCATCAGTGTAAGTCCATCAGTCATGTCTTCATACACTGCACTGACACTGAAAGGCTGCCAAGGAATAGTGTAGATGTAGCGCTGGTTTCCGAAGCTCTTGATTTCTGATTTCTGATTTCAATCTTTGTTAATATCGTAATGTTTCCTGCTTCTAATAAAACATGTGATAAATATCTAAACAATCCTCTGATATCTGAATGTATTTATGTAGACACTTTTTTTTCAATGCAGATACGGCTTCCATTACAGTCAACGATGTTTCAAAATCACTTAAAAAATCTGCTGGGTAAACAACAGCCTAAAATGAAAGTGCTGACACACAGTTGCCCAAATGAAAATTGTGTAACAAACTTACATTTAATCCTATCTCTATTTTAAAGTTCTGCATTTAGATTATGGTGTTTGATGCCCTATTTTTTTTCTGCTGAGTTTCATTTAGCATTTCATTCTTCCTGCTAGATACCACTTGAGATGACCGTATACACATCCTGATCCCCTTAAATGCTTTCGAGCAGCAACCACTGTTCAGAAACTCATAACATTACATTTCATGCCATTGCCTTTTCCCTCACTTTGCAGATGCAGAGGAATAGGCTACACTACACCAGTAATCTCATTTACTACTATCAGCTTGCCACCTTAACCCAGTTTGCAGAAGGCTGTCATTACCCTCCATCTCACAAACTTCATACCTTTCAACTGACAAAAAATACTCTTCTGAGCTATAACAATGCCACAAAAAAGGTAAATATTTATTAGTAAATGTCAACAATGGAATTTCCCTCCAACACTACAGTGCTAGTAACTAAGGTGTTACTGCTATTGATTTGTAATCACCACTCCAGGAACAGTCAAGAATACTGAGCATGAAGCAAGAATAGATTTTTTTTTTTTCATTGGACCAGAAAAAGAAACCTTGCAAAACGAATTTAATTTGGGTAGAGGAGTGATAATTAACATGCAATCCGGCAGTAAGCTTTGTGACAGCTCAGGACCAAAGGTCAGCTTGCATTTTTTTACATTTACAATTCAATATTTCTAATTGTTTTTATGTATGCCTGCTGACTATTCTCAAAAGATGAAACCACTATTGCCCTCTGCTTCAGAAACTTGCCATTGCTCAGCTTCTCCTTATATAAATTACTAACATAATAAGAGATACTGAAACCACAACTTTTCATCAACTACAGTTGTTGAAAATTTGCAGTGGGCAGACATTTCTAAAGAAAAACACTGGACCTCCTCCTCTAGCAAAACCACAGCAAACCCCAAATGCTGGACAATATTCCCACGCTATTCCAATAGCAGCAAGCTTCTGCTTAAAATGAAGCTGTTCTTTGCAAGAAAAGTTGTAATACCAGGGCAAATAGTGTTTCAGGTTTGAGAGAACATAAATCAGAAACATGTGCATGAGCATCAGTGCTTTGCTCCAGCAGGTTGCAACATGCCACTGACTGCTGCACATCTGGGAACTGGAAAGGTAGAAGTGGGACCAGTTTGCCCTTTTGAAAAGGTAAATGCGAAGCACTATGTATAATTCAACAGCTCACCAGTTTACCAGGTTAAAACATCTTTTCCTCTAACAACACTTGCAGAAGTCAAAAGTTTGCAGCCAACTGTTCTAACCTGCACTGTTCTCCATCACCTGGGACTGTTATTTCACTATTCTGGCTGAGTACATTAAATGTTATTTCAAGGTTCTTCCTTCACTATTTTGATTCTTTTCTTCCTATGCCTCCTGACAGTGACAGTAAAAGATAGTCCTTTACAAAATGATAAACCATTGAAATATTGAAACTTTATAATTTATATGGTTATCATTTTTGTAGTTCTTTTCCAGGATTCTAAGAAACATCTACTGGAATAACTTCAAGTATCTTTTCAATAAAGCATAAACACCACCTTCAATAAAGGAAATTACCCAGCATGAATACACAACAGTGATTCAAGACCAAATTCTCACAGAGTTACTTTAGTGTAACAGCTAGAAACAATGTCATTTCTCTAGAAAAGATGACAGGAGGACAATTCAGTTCCCAAAGTGGTTGAATGTGCTTTCCCATTTGTTAGCAGTTGCAGTAGGTGATGGTCATTCGCTCTCCAGTGTTTAGGCAGGGACTTCCTGGGTATTAAAAAGCTTCACACATTCCAATATAACCCCGATTTATAAGTGTCTTCAGGTCTTCTTTCCTGATTATTAGAAATTTGCTTGTGAAGGGGGATTAAGGTACAAAAGGTACAAAAAACTGACTGCCACAGCCTCTATGTGCAGAAAGTAAAAAAGAAATCTACATTTCCAGGGTTAGCAATAATAGTTTACATCCTCGTCTCCAAAGTTTTAGGAAGGCTTTCTCATTTTCTACACATTTTAACTTGATTAGCATCATTTCCCTCCCCTGACACACACCATGCCTTGAGTAAAAACTTGTCTTCTGTGGCTGTTAATGGACTGCACAAAAAACGTTGTGTCCAGCAAACAGCATCCTTCCTCTTCTGCCCTCGTTTCAGTAATTCAATCCATTTATTTCATTATTTAGACTACTGTGGCCATAAGCATTAAACGTATACACACATAAAAACCTGGACCTGGAAGCCCCAGCCCTCCAGCCTGCCCGCTCCCGTACAGTTTGGGCTTTTGCTGCCTTTGCCTCCACACCACGGACACCTGAGATGATGGCACAGCCAGGAGACCCTCCATCCCCACAACCACTCTCTAAGCTCACAACGTGGCAACCGACATTTCTTTACATATAGCTCGTTGCTTTTAAGAACTGCTGCTTAATCGGAAAAGTAGCCACACGGGGTGGGCAAGCAATAAAAGGTATCCAATCCCCTCCACTCAGCCCAGTCTCCAAGACCAGGACCCGCGTCCCACCCGCGCTGTCAGAAGAGAGGGGACCTGCCTGTCCTCCAAACCCCCCGCACACCTGCGGCTCCGCCCTTCAGCCCAGCCCCGCACCTCCTCTGCCCCCGCCACGGCTGGGGAGTCCCCGCAGCCCCGAGGAAGGCAGCCCCCCTCCCCACAGACCGGAGGGAGAAGCCCTCCCCCGTTCAGGGTTAGCGGGGCGATCCTCCCTACCCCGAGGGCACTTGGAGGGTGAGAGGCAGGTCTCCCCTCCCCGCCACCGCCCGCCCCCCGGCCAGCAACCGCCCCTCCCCGCCCCGTCGGGGCTCCGGCCCCGCCCCGCACACCCCCCTCGGCGGCGGAGCCCGCAGCGCACCGCCCCCCGTCCTCTCTCCCTCCCTCCCTCCCTCCCGCCGTTACCTGGGCGTTGGAGCCGATCTCGGTCGGGCGGCGGGCGCCGAGCGGTTTGGCCGTGGTCTGCAGGTTGATGGGGGCGCTCTGCGGGGGCTCCACGCCCGCGGCGCTGCAGCCCAGCCCGCCGTTGAGGTGCGCCGTCACCATCGCGATGGGAGCCTTGGCCGGTAGGACGGAGATGGCCAGGCTCTGCCCGGGGCTGCCGCTGGGGCTCCCGCCGCCGCCGCCGCCGCCGCCGGGTGCCTTGAGGAGCGCCGGGACGCCGCCGGGCTTGGCGCTGCCGCTGGCTCCGCTGCCCACCAGCAGGGCCGCGGGGCAGCTCCGCACCGCCAGCTTCTGCCGGGGGAGAGAAGGGGAGAGAGAGAAGCGGCACCGTCAGCCGCCGGGCTGCAGCCGGACCCCGGCTCCCGCCGCCGCACCGCCCCCCCCCCACTTTCATCCCTCCCCCCACCCCCCTCCCCCGGCTCTCCCCTGCCGGGCTCGGCCCTGCCAACACGGATTTGGGTTTATTTCCTTGAAGCTTTTCTCCTTGGAAAGGACAGGAGGGAAGGGAAGGGGAAAGGCTGGACTTGCCCTGCTCGACCGTGAACTCGAGGTTTCGCACGGGGGGTTTCAAAGTCTTTTTAATTTATATTTTTTTTTCCTTTGATATCTGTTTATACCTGGAACTAATGATCCTGATGTAGGTCTAGATAATACGACAGCTTTAATTATTAATAAAAGGCCTTTAGACGTAATAGAACGTTCTTTTCAACTTTCTCTTCCCTTAGTCTGAAAATCTACACGTGTTCCCCTCGCCCCAGCGCTTACATACTCTCCTATTCTTTCACCCTGACTTACTTCGGAGTCATTTTTTTTTGTTTCCCCTTTAACTTTTGGGGTTTGTTTCCTCCTCGCAAACTTCCACTATTTTCCCAGTGCTTTGGTTGATTTGTTTGTTTGTTTGTTTCAAGCTAACTTTTTCTCCACAGCACCCGTTTTAACTTGCAGTTCTCTGATTTTCTTAACAGCTGTGCTTTTAAGTTGCTACAGTGTGGCTATTCTGTCATCTGTAATAGAAATGCATTCATTATGACCTATTTACAGTATCTCTTACGAGACTTGTATTTGAAATTTCTTTAGGCACTGTGAAGTTGCCATATGGTATATGCTAGTCTCTGCATAAAATGCTCACTTTTGAAAAGAAAAAAAACTTTTCTAAAGTTGTTGCGCTTTATCTCGGAAGCTTTTCTTATATGTGGAAAAAAATAGCCTGGTTCAAGCCTCTTTTGATACCTTGAAGCATTAAACATCTCATTTTTTACAAGAGTTGGCATCAAAGGTATACTTAATCCTGCAAAGACTTTTGCCCATGTTTAACTTTATTCACTGATTGATCCTCTTTGCTTCCATGCGATTGCATCTAATGCACAGCCTTTCAGGAAACTTCACCGCCTGTCTCAGTCTGCTGCTGTATTATTAAAGTCATTAAGAATTTTGTTGTCAGCTTCACCTGTTTAAAATACAGTGTGTATATATATGTGTGCGTGTGTATAAAGTCACAACTATGCTTATTTCTTTCTAGAATCAAGGCTGAAAATCTTACTTCTGGGCATAAATTAGAAACCTTGTAGTACAAAACTGACTTGTAAGAAAATACCTTCCTTCTTCCCTTTAAGCCCATTATATACTTGAAGGCTGTAAAGCCTTACTTGTCAAATATGTTTGCTCTAGGAACTGTAGTTCTTGTGTTTATATGAAATAGCAAGCATGCACTTTATCAGAGATAGCTGCTGCATATTTTAATAGAAAGAAATTACTCTTTGAATGTCAGCATTATTCTAGTATTCATGACTTTGTATAAATTGTTTTAAGCTTTGTTTACTTTTGCCTTTATCTTTCATTCTCCATTATCCTTACATCCCAAAGAAACAAGCATTGTGTTCCTTTAACTATGCCGTTGCACATAATAGATGTTTTGAGGAGGAAAGACGTTTTCTTCCAGTGCAGAAATATACTTCTCTCTTAGTAGACAAGTACTCAAGTGAAAGCCAAGAAGCTCAGGTGCGTTTTACATAGGTAGAAAAAGTTGCTTACGACAAAATTCTGTAAAGCTCCTATTTCTCTGTTTCGTTGCACAGTTTTTCCACTGGTGTTCCTTGTAGTGGTATATTGCTACAGATGCAAAACGACTGCACTTAGGAAAGCTCATTGCTACCTCTCCCCAAATGTACAGAAAACCTCCTTGTGCAGTGCCTTATTGACCTGTACGATAACACAAAGCTTTCAGGTTAAGACTTCAGCTTTGTGATTGTATTTTCGTTTTGATTTCTGCCGTGCGAAAAACTCCAAAAGCTCACAAACTGTCAGAAGCTGCTGGACTTGGTTACAGCACTACAAATCCATTAGCTGACTGGAGTTAGTGAAATCTAGCTCCGCTGCAGACAACCAGAGGTTTGTTGCTGACGTCAGTACCACTGGGGTTTCTGGTGGGTTTTTTTTTGTGGAACTAAGAGCATTCACGATCCCCGATAGGTCCCTGTATTGAAATATATTTTAATATCTGTCCTCAGAAATGTGAGTGGTTTGATTACTGAATTAAAAACTTCTTATATAAATACTACTACTGTACTGGTTTCAGATTTTCACTTAAATAAAATTTCTAATATGTAATATTCTAATGGTATTAGTACAGCTTTACTTCTCTCTCGGGCATTTCAGCAACAGAAAACATCCAGGCAAACAAAACTTCACGATCCCATACAAAATTTGGTAGCTTGGCAGAAAAGACAAGGAAATTAGCCTTGAAGAAGATTATGACTTTCCTATCACAATTCACTAGCATGTAGTTGCTTTTTATCTTGTTCCAGAGGAGGAAATCATACCAAGAAGTACAAAAGCTGCAAATGCTGCAAACAAACAAAAAAATTCATGGCTCAAACTACCATCCCACCTGTTTCCACTGTTCTCCTTTATACACTGAGTTTTGCGTGTCTTTGTATATGATGTGTTAGTATTTTCCTAATAAACTGACAAAACTATGTATTCAGATGTATATGAAAAAAAAATAAAACCAAAACCTAATGAAATAAAGGTTACTGCTTGTTTCAGTCTAATTTGGGATAAATATTAAATGCTTTTAAAATTGAATATTCATCTCCTAGTAGGTTTGGGAGCTTTTCTAAGTAAATATGGGGGGAAAAAATGTATCCCTGTAATAGGCTTGCAAGGACCAATTGGCCCATGCCAGTCACATCCTCAGGTATTAATGTTATGCTAAATTTATTTAAATAACTGCAAATTTTAGAAACTAAATATGGAAGCATATACAAAGTATCAGGTGCTCAAGATTAGCTTCCAAAAGAGAGTTACAAAAAAAATTGTCTGGGGAAAAGCAGTTACAGTATCTCTTCTGTGTCTCACAAATTTTCTGAAAATATACCTAGCAAAACTTCAAAAATACACTCCTTAATCAGATTACATTAGTAAAAGACAGGCTATTATGCCATTTTTCTTTGTAATGACCATTTTTATTTTATACCCCATGAAGACATTGATAAAGGAGTGTTGGCAGAAGCAAAGATTATGATATGAGAGATTAAAAAAATCCTCAACAAAACCTACATCTGCTGTATTCTATTTCTGCCAGATTAATTAAAAGAATATTTAAAGAGAGAGAAAATCTGCATTTTGAGAATCAGTCAGCATAAGATATTCTCTGACACTTTTGGAATGATGAACAATAAGAAACTAAGCAAGCTTTGGACACTGCAGCCGAAAACATGTGCTCATATAATGGAAGAGCCAAAAGAGGGGGGGAAATAAAAAGAAAAAAAAATTGGCTTTAAATGCTGGAAAGCAGGTCGCTGCCTCTCATCCACAGCATAACAGTCCTCACAATACACCAATTTTGAAGCAGTGCCTTTTCAATAGCAACACAACTTTCATTTTCACTGCAGGATGCCACAGGCAAACCGGAGTTTGAAATATGTATGCCAGTCACATGCAAACACACTACAATGTGCTGGAAAGCTGCTGCTTGTTTATGATTTCCCATCTCGTACGTGGCATGGGCTCAACTGTTCAAAGCAGAGCTGATATTTTTTTCCACATATATCAAAATAACTCTGGCTTTTCTATTTATTTGTACATGTAAGCTCTCTCCCCACCCTCTCCTCCCTGACGAGGTCTGTGCTGTAAAGATTTGCAGGTCACAAGGCAACCGGGCAACAGTCTCAGTGTCCCTACTAGCGGTTACTCAAACACGACTTCTCCCATCACGTACCACGAAGGGAGAAAGGATTTGAAGGCGGCTGTGCTGTTGCAATACACACACACTGAGCAATACAGTAGATGTATACACACACACACACACACGTGTGCACAGACTCCTGACAGACTGCACGGGCAGCATCATTTTTAGTGTCATGTTTTGGCTCTTTCATTTTTACTCTGTTGCAACTTACATCACTTCTTCAAATCCTTACCGTTCCGATGTCAACTTTACTTCGCACATAAATCTCAAACGAGAATATGGTCATATTCTACACTGGGGGAATACTCTGCTACTGGCTGCTCTTCACCACGGCAGTGATTTAAAACAGACACATGCCTTTCAACAAACCTTCACGTTTTCATAGTAAAATACGAGACCTGTTTAAAAAGGACCTAAAATTCACTGTCCATCACATTTATATTTTAACACCTACATGCTGTACATAGAGACTTCAGTCCATTAATCTTCTAGAACGATGCTCGCCTGACAAAGCAGTTTCGCTGTGAAAAACTGCAATTGTTTTCAGAATAGTATCAGTTCTTTACCTTAGTGGCCCCATGGCTAAGAGAAAACATTTGGCTTTACCCTGAGAGTTTATTTTAGCTTGCAAGAAGACTGGCAATCCACTTTCAAACCAAAATGATGGGCTGTCAATTAATAATTTAACATTCGGCACTAATCTAAGGCCCTGCATGCAAAACAGCTGAACAGACTTCTCCAGCAATGAGGGCCATGACCTCTGTTCATTTACTCAATTGTCACAATAAAATTCTCTTGAACAACGGAATATTTAATATTCAAAGAGCGACAACACACAAATGCATTGCAGACAGGCCACCAGCTATGGCACTTTAGTATAGTCTCTTAGGATTTTGGTACAAGCCTATGAATTTCCATGTATTTCTCATGCATTTCCATGTTGCTACTTATATACACAGCTGATCCTGCCTGATCTGCACCTTACGTGATGAACCAAGCACCAGCACACCGAGACAGAAATGAGCAGGGCTTCCACTAAGCATACATATGGACACATACATATGTACACATACATATGGACACATACATGGGCACCCACGACAGTTTGGTGGGTGTTTATGGAGGCAAAAGGCTCCATAGTCCGTATTTTATCCCTGGACTCCCATAAAAAATGCTTGCCTTTGCAGACAATCCCTGGGCACCAGGTTGCCTGTGCCCGAAGAAAAGACATTAAAACATGTTTTCATACAAACAAGGATGAAGATACTTGCATGGAAAAGTTTTATGCACTGTTTCTGAAACATAATATTTGGATGTAATGGTGTTCAAGATGTGCAAACCAAGGAGGAGGAGGGTTTTTAAGGAAGGCTGGGACAGTTCTTCCTGCCAATCTCCCGGTAAATGACCTGTCAGTTTGATGCAGGGATGGGGAGAAAGGAGGGGAGGGAGGAGAAATTGCTCGGTAGAAGTATTTGTAATGACCTCCAGGGAGGCGTCACCGAGGCGCAGGATGATGTGCGGTACCCGGGGGCAGGGAACCTTCCTCCCTCCTCCTCCTCCTCCTCCTCCTCCTCCTCCTCCTCCTCCTCCTCCTCCTCCAGGCCGGCGCTGCGTCGAGCGGACCCTCCCCGGGCTGCTCCGAGCAGCAAACCGCTGGCCCCCATCCCTGCTCTCTCCTAAAGAAAGCCCCCAAAAAGCGGAATTAATAAACAAGGAGGAGTGATTGCCCGACTAGGTGAAACTCAGGTCTTAGTTTTATTAGTTTTAGTCAGGAGGATTAAAAAAATAGCTGAAGAAAATCTGGGACTCGACCGAAACAGCCTTTCTTTCCAGGGGCGGACTTTCAGCCGAGTGTGAAACATGGGCAGTGAGGTTTACGTGTGCTGAAGTACAATCTCAGAATTCTATGGGTTTTTTAAGGCTTCTTTTGTCTGTTGGTTTCTTCTTTTTCTTTCTCTTCCTTTTTTTTTTTTTTGACAACTTCCTGCCTGCCTGTCATTAGAAGTAAGAATGTATTTCTTTCTCTCTATCAGATCTAAGTTAATTAGCCATCGCTGCAGCAGGCTCAAGGATTTAAATTCAAAGTGAAACTCATTCTAATCAAAACTGCAGCAAACTGGGGGTTTTGTTTGACTTTAACCTAAAAGTCAGTTATTGTACCACTGATGTACATACCACATTACCAGCTGAGTGCTTTCAGCATCCCTCTATCAGTGTGAAATATTTAATCGGCACAAGGATCCAATCAGCACAGCAGAGGGGAATCTAGCGTGTGCATTAATTTACTTTCAGTTGAAAAGCAGTAAAGCAGGTCAGAAACATATAACCTTCTCCCTTCCCCCCCTTCCCTTTCCCCTCCCAAACAAATACACAGCACATCAAAAGAGTTTTGGCGGCGGGGGAGGGAATAAAAGCCACCCTGTATGCATCCAGATTGGAGAGTCAGACAATAAATTAGTCTTTCCTGCCAAAGAATGACAAACACTGCCTGGAACAGAAGAGGGGAACAACCCCTCCCTCTAAACATACCTCCCAAAATCCCCTCTCAAAATTAATTACATTGGGTAATTGTTTGTTTTTTAATCTTTGACTCTTTTTAAAGTAGGAAGATGGTTGAATGATTACCCCTTCTGTGTATGACATTAATTAGAAAGAAAGTCAATGCCAGGAAATAATGAAAGAGTCTTTCTACTAAGGTACAATGGCTTTGGATTTTCTGACCAGCCACGTTCTCCAGGAAAGGCTTCCATTAATATTATTGCTATTTAAAATCTGTTTTAGAAGCATTCCCAAGCTCTTCTACACATCAGCAATTTTATATATTGCAGAAGCATACTGCAGCATACAAAAGCTAAACTTTTTCCCCTACCAAATCTTGTACCAATCCTTGTATTTCTAGCTTAGTCTCTGAAGACAATCGAGTTCCTTATCTCCTTGATATTGTAACAAGAATATTAACGTGTCATTTTCTTTCACAAGGGATCATTTACAACATGAATATTACGTGAACAAACTTATACAATCCTGCAAGCCAAACCATCGCACAGAAAATGCAATGACAGGCAATGATTAAAGTTGCAGCAAAAAAACGCCACCCCAGCTCGTCAGTTTGATGTGGCCAAAACTCTCAGCGTGGCTGCTTTCCAGGACAGGGTAGCAATGAAGAATTAGCAGATTTATGTAAAGAGAGAATTTTCCGAACTGGTAAATACCGTAATAATGGTAACAGTGGGCTTAGAAAAGCACATATTCACTCAAGTGTAATTAGCCTTTAATTTCTGAAACCATTAAACAGCTTGCTGACTGAAAAAAACAACGCGTTTTCAACTGTATTGCTAACTGGCAATCCACTCGTCAAAGCTCAGAATTATCTGCTTAGTGACTTGTAAACAGCGCTTTTTAACTAACAAGGAGCAGGGGGGAAAGAGGACAATATTTAATGAGAAAAGTCAGATTCACATTATGGAACATTCTGGAAGTGCCTGTGCATCTTGAAGGAGAGGAGGAGGGGGAGCGCGGATTTTTTTAATTTTTTTTTTAATAACCTCACAAATAATCCCTCCTCCTCTCTGTCTCTCAAACCATGTCAATGATCAAGGAAATGAGAACAAGGCGCTTGATTCACAGCTGACTCTCTCTTCTTGTTACATCAGATCAAGAAGGAGCAGTCTAACAGGGGGGCTGATTTCTGCAGGGGAAACAAATCTACAAGCTGGCATTTTGTCTCCTACTCCTATTAATTAGCCCACTTTTCCATCAGAAACAGAGCTTTTAAAACTTGTAACGGAGTTACACATGTGCCCACTTGTATATACGCTACACATATGCATCCAGGAAATTAAATATTATGCACGTGGGACAAACCCCTCCCAAAAATTTTTCAAGGAAAGAGTCATTGGTTTCTTATTTTATTTGATGGATGGATTTCTATTCTTTCCCTTAATCCCCAAGAAAAACTGCATAGTAAACTGCTAATAGTAAGATGCAGCCTGCACTAAAGCCCCTGTTAATGACAGCCGTTGGATGAGGTGCATTGTGCTCTGGATCAGGTTTGTAGCAGCAAGACTGCAGCTCAGTCTGCGTATCTATGAAATGATTCTTTTAAACCCAAACTTACAACAAAGGAAAACTTTGGCTTTATCTCACCTCGAATAAACCAGAAAGCATACAGGCGTCCTCTTGGTAGGTCAGAGGAGGGTTTAAATGGCTCCCCACTGTGTAACACGGGTTCTCCCCTAGCCCCAAAGCTGGAGTCCTACTTGCCATTAGCAGCTCAAAATTTACATCCTTTTGCTGTTGCCAACTTAAGTTTCCCATGATTTGCCATGTCCCATGCATTCAAGAAGACTGCATTCATCGGGCTTATTTAATGTTAAAATCCAAAACCAACTCTCCACAAACACACACACAAAAAAAAAAAATCCCGAGTGTACACCATATAAACACTAATGTGCTTCTAATTTAAGTTTTGGAAAAAACAAAGGCAGAGTGATTAAAGGCCAGGAGCATGCAGCTCAGCATATGGAGCCACAGTGAGTGCCCTAGAATAAGTTGAATGTTTCCATTGTGTGAAAGACTCATTCATTATAGCTACAAGATGCAGTGCCAACATTTGCATTTTTAGAGGGGTATCTTGTCATTTTTAGATAAATCATGGGATCCAGACCCTTTCTAAATAGTATCAAAGCTCACATTTCTTGATATCCTGCCTCCCTTTGTTTCAGAACTCTGCCTCACTATTTTCTTCTCCTCTGCATAAATTAAAGTTTGCATCCTAGTGTGTCTCCAGACCAAGATGTGAACTCAGAGGCTTCTCATTTTTGCTTAAAAATGTGCTGCTTCCTGTGATCAAGCAAGCGAAAAAGAGATACAACTGCATGCAATCAGAAAAAATAAACAATAAATTAATGTATTGTATGCAGTTTCAAAGCTAGTGCCTCCTGATTCACATTCCCTCCCCCCATACTCCTCCCACAAGCTCCTCCCCGGCCCTCCCTCTCCCGACCTGATAATCATTTAATCATTTCTTTCATTTCTCCCTCCTTCACCCCAGCTTAAAATCAAATTTGGAAATGCACATCTTCCTCGGTGTGGCAAAAAGAATTGGCAATACAACAAACTAAGACAAATCTTTTTTTTTTTTTTTCTCTTTTCCCAGATAACACAGAATCCTCCTGAAATGAACAAATGTAACTGTGAACAGATACAGACTTCCCATGGGATCAAACCATCAGTTCCTCAGTATACATATAAAGAAGAAAGAAGTTAAATGGTTGCATCTCCCCCAAGGGAAGGCAGAGCTTCAGTTGTGAAGTATTCCCATCAGAAATTCTGTATAAGTTGCAAAGAAAAAAAAAAATACCCCATCCTCCTCTGCAGACTTTGTATAGCTATTTCCCCAGGAATTCTACATATTGCACATTTCATTCCAACAGCACGAGCTTTTAGTATTACTGTGTTACTCTGGAATGATTACTGTTTTCCAGTGGCAGGCATATTTGCATGATAGTCATGAAACTGCTCCGAGCAACCTTTCAATTTTCCAACACTCCAAAGCAGAGCTTTGGTGAAAGCACAGAAAGCAGAAGAGGCAAGAAAGGAGCCCAAACTCAGAGCCTACATCTAGGCACCTCAGTCCAAATCCAGGCTCTTCTGTCCACACGGAAAACTGCCAACTGGCACGGGGCAGCAGCGTCCACAGAGGCAAAGTCACCCTGCGTTCATGCACCTTGAACTCAGGTGACCCTACTCATTTTTGCAAGTAAATGTGTGTACATGAATGAAACCAAGCTCTAGATTTTTGTTGCAAAACCTGAGTTCAGAGGACAGAAGGAGGAGGCAACAGTATGAACAGTGTTTTTTTTCGCAAAACCCATCAGCTATTAGCACACTTTACTAATGAAAACCCCATATGGCTCGGCAGGACAGTGAGTAGTGTCTTTCCACCCCATCTTCTGGCTAGACTTGTGTCTACTTCTGGTTAAGCACATCAGAACCAAAATATAATCTGAGATATTTTCTAAGATTTAGATAAATCCCTTTGCCTCAGTTTCCCAACTTGATAACATGTCTTCCTTGCAAAGGTACTGTGAAAATTAACTGGCTAGCAGCTATTAAATGTTGGGTTTTGTTAAAGTCAAGCTAAATCATATGATTTTATCTTAATCCAACTGGATTATGGCTGCTAAATTGAAGGTAGTGCATTATCATACTATTTATCTAATCTTGCATATTGATATTTGCTAATGTCCTCCAAAGGGACCCCTGTGGAGATGAAGATGGGACTTCACAGCTCCAAGTATTTTTCTGGGTCTGTGTGTGCAGGCTGGGCCACATATTGAACTAAGTGGAGGCCTCAAAGGTCATTACATGTCTTTCCCTTTCCATGAGCTGCATAAAAAGCAATCCGTGGATCCAGAAATGTAGCGAAGCCCAGAGCCAGAGGTGACAAACACACAACTGATAACTACGCCTCTAAAAAGAGGTGCTCCAAGTCCGAAGACGAAAGGTGTTCTGAAGGAAGCTGGAAGGAATGGGAGAGGAGACACACAGGGGGCCTGATTTCTCACAATAGCATACTTGGAGCTCTGCTTATCAATGGACAGAAAAGGGTCAAAGTGGCAAGCCTCTGAAAGATTTTTTCCTCCTGCATCGTAAAGTGAAATAATTTATTATAAAGCCTGGAATGAGAATGATGAACAATTGTGCAGGTGCTTTTTAGGTGTTAACTGGAAGGATGAGTTGGCAATGGACTTCCATCTCAAGACTTTCTGCTTTCTAATACACCTTAATATATCGTATAATGACAGTCTCAATGTGTTTCTCTGTCCCTTCCCATGGTCTCGGAGCATCCCTGCATCAGTCATAGGAACCTGTTTGAGGTAGCAACTCACAGTACACCTGTGGAAGGAAGCTGCAGGAACTAAAAGTGAAGCCAGAGACAAACTCATATGACTTATCAAGTCAAAACTGGAAACTGAACCTTGACATTGCAAATCCAAAACTTTAGTCACCAGGAGAGCACTTCTCACTCCACCCTTCATCTTTGCTTTAGCTGCACCACGTGGTTTGCCATTTGGCCGATTTAGGGCTATCCAAAACGTAAGTTTGAATAGTAAACTGCCCTGTTTATCCAACCTTATGGTTGAATGTGAAGGTAAGGTGGATGTCCCAGCACTTGAGGCAGCAACAGCAGTGAGGTTTTTGTTCTGTCTTTCAAGATATGAGTGTTCTAAAAGGCAGATTATCAAACAATGGGTTATAAAAAACACCAGGTAATTTTCAAAACCTAGCTGAATGAATACCACCTGATCAAATATCACCCCTTACAGAAGTAGGTGATACAGGAAATTAGGAACTTCAAGCCCTCTGTCATGTGCTCAGACCACTGTGCAACGCTCTACTTTTTTTATGGGGGACATATAATGGTCTAGTTCCTCTAGGGACACGGGTGGTTTAGACAGATAAAAAAAAAATTAACCTCCCCTCCCTAATCCCCTCCCAAGTCTGACAAAGAATGCTGTGCAAGTACATACATGTGAAAAATCAAAAGCAAACTTTTACAGTTTGAGAATCACGAGTAATAACACTTGACTAGATACAGACAATTGATCAGTCATAATAAGAGGGGGATATAGCATGTAATATTTTTCTTTTAATGAGACTTCAGAGAATGCATGAAAAAACTATTTAGAATGACTGAACTGTACAAATATATTAACAGATGTTGAAAATATTGGGTAAATTTAAGAAACAAGGGAATGATATGCCTTCACTCTAACTTAATGGAAATGCAAATGTTAAGATAATGCTTAAAGGGAAAAAAAAGGTATACAGCAGCAGTGTTGTGAAAGAATATTAAAAAGAGACAAAGGAGCTGCTAATGAAGGACTGTGTAGATCTTAGGATGAAACTAAGACACTACACGACCATTATTCCAGAGGCCAAAGAGAGAGTAACGAGCAATAAATAATGCAGATCATGCCAATGGCAGTAAATAAAACGGAAGGTAGAAGAGAGAATGAGAAAGAACAGACTGGGCCCACTTCAAAACAACAATAGGAGAGGAACACAATAGCTAAGGAGAAAGCAAGGACACACTACACAGTAACTCTGCCGCTGCCTTCACACATAAAGATGGAGACGATTATATAACGCACAGATAAAATGGAAATTATCTGCAAAATTTAGATGCTAGTCTGCCGTTATGAGTGTCTGAACTAGTTTCTAAACTACTCTCATGAACAGCGACAGGAGAAAGAAAGACATTTTGTACGCTGATTTTCTTGCTATGGTAGTGGAAAGCACTTAGATACTTCAGCCACGAGAGCTATATAGGGAGCTGCACAGAGTGACACAGATCTGTGTGTATACTTAGAAAGGATTCAAGGGCACAAAAGAAAGGTGAGAAGAGAACGAGAGAAGCTGTAGCAAACTTTTTCACAACTTTGTTACATTTAAGGATCAGAATAAACATCCTATTGGCCTTATTTCCCATTGTGTGCTATGGAGTGTAAAACTTCATAGCCTCTTAATACAAACCCTGCCTCAGTCAGTCACTCAGATCCTTTCCCTGGAACTCTTATCGCAGCCCATAGCTTTTCTTCTGATAAAAGCCACTTTGCAAAGAAGCTGAACACAAAAAAAGACAGGATGGTCAGTAAAAAACCTGATGCCCTGGCTCTCCAGTTCTGCAGTGCACCCTTTTTTTTTTTTTTTCTTTACATTTCCATTTGGGCTAGCCTTTTCTTCTGCCAAGAGTGGAACACTTTCAGAGCAAGAAGGCAAGGATTAGGACAGAGGCCCTAGAGATCTGAGTTCAAATACAGGTCAAGCCATAAGCGGAAAAGAAAAACGAAGGCCTTGTTCTAGTTCCCATGCTCCAAAATCATCCGGGGTATAAACCCCACCCCACTCCCCCCGGGATAAGACTGGGCTGCAGTTGTGTGAATCAAAAAAGCATGATGTAGAAAAAGAATGGGGCAAAAAATGATGCTTTACTCATCCCAGTGGATTCCAGCTGGGCAGGAGGTTAGGATGTTAACAGCACTCAACCTGGAAGAAGTAGCTCTCTGCAGAGCTTCTCTACCCATACTGTGACTGCATCATCACCCTGTTTCATTTTATTTCTGCTTTTGCCACTGCTTTTATACTTTTTTTTTCTCTGAAGAATTCCAAAGGAAGCTGTCTCCTGCTCTCTTGAACTTTCTGTGCCATCCTGACCTACGTGACTGCTCCAGCATTCGGATAGCCAACCTTACAATAAACCAGGAGCTCTGCTAATTAAAGCTAACCTGGCAAAGAAAAATGATCTAAGTTTTAGACAGAGATTGGTTTCCCACCTCAGTTCACACCCTAGCTGCAGAAACAACTGGGCCAACATTGGAGGAGAGAGAGGGAGGAAGAAAGAAGCAGGAAGGAAAAGAAGAGTCCTGGCATGGTATTTGGGCAGCTATGGGAATAGGCTTGGCAACTTCACAATGAATTGTGAGGAAACAGGGAAATAAAAAATAAGGGATTAAAGAATAAAAGAAAGAAACAGAACATATGAAAGAGTGCGTTAGGACAAAGCACCTTGGCCAAAGAAACCAAGTAAAAAGGCACTGTGCCTTTCACTGCTAGGTCAACAAGTTGTTGATACTACTTCCAGTAGTAATCAACACTCACTTTCTTCAGTTGGGTGTTCAGCAGCCTCTGTGGAAACAGTCCCATTTCCAACATAACCAATATGCAGACTCAGCAGAGAGGCTAAAAACTGCATGGACACAGTGAGTAAATTACCCTCTCAACCCTTAGAGGATTACAGGTCTCTGTCAAGCCATTCAGATCTAAAATTTGACCTGTCTTAAAGCATTTATAGCTTGCCAGGGAATACATCCTGTATTCTCAGGGCCATTTCAAGAAAATAAATCTCTTTATTATAAAAACAATTATATTTTTATATTTAATAATTCTAATAACAATTTCTATCTACGAACACCTTTGCCAGAAAAGCTTATGCCCTACAACTTCACACCTCTTAATATACAGTGCTTAATATACACTAACATCCCCATGTAGACACATCCACATACAAGGCACTACCCTGAGTCTTATGCTGACATGTAAAATAAGAAATTAACCACAAGAATGGGAGCTGTCAAGAAAACAAGTCAACAAAAATGATTTAAAAAAAAACAGTCAAATGCAAAGGGAGAGAGAAGACAAGATACAGGATGTTAATGGAAAGGTGTTCAAAACTTAATATTTCTTAACAGCATTCCTTCCAGGAACCAAAAGCAAGATATGCTAGAATCCAGGGCTGTGATAGGCTAAAGGCAAATGCATTCAATTTTTAACAGAATGATTCAAAAACAGCATCAGAGATGTTTTCTTAATGTGAAGGTGGACAAAGTGGCAAGAGACGAAGACTGCTGAATTCAGGAGTAGCTAAATCTATAAATGGGAAAAGCAATCTGTAAGTGGAAACTTTTCCAAGCTGGAAAGAAAGTGAAGCTCGTAAGTATTTTAGCAGTGAGCATGACTGAATCTCCTGCTATTTATTATATCAGTATCATCCATTAACATCACTGCACTGAAGGGCTTACCAGCATTTCCATTCTAAAACTCAAACGATAGAAGTTTATTAGTTGATTGCTTATCTGCGCAGGATGTGGGTCAATGAAAGATGGCACATATCTTGAAACAGGGCACATGTTCTCACGTGTTCAAACTGGTGTAAGATCAGAAAGAAACACAACAATGTATTTAAATGATTCTGCTACTTTCTCCCTGGTTCCTATTTTCATAAAGGGTAATTACAAGCAAGGCAAACTAGCTCAATGAGAATCTCTTCACTGTCAATTATGAGAACTAGCTCAAACATGGAGCAAAGCATGATGCTCCTCAGTCAGCCTGTGGGGACCCTACAGCCCCTGCTCTGAGTTGATAGACCGACAGTCTCTATGGGAACATCCTGCTAGTGCCTTTACATGGAAAGAGACAAGCATCCCAGAGGGAAAACCACCCCACCTGATAGGTGAACTCTTCTCTGCGGAGGTCTGTCTCTCTCCACTGATATTGGGCATGTGGGCTTCTAATTTAATCATGCCTATTAGGTGAAGGAGCTTGGAGTATTCAAGCCCAGGAAATTAAACAGCGCAATGTTTAGTCATGCAAATGCACTGCTCTTTGTCTTAGGAGATGTGTTTGTATAAAATTGGGATATCTCAGTGGGGAGTGCACTGCAGGAATTCTGTTCCCAAACCATGAATCAGACTCACCTTGCCTTAGTCCAGGCATTTCCACCTTCGACCTTGAACATCTTCTGATGTTCAGAGAAAACTCCTGAATAGCTGATGTTAGCATTTAGTTTGGCTTCAAACATGTTAAGAATTAATCTAAATGACAAAAGCGGAATTTGTGTATTGATCTCAGGGACAGGCAATTTAGGTATAGACATCTCCCATCCAGGTGTTCAGGAGCCAGAATGATATGATCCTGATGGTACATAACTTGTCACCTGACAAAATATCCTGCCATCCCCAAACAGGATCTGCCTTCACCACACACCTGCAGCAATAATCTCCCCCACACATGGATGGGCTGCTGACCAGCCAGCATTCTCCAAGTGAGGAACAGCATTGCCTAAGAAGCTTGGTAGTCTCACTTCTCCTCTAACTGAGAGTACCAGTTAGTTGTTCTCCCTTTTAAATTAAAGGCAACAGACCTTTAGGTACACAGGCAACATGCATGTGTCTTTTTTGGCACAGCCTTATGAAGAAGTCCTCCTACTTTGGAAAGTTCTGGCTTTCCTTGAGAGGTTGCAATGTAATATGAGAACGATTTTGGTTAGGTAGTAGGCTGATAGTGTTAAGGTTGCTCAGGCTGAGCAATGAAGCTTGGGTGTGACCTTATCAACAAGGATTCTTAAAACTATCCAGGAGACAGAGCAAAATGATCTGGACAAACTCAGTGTCCTGGCAAAGAGCACAAGAACAAGCAAAAGTTGGCTCACGGCAAGAAAAATCCACCTTCACATCATCATGAGTAACCTATAATTAGATACCTCCATTTTTTTTTTTAATCACTCGTGATTCTTTATAAGGGCTGGCAATATGAGTCTTACAATTCTACACAGAAATATTATTAAAGTGACTTTTAAACCCTTTTCATGCTGAATTAAAAAAAAAAAAATCTCACAACGCCTAGTTCCTTTCAACTGGCTGATAAGAAAGAGGACAGGTGCTGTATGCTTTGGGTACGGTATAGTAAGAAAAGGTGAATTTTAAGACAATTACTCTGCATTGCGTTACATTAAAATACCAAGAGGCGTGTGTCTGCTGGACCACAAGCAATCACGGAAAATACATTGTTTATGAAAAAGACAAGCCCTTCAAGGGGAATAACAAGCTTTTCCCAGCCATCTGCAGGAATGGGAATGCATTTAACCATTGTCTGCCACTACGCCTGACTTCCAACACAGGAGACAACAGGAAGCTACAAGAGCATTTTTATTTTCCTTGGCCTCTCACTATGCTTCCTAGCACACAGGCACGAATGAACGAGAGCTGCACACCTTCATTAGCACCTTGAGGAACTGCTGTCCCTGAAAATCCCTGCATATTGGCCCAAGCACTCCAAAATTGGTTCCATTTTTCTTGGGAGAAGCTCCAATGAAAGCATTTGCAATGACTGCTAGAGGAAGCCTGACAGATCTGTAGGGCACTCCTTATTTGCTAATGGTCCATCCTTGCCTCAAGCCACAGGGTGTGCGTCAGGTTCCAGCCCAAAACTGCTTAACTAGGTGTGCACTGTAATGCGTGTCTACCAGAAAATCTATTGAAGGGACAAAACTCACTGGTGCAAGAACACACCAAAACTCCTTTGGACCACCGTTGGCTTCCATCCCACGAGCTATCACGTCCTGCTGGTTATCACAGAATAGTCTGGACATGACTATATGCACAGCTAAATGTTTTAAGGCAGCTTCAGGATTATTTTACTAACTGATCACATAGCACCAATCAGAAAACCTACCTCAGGAATTCTTGCATGATGCTTACAATTTCTTCCCAGAAGTCATTCTGAAACCAAACTTAAACCTCAATTTAAGGATTTCAAGTAATAGCATCTACTGCTTTACTAGGTTAATGACTTTTTAAAAAATCCTCATTTATTTCCAGCTTTAGCTTCTAGCCACTTATGGTTTTTTTCCTAGCTAAGAGAATAGCTGCCTGATAACCCATATGTTCCTTTCCTGGAAGGCAGGGGTGATGATTCTGATTTTCTCCATGAGGACACCTATATGTACAGAGAGCACTGCACTTGGGGTAAAAGATAAGGAAGCACTTTTTACTGTTTCAACTTTGGTATGGGGCCAAATCAGCTTATTGTATTCCTGGGAAATCCAATGCTTGCTCTACCGATCCCTGAAGCCAGCTCAATACTGGGACAAAAATGAACAGGCCCAGAGGACCCACCAGTAAGTTTTATTTTACCTTCAGAATTTTGTGCATTGAAGCCAAATTCTCTTGATTCAGTTCAGGGGATTTTTCCAGGGGACAGCTGCCTCACAAAAAATTAACCCAGTGTGTAAATAAAACCCATTTCAGTTACACTAAATCTATATTCAGTGAACACTTATTCATAATAAAGAGCTGAGTCAGAGGGAAGCTTGCCTGTGGCACTGTGTTAAACTTTCAGTTAGATGCATTGCTCTTCTCTTAAATAGCTCTGCAAACTCTTTTATCACCCTTTTTTTTTGCTTTTAAACCTACTAATGTGATAATTGCTATAAGCAAATTAAAAGAATATAAGTACATTAACCAGGTACCTTTAACATGCACAATCTGTAGACTTTGAAGACTCAGCAGTACACTTACACACCTATGTTGGAACTAAATGAATTCCCATGCAAGCAAAGCTCCAGTAGTAGTAGTACACAGCTGAAGGGAAGAAAACCCAACACATTCCTATTGATGGATTCTCAGGCTATAAAGAATGATTCAGTTCACCTAGTCAGACATCTCATATAATACCACCATAGCATTCAACCAATTAGGGACTAATAACTTATTTTCAGGTAAGGCTTGACCTTCCAGAGAAGGCATCCTGCCTTGATGGGAGACTCTAATGAAACAGCAAATCCTCAATTTCCTTTGGTCACCCCTTCAAACAGTTAAATCTCTCCCCCTCCCCCATAAAGCCTTCAGCCTGGTTTCTGACTTGAATTGTTCAAGAGTTTTACCTGCAGTGGTTGCTAGGTTTGCCAGGGCTACTGAGCCTCTAGGATGGCCGGAATTCCTGATGGTTGCCTTGTTGCTCTAGGATTTTTGTATTTTAATCAGACTTATGGAACCAAAGCAGGCTGAGTGTGCAGAAGCACGTGGCATTCATGTGCAATGCAGCATGCAATCCAGCCTTTCGCCTAGCTCTCGGGCATTCGCATTCTGGCAACATCTCGCTTTTAAGTCCCTAAATACCTCCAGCCCAACAAAGAACAAATACCAGTTTCTGTGAAGCTACGGAAGAGAGAAAATGGTAGCTAAAAAAACGCAAAAGGCCAACTTCAAAGTTATTGAATTTGGTGCTTGGGCTTTGAAAAACCTGTCATTTGGGAGGAAGGGTGGGAGGCTGCTCTTTCCCTCTCCTTTTCATTAAACAGCTCTTCAGAACTTGGGAGAGCTACTGCTCTCATTATGCATTCCTCCTTCTGGAAATAAATACTTGTGTGGGTTGTCACATTAGTCAGTAGATAGATGTCAAAAACAAATTACAGCCTGGCATGGAGCCAAACATTGTGTGTGTGTGCGTGTGCTATAACAGAGTATCTGTTATTAAGAAGGTGGTTGGTTGTTCATGGCAGAGGGTGGAGCCTTTTACAGGAGCAGAAGTCTTATAATGAGGGACTTTCTAAAGAAGGAACAGAGAATCACGATCTTGTTTCATTCCTTTCCCTACAAGGAGATATTACACAAACTCCCCATATGGCTTATCGCTACGCAGAGAAATCCTACTCTTTCAGTGCTTCTTCCAGCTCTGTGAAGTCAAAAACAAGCTAAACAGTCCCACAGCTCACTTCAGCCTTTAAATAAGCTGGGGGTCTCCAGAGGAATGGGAACCAAAAACTTATTTGTCCTTTCAAGGTCCAGAGAATCTCTCCCTGACTCCCCATTCCCCCCCTTTCTCTCTCTCTCTCTCATTTTACAGGTTTAAATCAGCTCTTGTGTCAATTACAATGAGCTGCCCCAATCAAATTCTATAAAAAAAAAAAGATTTAAAAAATGTAGCCAGTATCCAGCTCTCGCTCTGAAACAGTAGTTTGTTCGATCTGAGAGATCAGCATCTTGGATTATTACCAAACTTGCCCTCTGCGAATAAGATGAGCCATACTGCACGTTCCTCCCCCCACATTTGGTATGTGTGTAGATACGAGGAGCCAGGGAAGGTACTCAACAAATAGTCAAAATCTTGCACTATCCTTGATAAACAGGGCACTGCTTTTAAGAACCTAAAGGCAGATGAGACTAAGTTCCATAATTAGATTATCTGATGAGAATATTTCAATGATTAAATGGAGTTATTTCAATTATTCCTGGAACAGTTTGAAGATCAGCTGTTGTCATGGCATGCCTTCCCACTGCTGTGCTACTGTAACTCTGGAACCAAAGTAGAAACTGGAGTAGAAAACAGGCTCTACAACTGCATCCTTCTTAACCAGCGAGAGATGAGAAAGAAGGTCATAGCCTTCCTTCCAGTTTACCGGATACCATGTCTCTAATCTTAAAATACCCTTACATTGACCATTTCTTTAATCTTAAGATACCTTTACACACTGCAGTGCAAAGACTACAAATGATTTTTAAGAGGACTCCACCAGTAACACCACTGTTTAAATATTTCTGAACCAGGTCGCTAGTAGTGAATATAAATGAACAAAAGTAAAAAAAAAACAACCAACCCAAAACCTTTATATCACTTCATTTAAATTCAGAATATTGACAAAGCTCACATATTCAAATATTGTAACTCCAACTAATCACAGAAACCATTTAAAAATATGATTCTTTTAAAAAGCAATAAATTATAAGGTCTTCTTTTCCCTTCTAATAATTCATTCTGCAGGAGTGGTGTTGTCAAAGTTTCGGGAATAATTACTAGGAATGCAATTATTTATACAAATTAAAGTAGAGAATTTATGCAATCACATGATTCCAACAGCTAGGGTTTTAAAAATAAAGTCAAGTATTGTGTGACACACAATATCCCTGCTACAACTGGTGGTGCTTCATTTATTTGCTGTATACTCAAACTGCACAATGAAACCAAGTTTTCTAGCAGCATTTTACCTTATGCTCCTATTCAAAACTTGTATTTCAGTCCTTACTCATTTTTGGTGAGTCACAAGCTTTTCAAGCTTTCAGATTTCACCTTTCTAACTTTTGCATATCAAAACAGACCAGGACTTCAATTACTATAAGCACTGAGAGGGCACAAATGTTTTTCTGAATCATCAGTAACTACATGCACATTTAAAGGATTACGCATGGGGGTTAAGGACTAGGTATGGTTTATAAATGTGAGTATTCGGGTGAATTAAGTAAACTGAAGCCAATTTTGCACCCTTTAAGGATCAATACTCATACACTACTCACATTTTTTAGAGACTATGCCTGGCAATGTTTGTCAGCTTATGACATCTCAGCAAGAACACTGTGTCCAGGGTTCATGCAGAGCAGATCTTGAATTCCAAAGTCCTAAGTGTTTTTGTGACTCTGGGCCCAAGTTTTCTTATTGCGCTTAATACACAGATTTACCTGTGAGTGCTGTTGTGAGATACTAATATTATGTGACAAGAAAACCCCCTCAGTTTGAATCACTCTTTGCTATAAGACACCCACACAACATTGCAATGTTTGTCTTAACAGCAACTCAGAGCATCACAGAGGTATTTTTACTTGTGGGGTTGTTGTTTGTTTGTCTGAACAAAATTGCAATAAAAGAAAGTATGGGCAGTAATGGCCTTTTGTTTACAGAGATCTAATATTGCCAGATGTTATACTGTATGGGGTTTTGCTAACTATAGCAAAGCTCAGAAATAATACAAAATAGTCTTAAAAACTCTTCTCCATAAAAACAACAAAACCCTCTTAGCAAAACTCCACAACAGGGAACTGGGTTTGATACTGTTCTTGCATTTCTCAACTCTCAGAAGAACTAATTTCTGCAGCTCGTTGCTAGCACAAGTATATACAAACACACACTTAATAAGTGCCCTTGACTGTAGGTCTTTCTGTATTAGTGATTAGTCTCCAATGAAATATTTTAAGTCAGTGGGCTGTCTCACAATATACTTTGCGCACAAATGCAAATCACATAAGAAATATGAGCACTGTCTTTCAGAGAGCTGCAAGTCATGCTACAGTCTCCTGTTTTTTTTACAAGAGTAGTTAATTATGCCTGCTTACAGTACACTTGTAATGATCTTCAAGCTTTCCCTTTTCCTTTTCAAGCTTTCCATTTTCAAAGGCTCTACACTAAATTCATCAATATGCTAAAATTATGTGAGTACACAGGTGACTTTTAGCACTCGGTGTTGTCTTTTCAGAGGACTAGACCGCAGAAGTCTTCTTCTGGGTGTCGTTACTTTCAGCCACCGGGGACCACTGCTGGGACTGAAGTGCTCCCATGTCCCATCAAATAAAATCTGGGGACCTATAATACAGTGAAATAGATTACACCTCTCGCAATATTGTATTTGAAAAGGTATTTGGATGCTGGAATCAGGGTGGATGAGTGAATGCCTTACGATATCTGGTTTAATAATACTTAGGGTTCTATACTTTCCCTCCCATCTTTGCATGCATCAAAAATAACCTCAGCTCATGAACTATAAAATCAGGGAAAGTGCCTGCACTACTTCTGCTGGGAACCCTCCAAGCACTTTATAAAGGGGACAGCTTCAATGCCGAATAGTTAGTCTCAGTGCATAAGACCCAGGCTTTATCAGAAATGCTGAATCAGTTAACAAATAGCACACAGTGCTTTTGGTTTGAGTGACAGGTTCTCAGCAGTTTTTAGAAAAAGCTGGGTACTTGTATGTAAAATGAATTTAAGCAGACCGGGTATTTTAGATAGTCCACTCTCTGCTGTGGATTGGATCTGTTGCCCATAAAATGAGATTATTCATATGGCTTCCAACTGTGGTCCTAATTCTGAAAACTTGGCAAGGAAGATCAGACATCAGGAGAAGCATCTCACATAACTAAATATGTCAAATGAGGACAGAGAGTGGAACTGGAAAATAATAAGCTCAGCAAGACCAACCTAGAGGTGTGTCTTTATCATTGAGGGCTTGTCCATTTAATAAGAGATTTGGCTATATGGTTATCTTTCAAAGCACAGAACCATGGCTTTCCTCGGGGGAGCTATGTTTTAATAGATATTTTGAGGAATCCTGATATGCCTTAGTTTCATGGCTGTGCACATACGAGGTGCTTTTTTCATCTGACTGCCTCCTTCTTTCACTGAGGCCATCTTGGCATGTATTAACAATTTGGGCATAATGAGTATTTTTTCAGCTTTCTTCTTCTTTTAAGAAACCATTCAGATTCTAACTCTATACATTTTGTATTGCCTAATGAGCACTTCATCTGATTCTTAAAGTTGCATAACAGGAGAAAAACTATAGACTCCAGTTTGTGAATACCTTGATAAAAAAGATTCCTCCATGTTAAAAAAGGTTAAGGTGAAAGACAAATTTAAAGGAAGAAGCTCAAGAAAAACTTGCAGACCGTTTCTATTCCAAATGTAAGTTTTGCAGGAAGGAAAGAGAAGAAAAACAATATATTTAAAGAATGCAACAGTAAGCCATCTATAGCTATTGCTTTTCACTTTTTCAACTCTTCTACCATGCCTTTCCCCTCCCTCTCCCTTCCTCCAAGTCCTGCAATTTTAATTCTGAAGTTTTCCACATTTCCCAACTGGTGGGGTCTTTCTTTCTTAATCAGAAAAACAATTAAAGGGAAGGTTCTGCTGTAATCAATTTCATTCTCTATATGACAGCCAAACACAAATTAAGGAGATTATAGACTAGAGAAGTAAATTCTGACATTCTGCAGCCTGAGTTCTGTTCTGACCCTATCATTGCAAAAGGTTACTGTTAGAACTGGAAAAGCTTCAGAGGTCAATAAGGTACTGAAAGACTTTCATATAATGACCAAAGGTAAAGAATACCTTCCTTACAAGGAATAACTAGAAATATGCTTCTTCAGTTTTGCGTGGAGCTGACACAGGAGAATATGATAGTGGTTTCCTAAATTTCGAGTGGCTCAGAGAGAGTAGGTGGAGATTTATCATTTATGTCTCATCCCATAACAACAATGTTTCATTTTCATCAAATGAAACCCATGGAAGCCAGGTTAAAAATGGAAGAACCTTCTGAAAGGATACTGTGAGTGCTGAAAGCTCACATGGGGTCAGGGGGAAACTAGATATGTTCATGGTAAAGAATGACACTGAGGGTATCAAAACACCCTGATGTTTGGCTCAGGAAATCTGAGATGAAGCTGGTGGTTGGGGAATCTTTGAGAAAGTATCCCATATACTTGCCTTGCTCTTCTGTTGGTCCCTACACATTCACTTCTGGCTGCTAATGCAGACAGGATGCCGACCTGGATGGACATCCAGTCTGACTCAGTGCAACCATTATTATGTTCTTATAATAGTAATCAGGCCTTTGGGTTTTAACTTGATTTTGTGAATGATATGTAATTGAGAACTCAACTTGATTTGCAGAAAGCAGGATAGTTTTGAAGTTATAAGGTTTAAGAACACCGTTTTTTTCAAATGCAAACCTGATTTTGAATCAGTGAGAGCTAGTAAGTACGGGACTTCATGGTGCCAATTACTCTGAATCAATTTCTAAGGATTAAAATGCGGATACTTAAAAGATATATGAGGAGGAGGAAGAGTTCAGTCCTTACTGATGATGAAAAAGAAAAATCAAAAATATTTTAGGAGTCAATGGAACAACATCTGCAATTTTCAGAAAGGCTTATTTCTGATTACAGCCAATCAGAAAAAAAATAAAATATCAATGGATCATTTTCTTTTAAGGAAGACCTTTATTTTCTACTTCATTTAATTCCCTTTGAAAAATCTTTCCCTTTCACTCAAATAACGCTCTATCTATATTTTATCTCATTGGTCATTGTACTGCTTTCAGCCTAACCTCAGTGAGCAGAACTGGGAAAAAAAGAAAACCAAACCAGCAAAAGAATCTGGCGGGAGAGCAAACCATTCTCAAAATGCGT
The DNA here is from genome assembly GCA_026546715.1 of Gallinago undulata. Lineage (NCBI taxonomy): Eukaryota > Metazoa > Chordata > Aves > Charadriiformes > Scolopacidae > Gallinago > Gallinago undulata. Next base: position 78,945,253 of record JAOTQQ010000001.1, on the reverse strand, counting down.
GCTATCTGAACTGAGAGTGTGAAAGTAACTATAAGCTGGCAAAAGTTTTGAAGCCGCTCCTGCATCTGCTGCAGGTTGACTAGGGTCACTATTTTCTCCCCTACTAGATTAGCATTTCTTCTGTTTCTGATAGAAACTGAAGTAAAAAATATAGTGGGCTGTCCACACAGCCTTTGAGCAGAAATAAACTGAATGTTCTTTCAATACTATACAGCTGGCAGGTGTCAAATCTCCTCCTCATCTAAATTGGGGTTAAGTGACACTGTGGAGGTTGGGGGGGACTTTTGTAACTACACAGTAAATGGTAACATTTCCTGCACGAGTTCTACCTTTGAATACTCCTTTTTTTCCTCAATTTTTTTCCTGGTGAATGCAAGCAACATTTTACTTTGATCAAATGCCAACGAGATTGTCAAGAAGCCAACAGCCCCCACTACTTCTGCACACGACATTTAAACAAATTAAATCAAGCTCAGGGAAGACTGAAATGTTTGACTTGTGCTGAATTGGGAGGTCGTAATCAATTAAAGCACTGGCTGTGTCTTATATCCTGCTGTAGGACCCTGCTCTGCTTCTGCTGAAGTCAGAATTTCATCAGTAACTGTAATCAGATGGGAACCTTCACCAGCTACATCTGCTTTTCTTCTCCCATAGGGTGATATACGTGATTGTTCAAAGGCCATTACAGGGCTCCACTATCCGCATCAGGGTGGTTAAAAATATAAAACTTCAGGGTCAGTCTTTACTCCATTAAAAAGTTAATACATATGTTTTTATTAGATTTGGACTACTACTAAACTGCAGAGGGAGTTACACATGAAACAGCAAATGGGTATTATCCCTGCAGTGTTGGTTAGTAGTTACTCTCAACGTCCTGTGTTTTTAGAAAATGTAATTATTAACAGGCATGCTAAGAAGTGACAAGTTAGCAGTATCTGCTGTGCTCATCTTACATAGCCACATGCAACTCATTGATTTTCTCTTGACACATTTCTAAAAGAAATATCAGTACATACCTGTGAGGTAAAATGACTTTCAGAAAGTGAAGGAATAGAAATTCAAGGAAAAGTGTGAAAAAGTCTGCATTCCATTTCTCATAACATCTCTACTGGAAACAAAAGACTTGTCTACACAAGCATCTATTCCAGTTAGCTGTGCCAATTTAAATTTACATTCTAACTAAAACAAGTGTAAATAAGCTGAAATACTCTAACAGATATCAGATAATGAGATCAAGGAGATAAATACATACACACATACATATGTATATGAGAGCATATATATGTATGTGTATATATTTCTGTGTATGTATGCATATATATGCATGTATATGCTAAAATAAACTACTAAAGTGATGTGTACTCGGATAGGGATTGATTTTTTATTATTTTTTGTATTTTTTATTCCTTTTTTTACAAGAAAATTGTACAATGGAGCCTGACATGTTAAGTATCATTTCAGTAATTAGGTAATAACTGCACCAGCTCCTCAATAAATGTCTCCCTACTTTGTCTTTGGCTAATTTTCTGATATGTATTTCTTACTCAAGCATCTTAAATATTATTCACATGAAAGGATAATAAAAGAAACCAAAAACCTGGTCTTCAAATACAAAGATTTTCTTTAACCTAGGTTAATCTCCTAGAAGTAAAAAGTTTGGATCTGTGGAGTAAACCACGGAGACTCATGAAAGAAATGTTTCATATTTCTATAGCATCTTTCCTCCAGAGCATCACAAAAAACACAGGGGATGGACAAATCACTTTTCTAAAGGGGCCAAACATATGTGTTATTTGTGACTCAAATTTTATACAGTGTTTTGAAAATGGACTGCATATTTGTATTTTAGGAACATCCCAATCCAGGAAAACAACAGGCATAAAAATGGGCAGTGTAATATGTCATTATACTTCTCAATCTTCCTTTGGATACTATCCTCAGCGTAACGTAACAAAAGTGACTGATTTTAAAGAATGACAGGGTCTGTCTCTGGCCTTTTAAATGTCTCCTTGGCCATATATCCATATAAAATTAGCGAGAGAGGGGAGGGGGCAAAGCAGCCTTCAAATGTCATGCCAAGAAAAATGCCAAGTTCATACATGACAGCATTACAAAAAAAGACACAGTGCCCCAATGGCAGTGACACACAAACCAAGCCTTCCAGAGCTCCTCAACTCTTTTACTTTCTCCTTCAGTGTTCATCTATTACCTTAAGCCTAACCCCATGAAAAAGCACAAGCCTGTTTAATAGCCTACACGGAACCTTTCTTAAGTCATGAATCCAACTATACAACCAGCTTCAAACAGCATTCACAGGAAGACATTTGTAGCAAGAGTTACGTGTACAGCTGACTCCTGGCTAAGTGGTACTAAACATTCTGTTCTCCCCCAAGTCTGTATTTTTAGAAAGAACAGCATGTTTTACTAGAAATGTGTAGCACATTGAAAATCAGCTTCATCTTACCGTGCTGAATATAGTTAAAAATTACTTTTACAGTTTTACTTTTACTGAAGCTCCCCTGTTTTTCCTCTGCCAGAATGAATTGATTGGGCATTTTCTCCAGGGAGACCTGGAGTAGCACTGGCTGTTTCTTCCATTCTTTTCAAGTACTACATAGAAATGCCATCCAGGAACATTCCTAAAGCTTTATGAGAAAAAAAATCACACTGCTGTGCCAGAGGTACAAAAAGAAAATCCGGTTATCGATAGGTTGCTTAATCTTGTGGATTTATTTTTTTTTTAAACTGTAAACTCAAATCTATTCCTTCCATTCTGGAGACCAACAAGATTTTCTTTGCGTGTGTCCTGGTTTCAGCTGGGATAGAGTTAATTTTCTTTCTAGAAGCTGTTGTGTTTTGGATTTAGAATGAGAATAATGTTGATGACACATACTGTTTTAGTTGTTACTAAGTAATGTTTACATTAGTCAAAGACTTCCCATAGAAGCTGAGAGGGAGCATAGACAGGACGAGCTAGCCAAGGGAGTATTCCATACAACAGACATCATGCTCAGTATATAAATGGGGATCGTCCTGGGGACAGGAATCCACAATTTCTGCTTGGGACAGGCTGGAAAACCACTGATCAGGTGGTGAAGCAACTCGTGCTGTATCACTTTATTTTGTATCTTCTTTTACCAGTATAATTATTTTTCCCTCTCTTCTGTTACTATTCTATTAAACTGTCTTTATCTCAACCCACGAGTCTTTTTTTCCCCTCTCCATTTTTCACCTCTTCTCCCTAACCTACTGGGGGCAGAAGGGAAGAGGAATAAGCAAGTGGCTGCACGGACCTAGTTGCTGCCTGGGGTTAAAGCACAATACGTTATTCATGTTTATTCAAAGTCCTTGTTTCAGAAACACGTGTATCTAGTCAAGCACAGTGGGTTTTTTTTGCAAATGATGCAATAGAAATACTTCACTTTTCTAACTTATTTAAACAAAAAGTAATGTAACTTCTAATTTTCTCCTCTCGTGCAGAATGTCATTCTGCTCCAATCTCTAGGACCCAGATTATACTCACACTATTTTAAATTGTACTATATGACCTCCGACTGGAGAAAATTGTTTCACATTTTAAGTGTGCTGTGTCTCTCTAATCATATTATCAGAGATTACTTTAACACACTAATTTTATACCTTTTAGCATCTCTTTGACTTCTAGCAAACAAAAAAAATATGAGTTGGGGACAATACTAAATCAGTGGCAACTTATCCAAACCGAAAAATAAATATAAAAAAAAACCCAAAACAAACAAACCCCCTGCTGACTCTGGATCAAGATTCATTCATGCAAGAAAAGCAACAGTAGATTGATTATTTTTTGGCCTCTTGGCACATTTAAACTGCTTAATTTGAAACAGAATCAATATTTCTAATTATGTCAATTACAGTATTAAAAATAAAATGATCTACAGTGGAAGTGAAACAAGGCTATAATCTGGTAAAGAATTCTGGATATATAATACAGTACAGTTTTCAGATCAAGATACATTCTTTATGCAAATAAAGAAATAGAAACACAGAAAACGTTGGGTCCCCGGGACCTTAAGCATTCATCTCTGCACTCCTGCTCTGAGGCAGGCTCAAATGCACTCAAGTATATCTAGGCATTCCCCCCCAGATGTTTGTTTAGCCCAGCCACTGAAAGACTGATTCTACAGTTGCATTCAAATGACTGGCACTTTTTAATGCTCATTAAAATAAATCTACCACCTTTTTCACCTCAGCTTCTGAACCGATGCTCCTAGTTTCCCATATTCTAGAAAAGACCTTTTTTTGAAGTGATCTTGTGCAGCAGCCTTTTTTAATTGCTGTAACTTAAGAAGCCCTTGATTTCCAAATGCTAAAATATACAGAAGCATTTGCTCTGCGTGACGGTGCAGGAGACTGCCTACGTAGAGCTGTGGTGTACACATTGCCATCGCTGTGTCACGGAGTGCCTCAGTGTACACAGAGCTTGCCCTGTGCTGACAGCACTTCTTCATGCATCTCCCAGCCTGCAAACAAGAAACGGCTGAGACGTCTTGATGGCTCCACCTCAAGTGGTTTCACTTAAGGTGATGGAGTACCCAAGGACTGAGAAAATCAGCTTGGATGTACAGTAGCTGCAGGGGACTGACTGAAGGGGTTGGTTCAGGGGTTGTCTATAGTCTTCCCAGAAAAAACATAAAGCCAGTGTAAAAGCCAGAGCTTGGAAAACTAGCTGGAAAAACACATGTAGCAGGAGAATATTGAGGAGCAAAGTCATGATGCCAAAACCAGAGAAATTGCAGGTACAGGTGAAGGAAAAAACCCCATCAGAGAACAAGCCATATCCCAGCATTGGGATGCCTGACTTGCTAAGTAACATCCAAGAGCAGAGAGAGAACTGAACCAGGGGAAAAAATTGTAAATGTTAATTATTTTGCCCAAACCTGTGTATCTCTAGTACTAGTTAAAAGATGAATGCTTTTGTGATCTTTACAAAATCAATGTTTACTGCTTTATAGAAAGAGAAATTCCCTAAGAGGAAAATCATAAACAAGGTGTTCAACGCCCACAACTCTCCTGGAGACATGGATAGGAAATATATGCCCTGCGGAAAATAAAGACATACTTGTCTAATAGTAATGGCATTTACCAATAAGCGGGGGGGGGGGGAACCCCAGAGTATTCATCTGTACCTACTGAAAACTTTCCTCTGCCCAGACCAGTGCTTTTCAGTGAAGCAGCGTTTTGATCACAGTTTACAAGGATGGGCTTGAGTATGTTAATGCATCTCCATAAACCCAGGACTGGGGTGTTCCCGTTCCCCTACAGTTGTGGAAGAGAGCACTTACACACTGTATTTAGTGGCACACCCTACTCACTAATGCCTTGCACTCTGTGTCCGCATCACTAGAATTCAAAATGAAGATCGATCCAAGGGACTGATCCCAGAGATAGCCTGATGGTGAAACACTTGGCTTGACGTAATTATTTTCACACCATATAGATTAATCTCAGTACTTAAATTCTGCTTGCGAGTTCCTAACTAACATTACTTGACCGCAGAATTTCTAATTACAAGTATTACCATTTCTAATCTTCTGAAGCTCTGCCTGCTGTGTCTGCATCCGAGTCATCACATTACAAGGTCCTCTATTGTCTCACTGCATTCTTCTCAGGCCTTCAAATGTTAATAAACTAGAATAATGAAAAAGGAGGATAACAGTAGGTCTGAGTTGGATGATAGTACATTTTAAGTTTAAATTTGGGGCTTTCTAGTAATGGGGGACAACCGATAGCTAATGTAGGCTTAACATAGGCAGGCATCAGAAAATACTGAGATTTCCTAATCATGCCACAAAGAACCTGAGCTGAAGCAAGAAGCGGAGGAAATAAAGGTGGAGATCACCAACAAATCTGGAATAAACATAGGGGTTAGAGTGCCACAAAAATAAATACAACATATACCAGAAAGAAAGAAGTCAAAAAGCAAAGATAACTGTCACAGGCAGAACCAGCCAGATCCTTCTGCAGTAAATAACATCTCTGGCAGAAGTGGGATCACGAGGCCAAGGCCAGGGGGCCTCAGACAAGCAGCAGTAGGAACAGCAATGGCCATTGAATCCAGGCTTCAAACTCCCTGTCCTCGAGCTCCCTGCTCTTTGCCAGACCCCCCAGAAGACACACATACCACTTTTTAGGTACTCCCAAACTCAACAGACAATGAAGTGATGCGGAACAGAAAGCATAAAGTAATTTTGGAATTTGTGACAATAAAGCCTTATGGTATCAATCCAACTATGAAAATGCAGTAAGGGAAAGGCAATATAATTCTAGTACAAATCAATAGAGTATAACTGCAGGGGGAATAGTAATGTTATTACACAGTTAATCCATGGCTGAATTTATCTTAGTGAATTGTTAATGTTCTTCCTAAAACAAACAGGCCAGGTCATTTTGTTCCTTTTTACCTTGGCAAGCTCCTTTCATTACATTTCAACATCCCTTCAAAATTAGCCACACCATGACTAGTTTTTAAATCTACAAAGCTAAAAACCTCTACAGTGAGGAAAAGGAGCAGCAGGAAATTATAGTTCACATAAGTAAAGTACAGCCTGCCAAGAGAAAAAAAAGTTTAATTTGTCGATGCTGGGCTGTGGATTTGGAGTGCCAAAATTATTAAGGTCAGAACACTGCACTGAATGGCAGGCATAACAGCTTCTCAGCATACATCCATGAACCTTACTGTACACAGCACTGATCAAAGTCAACTTTGAGAGGACATGTAATAATGAGATCATCCTTCAAAGAGGAAAAGAAGAGATTTTGTGGAAAGGAACTGGGCAAATCCTCTATCATCAACAAGAGAGAAATGCCTGATCCCTTTGATAATAGGCCTACTTTAACAGGGAGGGAACTATCTGCTCTTGTAGTGACTCCACATTGCAGGCAGGACCATTGCAGGCAGGAGCAATGCTGCCACTTCTACCTTCCACCTGTAGCACTCAAGGTGAACCAGTCACCTCTGGGGACAGGAAACATTGGCTCAAAACATATCTATTCTATTTTCCTGACCCCTCCTTAGTCCCTGCTGAAACTATTGCTAATACTGGAACTGCACATTCAATCACTGAAGCGCTTTATACACATCAAGCCTGAGGCCTCATCCTTAGCATAACCATGGATTCTAGCAAGTGGCTGGTTTTACAAACCACACATCTTGTAATTGATAATCCAAGATAGGAAGCTCAGCTGAGATGACTATAAAACTGATCTCTGGTGATATCAGAGGAAGAGGAAAAACTGGGGAAAAATGTCAGTCTGTGTAATTTCATTTGTCCTTACACATCCTGTAACATATAATAACTGAATGATAACATGGTAGGAATAAGGTAAGGTTGTTTTGGCTTGCTATAATTGCACATCTCAATAACTAAATGAAGCTTCAGGTATTCTTTGAGTTGACCTTAGATTTCCTGATTTTACTGGTTTTGTTTCCTAAGAGCAACATCCTGTAGTGATTTTTACTTTAAGGTTACTTATACATGCTTTCAAGGTTTAAACCACTTTACTATTCCCTTCTGTAAATGAATAACAGAGGGAGAAAATTTACACTTCTAAAATCTTGATAAAAAATATTGAATATGTTCAAATTCCATCATTCTTATTTTCTATCCAATAATAATAATAAAATCTACTGGTGTCCCTCCTGTCCCATAATTCATTTCTTTCCTCTGCCTGTGAGATCTAACATTATCACAGAAGTCTAATATAACATACTCCAGCTCATGCAAACAAAAGCAGCACAAAGAACACAAAGAAAAAAAGTACAGAGCAGTTTTGAATCATTCTTCATAAATAACATTAACAAATCTTCTTCCAAATGAGCTTGATTTTCACCGGCACTTTGATTGCCTGTTATGCTAGGTGGATTTTTGTTTGTTGCCCACCAACTGTTATTTTGGAGTCACATGGATGCCACTGTTCAACATTTACACTGCATTGTCTTCCCCTGATATATTCATCTTCCTCCCTTCCTTTCCCACTTCATATCACTCTTTGTTCTGCCTGTGCCGAGGGCCCAGGCACACAGAAACCCAGTGGGACATGACTGGAGGCAATAAGGATGGCAGTAAAGCAGCAGGGCTCTGTGTAGTAAAGTCTGTTGCAAAGTCTATTGCTTACCCAGGTGCCACTTAGAATGGCTTGGAGAATTCCTCTCTCTTATCCTAAAGAAATCACCCTAACAACTGAGCTCCCAAGCAGCTCCTGAAACTCATGCGTGGCCGCTTTGGACTGAATTTTCAGACTTTGCTCTGTTAAAGGGAAGAGGCTTGAAGTGCAAGGTAACACTCCTTTAAAAGGGTTTTCAGACCTCTTTGAACACCAAACAGAGCAGAGCAAAGGAACCCTTTGTATAAAAGAAACACCTTTTCTAAATGCCCAGTTTAACTCACAATGCTTACAATACCACTACGTGGCCTTAAAACCCTAATGCAAAGCAACAGAGCTTTTCCTATTTGTGCACTCTCAAAATCTTCCCATGCGTGTGTTAATATCAGGACAATAAATTTAAGCATAGCAATAGTACGACTGACTTCCTCAGACCTTCTGAGCCTTTTGTTACCTCCTGCAGACCCCTCAGGTCATGCTGAAAACCATTGATCTAGTTATAACCTTTTCCACGGGGAAGTAGAAGCACCAGTCACAATAAAGCGCCAGTAATAAACTGAGTCCTAATGAAGCCAATTTCTTCCTGGGATCCCAAAGAATTTCTCAAACACTGATGAATTGCTTCACACACACCTCATCCTTTACAAAATAGCCAGATATTACCATGATTATAACTTCTATATAGTATACAGAAAACTAGGTTTAAGATTACCAATGGAGTAACAGGGTTACCAGTTACAGGGTGAGATGTTTTTCCTAGACACTCCTAAATCTATCCTAAATAGCTACTGAGCTCAAGCAGAACTAAGGATTCTTGGCACTGTGTAACCATACTTGTCTTTTCCAAACTAGTAGAAAGAGCTCGTGACAGGGGCAGGAACTGAGCCAAGACTCTGCCGAGAAGTTAATTTATAAGAAATACACTCTAGAAAATGGATCTGGAAAACCCATATCCAGTGAAAAACATTACTGAACTCAGGATACTTCACAAGACTGTTTCACTCACCAGCCCTGATTTGGAAATTACAAAATTCTTTAAATCTCAGATGGGGTAAATTGTGCCAATGCATCTTAACTAAAGCAAAGGATCAGAAGAAATTAGCTAAAACACACTCCAACCTCTTTTCTAGCCATTTTACAATTACTTACACATTGTCCAGAAAGGATCTTTGAGCATCTGTGCTTTCCCTGCCTTAAAATGTGAAAACTAATGAATGAAAGCTGATTTTCCTACTGTTATGTGAAATCAGAGCTGACTTTGGACTCTAGTTGGAGATACAAGTGTGTGAATTACAACAGTCCCATTCTCATTCACATGCAGAACAACACAGCTCCTATTAACATAACTGGAAACACAGAGAAGCTTGGAAAAAGGAGTGTGTTTTCTTCAGCCAGTATATGGTCATGCAAATCTATTGCCTTTAATGGCTATACGAAAAGCAACACCAGGGGAGAATCTTTTACTTTAGATGTCTAAAATTATGGCTGGAATAATACTTGCACAGCCGTTTTTAAAAAATAAAACACCAAGATGTTTTTCCTACTTGCTCCTTGTTGCCTAAAACTGTAGCTACATTGTCCTGAATGCCTGTGAGAGCCTCTATGGCTACACTCTCTTCTTCATGTCCATAATGAAAGATACAGTGAAGAACACACTTTGTCTCTTATCGTCAGATTTTCAAAACTTACATACTTTAATTTCTGCTAGTTAAATCAGAACACTTAACACAAACTGCGTTAGCAACCATAAAATAAGAGTGCAGTGGGAGGGGGAGGAGAGAAGGCTAGCTTGTCGGCAGCTGGCACTTTTATTATGAGGCATTTAAAAAGCCTGACAGCTAATGCACTTTACTAAGACACTGCAAACTACGTACCTTCAGAAGAAATTATAATAGCTAATGAGGTTTGCGTTTGCTTGTACATTATATTCCTTGCTTTTCAGGGAGACGGATGCAGCATTCTATATATGCTCTCTGTGCAATATGAATTCAGATGGTAGCTGACGGGGATAGATTTGGAAATAAGATTTATCTCAAAGTATGTTTCCATGTTTACACACTCAGCATCATTTTTCATATCCACCTTTAACCATTATTCCTTCTTGGCAGTAGAAGTCAGGTTCTTAATTATGTGAAATTTTTCATTGTAATGAAAGGAAACATAAAGATCCTTGTGAACACACTCACGTTTATAACTTATTTACAATGTGTTTTCAGAGTTCAAATAATTCATGGTGCTAAAGGTGGAAGACTGCACACACCAGCTGCAGTATTAATGCTCTGAAAAATTATTAGCCAAACTAGAAATTTTATTAGTCAGCTTTTCATGTTAGATGTGCTCAGCTGGGATTTCACTATACCAATGCTTACTTCATGTTCTGACAATTTTTCTAACTAGCCTAAGATATTATTGTATTAGATGATGATTTACTCATTCTATTAAGGCCTGACACTAAATACATTTTATGCTAAATTAGTTCTTTCTTTAAAAGACTTTCTTCCTGCTAGAGAAAAAAGAAAAAAGAACCCTGTTCCAATTAAGAGACAAAAGTAAACCTCTGCAAGATCTGAATGATAATAAACTTACTAATTGTCCACCCTTTCAATGAAAGAAATACTTTACCTTCATGGAAAAAAATGGTGATTACAAGCTGCTTTTGAGGACGAACTCATCACAGGATCTATGTATTTGTAAGTTCTCCTGCCAAAGAGTATAACATTGCAGGAGGTTTTGGTATCTCTTTTGTGGTTTGTTTCTAATGTAAAAAGGAGGCATACTTAACTTTTACTTGTGTTGTCAGGAAGGTCATGGGAAATCAGGAGCCACAATCTTGACTCCTGTGTTCTCCAATGAGTGGCAATAGGAAAGTAAGTCATAACTCAGTCAGTAAAGAGTTCAATTAGGCAATCCCATCAGGACCATATTGCACTGGCTGCAAGGCTGCACTGCAAAAACTGTGGGGTTTTGTCCTTAGTAAACTCTGTTCAGGTATCACAATAAACCAAGGGCCTAACATAACTGAGAGCAGAGTAGAGCTCAGCAACAGCATCAATAACAGGTAGGATTTTGTACATATTCTCAAGGGACAAGGGCTTCAGCAAATATGGATCTAAAAAACCGCTATTTCAGACCACTCTGTCTTTTTTAAATGAAAAATTCCTGACTGCCATTGAGAACTTCCCCTGGTCTGAATAACTGTACTCATAAATGTTGATCACCCTATTGCAGTCAGGTCCATTTGTGATAAAAATAAATACATGCTCCCTGATGCAACCAGTAAAAATCACAGTTATTTGTAAATTGTTTTCCTAAGTGACAGAAACAAGTAGCTAGTTCTGCTGCACTAATTATATCATTGTAATGATGAAAGTATTACTGCCTTCTATTTCAGACTACTGGCATGTAGATTCACAGTTTTCCTTATCAAAGAAAACATGGATCGATACCTCTCTTAAACTAGAAACGGCAGAGAGAATGCCATGAAGTATCTGGCAAGGCATTCATCTTCCTATCATATTAAGGTTTGGAAAAGAGGCTTTCATAGTCCATTGTATAATTTCTGCTTTTGAGTGATGGCTACACAACAATAGATGTCTGACCCTGCTTTTTCTTGGTTGCTGATGTAAAACATTGCTGCTAGACTGCTTGTATAATGAGATTTTATTTGAATGCTGAATTTCTGCAGATCTAAAGACTCGCTTCCCCTTCAGGATATTTTGGCATAAGCACCTCAAAAATCAAGCACAAGAAACACAGATCTCCTCTGCTTGTTCTTTGTATCCTCAGACAGGACAGACACATCTGTAGCCATGACAAACTATGGGCACAAGATCCGATTCACACAAAGCCAGACATACTATCAGAGAACAGAATCACATTATCATCATTTAAGGATATTTGGTGCTTTCCAGGGCACCTTGCTAGATCCTCAAATGGAATAAATCAGTGCAACTCCACTGATACACCAATTTACACCTGCCAGTGCCCTGTTTACTGTCTTTTGACCAAGCATCTCCTAGAAACTTTTCACCTGTAATTCTTGCCTCTGATTCTGGTTTATTCTCACAACCATGAACATTTTATAATGCATTCTGATTAGATAAACTGATACTTTAATTTATGATGAATCTAAGGTCTGGTTTACACACATAGAAATTACACCGATTTAACTAAATCGGTTTCTAAATCAATTTGGTTAAATTGGAGCAGCTCCCAAGCGAGGACACATAAATTGGTTTAAGAATGGCTAATATCATGTTAGCTTAATTTAGTTTTAAGAATGTCCGCACAAGGGGGTTGCAATGATTTTATTAAATTGATTTAGAGACCAATTTATTTCAACCGGTACTACTTGTGTGTAGGCCAGACTACAGAGACAAACATAAACTGCAAAATGTAACATTAATTGTCAGTATTATTGCTCTCAGAAACTAATGAAGGAATTAGTTAGAATAAAGTTTTAACTTAATTTGTTAATGAACAGTACACGTGCCAGAATAAAGCTAACAAACAGTGTTTTGTTTACACGATACTTTTCCTCGAGGCAGCTTATATGCCATTAGTAATTAGAAGTCACGTGTTGTTACATTACAGCCACAGTGTGAAAAGGTAAAAATGTAAATATTTTTAAACATCTCGGGGCTATTGTGATAATTGCTGATTTTTACTTACATTGCAACACAGATTAAAAAAAAACTTCACTTTCTATTTGTAAACTTTTTTCCCCTCTTAATTTTAGGTTTTGAATAAACTAATGCCTGAAGAATTTAATGCTTATTTATTTCAAACAGACATGCTAAGAAAGACATGCTAGACGTTTGTTTTAATTATAAAACCTACAGATTAGTTAATGCTGTGGTGATAAAAGATTGAGATGATTCCTCTTCCATCATAATTGTCTACAACCAGCTAAAGGCATCTGAGTAGTGGTTAAAGATGTACATAAACTGTAGAATATTCAAACACTTCCAGTGCTAATTCCAAGGACAAAGACAGAATTTAAGTTTCCCGACATGAGGGCAGTCCCCTTAGTAACAGTGACCTGTGTTTGAAGAGAGGTCAAACGCCTTTTGATCTGGATATCAGAAAACAGCCAGATTAGAAATCCCTTCTATTCTCTTTTGGTAGCAGGAATGTAATGATGTCATCTAAGAGAAAGAAGACATTTCTGTGAAACTCTGCCTCATGTTCCACAGGCATTAAAATCATTTCACACCAGGCAATTGGAAGTGAGTGCAGAAAAACTAATTTTGTACCTCTTTCTCCATAATATACAGGAAGCCACTGAACAGTGATGATCACAGGCCATTGAAGTGTAAATGTCACTTGAACAGCCTGGACAGATGGGTCTTTTCATGGAGAGATTAGAATATGGCTATATGTCCTGGGGAGAGAGGGAGACAAGACTTCCGTGCATGTGTGGTAGCACATGCAGTATCTTACACCTTTTACGTTCGTAGATATAAGTAGGTCTTGTTCCCTGCTCTGGATGCTTGCATCTCTTGCAGCTACTTTTTTTGATCACTGCATTTAGAAAACGCAAGGATTTCTTGACATGCTCTAGGAGGTTCTTAGAAATTAATAGATGTTCACATCAGTCATGACATTCCCCCTCTCCTTTCCACCAGTCTCTCCCATACCCCGTATCTTTCACAAGATTCCTTCCAGTGCAAGACAGGTCCTGGGGCTATTCCCCTCCATCCTGCACACCTCCCAGCACTAATCCGAGTAGCTGGCGACTTTGTCACTCCCATGCATCTCAAATGCTTACCATTCTTGGCTGTCTCACTGCCTTCCAAGGATCTGTTCAGAATCTGATTAATTACTTAATGTTTACAAAGCACTTTGAAGATGAAAGGAACTGCAATTTCAATGGTAAGTACCATGATTATTTACTCTTCTGGCTTCCATCTCTTTTACCTAGTAGAGAAAAATTGCTGACCACCTAGGTTTTGATCTACGAACAAAAAAATTGCCTGTGGAATTTAGTGGAATGCAACACACATGCTCTGGTTATTGCCAAAACAAGGAGGCTCACATTTAATTTCTGTCATTGTGTTCTCATGTGGTGGCCAAGACTGTTTGCAGATAGACAGAATATTTCAGTGAGATATACTTAACAATTAAATATCACTCCTATTTTTACAACTGATTACTCACTTAACTGAGGAGAGGAATTAATTCCCAGCTCTTGAGGTGCTAGTCAAAGAGGACACACAGGGTACCTACCAGCACACAAAAGTGAGCCTTCGTCCAAGCAGCCTTCAAAGAAACTAGAGCAATTTGAAAAACTTGGGGATGGTTTATGGAGATGCAACACAGATATGGTATCAACAAGAACAACAAAGAAGCAAAATGACAGGAAAGACGAAGGAAGGACTTTTAAATGAAGATTAGAGGAACTCTCAATCCTATGCAAACACTTTGTCCCAGGATGGATAACTGAAGATATTCAAAAGACTCCTACTCAAAAATTCAGTTTCCTCATCAGAAAAAGATACTGTAGTTGGTTTATGCTGCTCCATTCTTGTTCCCTAGCAGACCAGCCTGCAATCCATATCTGAAACACCAAAGTCACAGAAACATGATGACTTTAACAGATTTGGGAGTTACACTAAGCTTCCATTTCTTTCCATTTAGTACACAGAATATGTAATTTGCTTCAAATCAAAAATATTCTTTCTCCAAATTTCAGCCTTAATCCAAGGTTTTCCAAACATAGGATTAAAGAGAGATATTGTCCCTTGCAAAAGAACACTTTCCTTGAGGCAATAAACACTTCCTTAAACCAACTCAGCTTTGAGCTTCCCAGGTAGTCTGGCACAGCCACCAGCTCTCTTGGCTGCGATTGCAAAGCTCCTGATAGCTACTGAATGAGTGGAAAAATGTCACCTTTGATTAAAAAAAAAAGAAAACAATAACAAACGGATCCTAACTACACAGCAGACTGAAACACAGGTGCCAGCATTAGCAATAAGTGAAAGAAATACTGTTTTCATATTATAAGGTGCTGACTGCTGCACAGCTTAACTGTAAGCTTAAAATGTGATTAGCTGCGAACAGGTAGGACTGCTCTTGCTGAGTTCAATTATAAGAAAGAGCTGATGGATACACAAAGAAGTTTGTTATGACTGCACATGCAATGCACATTCAACTTGTCTAAAGCCACAAGCCTTACCTATTTGAGCCATAAATCACTCCCCTGACACCATTCTTAGACCCAAAGGTGTGGAAATATACTACAGACAGTCCTTGACGGCTTCTAAGACACTTCACAATTAGAGTTCAGCAAGAGTTTCAGTCTGTAGTACTTCAGAATACCCTCTTCTGAATCAGATGGAAAGCCATGTTCCAAATAAATTTTTAAAGAAACCAGTTAAAATTTCCCGCTGTAGGAAGGTTGACATTTTGCACCATTAGATGCAACTGTCTTTTAAGTAGTTCCGTACAACATACGTGAAATTCAGAGCTCCATCTGCATGGGGGCAAGGAGGATGCAGGCATTTAAAGGGCTTATTTGTTTGACTATGACTGAAGTGCAGTTCCTCAACAACAAGCGCTTGTGGATTTGTTGTTTAGAGTTGCATCTGTCTTTGGTAATTGGGAGCAGAAGTCCATCTGCCAGAATGTGTTTGGTAAATCTCTTTGCAGACTGCCATTTTGTGAGAAAGGATGTATGCATCCCCCTGGTTGACCCCTCCCTAAAACAATTTGTATAACCTGCCAGCTGTCCCTTTCTCTGACTCTTCCTCCAATTATGCTTTAGGAGAGAGCGGAAAGGGGGACAAAACCCCGTAACACTTACAGATGCATGCACAGCCATGAGGAAGACACGGGGGACAGGAAGGCATCCCCTTAACAATGCGGACTAGCATTTTTCTGGTGAAGAAATGGCCAGGCAGCAAATCACACCCGCCACTGGTAGGTCTGCGACAGCAGCAATGCAACCTGCAGTCTGGCTTTTTACCCTTACCCCTCCCCTTCCCCTTTCCTTCATTCCTTCTAGAGCTGCCCAGCTTGAAAATCCATCCTTTGGGTGGAATGAGGACAAAATGCATGAAGGAAAGTAAAAGACTCAGATCTCAGTGAATAACCTTCCCAGAATGAACTGGTGCAAAATTCTGCTCTTAATTACATTAATATTAAAAGACTCCCTAGAAGATATT
Organism: Gallinago undulata; assembly: GCA_026546715.1. Classification (NCBI taxonomy): domain Eukaryota; kingdom Metazoa; phylum Chordata; class Aves; order Charadriiformes; family Scolopacidae; genus Gallinago; species Gallinago undulata. Next base: position 78,928,946 of record JAOTQQ010000001.1, on the reverse strand, counting down.
ATAAGAACAATTCCTTCTGAACACTTCAATAGATGAGCATGGCTTTCCTTTTCTCTCTTCAGAATGCTCTTTATTAACTTTTAAAATGTTTTAATTGTTTCTAATGTTTCTTCTAAGAGGAATTTCTTGTAGTGAAGGGAAAATGTTTGGTTGGGGTTTTTCATGAGTAATTCTCAATGGAAACTCTCATCATTAGAAATCTGACCTTACATTTAAAGAGCTGCAAGGAAAAAAGCATAATTAATTAGTCACATTATTTTTCCTCCAGCATATTTGAAAAATTAGCAATCGGAGAATGAAGGAGATGGGGGCTGATCCTGCAGCCCTTTTACACGATAGCTGTTGCCTTGATGCCTCTGGGAATGCATGTAGGGAGAACAGCACCAGGCCCACAGGCATAAACTAGGCATAAGTAAGACCTGCAGATAGACACAGATCAGGCCTTCTGCTATAGTATCCCAAGCACTCTCATTCCCCATTAAAGTCAATGGGAATGGAAGAGGACGTATGGGCACTCCAGTGGGTACCTGATTTAAAATCATCAGTGGTTTATGGCTCATGGACTTCCCTTAGCAACTAGCAGCCCTCCTAAGAATGCAAAGGCACTGATTCTCCACCCCCATACACCCCAGTTCTATGCCTGTGCAATTCTATTGATTTTAATTGTGTGTCATATCAGTTTATTCCAGTGGAATGGAGCTGAGAAGCAGGTCCTGATGTCTAATCCACAAGCAACTGTACTTCAAGTATCTCTTTATTTGCATTTCTACCCTGAGGCATCATTTAGCACGAGAACTATTTAGTACATGGGATTTCCGAGGTTTATGTTTGTGACATTTCACTATTCCATAACTACCTCTCTCCAAACAGAAAAAAACAGCATCTCATCGTAGCAACTCTGAGATTTTTATCTAAGCCTCAAGATTCAGTTGTGTGGTCTGCTCAGTTCTAGCTCACACATATGGAAACACCCTCTATGCTTCAAAAATCATCAGTTTAGAGATCTCCAACTACCATTTCATTCTTGCTATTAAAGATACAGAATAGCAACTTTATGGCTGCCTAGTTCATGCTATCAGAGCATAATGATTCAGATGTAGGACAAAACTCTATCTTAATTAAAGGTCTGGTGGGCAGAGCTCTACCTGGAAAAGCTGGATTTAATGCTACTGCTTTTCTGAAACCTAAGGTACGCCCCTCTCTGCTTCACTTTCCTATGTGTAAAAGGAGGATGATGCAACCCTTTTCCCCCCACCTTTCATTGGCTTAATCTAAATCTTGAGGTCATGAATTCTTTCAGTCTGGGCATGGTCTAGAAACTCAAGCTTCAGCAGTCAAACACTTTATTGCCCTCATCTGTCCCAGGACTACCATTCCCTCAGCAGAGTTTTTGAATACAAGGTACACAGGTGTTCCCCCTGATTGTTTCAATGCAAAATCCAGGCTTAGATTGAACCCAATTTTCATCATTAACTGAAGGAAAACTTTGGACTTTATATCTAGGAGGCTGAGATGAGTGCACACAATCCTGACTGTTTCATAGAGGGTGCTACCTACAGCTCCGGCTTGGAGAGAGACCACTCCAAAGCAGTAACATCACTGCAACCTGTACAACTACTAATTGCCTTTCTTGTAGCTTGTGGAATTGAGTTCTCATGTGGGGTATCTTTAGAGGCTACTCTGGTAAAACTGATATTATTTCTCACTCAGGCATCCAACACAACAAATATTCTTTCTATCCTGGAAACTGTTCAAAAGTTTTCAATATTTCTATTACCGATGAAGATTTTCTGGTTTTGGACTAGTTTATAAAATTAAAACATTTCAGTAAAAAATTTACTGTGTAGAAATTATTTTTTAAAAAATCAATAAAACCCAACACAAAAAAAGGTTTGCAAGATTCAATGACCCTGTGTGAGGATATTAAAACTAAGATCAATCTAAAGTAACAGTTTCAGAGTCTCTGATTCCAACTATCTACTATCAAGAAAAGAAGACTGACAACAACAAGAGCAATCAGCTATTGTCATTATCTGTTTTTCCTTTCTCTCTCTGGTGAACCCATTTTATGTTTTCTTTCTTGACACTAGTAGCTTTACTCACAATTTTGAATCAACACATATTTGTTGTCTGAAATACATATCTGGCCAATTATCAAAATGGAAAGAATTGTTACAGACTTTAAAAAAAATCTATTCACCCTGAGAAACAGGAAGACAAGTCTTCAGATGATGTTAATCAGCATAATTCCACTCGCTCAAAAGGAATTACATATTTACACCAGCTCAGGATGTGGTTCATCATTATAAATTGGGACCTTGGTTTATTTAATGTCTTATTGCAGAACTCTGAGACTCCAAAGCCACCCTGTACTTACTTTTATCTATTTAAAGATAAGCATGTTTCCTTAAAACAGCTTCAATTGCCACAGTTAAAATCTTAAAACCTGCTTAGGTCTAAAGTTATTACTTCCTGCTGGGAATGTCTGAAAGGAGTTGGAATATTAATCTCTTTAAATAGGTGTCCTGGGAATATATCAGTGTTTTCCCACTATAGGATGCTTTCTGTGGAATGTGATAATCCCTGGCATTTTCAGCATTTCATACAAAGCATCATTCTTAAGGAGTATCTTATTATACACTAGCTTTAAAATGTTTGGAAAGGACTGAGAGCCAGTCTTACCTTTACTTGAACACAAATTGTTTTTTCTCCATTCTTCAACAGCAATAAAAATGCTGTTTAAAGAAAGGCTACCAATATGAAGTCTTCTGTTTGTTGGATGTGTGTACTCAGCGTTTTCAAAAAAACAGCTATAGTTTCTAGCTTCTCTTCTCACAGATTGTTTTGTGTACTTGGTCCTATGCTGTCTTTTCTTGGTTGCTATTTGTACCCTACCAGAGCTCCACTGAAACATGCAGCTGTCCATCCTACTGCTGGAAACATAGACTTTTCTCAAAATTCTAAGAACTCACAAGACAGAAAAGGGTCTGTGGTTCAAAGATTTCGAAGTCAACATGGATTGTTTATTCTTATCTTCTACTTTCCAAGCAGACATCAACTTCCACTGAAGAATTCCTGTATCTGCTCAATAATTTCTGATTGGGTTTTAGCTCTAATTCCCAAACAATTGGCGCAAATTTATGATCCACTGGTTGTATCAGCAATCCACAGCTCCTCTCAAAACCATACTCCTGAAATGTGTTTTCAGCTTGAAAACAACTAAAAGTCTGGAAACAGCAGTATCTGCTGACACCCCAAAATGCACAGGGCTCATCATGGTAGATGGTTCAATAAGGTATGGGAAACACTGAGAAGTAGCATGATTTTTAGAAAGATACTAATTCTCAAAGACAATGTTTAGAGATGCAAATGCCTTATCCTGTAATCACAGATTAAATCTTTGCTCACTGAAGAGCATGATCTGGAGTTTTAACTGAGCTGGCCATTGGTGCATTCTGTATAGAGATTCTCACATATTGCCAGACATTCTTCTGTTTCTCAGCTGTGGTCATTTAAAACTAGTTGCACTCAAATATTGAACTGTTTGTTTTCACTTTTCAGCAATCCATACATTTCAGGCTAATGACAAAACTCACCATTCTCACTCTATGCAAATTAAGACAGTAAATGTATTTCATAGTATTCTAATTGTATGATAAGTTCACATTTTTAATGCTTTATTTTTCATATTCACTTTCATTTCCTTTTAGCCAATCTAATTTATTAATTAATCAGCTGTCTTGAAATATAATCCAGCCACAGTGTACTTCATTTAATGCAATTAAAAACCCTGAATGTTTTCTGGAGGGAACGTTTCTCAAATGGAGTAGGTCTTCCCTCTGGGAATTGCTGAACAATTTAGAGCAATGTAATCCAGAGAAGACTGTTCTCACTGATGAGAAATTTGGGCTGTCGATACTGTTTCCCATACAGAAGGCCTCTTCTGGGCAAGACAAAGGACAGAACTCTGAAATCTTTACTCTGTTATTGAGTAAATCTTTCACTGAACTCGTTCCCCACTGTCCTCCGTACCGTTATTTCCTTCTCCATTTACACTCAAACAAATTCTCAAGGAGTTCAAATGGATTTCAGCTAAATAAGGAAACAGAGAAATTCACCTAATGCAGGAGGCCAGCACCCAATCCATTCTACTATGTCAGTTTACTTGAAGCCCTCAAATTGTATTTTAAATTGGAACTGAATGGTGGCATTGAGTCCTATATTAAAGACATGAAACAAATATCATTAAATTGCCTTAACTGAGAGACCATAATCAAATTTAACTTTAAAAAAAATATGTATGTTTATCCAGACAAAACCACTGACTGTTGAGAGACTCATCAGTACAGCGGAACATTATGATATCACAGTTACTTACAATGCTGATATTATGCCACAAGCAGAGGGTTAGGGCCTCAGTTGTATAATAATAAACATTGGGATTAAATTGTGAAGTAAGTAAGGGAAAGAGAAAATGGAAAAATCTACTAGTCATGTACTAGGTACATTTGTTCTGTCTGTTACTTGCCTATCATGAGTCACCAGGTAGCAAATGCACTTCAGAAGAAATTGTCTCCAAACAACACAACTTTTTAGCTAACCTGTAGCCAGCAGCACCCACATAAATTGCAGCAAGCAGAAGCCCAACCTTGCTTTTACTAAAGTGGAGGAATTTTTTATACAAGACCAAGAATGGACCAATAAAAATAAACTTCTGCAGCTGTTCAACTTACTGGTCCAAATCAGGGCCTGCACAGTCTTTACTTAAACTGAAAGCAAATTGTTGGCAGGCTCACACTTTTTTCCTTGTCACCCAGTAGCTGCATTGCTTTATGGTACATCTTTTAATTCCCAGGCATCGTTAAGTCACAGAATGGCTACTTTCAAATTGCATTAAATTATTTAATAGATATTACCTGCTCTAGGAAAGAAAGCATTCTAGATTATCACAGGTATAGTCAGCGTATTGGTTTTGCAGCCCCTCAGTTACTATTTTTTCTGTATTACCTTGATTATAATCTTAAAAAGAAATTTAAGTTGTGCCATTGTGGTCAAACTCAAAAAATGTCCAATGTGCAGAAGATTCATTTAGAACTGCTGAATACAGGCGAGGGAAAAAAGAAAAAGTCAGATCTATCTTGCCCTGGACACGTGACATAATGGTTTATCCATTACACTTGCAAGCTTTCTAGTTTGTTCCTGCAGTCATCACTAAGTTCCATTTAAATTTTAGCTGTCATGTCTAATACCTACCTTTGCACACATAATTCATTTAATTAGCAAATTATCTAGTGGCTTTTTTATGTTTTTTCCCCTCAAAGCTTATTAAACATTTGCCAGGAGCATCTTCACAGAAAGCACACCACATGGATGATAGTTATTTGAAGATCTCAGGTCTACATTCCTTATTTTATAATCCACTTGGGCAAGCAAAGCCAAGCAAAGCAAGTATGTCGCACCAGTACAAATTTCATTTAGCACCTTTGCCGACAGACCAAGATGGGGTTCACAGACTTCATGGATTCTTCTGTCCACTCAATAGAACATGCAAAACTTCAGAGCATGGCACCTCCATAGTGAACATATTAGTTTAATTGATACAAGGAGATAACGTTAAGTAGTTCACAGTTTTAACTAGCAGCATGACTTTAAAACCTCCACTAAAGTAGAGGTGTACCCCTAAAGTACAAATTTCAATCCAAGGGCAATGCAGAAGTCAATCCCAGCAGTTACTGAGCCTGAACATTGTCTAAGCAAGGCATAATACTGCTAATGTCATTGCTCAGACTGGGTGGTTACATGAAAGTCTGTCCCTACAGCAGTGGGGCACAGTCTTATGAAAGGCTTCACCCTTCTTATGAGAGCCTTCACCCCAAAGACAAGGCTCACTGCTGTTAGGGACAGCAAACCTAGAAGCTTAGGCTCAGACACAGCCTCTGGACCAACATGCCTGCACGCTACCAGACCCACCTGGACACGGCCTTGTGTGAAACAGCTTCAGGTCAACTGCAAAGCAGAAGTCCTTATGTGTAGACGTATTGTGTGCAGGAAACCACTCCAGCACAAGGTCAAGGCAGCTGCTTTGATTGCAACAGCCACCTTGTGCTTGGTTAATGCAGCTCCAGCCACATGAGGTAGTGTTCATGCAGGCGGCTAGCTAGCTGTCTGCTTTCAACAAACTGCACAAATGTGATCTGAATCAGGCTTGCCATGCTGCAGCAAGGCTGAAGGAATCCCAGTGCCTCTTCCAAAGCCCTGGATGGCAGGTGGGAGCAGTCACAGTCATAGCGCAAAACCAAACCCAGGATTTGTTCCATTCCACAACTGATCCTCCCCTCAAAACAGCAAAGCAGAGAACTTTTCACATCAGCTCACTTCTCTGCATCTAGGAATAGGAGGTGAAAAGCATAGGCCTGCAGCTACTCCTCTTCAAATAAAAAAACAGAACTAAATCTAGGAACTAGGTCTAGTGGCAGCTGCCAAGTTTAATGCAATGCCGATTCCAAGGAATATCAGTGTCACTGTTCTCTCAAGAGCCAGCTGCCCTTTATTTTTACTGTCATTTCTAATAGACTGTAAGCACATTGCAAAAAAAGTACAGTCTTAATGGCTTACCCTTAGAAGCCTGTAGATGGTATATAGCAACACAGACTGCCTGTAATTATATTCAAAGTCAGATCATAGGTTGTTTAGCAAAGTGACCTCATTTACTGTATTAAATTCATCCCAGTCTTTTCTGTGTAGGTGAAAACGGGGATGCAAGAGACACATGGGAAGAGAGGTCAGCAGTTGACCACCAAGAGCTGAATACCTTACTTGCTGGAGAAAACAATTAAATAAGCAATAATGTAGCAAAGTTGAAAACCCAGATGGCATTAAAGGCAAACAGAACCATTTTAATAGTTTTTTTCTATGCTTGCCTGTACATGACAGCTGCTTTTTAAATTTAATCATCTTAGAGCAGACTTCATCGTACAGAGTAATGGTGGCATTCACCTGCAGAGAGCGACTAGTTTGAATGCACTACTGAGAGACCCTCTATTTCTAGAAGAAATGTGAATGCAAGGGAGAAAAATGACAGCATCGTGCAAACAATAACCCTTGTCTGTCCCACACTTCAGAAATATCCATTCAAATGAGAAAGGGGAGAAGATTTAAAAAAATAGATTCAATTGAAAAGAAAGATTTAAATTCTATCTGATCCCCGGAATTTTAAGCAAGGGATAGGATCAATTTCCCATTCCTTGTAAAGAACACTCTTCGTTGACCCCACAATTCTGCGAAAGCAAAAACTGGAAAATGCCATTAGCAGTGGTGCTGTAACATGACTTATTTGGACGCTAAATAGCGCTGAGCACCTGAAATGCCACCGATTTCAATGGGAGATGAAAGCACTCAGCACTCCATGGGAACCAGGCTTTTTTCTTTTTAAGTGAGAGTGCAATCTACAAGAGTCAACAAAGCTTTGTGCTAAGGAGATATGGATTTTAAGAGAGTCAGCAAAGTAGCAAGTGAAAAGGAAAAAGAGAAGACACTACACGTGTGCCTGAGTTGCATAACACTATCCCAGGCAAAACATAGCAGGCCATATTACTTTCTAAGATAAGCTCGCAGAAGGCAATGTGGTTAATGAGAGCAGTATCTGGCCTCTGGGTACAGCTGTCCTCTGTGGCAGAGCATAGGCTCTCGAAAAAGCACCAATTCCCTCTGCTAGCTCATACAAACAATTCTGCTGGAAACGGAGTCAAGTTGGATCTGTTCTACGCTGAGGTTACCAAATCCTGCCATGTTAAAAGTAAGGCGAGTACTGCAACAACAGCTGTTCCTAACAGCTTTGTTACAATTTATGAAGTGGAAGTCCTGACACAGAAACCCAAGATGAAGTCAACTCCCTTACTCTGTCAAGTGCATATTTTTCTCATTATTCAACACTTAACAGGGATGACAGCCAAGATTAAATAGTCACTCATCTTCTGCGCCATTATAGCTCCTGCATGATTGCTTCAAATTAAATCTAACAGTCAATGAAATAGTCAATATTTAATTTACTCATTGCAGGTGGCGATTTAGCTCCTGTTACAATATCATTTAATGACAGAAATATTGGTATTTATCACTTTTTATGAGTCTTCAGAAGATATGGGGTTCCTTCATTAGGCAAAATGTCTACGCAGCTTTAAGTCATCTGTCACCCTTAGAGAGTGTAGATTTTGAACACCAAGGGTGTGTTCCTTTGCAATGCTTTTCTGGGTGCTCACTATCAGTGAAGAGACAAAACGGTGCTGTGCAAGTTTCCAGAGACCTAGTAAGCTAATCATGACAGTACCCACATTTCTATTCTTCTAAGAGCACCCACTGACTAGCGGTGCACAACATTTGGATTTAGAAGAACCTGATACACCATTGACAGTCCAGGGCAATCAGGGTTAATTCCTACTCTTTTGACCTCGCTGGCTTACTTACATAAAAGCCATTACACAAGTAGGGGGAGTCCAAGGAGAAACATTTTTTCTGACATTCATTACTGACCTTTTGACCACTTAAGAATTCATCAACTGAAGACAGAACATTTTCGCCCTGTTTCCAGAGGAAGAAACAAGCAGCAATGTTATTGTTCCTGTTTAATAAACATGCTACTTTTTTTTTTTTACTTTTTGTTAGCACGATTTTGGGTGAATCAACCTATGCACTTCAGCTCCCCAATAAAACAGACTTCATGCTGAAGCCCCTTCCCCCTGAAAAATGGGGCTTCTCCACATATCAGTTACTACCATATAGGAAACCTTATCATGTCTGCCACAAACAGTTTAGTTCTTGCTTAAGGTAAGAAATTAGAAAGTAAAAGCACAACAAGGCTGCACATTCAACTTTCTCTCATCCACTCTTGCTGAGAGAGGACTGGGAGCCAAGTCTGCCTTAATCTCCACACACCTCAAAGGAGTATTCGCTTGTATAAAGACCCATTTTCAAGTGACCCCCGGCGTGGGGGCTGAGTGAGGAGAGAGGGAGGCTAGAGAGCACAGCTGAAAGCTGGTACAGAGCATCAGCAGACAAGCACAACTTCAGCCCTTCTTTTCCCCTGAAAAGCAACAGAAACTCATCTGTGCTTTGGGACCAAGGCAGCTTTGTAGGGGGATGCCTGAGGATGGCCTCTACCACCCTCTAGTCCCCTGTGAATTTCTGCCAGCAGAAAAACACAGCTGAGTTTTTCCAACGTTGCCTTGAACAGGGTCCCTTCTGCACTATGAATGCTGGCAGCACATTATTTCTCCCTGAGCGCAGGCTCAGCTGGAGGATCTCACACATGAGAGGGCTCTGCTGTCCCTCGCTCCTTGTTCCCCACTGGCTTGGAGTGAGAAATCCTGTGCTCACAGCAGCCACTCGCAGGCAAGGCCTCCCAAACCGAGATGCTAGTGCATAAAAAGGTGTCCCCTCTATCTGCCTACAAAGCAAGAAACAGCTCAGCCCTAAGATAACTTTACAACATGTGCAATTACACAGTTGATAAAGAAAGTTTCAGGAAATGTGCTTTTGTTTCCTGTAAGTGATTTAGTTAAAAATCTGCTTTGGGATTAATTTGGGTAACAATCTGCTTTGCTAATCATGTGTTTGCATATACTTGTTTCCAATTCCATGTGTTGTGTATGTCATTACTGAATGCACAGTTATCATACTTTGCTTTCTGTTAATGTGTAAAGATGTAGTTGAAACCCAGAAAATTTTCACCCGATTTTCCATCACAAATACTTCAATCAGTTGGTCCTGTCATAAGCATTTGTACCAAAAAAAAACCTTTTCTGGTTTTCATTGCAAAATTTCTTACTTTAAATTTTTGAACCAGACCAGAAGTATTTCTAATCTTTATTAAATTGACATAACAGAATAATGAGCTTGATACAACAAAGATTTTTATGCTCCACAACACCAGGAAATTCTAATAGTTTTTATGGTGCATTGAATTTCCAGGTCTAAACACAGACTGATTATCACTAGGGGGGGGCGGTGCAGCAGAAGAAGGGAGAAAAAGATTTTTGTAGCCATATGCTCATTCTCATAAAGCTGCATAGTCAATTAATGAGTTGAATAATTTCATGTTTGTAGCTAGTTGAAAATAAATTTGTGCCCATAGCCAAAGAGCCTTCTTTCTACTTAGAGATCAATTTTTATTTACCTGAACTTTGAATGTAAGTCCCTACAAATTGTGGGCACATTGTTTACATTTGTGCGTGTGTTAATGATCCCATGCTAACAATGGAGTGCCAGATTGTATCTTTGCCTCAAGCACCGTGGATAAGTCTGACTCTTCAGCATCAGCATCGGAAGAGAATCAAATCTCTGCCTCATCTTTGCTCCAAGGGATAGTAATTTGCTGCTGATCTACGGCAGTAGTAAATTACAATGCACCATCCCCACTCAGCAGCACTCACTGATACCCTCGGGTGACCGAGCAAAACCGTCTCCCACTCCTCCATCCATCTGACCATGTCCATGGGAAGAGGCAGGAGGAGGTGCACCACACCTGCCTGGCTGGATAGAAGCACCGCTCCAGGGATTTGTAGGTCAAGTACTGATTTCGCAAGGGTTTCCTCTACTTTTACTACGCATGCATTTGCAGTCTGACCTTCTGCTGGCCCATGCGTTGCTTGACTGTTTACACTCACTGTATCTCAGGGCCAGTTCTGTCACCTCAAACTGATCCAGGATGCCCCCATGCTTTCCAAATAGTCCTGCTGGCACACAAATGCCTCAGCAAGTCCATGAATAGTGCATAGAAGTGTAGGAGGCAGAAAAACATTTGGGCAAGAGAGTACTTTAAGCATAGTGTGCTATAATTTATCAGCCATCTCTTCCAAGCTTCTAGCCACAAATAAGAAGGAAAGCCCCAGTATGAGGAAAAGCACAGGTCTCCAGGCAGAAATGGTGAGCCTTTAGTTGAGAAAAGCATGAGGGCTGGGAAAGAAGCAACAATGACCTGCTCACCCAGTGAGCAGTTCTCTGTCTTATGTGGGTTAATCACATGCATGCTTGCTTCATAAAATAATTTTTGTTGGAAAAGACCTTTAAGATCACCAGGTCCAACTGTTAACCTAGCACTGCCAAGTCCACACCTAAACCATGTCCCTAAGTGCCACATCTACCCATCTTTTAAATACCCCCAGAAATGGCAGCTCAACCACTTCCCTTGGCAGCCTGTTCCAATGCTTGACAACTCTTTCAGTGAAGAAATTTTTCCTAATATCCAATCTAAACCTCCTTTGGTGCAACTTGAGGCCATTTCCTCTTAGTCTATCACTTGTTATTTAGAAGAAGAGACTGGCACCTACCTTGTTACAACCTCCTTTCAGGTAGTTGGAGTGAGCGATAAGTCTCCCTTGATGCTCCCTTTCTCCACACTAAACAACCCCAGCTCCTCATAAGACTTGCGTTCTAGACCCTTCACCAGCTTCACTGCCCTTCTTTGGACACTACGTATGCCCTCAACCCCCTCAACTTGCTTTACTCCCATTCTGCCAGCCACCACACCACCCACATCACCACAACAGCTTGGGGCTCATTTGAAGAGCCCAAGAGCACTAGAATTGACTCCTGAATGTCTGCCAGGGCTCCTTAGCCTGCAAACGTAAAGACCAACCATTCAGATGCCCCTCACTAAGGGTCTAAGGCAGATTTTTCACAAGGGCTTTACATATTGGGCTCTGAGCTGCTTAGAAAATCCAACTTCCAGTGAAAGCTTAGGGTATTGAGTGCTTTGGAAAATCTGGCAGTAAATCCACAGTCCACTCCTTTTGTTTCATTAATTGGCTGTGGGGTTTAATTTCTTCATCTCACTTTCTCCCCTCAAGTGTAATGCTATAATGAATACAGCTGATACGGGCTCATATTCTGAGCACAGCTAGATATGCTGCCTGTGGTGATTCACACTTAAGAAATATATTCTGGGTTATCCAATGGGCCCCTGGCTTTCAATATAAATATGCCTCCAAAATTATTTCAAGTCCAAGCAGGCAAATGATTACTTGAATTTTAAATAAAGACACTGCTAAGGACCATTACGGAGATGTTAGACAAAGACCACCTCTGGCTCAGGAATTCCCTGAGTCACAAATTGTTGGAGGTTGAGTGAAGTATTCCTGTTTGCCTGCCCTGCTGCCCTGCTCTAATACCCTTACCTTGTACCTACAGCTACTGTGGGTCATTCCACTTTCAGAGATGGGATAGTGGGCTAAAGGCACCTTTGATTTGACCTTGTTCTTAAGTTTTTATAGATATTTTTGTTTTTAAGAAGCCAGCATCAGTAAGAAGTGAGGATTGAAAAATTTCAACCCCAATACTAACTGTTTCAAGTTACCATTGCCAGAATAAAAAATACCAATTTGGCAGGCACATGACAAACTCTGACACGAGGTTCCCATTTGACTGGCACCAGAAAGAATGACTAACCTTGACTTTCCAATATTTCCTAGCATTTCCAGAGCCAAAATGATTGCAGATACTACAAAGAGTGCTCTGGAAATTACATCTTAAAAGGAGTTTATTTCTCCAAACATCACAGGTGAAAACAGCAAGCTGGATCCAGTAAATTGCTGTGGCTATGACTGCAATTCAGAAATAAAAAGCTTCAGTTTACGTCTTCCCACTAACTTACTTCCACTTCATGGAAGCCTGCGAAATAGACAACATAGATAATTCCAAGTTCTTTCAAGGATTTTATAAACTTTTCTTCCCTCCAAAACATTCTGGCCTCTACACTGCTTTCAAAGAAATAATAACCTGGGCTGTGAAGGTACAAGGTAGTATGAAAATGAAGATCAAACTTTGAAAGGTATTTAGGTGCTTGTGCTCTCTTCGATTTCAGTAAGAGTTAAAAGCTATCGTACACTTAGAAACCTGGGACTACAATCTTGCAGTGGTAGCTAAAAAGCAACACTGGCAGCTCCAAACATTCGAAAACTCAATGCCTAGGCCCCTTCCCACACATACAAGAATAGAAATGAGCTTGGAAACTGTAAGATGCGAGCAAAATAATTCAGGTGGGCTCCTGCAAATGAACTGAGCTTTCGATCTTCTGTCCACCACCAGATGAGCTAAAAACTTTTTTTTTTTTACAATGAAAGTTTAACATTTGCTGACAAAAGCAAATGTTAATATGAAAAGTATTCCCCACTGTGAGATCTGTGATAAAGCCATGAGGGCTGCAAGCAACATAAGCCTCAAAGAGCCCCAGCATTTTCATTGGTGTAGGTTTGGAGCCTAGGTTAAATCACAAGCAATAAATTATCTCATTCATCTCATCCTAATCCCCATCTGTCAACATCCCAAAATCACAAAATGTAGTGGGGTAAAACCAGGAGTATCTCTCCCAAAGTCTCCTGGAATTTCAATAACAGAATCTCTGCACTCACATCAGCCCAGGATGGAAGGATACTTGCTAGACACATAGCCGTGTCCAAAGTAAACGTGACTTTTCCACTATTTACTTCAACAAGAAACAGACCTTATATTAGATCAAAACTACAAAGCCAAATAAAAAACCAAGAAGGTCTTGCTGATGTCTGTAAACTATAGGAGGAAAAACCACGAGGGAAATGTCTGAAAATTAAGCCAATGCTTTGAGTGTGCGCTGCAAGAATCCCAGCAGCATGACTGCCAAGTCACTAAAGCAGCTGATTTCGAGGATATGCTGTCCCTCTTTATAGCAGGGCAACTCTGCCACAGAATGAGGTGGTGGTGGGAGACACAGGGGAGCTACCTCACTGCTGAAAAACACGAGCCAAAACTTCTCCAAATGAATTTGAGGTGATCAATGAACCATGGTGGAATTTGTTCTATTTCTAGTTCTGCCAAAAACTCAGATTAGAGATGCTCACTTCTGGAACTGACCCTGAAAACCCAGAGAGAAGCAAAAGCTGATTCCACTCTCACACACCACCAATCTCTTGCACATGCCATTATATCTTGTTGGGCTCCCTGGTGATCCTGCACCTCATGCCAGTAGCACACAGGGTAATAATTGCACTGGTAAACCACTAAATTCAGAAAGAAAGAATGACTAAACTCAGTGTGATTAACCAATACAAGAAATTGTAATGACCAAGTAGCTTGGACCAATATTTACCAGCGCATGCTGTTGAATTGATCAGAATACAGAACTCTTTGTGCATGGAAGAGATAGTCTGTTATCACGCTGCAGCTTGTCTTTCACACCACATGCACCACTTACTACACAACTGAAGCACAGCTTAGCAATTTTATTCAGCTGATCTGCCACAAAAAACTCAATTTAAAAACTGCATTATTGTAACTTGTGGATATGGATCCCATTAACTAGCTCCTTGTCACTTCATATAAGCACCATTTCTTCACATTTAAGGTACAATTTTAGTAGGAGCTTTTCTTTTCTTTTTTTTTTTTTTACCTCCCTTCTCTCTCCTGTGTTATCTCAATCTGACTAAACTTTTCCTATCTGCTTTGCTGTACTTTTGCCCTCCCTCTGGCATTTTAAGACAGGAGGTACATTTTTAGAAGCCTGTTCATTCACTGGAGGGGCACATCTTTGCTGAATCTGAAAGGAAGTGGGGAGGAATCCTTGCACGTATGGTGGAGGGGGTTTAAAGACACATTGTTGCTCTTCAAGATTCTCCGTTACTCAAAAATATAGCATGAATGCTACATATAAAGCTCAAAACCTGGCATTTTAAGGTTCTCAGTTTCAGACAGATAATTTCATAGCATCAGAACATGAGACCATTTGGTAGCTTCTCCAGTGAATTAGGTGTTTATACTTTGCTTGCCACCACACCATCCTGTTACCTCTGCTCCCCTATCTCCTCACCTATCCAGTCTTTTTTTGTAGGAACTAAAGCTCAACTCCATGCTAAATGCATTGTCAGAGCTCTGCCAGCCCTTCCCTTTCCAAGCTCCCTTATTTTTTCTCTTTTAATCTGGAACTTCTCTTCCAGCTGATCTAAAAACAGACTGCTCTGAGCTGAAAACATGGGGAGCATTATCAATCCTGTAATATTTTCATCCACCAAATATTAACTTATTTTGAGCTTTAAAAAATGTACTTCAGCCCAGTTTCAGCTCATACATACACTCAGCAAGGCAGAATCTGGCCATTTTTATAGTCTTCATACTGTGCCCTTTTCAATTTCCAGCTGGGACAGTGGCCTGAAGGCTGCTTCAACTTGCACCACAGTCTGAAAGCCAGGGAGAAGCGGAGTGCCAAAGTGACCTACATTTCTCCTCACAATTCCTTAGCTTGACAGAAAATCAGCCAGACTTGAGGCAGGATCTCAAAATCCCTTGGCTTCACTCTGTGTTCTCCGAGAACGACAGTGCTGAGTGGGGAATAATAAATAAGCAAGGTGCTCTGATAAGGGGTGTCCTGGCAGGCAGGTTGCACAGGCTGGAGGGTTTGTGTGAAGGGCAAGACTTAGTGCCAAATGGGATTTAGTCCCTAACAGAATGCTGTCGGCATTTTTACAGGATCTGTAGCAAACTAAAAATAATAGAGGGACACAAGTATTTATTTGTATTATATGATTACATTTTTCAAAACAAATGCCATTAGCTGAAACGTGTGTGGGTATGGGGAATGCCTCATTCATCCTAATACACTGTCTAGGATAACAAGGCCAATAAAAGTCAATTTTAAGTCAATAATATTCACTCTTCCTACTGTTTCCTTCTGTTTTGCCCAGCTGAAACACTGACAGATCAGTTTCCAGTTATAGACAGGTTGTCATAATGCTACTGGACGCTGGAACATGCCACTAAAGCCATGTGAAGAAATGTCAATCCTGGCAGTTAGTGACATATCAGTTCCAGATTAGTAAGACTTGAGATATAAGAAAAAGGGCAAACAAAGCCTAGACTCTCAATGCTTGTTTACTTTGAAAGAATTTATATAATATCTACCCACAATCTATCAGTCATGCCTATTTTTGATGATTTATACAGCTGAATAAGAAAGTCTAAATTGCTGACCCAACTTCTCTCCCATAGCACTTGGTTCGCATGGGTAAAATTACTGCTGTCAACAGGGCCATTCCTAAGTTAAATTAAACTGAAAACAGAATCATACCTTATCTTATGTTCCTAAAACACTGTGCTTACGTGTATGGCAAACAACAAAGAAGACAAAGCCAATTCCTAATTGTTAAAAGTTCATGAAATCATACTAGTATGTATTTCTTATTGCTAATGCTATTGAAGATCTCCTGAAGGATCTGCAATTATAAATGACATTGACAAATGACTTTGAGATCTTGAAAGTTCAGAAGTTACAAAGTTACGCACAAGAATGGAGCTGGATTCTTATTTGCCACAGCATCACAACCAGCATATCAACAGCTTGACCATATTCGTAACACAGCCAAGTTAACAACTTCAAAGTTACCAATGTGACCCCCTGTGTGCCTTAACCAAAACACCTACTGTGTGGAACAATGCATCTAAGTTTTGAGAGACAAAAAAATGCATAAAAGTACTAAAAACTATGATATGCTGCTCTAGTGAACCCCTTCTTTTTCATATCTTTGATCTCTTACAAATATAGGTTAGTGCTTTCAACACTTGGGATCCCTCTTTTAAAAATACCAGTAAACTGAATGATGCAGCCAAGGCTATATATGACTTCTTGCTGAAGACAACTGGAATGCCTTCATTGGGAATCAGATAATGCTCACAGTGATAAAGCCACAAGACTGTAAGGAAGAACCCAGGAGTCTTGGTTCCCACCCCTGTATTCTACTCATTAGACAGCATTTTCCATAAGCATTTCTGCACAGAGAATTTAAAGCACCCAGGCTGCAGGTCAATAGGTATACACCCTGGTTAGAGTGGAATGTAACAACAGTTAAGAGTAAAACATTACACAGTTGAAACTTACAGTAAGGTAGTTCTCAATATGGTCATATTATTTCCTTGACATTCACAAGATAACTTTTATATGGGACAACTAAGGAAAAATATTCTGTGGAATAGAATTTGTAAAGTCTATCTAGGTTGTCTAGCCCAATACAGTCTTAAGATAGTCAAATGGCTTCTAAGTGATCCTCATCTCCTGGGATACCACATTGCTTGCAAAATTCCTTACATTCTACAAAAAATTCTCCAGCAGTTGACCATTATGATGAAGTATCAAGGACTTTAGTGTATCTGCTCAAGTTCTTCCATTATCAGTCTGTTTGGAATAAACTGCACACTCAACAGTGACAGTTATTAGTCACACATGTACACAATTGTCCTACCTCATGCAATTCCTTTATCAAGTGTCTCATGTTGAAAAAAAAAATCAATTTTCTTTCTTGAACTTAATTTGATCATGTAATTACCATCAGTAAGTGGGATTAAGCATCTCCCAAAAAGGTACAAAAAGGTATTGTAATACTTTTAAAAATAAACTTTCAATATCCCATGAACTAAAAGACAAAATTTGAGCATAAATATTCCTTTTAGCAAAGCAAGAACTGCTTTGATGTCTTTGCTACAGTTAATTGATACATTTTGGCATGTCAGAGAAACGGGGGGGAGGGGAAATAATAAAAAGACAGCTGAAATTCTAACAAAGGCCTAAGAAAACCTTTTCTCTTTCTACATCCTTTACTTATTCTTTCTATGCTGATCCTGAAAACAAAAGTCCAATTTTCGAGGCAAAGGATACCTAGAGGGACTTTATAGGCAAAGTATTTATATTCTTAAAGTCTGCTTTCACAACATTAAACAAATGGGTAATATTAATTAAGCTGTACAAAACCCCCTCCAAATCTGTTGCCCTCATTAAAGCAGTACAACAACAAACCATTGGTATGGTCTGCTGATATTTAAGAAGGTACACAAAAAGGCTGAGTCTTGATACAAAGTTTGCTGAGACTTTTACAGTATGGAAGCTAATGAGATGCAGCCTTGGGCTGCTCGAGGGAACATGCAGCCATAATCACACTAAAGAACTGTTACTAGGGCAGATATATTGCCTTGCCATTGTATCTATTTAGCAGTTCTACCCTAGTCTGTCTCTACATTAAGACAGTTTAGAAAGGGAAAGCTTTCTGGTTTAATCAGTTTAATGCAGTGGGCAGTTAAGAGGGTGCATAAAAATGTTGCTCTACAGAAAAAAAAAAAAAAAGAAAAAAAAAAAGAGTTACAGATCCTTTTCACTTAGCTTTTAATTAAAGGAAGGAGAGGTGAGTTCTTAGATGGGAATGAAGCAAGCCTGTGGGGACATGCTCAGGACCCAGAGCTCAGCACTTAGCTGATGTCTTCTGTGGCTGAAGCCTGAGGATGGACTGTGACCACTGAGGTGCTGCTGCACTGGCCTGATTTACTACGGCTTCTGCTTCAAGTGGTCGTCAAAGCAAGTTCAGGCACGGTTCATCATTATTATTTCATCAATTAAATGCACTATGCTCAGCTGGCAGCCAGTGAAGTAGGCTGTCACAGATGCATCCAAATCCAGGTCAAAGGGGGTCTTTGTTCCTCAAAAAGAAAAAAAAAAAAAATCCACTGTGGAATGAGATGTTCCATACTAATGAAGATAGAAATGGTGGAAAAAAACAAAACCTTAAGATCTAGCCAAAGTTGACCAAGGGGAAAAAATAGCATACTTTTGTCTCTCTTGTTATTCGCTGGAAACACTTTATCTTCTTGCGTTCAAAGAAACTTCTATTAGGCAAAAATTCAATACTCGGCACTACTTCAGCAAAATGCCCTTGCTGCAAAAGGCTTGGAAAAAATCCCAGGCATCTGAGGAATTTTTTCTTCCCAGAAATCTTATTGTGTTGTTTTGAATGCAGGAGGCAAATGAACAATACTGCCCAGTCACTGGAATGCCCTCTAAACCTCGCCGCAACCCAAAGCCTCTGCTACAGGCAGCTTTGCTCTCCCAGGATGCTGATAGAGGTGCAGTGACCTCAGCAGACCCAGAACACACAGGTTTTCTTCTCCTCTGAAACAGCCATCCACAAAATTCCTGTACGAGCCATGTCACCCCAACTGAAAAGCGACTCAGGCATTGCTGCTACTTTTAAAGCGCACCTTTCCTTTGCTCCAGAATCTATTTTTATATAACCTTGATACGGATATGTTGAGTGGTCAGCACTGCTGGCCTTTGAAATCTAGCAGCTTCGGAGCTGTTTAATGTTAGTGTAGTGTCTGTTCTTGCAGACTGATGGTGATTATTTGAGGCATGAGATGGATCACAGAGACTTTTCAAAGGAGTTCTGTGTATTTTGCACCTCAGTTCTCTTAGCTTATATCATGGATATTCTTATTTGTTCCAAGTCATTATATCTGTGGCTTTATACAACATTGATTGTAGGGGTGGGTGACAAATACGTTTTCTTTTCAGAGGTTATCAGCTGACAAATAACTACCATTAATCTTGGCTCTCCATCTAAAACGTAAGGATTTAGCCCCCATCTCCTTCAGAAATTTATATTGGAAAGGAGGTCAGAAAAGGAATGGGTGTATCCTTCCTTGAACGGCAGCCAATGAGCTAAATTCCCATGCAGGAGGAGGGGAGCACAGCTAGCATCATCAAACTAAAAGCCCAACCCACAAGGCTGACAGGACTTCATTTGATCACGAGCAGCAGCTTAATCTTCACTGCAACAGCAGAAAGGCAGGCCAAAAATGCTCTGCATTGCTGAGGAGTCCTAGTATTATTTTTTTTCCAAGTGGTAAGATAATCAATACTGAAAATGACAATAATCAATAACGGTTCCAAACCTAATTACAAGCCATTCTCCACCCATACTAAACAGAATCATTAATAAAAGCATAAGTGCTCTGATTTTGCTCCCCTTTCAATCAATAGATTTCAATGGGTGCAGCTAGAGTTCCTGGTCACATGTTGTTCTTCATCCTTTATTCCTCTTCTTTCATGAGAGATGGCATTAACTGTCTTGCTTCTGCTAGCTACAGAAAAAGTCTGGCCACAAAAAATTGTGATATATTAGGCATCTTCAATATTAAAAGAGAAAATAGCATGTGCAATACCTTGGGTGGAAATTATGTGGCAGCCTTTTCTACACATGCCTGTCAAAGCATTTTTACATTAACTATCACATTAAAGCAGAGTTTGACTATCCTCAACAACAGACAGGGACACTAAGGACACAGACATAATAATTGAGATGAGAAACTGGAAGTTGGACACAATGTTAGACTGCACAGTGTTTTGCTTGTGGTATTCTTTCAATCACAAGAGCCACTTGAGAGCCCTTCCTTTTTTGTACACACAATACACATTTATCTTCATATTTTCTAGATATTAAGCCAAAGATAAGCATGGGGTTTGCTCACAAAATTTGAGCATGGCCCCTTTGGTAAGGGTGTAAGAAATCAGCATCTTCTGTTACTCTGGCTCCTAACAGAGCAGGTTATTCAACAACACCTACAGGATTGGAGCAGGACGCTGGCCACTGTACACTGCTGCACTTGAGTGAGGTGTCCAGTTTGCCTGCAGGGGAACGGAAAATGAGAAGCAAATTGTATTGAGACCTTTCCATAAGCAAGAGATATGACAGGCCTGAACACAAGATGTGAGCTGAAAAACCTCTGCAATCAATAGGATTGGCTTCCCCAAGATTTGCATCTCATCCATCCAGTGCAGCACCTCTTTTAAACCACTACTAATGTATTCAAGAAATGTATTAATGAACATTGTGCTCAGGACAAGTTTGTGATGTTAAGCTCTGTTCGCTTAAAACACACTGTTTTCAACTAAGCTTACCCAGCTAGAGCTTGCTGTAGTACACACTGACTACAAACTCCCCAGTGGAGAGACAGCATGATAAAAAGTCACACAGCACAATTACCAGTCAGCATTTTCATGACAAGCTACTACTCCTTGACAAAAGACTTCAGAATACCTAAGACTTTACTGGAGTTTCAGTATTGGCATTTTCACAACCACAAAGAACACGGTTCATTTTTCTTAATTTAAAATTCATTTTATTATTCATGTAAAAATATATTATCACAGTCATCTAGAAGTCAGTTCATTATAAAAGTACCTCCTTGCATTATTTCAGATATAATAACACTGTGTGCTAATTTTTATTATAAATTAGGGTAACTTCGACTGTAAGATCTTGGGGCTGGATCTATCCTTTATATTCTGCACTTCTGTAAAAAGCAGGAGAAAGGATCTTGAGCTATGACTTCCACTCATAGGAACTGCCACAATACTTATGAAGTAACAACAAGAAAGTACCAGTTCTGTGCTCCCGTTATTTGTGTTAAAATGCCACAGCTGACACTATAGCATCTCCCTTGTACATTTTAGCATGTTATGTGACAGAAAAAGGAAGACACCCTTACTCTGTCCTGAAGTGACAGCACAATACAAATGCAAAAATTAGCAAAGGACAAAAGCCCTCACATGTTTTGAAACAAACCAGATCAATCAAAACTAGTGCTACAAACAGTAAATTGTAGCAATCACAATTGTATGGTTAAGGCCAGACACTGCTTCAATGCAGAGTTAAGAACATCCATGTTGCTAAATTTTGCAACGTGCTTGATACTCTTCCAAACCTTCATCTTTTAACTCTATTTCTGTGTATGCGTAATAGCTATTTCTGGGATAATTACAACAACCCTGCAATGTTTTATTGATTTTGAAATACGCACCAGATTACAGGATATATTAACTTGAACTGCAAAATACTAACATAATTAATCTGCATGAACACACTGAACTTTGTGACATTTAATAGACATCCACAACCTTTAGCACTAAAGTAGCTGTACACATGCACTCAAGATAGTAAAGGACTATGAAGTATGTATCTTATCAGTGTTTCATTTCAATTTACTCTAGAAAAAGAAATATCTGCTGGTTCAGAGTTCAACTACTCCATGCTTTTCAAATTTCACAACAAACTGAAAATTACAGTCTCAAATCAGAATATGCTGTCTTTTGACAAATTGACCAAAACCCTCATGTATTCTTTTTCAACATAAATGAATTGTCTGGTGCCCATTAATTTTGTAAAAGTAAAACAAAATTGAAACTCAATTAAAAAAAGAGCTATTCCAATCTTTTAGAAGAAACCTACCTTAAATATATATGGAAACTGTAGTACTGCATATTAAACACAGAAGAACTGGAATTAAAATACACATTAAATATTCAACAAAATGGCTTCAAAGAAGCAACTCCTGTCTCCTGGATGAGGACACTCAGGTAACTACATTTATTTAGGGACTTTTGTGGGCTTCCTGGGCAATAATGGGCTCTAATCTCAGTTATTCACGATGAAAAGAAGGCAAAGTCATAAAATGGCATTAAAGGCACATTATCTGCCAATACAGCCTGCTCCAAATGTGATTATTATTTGTAGAACATCAGCTTTAACAAGAAACCCATTTGAAATCACTAGATTTTTTTCATTAGTGTTTGTCCTGCTCTAAGTCAGTTACTTGTAATTCCTGTATCCCTCTTTTTCGTAATAGCATCAGAGAGGCTGCTGTCGCAGAGGGGACATGGGTGGTACAATACCTGGCAAATAGCTTGGGTGCTCTGTGGGGCTCTAGTAATGCATAGGGAGAGCTTTCCTGCTGGTGGCCAGAAAGCTTTCATGAAGATGGGTCAAATTAAAGACTAATTCAGAAGTGCCTGTTATTTACCAGAGAGGTCTCTTGGTTATCAGATAAAAAGGCACTTTTCTTTCTTTTTTTTTTTTTTAATAACTCGACTATTCAGTTATCAGTCCTTCATATACTTATATAAATATATATTTTTAGTATTGCTTTTACTATTTACATGTTTCCAGGCATATATCTAAATTCTTTTTCCAAGGAGCTCTCTCTACGCAATCATTACTAGTTAGGACTGGAAGGTGAAGCTTTGCCGAGACAGATCTCTGGTTAGACCTCCCTTGGCTCTTTTTATGAGGACTTGTTACATGCAATATATACATGAAAGCTGCAAGTCTTGTATGGGCTGCCAAGCAAGGAGCTAGATGAGGCAAAATCAAGACACAATAAGAGAGGTTTATCTGCTATGTCTTTATTTTGCATGTAAGACTGAGACAGATTGAAGGGCCTGAGTTTTATAAACCATCGAGTATCTATCCTTTCAAGATTAGGTGCACAAGCAGGTTTATGACATCTGGCTTGGGGTGCAGTGAGGGCCTACTGTCCAGCCAATGTGTGGCACCTCCTCCTGCCTCCCCCCTACACTACATGCACCCCTCCCTCTCTTGCCCAGCAGTGCAGTCAACCTTATTACCAGCACACAAGAATGCTGCACGACTGCAAAAGCTGAGGGTCCTAAAACTCACTGCTTTTGCAGATGATGCAGATCATCCTCACATCATGCTGTCAGCAGAAGATGAATGCAATAGCATAGCTATTAAAATATTTCAGCCACTGAAACATATTTCTTTTCACCCTTTTCTAAAATTCCAAAGGCCAGTAGACACTATTATATGCTAAATGTTTCCCCAGGTACAGCATGGACCAAGTTATCATAACAATGTACACAAAAGAGCCCCCTTAGAAGAGGGGCATTCATGTGTTGACCCACTTGGACATAACAGTGACCACATAAAGATAACCCTGCAAGACATTAAAAGTTCTGGAAGCCAACAGATATCCCAAAGAGCAAGGAGAACTCTAACCAGACCATGCCTAGGAGGAGTAGGACTTTGGGAAGTGAAGGATCGTTGACTCAGGTTTACTGAATGACATCTGTGGGTACAATGGCACCCAAGCACTGACCCTGCCAGCAAATTCTGGCAGCTTGCCTCTATTCACTTGACATCAGAGGAAGTGTCCTGGGTCTTACCAACACAACTGTGGGGTGTGATCCCAGGAATTCCCAACATTGAAGCCAGTCTGCATGGCTGCATTTTGAAAAAGGCCATGGGTTTTGGGATGGCTGCTGTTATTCTTCCAATATGTTATAACTTTAGCCGAAACAAAATGCAAAATGCTGTCATGTTATGACAGCATGGCTCCTACTCGCTCACCTTTGCAGCTGGCACCATTTAAAGAAGCTGGATAGAGGATGTGAGCCTTTTTTCTGTTAGTAAATAAAAGCAGCATCCATTTGGGACTTGGTTATCCTGCATCAGGACTGGACTATTTTATACTGGATTAAGGAAAAAAGACTTAAGCAGAAAAAGATTCCTAATGACTACAATCACTCTGAAGTCTTTGTGCTGTCTTGCAGCAGATGAAACTCCGAAAGAAGTTTAGAGGACTTCACATAGCACCCTCAAGCTGAGCCTAGAGCGCTTTCTCTTTCTACACATTACACACACGCAAATGGAGAGGGACAGTCTATGAGAAAGCTGCGGGAAAGCAAGCGCGAGTGTACCACTCAATAATGACACCAGGGTTACTGTCACTTTAACAAGCTTCTACTATAGTGCTATTATCATTCAAAGCTCCTTATCACACCAAGTGCAAATATTATGACTAGCTGAACATCTAGAGTAATCATTGCTGTAACTGTGTACGTATATTTGTATTTAATATTGAGGGCTGTTGCTGTCACCAGGCTATAAAAACCAAACTGGCATTAACATCAGTGCCGAGGATTTGCATAACGCTGACAAGGATAAAGACTGGCACATTGCTTGATGTGCACTGTGCAGGCAGCTTCTCATTGCAGCGCAGAGCAAATGGCTGACCAACACCGGCCAAGATTAGAGGGTTTCTCAGCAGATACCAACTTGACAGCAGACTGAATAAAAAGGGGCATAGCAAACAAGCACCATTCAAAACAGAAAAAGCCCCATCCACAAAGCTAGAAATGATCTTGTTGCTGCCTAACTTAGCAATGATTAAAGAGTCAGAGTTGAAATTGCAACGTGTGGCAAACAGGGGCCTTCTCATGGGGCTCTTTCAGGAGGGAGGCAGGCTAGTGCAAGGACCCTTTGAGGACGAGCTGCTACTAGATGATGTCTACTAAAGCTGCCAGGGAGAATCTAAGATCCTACACACAGTCACCAAACAGATGCTCAAAGATGAAGCATAGGTTCTTATTTCACAAAAAGATCTACCAACTGGACTTTGGTAGATTTTCAGAGCATGAAAGGTTCCAAGCTGTGCCTTAGCAATGGACCACTGACATTGGTTAGCCCTTTATCATACTACCCAAGGAGTCAAGACAAGGGGTGCTGTGGTCACCTCTGCCACAAAGCTTCATCTTCCAGAGTGGCCAGGGGTTCCTATTGACAAGAATTCGGGAAAGTGCTGGGCATTCCTGAAAATCTCTTCATTGATCTCTCAGTGTTTCTTTGTGCAAAACAGTAACATCTTACTGCCTGGGAGACTATAAAGTTCACATACCTCAGAAAAGGAGAAGAGGTACAGTTACTGCAGTGACCCCTCATTCTCTGTGGTAGTATGCTCCACCACCAACCTGACCTTTATCTCCCCTAACCCTGACCAAGCAATAACCACTCATGGTGGTCATAATGGGGGTGTGTAGTTGTGATGGCTGCATTCAGCTCAGCATGGTTTCAGGGAGATAGATAACAGCACAATAGCTAAGTGATATAAAGGATTGATTGCACATATGTAATCCTTTAGACAGAAACCGTTAACCGAGTCTGGGACTAGGATTGGATCCAGCTGCACTTAGACTCCTCTCTGAGAAGGAGTTTAGAAAGTAAGGAGGTCCTTTCTGAACCTCGACTCAACAGGAAGATCTCCCTGACAATTCTGTCTGAGCTTGTCCTCTATGCAGTAAATAACCAAGTGTGTCTTGCCATCAAATCTTGTTAAAACACTGTCATGCTTACTATCAAACTTTGTTAAATCCCTGTTTCATATCAGTAAGTGTCACTGCTTCTCTGTATGAGTGAATTGCATCCCTCCATCTACAACATTCTCACAATTACTTCTTTAATGAAAGCAGTGCAAAACCGCCTCCAACATGCAAAGGTACCATTGTTCAGATCTGAAAGTACTGGAATCACTTTTGTTAAATTTATGTCCAAGTTAAATTCACCGACTTATATCAGAGGCAAACTTGGCCACTGGCATTAACTAAACTCTGGTCACAAATGAGGTCAATTTTTGCAGCTTCAGTTTCTTACAGAACAATGAAAGTGGAGTGTTCCATGAATTAACGTACAGTAGCATCACAGAAAACTATATCCACAAAGAAATCATGGACTTATGATCATCTGTGCAACATCTATCATTACTGATAGCAGCACGTTACTACAGCTTCCATTTTTAAGAACTCACTTTCCAGAAAGAAAACTGCATGCAGTAAAGCATATTGAAACAGAAGAGGAAGGAGTGTATGCACTGCGGCACTGGGTATCTATAATAGAATATGGGCTCTGTGTCACAGAAATATACTCTTGTTTTGGCTGGATTGTTTCTATCTTGCTTTTCACTGGCACTAAATTCATCAATATGAACATACAAAGTTGAGAGCCCTCAACAGTGGCACTAATTAATTTTTTGTAAGTGATGTTAAATCCTAAATGAGATTTTGCAAATTGCTACTTGGATCACTTTTGCTGGTACCAAACAAACTGAATGATTCACAACAATGGCACTAATCAAATTCTGAAAAGCCAAGTGACCTCCTGCTCTTGCTTGATAACTGGGAAATAGTGCGAGAGAGGGCAGGAGGCTGAGAGATTAAAGTTAAAGAGGTTCAGGAGGAAATTGCAACCAGTGATGCTTTATGTTGCTACATTGTATTAGGAAAGCAAGCCAGCAGATTTGCTGTCCTGGAAAAGGAAATGGAATATGCGAAAGTTTCCAATGCACAACCTCCAGAAAGCAACTGCTCAGATGCAACATATAAGAACACAGACGTATTTTGCAAATGTTTTAACGTACTCAAGTCTTTTGGATATATACTTGGATGTTTTCAGTGCTAAAACACAACTGCATAATTTCTAATAACTTTGACTTCAGAACCCTAAGCATAGCAGTAACTAGCTCTAGAAAATATCTCCAGTGTAATATTCCCTATCAGTGAACAGCAGCAAATATCTGCTCCATGAGGTAACTTCAGACACTTCTAGGTGTTTATTCTTTTGCAAACAGATAGACAAACATACACTGAATACAGGCCTCATTCAATTTTCTAATACAGTTGCACAGACTTCATAATGCACCTGGCCACAGCAGCTTATGTCCGTGTTCATTTGGTCCATGATATCACCCAGTGTGACCTAGCACAGGACACTGGGTATGAAACAATACTAGAAAGTAGTAGAGAAAGAAAAATGGCTCTTTTAAATACTAGGCACCGTTCCATTCCATCTAGAAGGGCACTTTAAATCAGTATTTCCTAACTATGATAGTAATTGAAATTTAACAGGGCAAGTATTATATAGTGAACACTGCTAAGTATGTTTTATATAAAGATTAGATCTAATAAGACACTTGTCATATATTCCACAATTGCCAAATGATTTTTAAAAACAGATTTATTGAGGGTGACCAGCTGTATAAAAGTCTGTATGACCTGTAACACCGTAGTTAAAGAAACATTACCAGCTTCAAAAAACAGTGAAATTACTTTATCTATTATGGTTACAAATGGTGACTCACTCTGTTACAGCTGAACCACACTAGCAAAAAGAACACCACTCCCTGTATTAAGTAAACTTCATTGTATATTCCACAGCAGTTTGTGTCTAGATGGGTTCAGAGTTTTGTTTTTGATTAGTTGTATCAGGCAGCAGCTATCTGGGGTTGCTATGCTCATATCCATTTACTTCCTCTTGGCAAAAGACTCTTAGAAGCATCACAGGGAATGCAGAATAAAGCTTTTATATTTTAAAATTACGTATTTTAAAATAACTCAGTTGGGGCCTCTATTTTTAAGAATGATCTGTTAGTCAGTTTCAAAGACTTAAAAATTGGCAGTGATGCAAAATTCTATGCCCAGGCTGAGATTATATGCATATATATGTAAAAATACGTGCATGTATATACATACACAAAAATGAATACACATAATCAAGCTATGAAATTCAAATTCAGACTTGGATTTTTAAGATACTTTCCTGAGTGGCTGAGGGACTGTCATTTGGCCAAGTGACTAAGAAAAGGTGTAGTTGTGAAGTTGGGCTCTAGGCTGATTTGGTTTCTCCAGGCTTTCTACCCACTTTCTGAAATGACTACTGTTGGCCCATTGCAGACCCTTAATGCAACATTCTGATCAGTGGAAGAATCCAAGTGATGTTGTTAAAAACATAGTTTTTGATACCTTGGTATACAGCTGTCTCTAATTTCACTTTTAGGCTTGTCTCTAATAATATTTTTTCTCATTAATGAAAACTCATGTTCCTATGTTTCAGAGCTTTCAAAGAAACAGTCACCGCGGTTGATCACTACAAATGTACACTGTCAGCATGATACCATTATCACCTCTTCTTAAATTAATATCAGGTAGTTTACTCCACCTCAAGCACATATCCCGAGACAATCAGCTTAATGGCCTATGCAGGTGCACTGCCAAAATCAAGACAGATAGAGCAAGACAGCCAGAAGGTTACCTTATGTCTTTTCTAATGCCTCATTTTAAGTTACCTTTAATTCTGCAAATCAAATTTTTCCATATTTGAAGATCCTTGTAACAAGATTTATATAGCCTACCCTTTTTCTCCTTCATTTAAACTTCCTGCTTCAGCTGACCAATAAATATGTCACCTTCTACAATTCCAGTAAAGGAAGTTCTCTATGGGCTGCTGTCATGACACCGTAGTTTACATACAAATGCTCCAAAGAAACCACACATTGACAGATGGCTTTCAACTCATTATGTCAACCAGCTAACTATAAGCATGTAAAGACTCAAGCTGGAGAAAAATATTCTGTTTGCACTGGGAACATGCAGGAAAGCTCATATACCATTTAAGGAGATACTGTGCAGTTCCTGTTTGCTACAGCTGCAAAGCCACATGAGCATAATTATTTCAGTGAAGTCTCTTCTGCTGACTAGGTAAATACGCAAAGACAGTGCAGCTGTTAGAAATAAGGTCCGGATCCATAAACATATCTGTAAGCTTCAAGTGTCTAAAAGCTGCAAAATGCTTTCTACAAGTCAGGAGATCTCTTCCCACCTCTGCCACAAACTCTTAGCATGACCTTTGTCTCTTCACTTTAGCCTCATCCATTTACCTCATCTACCTGTGAAACAAGGAAAGTATTATCTACAACAATGGCTTGGGGAGTTTGGTATTAATTCGTGCTTATTAATTACTTGGAGAGCTGAGGAAGAAAGGGAAATGTAAAAGCAAAGTCTTTTTATTAATGGAAGTCAGAAGACAAGAAGTGGGACAACTTCTGTAATCCTGAAGGAAAGCTCCCATCTGGGGAAGGGTGCACAGAGGGAGGCATTGATTGCAGGAGGGAGCACTGTGGCAGAGTTGCCATCAGGCTTGCAACTAGCCAGCCTTCTTCCTTCATTCCTGCTTATTGCACAGTCCCCCACTCTTTGTTTCTTATGTTCTCCTCAAGTTTATTTCATTTCACATTTTGTGTACTTATTCCAACCTCTGTAATTGTTTTCTCCTCAAACAAGATCAGAGTTGGCACTTTGGTTTTGCTGCAGTTCACTGCAAGCTCTGGGCTCAATCCTGCCAGGTGCTGAGCTCCCCTGTGAAACACCCCACAGCCAGAGAATTCAGCAAGCACCAAGTGAGGGTGCTCAGAGCTTTGCAGAAAGGCAGGATCAGATGAAAAAAAAATTATCAAACAAATCTCTACTAACATTTCTTGACAACATAGGTTAGCTGATACTGCCTAACTTGCCATACAGTTACCCTGATTTTACACCACAAACTAACAACAGACCTGGAGACTGTACAAGGCACAAGTCACCCAGAACGATCCCCAGTATGTCACAATACAGGAAAATCTTTCAATGCTCAATGTTATCAGAGGAGTGACAAGGGACAGGTGATCTGCCAAATGTCAGTCATGACATCCAGTCATACAGTCTAATTGGTAGAGGATGCAAACATCTCTACAATGATAAGACAGAGGCTAATATTTTTTTTTCTAATTAAAATTTGACTCATAACTTTGCTCCACTGGAAATACACACGTACTTCTAAAAGAGTTGATAGGCATGAAGCAACTGGTCACGCAGTATTAGCAGCCAAGACCTTTCTTACAGAGCTAGCTACCTAGAAATCTTCAAAAGGTTTTCATGGCCAATTCCAGATGTTCAACTGCTGGCTTTTGTTACTATACTAATAAGTAAGTAACTGTGCTACACTTTTAAATGATCCCTTTTGCTGTGACCTACCAAGTCTTCCAACTGATAGTACTTTGCAGAGTCTGTAAACCCCTGTTTTGAAACAAGCAAAAGACATGTACAATAACACAAAATGTATGTTTAGGAGAAACTCAGAAACATTTGCCTTGTACAAATTCATATTTCTAGCTTATCTGTCCCCAAATAGCTCACAGACAGTGCATGGGTCTGTATTAATACATACCATAATGCACTTTATTCTGGATGACTGATAATGGGATTATTGCTCATATACCAAAAGCAAGACAGACAAAATTGTATCAGTTTATTCCTAAGGAACAGAGTGTTTGTCAGAGCCTAATATGTTTATCATCATGAGGCTGAGCCAGTGGGGTTAGCTCTGTGTAGTTCCTGGAAATTAGAGAATATGATTGTGTCACAGAATTCATAATCAGCGTTTGATAGAGCAACAGCCTATAAGAAAGGACACCCAAACTGAAAAGTGATTCTCTTTGGAGCGGTACCTGTAATTCACAGGAATGTTTCCGGACCTTGTAACTAACAAAGCAGTGAATATTAGGTGGTTTATAGACATGTGAACTATAGCTCCTGAATGCTCATTCTCCTCCCTGCTTGCTACTTAGTCTGAAAATGGAAATTTGGTTTCCGTGTTTCTCTGCACAGGAGGGTCTGAGTGAGCCAGCTGAAGAGGTCATTTCCTCCCTGTGGGATACAGTCCCCCAAAGGGTTTTACCCTAGTTAATCCAACTCCAAGAAATATCTTTTTGTTACTAATCCTGACAACGCCAGCCATTCCTACTGTGTTTTACAGAGACCGAGGGCTGAACGGACACTGAAGCTGGATTCCTCTCTGGCTGCAGGCATCTGATCCTGCAGTCAAAGGAGAGACTCTTGTGCTATTTAATGGGGTTTGGATCAGACTTTAAGGCCAGTGCTGACTGGCAGTAGCAGGGATGATGGGCTAGGCTGTAATTGTTTCCATGGAGAAGGATAGGCCTTCTCTAAGGCTGTCAAGCATTGATACGAGAAGACACTCCACTAAGATCTATTTTCACAGTTTAAACTTTACTTTAAAAAGAGTACTTGTATTTGCAAAGCCACAAATTACAGTAGCCACAGTGGAGACTTCATTAGCAAACAATGACAAGACAAAGATATCACCATAAGGAAAGCTAAGAACCACCACAAGGATAAAGCACCCTCCTATTTCAATACTGTACCACGGAAGAACATCTGTCAAACAGTATTGCAGTCTGAAGTAATCAGTGCAACTAATTATCACTAATTGTAATATAGTTTCTGTCTTGCTGCTAATACATTTAGACTTGCTAATCAAATCAAACTATTCCACCTTGCCGTGCTGCTTTCAAATAAACATTTTAGCAAGGATAAAAAATGAAGCTTTGTTCTGTCTGGTGAGGCCAGTGGGGTTTTTTTCATTTATTTCACACTGCTACAAAAGTAGTAGAAACTGTCATCAGGAAGACTATTTGGCACTCTGAATTTTTTTTGTTTAAGAGCCAGAGCAGGTGAGCAGATGTGTGCACAGTACTGCTCTGCCTCTCAACCTAACACAGCCACCGCTGCTGTTGCCCACAAAGAAGGGGAATGCCTCAGATCCCCCACCCCCAGAAGAAGTGGAAGTGAGCAGCACCTTTGCGGGATGTCCACACGTCCACTCCGCTAAGAAGCTATTAAGAAACTCCTGATTTCAGTGGTAGAAGGCACTAATTGAAAGACAGGGCAGTGTTGTGGGTAAATTGATAAAATAGACACAGAAACCCTGGATTCAGTTTCCACCTCTGCTGCAAACTTTCCAGCGTAACGTTGGCTGCCTTGCTAAATACCTCTGCGCCTCAGTTGCCTGTCTGTGGAAGTGGGATTACACCATGTCTTTGTCTAAACTGAAAGCTCTTCAGGTAGAAAATGTTCTCTACTGCATTTCTGTGCCTGGGTTAACACAAAGAGACATTTTTAATAGTTGACCATCCTACTGGGGACTCTAATGTGTACCAGAGATCTGCACATTCTGGAAAGGACTTTCAGGCAGGTAAAAAGGCAGTTCCAGAGTACTTCTGCTATTGAACTGAAGTGAACTCTACTATTCAACCCACAGTCCTGCACAACATACAGCCCAAATTACCACAGACACACACTTAACACTGAAGTAAAGTTGGAGCTTATTCCCCAAAGTACTGATACCGCTTTTGGAAATCTTTAAGGTTCCGGAAAGATCAGACTCACAAATCCTTCTGGTTTTTTAGAGGACTTTCTCCCAGCCTAAATCCAACTAATTCTATGTCTGTGGCCAATAGCTTTCTGAGGGAAAACCAACAGTCAACTTCTTGTATTGTGTCAGAAGAGAAACACATCCTCAAAATGCTGTAATTGGTAAATGTGCAGTCACTTAGCTCCTGCTCCAAAACATTAGACACTGTTTTCATAAATGCATAAAAGACTATAGTTATTGTAACAGTGGAGCTGTTTCTGAATATTTAGCAGTTGCTTAAAAAGCAATAACCAATTTAACTCGCAGCTACCATTAGTTGCCAATTTAGCACAAACATTTGACATTCCTAACAAAGAAGAAAGAAAACAACTAAATATTTTATACTAAAGAGTGCCTCAGATTTTAATTAATTTTTAGTCTTTGAACTTTGCAAACAGCTCCTTGTAACAGAGTTTACAAAGGCCATTTAAAATTGTGATGTTGATCTAGAAATCAATGCGCTTTCACAAAAGGCAACTCATTAGGAGTAAACATTCATAACTGCCAAGTTTTCCACATACAAGAAGCAGCACCTGGAAGCTACTGAAGTGAACAATAATGAGGGGATTTAAAATTCATCACAAAATATCAAAATTAGCTGAATAGAGACATAAAAAAATCTGACCTGCTTAAGAAGACTTTAGTATTCCTAATAATCACAGCCTGTATCTGTTCTCCCCTACATTCATTTAAAACAATTGTTTTGGAACACAAAATCTCTGAAGAAGCCTGACTCTGTGCGGCAAGAGGCACTGGCACTCCACTAAATACAAGTCATGCACACCACAGAGCAGAAATTGCTTGGCAAACTGTAGTCCAGTTCTCTAAGGTGCTTCCTAAGAGGCACTACACATCCTCACCTCCCTGCAGCTTAACAGGATTGTGAGGCACACATCCTCTTCCTGATGTTTGACAAGAACAAGATAAGATAAAATCTGGGGCACTAGACAGATGTGATTATGGATATCCTGCACTTTGGAATACCTAAATTCCAAGACACAGTCTAAGTATCCATTTGAAGAGACGCAGGGTGTATTTAAAAGCCTTTCTAAACAGCAATGTTAGTATCATTTTGAGCATATAGCTCAACCTACCAACTGTACTCACCTGCTGGTTCCAGCTAGGAAGCAGAAAAGTGAATTTCTTGTGCTATCACCAAAGACAATATGTTTGGAAAGAAACTGACGCTCAAAGAGGTACTACGACTTGTGGTCAGTGCCTACTGGGAAGCTTCTTTCCAGAACTACAGAGCAAAAACAAAACTTCACCAGGACCTCTGTTTGGCCATGTAGTTATTGCTTCCAGCCCACCAAAATCAAATAAAGTCTAGGAAATAAGACACAAGACTAATATTACACTTCAGCAAATCACATAACTTCCAGACAATGCATGCTTTGTACATAGATTCTGTATTTTAACAGTATCTAACTATGCACAGTTAAGATTCAAGAAATTTAGTAGGGAATCCTTTCAACAACATAGATCAGAGAAAAAAAATAATCAAAATTTCTCTGGTGGAGGATCACACACTATATCAGAAATTAATATAACCTAAGGTGTGTTAAGGAACTAGGTTAAGGAATCAATGCTGTGCATAAGAGTTCACAGATGAGTGAGTACAAAGAAGTGGTGTGGGAAGGCAAAAGAGCTTGCAAGGTACACATCTGTCAGTTCTATCAGATTTCCAGCTAAAACTCTAGCATCAATAGACACTCTATGGATTTTGCATGATCTCTTGAAAGTCTATGCAACTGCAAATTACCACAGTGATTGCACCAATGTATACATGAAAATAGCTATTTCTAAGAGACAAAATATGGATAGTATTCCTTGTTTGATTTTTTTTTGTTATTATTCATGTAAAAATTGAAGCATAATTTAATATTAGTTACTAACACAGTTATAAATAGTCTTTAGTTAACTGCTACAGAACATTATGTGAAAGATAGCAGCTAAATGGTAAGGTTCTATAAGACAGGTTCATGGGATTAATCCACCTTGTGGCCTGCTGCAAACCTATCAGTAACATACCAGGCATGACACGTGTTTTCTGGTTATAACAGAGTTGCCATTATATTACATGTGACATTGTTGGTCTGTGTGCCACCTGCCTCTTAAGTATTATAGCCCACTTCTGCTTTCACAAAAAACAGTTTTAGCCAAATGGCAGCCATAATCCTGCACAGGTGTCTTACTAGCCAATCAGTAGCTAGGGGGAAACAAATAACTCAATTTTTTTGTAAGGTTAGCTTTGGGTGAAATCAGCTCCTAAACTGGCTCATCACATCACTGCAGGAGATTCATTCCAGGGCAAGGCAGAAGGTGGCCACACTCTCACTTAAAATAGCACCCAAGAATGCGAATGCTTCTGATAACTGTGCTGTTGCTGAAGAAAAATGAAGCCTTGCCACTAATGTTAGTGACAGCGATAACTATAATTTGCATGAAAACAGGGTTCCTTTTGGGGTTTCTAGACAAATGAATCTGCAATATGATGACACATGAGCATATAGAGAGCCCCAAATAAGTCCACCAGGTTTTCAGACCTCTCCTCAAATCTTATTTCAAGACTGCTGGCAGAAACAAACTAGTGAATAGCAATGTAGTTGTACCTTCTGAGGGGAAGAAGAAGAGCTTTGTTTTGTATTTTAAAGAGAGAACTTTCTCAGTTTCTCTGGGAATTTTTGTGTTGTAATTATTTGAGTTTAGATATTTAAATATCTTTGAATTCAGATATTTATATGACCATGGCAAAATCACATGTATATCATTTGTCTGTATAAATGGATATACACTGCAATTGGACTACTCAGCATTCTGATAGCAATCTTGAAGGTTTTTATTATGAAGGTATTTATTAAGAAAATATACTACAGTGATTATTTGAAACAAGAGTGATCTGCTACTTTCATTTCAAAAACAGGAAAGGAGGCTCAGATGCCATAAGGGGCTGGCTAAATTACACACAGGAAGAAACCACCAAAACACGGAACCGATCTTACATCTCCAATGACCTGAGCCAACAAGTCAGCTACTAGAATATTCTTTCCAAGTCACATCAAATCTGGGGCCTTTCTATACCTTCTTGTTCTTCCCTTTCTTTGTCATTGTCACAATTAAATTAAGCTTTTACCTAGCTACCAAGTGGCCAACTGCTCTGCTGCCCTTACTCAGAGTTAGTTCCTAGATAAAGGACGAAGATAGTAAACTCTCTGAAGAACAGTCTTTTAGACCTGTATTTGCAGGATGTTACAACTGTGCCTTAACTTTGGCTGGCACATCACACTGCACCTAAATAGTAACACCAAACCAAAGTCCTATACGTTCCAGAAAACTTTTGCTTCACTCATGATGTTTCTTAGATTGGCTTCCTCTGAGAAGCAAAGCCAGGAGCTCAGCAGGGTAGTAATGCAGGGTGTTTGGCTCAGTCAATATAAGGGGTTTCCTATAGCTACTCTTACCCCCACAGCTTTACTTAGACCCCAGAAAGGAAATAAATACATTGTTCCATTTTAATATTTTACTGCTCCGTGCAATTTCAAGTTCAAAATGCAAAATATTAATTTAGCTGCACAATTAGGCAGCAACAGCACAGACAAACAAAAGCCAAGCTCTACTCTTGTTCAAGGGAGCAGGAACAGTCAGCTTCTCCTGGAGCAGGTGTCCTGGCTGATTCTCAGCCCTTCCTGGGGACAGTTAAATGCCACTGCTGCTTACTGAAGTAAACAGGAAAGTAGAAATGTTGTTCACTAGTGTTGAACAGGGTGCAAAGATTGTTCTTAGGACTGGCTAAGTAGGAAAGAACACCAAGCTGCTTATAGCAAGGGAATCTTTTCAGCTTGAAGAGTCCACCACTCCCATCAGATGGCAGATGAAACTTTTAGATAAGACTGAGCTTAAAAAAAAATAAATAAATTGTACCAAAGGTATTTAATAAAACCAATTTAATTCATTTCCTAGGGAAGCAATACATACAAAATGACAATTCTTCTGTGTGTTACTTTGAACTTATTGTGCAATTTCAACAAAACTGGACAGAAGAGTAGACATCCTGAGGATATTAAGTCACCATAAGTTACCAACAAGCTTCACAAAAACCTGAGGTTCAGTATTTGGACTAAATGAAGGCCATGCACCATAGACCATCCCTCAACAGGCACTAGAAAATTAATATTTGAGAACACCTTTGTATGCCCCTGTCACTGCAAAACCTTGAATCAGAGTTTGCCTCTTCCTTAAGCAACAAGATAAGGCATAAATACATCAAAAACCTAGTTTCAAAAGCATTTATGCTCACAGAACAATACATTTTAGAGAGCAAAAATGCCATAGGACCATTAGGCCTAAATAACCACAGCTATGCATTCACAGGAAGTTGAGACACATACCATTTTGGAAGCCTGGCTTAAATAAGCCATGTTTCTAAAGCATTTTGAAGGTCAACAATATTACAGAAAGCTTCCTGTGGTGTCTGTTAAAGAAGCAAAACAAAACCTAGTATAATTCCATTTCCACACATATATAACTTGGCCTTGGAAACATCTGTTTGTAGAATTAACTCTAACTCCAGGTTCCCAAGCAGATGAAATCTCTCTTTGCTTTCCTTTGCTTTGCAGCACCATTTGTTTCACCCTCATCCTTAGCACTGGGGGTTTTCTCAATCTGTACAAAACCCTTTCAGATGTTTGGGGATTTCCAAGAGTGATTGTAAGTACATTTTCCCCATTTAAACCCACATTGTCTCAGCTGTCAAGGACAGCAAGACTGATCTGTAGCCCACTGAAGGCAGTGAGAACTAGTTTAACTGGTAAAGAAGTGGAACTGAATCCATGCTGTATGCCAGGGACCTTTCAATTGACTTTGAAATGGCTTTGGATCTGGCCCAGTCTCTGCCGGTGACAGTAACACCGACTAAATCTGGAGAGGAAAGAACATGTTAAAGGTAATTGGGAAAAAAGTAACTTCTGAACATGTTCCTTTAGCAGTTCCTACAAATTTAGAGAAGTTTAATGAGCATCAGTCCTACTGTCTATTGTCCCTTCCCAGTCAGAAAACTCCAGGGGCTGCTGGACTAAGGCAGACACTGGAGACAGGAACTTCACTGATCAAGGGCTTGAGGACAGGGACCAGAGGTGCTGCTGTGACAACGTACACACAGGATTGTAGTTACAGATAAGTTTCAACAAAAGCTCTCACTGTAGAAGCACTTAGTCTGCTTCAGCTGAAGTCAATAGTAAAACTCTATTGACTTCAGCAAGAGATAGTATAAGCCATTGTCAAGAGCTTTTGAAAATCCAATGCTGCATCATTAAGCTACACAGCAAAAAGCAGATCTGTTGAGCAAGAAAAGTCTGGCTGTACACAGACACTTCTCAGAGCAGAGCTGTACTTAAATGTACTACTCTTTATGCCATAAGGAATACACCAAAGAGCATACATGAGAGGCAATGCAACTACAGATACAGACCTGCATTTAAAACCCTACTCCCTGTATTCCTTACAAGCTTCTGACCGTAATCCTGTAATGTTTGCATTATACATGCACAGCGTTTCCTCCCCCCGCTGTGGTTAGTGTAGTTTCAGTTTGAAAATTAAATTTTGTTACATTATCTATAGACTCTTTATACTTGGAGACATCCCATCTGCAAAGTGCTTCACATGATACTGCAGAGACATAAAATGATCCAACACAATGTTTACTTCTAACCACTAACTCGTCCAATAAAGCCAGAAAAAAAGTAAATAGGAAAAAAAAAAAAAAGAAGAGCCTGATGCAAACCCTTCTTCAGCTCTTTAAAAATACATAGGCAGCTTTTCTAACCTGCCAGCCAGCAGTGAGTTTCAGCATCCATAACATAGTCTGAGATCCCAGTTAAGATGAGTTACTCCAAAGAAGTTTGAAATCATTATCCAGTGCCCAAAGGCTCTGGTCAACAATGTAAAGCTATCACTGCCTCTTTACATTTCTACATACACACAGACTCTGTGAAATAAACACACAACTGGCTTCACCATGAAAATCCAAAATAATACACCTTTGCAATTCAATGTGCTTCTGTGTATCTCTACATCAGAATAAAGTAGTTATCACAGAAGATAAAAGACAACACCTCAGAAGAGAGGAAAAAGTGAACTAAGTACACTTATCTGATAGTTCCGTTAAAATCTCACCTTTACTCATCCTGAACCATGTTCTCCACTAACATAAATGTACCGATTTCATAAAATTTTAAACCAGCAGAAAATATGACCCATCCCCAATCTGCAGAAACAGGCCTACAGGATGGCAAAGAGCAAATTTCAAGTACCCCTGTAAGTATTCATTACAGTACTCCACCAATTTCGCAGAGTTATTCCTGGCATAGATCAAAATCAGACACTATATACAGCTCTCTGCCTCAAAAAATCATAGAAGACCAAGTCACAGAGTTAAAATCAACCAGGCCTTAAAAAGGAAGTACTAGTCTCTGGATAGCCAATGATTTAAAAAAAAATATATAAAATCAAAGCAGCTATGTACTATCAACCATAACCACATAGTTCTATGAATTTTAGAAGGCAGTGGTTATCAGCCACAGCATGCCACGAGCTGAAACAATTATGGTAGGGGAGGTAGTTTTAACTAGTTGTTCTCCAGTCTAAATTCATATCCATACTAATTAATTTTTTAACTAAGAATTTGTACAATTCTTTACCTTTTCATAGCTCTTTATGCTTTCAGAAGGCTAAAGAAATATTAACCAATTACTCTGTAATCTCAAACTGCTGCACTGAAGTACCCTTTCAGTAGAGATCTAAATAACATACAGTTTCAGCTGTCTGAAAGTAAACATTGGGTCCAGTAAAGTAGAGGCAATCTTTTTTTTCCTGTATCAGATGAAAAGAAAAAATTTCTTTCAAATGTGCCCACACACGTCATTGCCTCTTAGTAGCCTCCCTTTTTGAGCTTTTCAAACACCAAGGAAATAACGTGTTTATCTGCTGGCTCAGTTCATTAAAGTGAAATTAACAGCATCTTGTCCTTTCGCATCATACACGGCCCCTCTCCTGTTCTCCTCTTCCTCCCATGGGAGAAAACAAATACACTTCTGTCTCTATTTGTAAAAAGCAGATGATAATATGTGTTGGTCAGGCTACAGTGACTCAAAGAGCCAAAGCTCCACCAATTCTCCTCCCCCTGGATGACAGCCAGCACCCCTGCACATGGAAAGGAGCAGCGTGAGGTGTGGAAGCCTCCTCTCCTCTCCTCTCCTCCAGTGAAAAATCTCAGGAGGCTACGCAGAGCCTGCTAATGCTGTGGAATCCCACAAACACGGTTTTAAAATACACTTCCACTTTTTCTAACATTAAGATTGTTAAGGTGAAACAAATACTTCTGAATCTCCACAGTTAGCAGACTCCGGCACTTCAGTTAA
Organism: Gallinago undulata; assembly: GCA_026546715.1. Lineage (NCBI taxonomy): Eukaryota > Metazoa > Chordata > Aves > Charadriiformes > Scolopacidae > Gallinago > Gallinago undulata. The sequence continues at coordinate 78,889,039 of JAOTQQ010000001.1, read as the reverse complement.
GTGATAAAATAGAATATTAATACCCTGTGCTCCTTACAGCATTTTTTCTGGGAACTGAGAGGAGAAAAGGGGAAAGCCCTAAGTGTGTGCCTTTCAGGGTTGAACTGACAGATACAGAAGAGATACAGAAAGTTTTATGTCAAAATTCTTCAGAGAAGGTGCCACCTTTTCCAGTTACCATCAATACCTTTTTTTGTCAGGCTGACCTTTCCGTGTATGTTGTACCAAGATTACATTACACTTGCTTTCTTTTCACTTCTGCCTCCCCTTTTTCTGTGCCATCCAAACTCAGAAAAAGATAGGTGGAAAGGCTGGGCTTCACTGCTGTCCCTTATTGGCAGAAAAAAGAAATAAGGATTAAGACTGCATGTTGCTGCTTTTCTTTATGACAATGTTTAACACCCTATCCAAGATCATTAATAGCAGTTTCACAAGCTCAGTCATTCACTTTCAAGCATGCATCTGTACAAACCATGCCATCTTCTGGTGCTTCCTGGCAGCAAAAAAAGAAATACCAGTGTCAGAGCTTAAACTGTCACCTCCATCACTGACTGTGTAGGGAGTCCTCTCTTTACCACCCTATGTCTGACTGCAACACTGCCCTCCAGAAAAATGCTTCACTGCTCTTCTATCACAAAATCACCAAGATAAATGAAGCACCAGAAACATTCTGACTTACTGTGAGAATACCAACTCTGTCCTACGAACTAAGTCAGCAACCTCTGTTTTAGAACAAACTCTGTATTCAAGTTATTATAAAAGACACTCCTATGACTGATGGTATAAGACCAAGAACAGAAAATTATTTTGAAATTGGTTTCTTAATATGTCAAAAGCATCTGTGCATCAGGAAATTTATGACAACTGGAACTGACTCCCTATATGCAGTAAATAGAGATTGGCTAACATACTGAGTTACCCTTTCATCTCTTAACTTTTCTTTTTCTGTATATTGCAGAAATAGTTGCAAACATTATAGCTCACAAACAAGTGGCTGCTATGTGTTTTCTTCCTCTGCAGCCAGCTGAGGCTCGTCAATGCCTCTGCATGTCACAAATTCCCCTAGATATTACAAGACTGGTTGTTTGTTTCTGCTTTCTCTCTTGGAAAGTTGTTCCAGAACCTCATTCTTCTTGTCACTTCTTTGAGGCTAACACGAGACCCAACCTTTATTTCTGTAGTTAGAGGACCACTGTATAATTTATTTTACACACCACTTACCTCACAAAGTTTTGAAGAAATTTTTGTTACACACCAAGCACACCACTATACGCTGCTCCCTTAGCATACACAGCTCTCCATCTAATTGTGTGATGTAGTCATATGTGTGTATGCAGACTCATTATTGTGGAGGAGGAGCGTCACGCCATTGAAAAACATCCTGACAGCATGAAATCATGACTGTGTGTCAGGCAAGAATCGTATAAGCTCAGCTATACCTGTGGTATCTGAGCACCTGCTGGGGAAAAAAGACTGGTCAGCTATATTAGGACAAAACTCTCATATTAGGTCAGTGTAAGAACTAACTCAACCTATACAGTCCCCAGGCTGGTAAGTGAAAGCACCACTGGCATTTTGATCCCCTACTAGGCTGCTTACAGTGCTCCTAGTAGCACTGAAGGTCTGCAGTGGTAAAGTTTTGTGTGGAAAGAGTTAAGAGTAAATGTTAAGAGTAAACTAAGCCAACTAAGTTTCAACTGTGTTTATGAATCACATTGATTTTTTTCTGGGTCTCATGTTCTGGATAATGGTACAAACATCAGGAATCTGAAAAGAAAGGAAATATTTCCTACTGAAAAAGTGAATTTGTGACATTTTCTTCAAGAAATGTAAGGAGTTCCAAAGTGTCCCTCTAAGGTTATATCCAAGAAAGGTAACAAAACTGACAGATGCTAACTTCGGTTAACATAGATAGATTGATTGCAGACTGCAACCCAAAATACTGCTATGCCATGGATGAGACTTTCTCCTTGTTCCCAGCCATAGTGAGTTATAAGTCTTACATCTGAAATAAAAAATATGAAAGCTTTAAGTAGGATTCCAGATTTCCATTAGACCTGAAATGGCCAAGAGCTCAGGGATGTAAAACATGTCTATCCCTCAAAATAGTGTGGGAAAAGATAATAGGAGTGGGTTATTCATTCCCTTTCCCTCCAGCATTCAGAATACAAAGGAATACAGTTGATACACCCATGTTAACAAGGAGGTCAACTGTCTTCCTTCCTTCCCTCTGTTCATGGCCTATAACATCATTATGAAAAGAGAAGGGCTAGAGTGATGCTAAGTGTCAGAGGTACCCGTCAGCAAGGAATACATCTTGGATAAATTCACATTAATTACCACTTCCAAATCAAGAGCTCACTTCTGAAGCAGATCACCCAGGGATCCGCTCAGAGCAGATCTTGTACTTTGGTTTGCATTACGAAGTCATCTTGGAGTAGACCAAGTGGATTCCCTTTGGATTAAACACAACAGAAGAGTACAATTCTGGAGCACACTTGACGTGTTCCATGTAGTAACAGACACTCAGGCCCTGGGGCCAGACTAGGACTAGCCTGAACTCTCAGGATGTGTACAGTGTCCTCAGACCAACAGGTCCTCAGCACCAACTGTTATACACCCCAGAGCTTCTTCCAATGCACTGCACTACTCGCTGACACGTGCATAGCAACCACCTTCCTACAAAACCCAAGAGACTAAAGAAAAGGGTATCTTATCCCAAGAAGGTATGTCTTTATGTTTCAACCTAAAAATCCTTCAGGGTGAAGGAGGCAAGGCCATGCAGTGAAGATAGGAAACCAGCTGGGAGCCAGTCCAACTACCAGTCACTAATAGAAGTTCAGTTTTCACTTTACAATTACGTCTACTAGTCAGAGAGCATTATCAATATCCACATTAGAAACAGATCATCTTAGTCATGGCAAGTGATAGCATCAGATGTGAACATCTCTCAGACAACACTGATTTATTTTCTTACTCACCCAATGAAAGCTGAGGTAGATTTACCTACCTAAACAAAGAGGGGGTCCCTCATGCATTTTGCTAGATCATCTTGGTATACAGGTAAGGTAAGAAAACTGACTCATCCATTCTGTGAGTTAAGAATATGTTCAGATGAAATGGTTAAGCTTCAAATTACTACTCTGAGCAGAGACACTTTAAGTCTAACTCGAGGGTTAATGAAACATTCTGACATGGACATCTGAATATAGAAAGGCTAGTAATGACACTCCAGTAAAGAGTATCAATCACACCTCCAGTTATAGCTGGCAATTACAAGAAAAGCTGGAATATATTAGCCTTAAGAAATAAAAATGCACAGCATTTTGACAATTCCAACCACTACTGGTTTTAGTAACATTAAAAGTCATCTCCCCACACATTCCCTGGGTACACGCTCAGAAAAAGTTTGTTCCGTTCAATGTTTATCTGCATGAAGTTGATGCAGAGTTAATATTGAAAAGCGTGCATAGCAGTATCAATCCTCATCTTAACTCCTCATCTAGCATGAAACTTGCAGAACCAAATTTCTGTCTATCACAATTAGCTAATTAGTCTTAAAAAGTTAGCTTCTGTTTCTTCTGGGAAAGAAGGAAATGTAGGAAGAGGGAACTGCTCAGATCTATGCCAGCTATGAGTATGCATACAGTCACAACCTGCCCGCGGTTCTGTTCCTCCACAGAAGCTCCTCAGCCTCCCCTATGCCAAGAACTAAGAAAGACAATCATCTTCCCATATCAAACTTTTATCTATCCCTCTTGATTTACCATCCCAGGACCGGGGCCTCCCTTTTGTGTTCACAAAGAACCCATAAACTTAAACTTTACTCCCTTTGTTCCAGATACCATCTCTTACTCCTGTTTCTCATGCTCTTTGGGTGTTTTGATGTCTGTATAGTCTGGAAGCCTCTTCTGCCAGGTGGAGGGGATATTTTCCTCCTTAAAATATGAAGGGTGCTTATGCCCAAATGCTTGGGTTTGGCAGAATCTGGTCCTTGAAACACAAATCTCTGTATCTATTTTTCCTTCTAAGCCATTTTCACCGAAAAACCATTTTGGATGCTCTTAGACTAGACAGCAGACAATTCTCTCAGAGTAACATTGGATAGGCTTGTAAAGCAACTAAATATTTTTTGGTTAAGACCGATTCATTGCACATTCAGCTTACCAAACCAAATTCCAATGAAAGTCCAGTATTCCATTAATGCTAATTTCAAGCCTAAATTGAAAATAGTGTAAAGAATCGTTCCTAGCTAACAGATCCTTAAGCTGGGAAGGTAAAATTCCTTCAACGGATCATAACCCAACATACTATAAGAGCTCTGAGCTCAGTTGTGTCAAGAATCTGCATTTTAATAAACCTCAGGTCATGTATGTGTCCAATACGGTGAGAACTATGCATTTTAAAAACTTTATCTATTTACATGATAAGTTGCAACAGCCCAGCTGATGAATACATAAGTATCTGATGATCAAAACACCTTTTCCAAGCAATAGTGAATTTTTAAGTAAATATGTAGTAACTTTCAGCTAGTTATTTGTTCTGGAAGAATATTTTAAAGCTATTTTTTAAAGAAATAACTGCAAGTGACAACAAAATCTGAAGGTTTAGCCACAGTCTTCAGAGAAAGACCATCAGCAAACAGTGGCTTCAGCTGAAACTAGTTCAAAGAGAGTAAAAATCTTGGGGATCAAGTCAAACATTTTATCAGTGGTTGGCAAATTTAGGAATTTTTTTTAATAAAGAGTAGATTGGGGATGGTGGGAGAAGTTATGTCCAACTGGCCCAGGTGCTCCGGAAGTATCAACACAGCTCAACTGAACCCAACAAAACTGCAAAATCTTAATCTGACTGATGTTACACCTTTTCCTTCTTTTACTTTTATTTTCAAATGGTGAGGAAAACTATCAGAAATTTAACTATGGATAAAGCTTTTGCTCGCAATTGTGCCCATCTAACACTACTAGAACCAAAAGGTGCTGCACAGTAGAAAGATTTTCAGGAAAAACATTAGTGGCTTCCAGCTTTCAGAACAATGGATCATCTTTTAAAAATCCATCATTACCCTTTGACAGTTTAATAGATGGCAATTTCAAAGAGTAACCAGGGACCAAAACTGCAAAAATAAGCAACAACTCAACTTTAAGAAAATAACTATGTATATTATTTTCTATAAAATTATGAACATCTTTACAGGATAGCAAATCCATAACAGTGAATGGAATGGACCATCTAAGCTAGCCCAAGCCAGGAAAATTCCAGTTTGCTTGCTCTAGATTTGTAACATACTTGGCAAATACACTCAAAGTAGAGTTTTGGGGAAAGTTTATTCTGCCACTGTGTATGGTTAAACTACAATTGCCTTCAATTTATTACTCACTGTTTGCATTACCTTATGGTCTGGGCGTCCTGGAAGACAATCTCATTAAGCCAAACACTGAATGCACACAGGACAAAGACAGACCCAAATCCAAAGAGCTTACAGTTCACCTTTAGGAGAATTACTTTAATTGAGAAAACAGGGGAAAAAAGGAAAATAATCAACTATATTTTTTCAACTATGAGGCTTGAAGTCCAGCGCTTAAATCCAGATTTAGTCTCATAAATAAAAATGATATATCTAAAGGTGCCAGAAATATGAGTTCATAGTGAAGGCTTTGTAAGCTCTCTGACTTAAAAACTCATGAATGCAAACAAAATCAGACTCACAGCCAAGAATACAGGCTGACACTCAAACTCTATTCTTAAAACAAGTCTTTGGCCTTTCCTCAACCTACCTACGGTGTACATTAATGCTAAGTGTTGGCCTAGATTTCAACCTAAGTTCCATCAGTTTTATGAATTTACAGTCAAGTCTCAACATTACTGCACAGGAGCTCCTGATGACTTCTCTCTTTAATCATCAGTGCTAGTCCTCTGTGTGTGTATGTTTGCACATACACATGTAGGGGGGGAAGGGATGAATCTCCAGTGTTGAAAAAATCAGCTGAATGCTGCACTCCCACACTGAGTTTGGTATACGAAAATCATAGGCTTTTCACAACCCTCAGTTATATTATTCATGCAGAATGCACTCAGCTTTCTATTGTTCCTGCGCTTGTTGTTTATAAATGAGTCTTTGCTTCATTTGGGGATGGAAGTTCCTTTAAGTTTCCTTTAGTAGAAGTACTTCTGTAGTGCGGTGCAGTGCTAGTGCTCAGAGGGTTAAAGAAGTTTCTGGGAAAAAAAAATATTTTCTTTCTTTATTGAAGCAAAAATTAACAACTCGAACTGGTTGATTTATTTTGGCCAATCTGATACACAGGTTCCCAATCGCTTCTGAAATGTTTCAGAAAATATTTAAGTTATTCATTTTGTTCTTCGTTACCAAAACATTTGCAGAGGAAATTTCTAAGTATGTTAAGACTCTTGCTTTTACACCTCACTTAAATATTCCCAGCAATACCACATTAAAAAAAAAATGACCCTTAGACATCGTCTTCAAATGTTGTGCATGGAATAAATACTGTTTCTCATGACAGGACATGAATTGTACCAGAAAATGCTGGTCCCTTCTGTTATGGCCAATTCAGCTGCAGAAAAACACATAACCCCTTTGTCTAGCAATATTGCGAATTTCATGATTTAGCTTGTTCGACAGTTCAGCCTGTCATCATTAATCCTGGTGATTGTGCAAGATTCTGATGCATTCCCCCAGCTTAGAGTTTTTTCAATCCAATTTAAGTTAATAAACAGTGGACTGAATTGCAAAAGAAAAAAATAAGTTAATCACATGGCAACTTAATCGCTTTTGGCTTCAGAAGACATCCTTCTGTTTTGGGTCTAATAACCACAGGGTTTTAAAGGTAGATGGGACTGTGCCTTTTACTCCTCTGTTCATGGTGCACTTTCTGTTTTTAAAGTTCAAAGGACTTCTTTTATGCTCCTAATAAGCCTGAGATATTGCAGCTCCAAAGAGGACAACAGGCACCCTCTCATCTGACATACAGAAAACAGAAAACTGGAGACAAATCCATATTTTGGAGTGAAAAGAAACTTCTTTTTGAACTAAGGAGTTGAGAAATGTAACAGTTTGTCAGTTACTGGAACTACATTTGCATTTAACGAATGTTAAGCAAAGAAATAATTCAATCTCTTTCAAAAACCATCTCCT
>JAOTQQ010000001.1:78840557-78869274 GCA_026546715.1 Gallinago undulata | reverse complement strand
AGCCGTTGGTAGGGGCTCTGAGGGGCACCCCCCCCGGCAGCGCGCGGGGAGCCGTTGGCGGTGGGCTGAGAGGGGCAACAAGCGGCACCTACGGCAGGTTGCTGGCTTTGGCAGCATTTCACCCACTTCAACGCAGAACTACAGGCAGCGGGAGGGCTCCCGTCAGGGAGGGTTCCCTCCTCTACCCCCATCAGCTCATGGGGTTTAAATTGTTCCCCCGCTCACCCCATCCTCGGCCGCCTCCTCCTCACCAGAAGAAGCTGCCGTACCCCTGGGTTGCGCCCAGCCCACCGCTGGGGTGGCTGGCACCCCGAAGTGGAACATCGAACCTGAGCCACGTTATAAAGCAGACAAAGTAATTTTAGCGGAGCTAAAGTTTTCTGGTGGGTGAGTTGTGCCTAGAATCATAGAATCGTCTAGGTTGGAAGGGACCTTAAAGATATCTAGTCCAACCATCAACCTAACCCTGACAAAAAAAATAAATAAGAAATAAAAATCACTAAACCAAATTCCTGAAGACCATGTCAACCTGTCTTTAGAACACCTCCAGGGATGGTACCTCAACCACTTCCCTGGGCAGCCCATTCCAATGCTTGATAACCGTTTCGGTGAAGAAATGTTTCCTAAGATCCAGTCTAAACCTCTCCTGGCGCAACTTGAGGCCATTTCCCCTTGTCCTATCTCCTGTGACTTGGGAGATGAGACCGACCCCTGCCTCTCTACACCCCCCTTCAGGTAGTTATAGAGAGCGAGAAGGTCTCCCCTCAGCCTTCTCTTCCCCAGACTGAACACCCCCAGCTCCCTCAGCCTCTCCTCATAAGTCTTACTCTCCAGACCCCTCACCAGCTTTGTCACCCTTCTCTGGACCTGCTCCAGCACCTCAATGTCTTTTTTGTGGTAGGGGGCCCAAAAGTGGACACAGTACTCAAGGTGAGGTCTCACCAGTGCCAAGTACAGGGAGATGATCACCTCTGGGGTCCTACTCAACACCCTGTTCCTGATACCTTAGTTCCTAGGTCTGTAACAACTAACTGCAAGCACAAGCGCCCAAATGGCCAGTTGCAGCAGCCAACGGGGAAAGAACAGGATGGGACCTGTGGGACGCTTGGGTGAGTGAACCCGCTGCCAAGGGATCGCAACATGGAACCATGGCCTCAGTTGAGCGACTAATTATCATCAGCAAGACTTCAAACCGGCACAGAAGGGTTGGCTTAAGTGGTCACTCCAGTTCAACTAAGTCAAGCCCCAGTTCCCTGGCTGTCAGTAACAGATACGTGTGCCACCAGGTCCCCCTGCACCACAGATGTGGTTTAGATCAGGTACGGACAGAAATTCATCACCTTTATGTCACTTTTGTTCTGCCAACATGTGACCCGGCTTCAGGTCATACAGACAGACACTACCTGATCCAGCATCAAGCCTGCTGTCATTTTTTTGTAAAATACATTTAAACCAGCAGCACAAATTTATGGGAAGCGTTTTGTTATGTAGCTGCAGTGTTTTTGATGCAGTAATAGCAGCCATGCAGCTAGATTTACTGTCATCTTGACACATGGCCGGAGGAGGGTAAGAAGCCAAAAATAATGTTCAGAACAATTTTATTGATGATGGTCAATATTTAGGGCACATTTTAACAAGCAGTAAGATGACAAAGTGCTGGGGACAAAAACCGTAGTGCATACACACACCCATTCCTGCAACAATTGGATGCTGATATTTTATTGAAACCACACTAAAACATTAAGTTGAAACTCACACTAAATTATTAGTCAGTATTTAAAACATCACTGTGGTCCATATGTGCTTGGATGCCAATTTTAATAACTAATTAAATTCATCTTGAAACTAATTAAAGGCACCAATAAACACCAAAACCAACTTACATCAACTGGACTGTAATTTTCTGTAAGCTGTTTTGAGATGTGACACACTAGTTTACCAAAATGATGTATCCAATTTTCATTAAACTTCTCAAATATATTCTCTCCAAACATAACACAACTTCTTAAATTAAAATAATATAAAGATTCATGGTGAAATATTCTCAGTTTGCCAAAATTAGGAATAAAGACAATTGAAAATTTCTATTAACCTCACAATGAAACAAATTATTTTGAAAGAGTATTATTCAAGTTAGTGATGTTTTATAGTAAAATACTACAGTTCATAGAATCATAGAATGGTTAGAGTTGGAAGGCACCTTCAAGATCATCTGATTCCAACCCCCTGCCATGGGCAGGGACACCTCCCACCACACCAGGTTGCTCAAAGCCCCATCCAGTCTGGTGTTGAACACTTATTTAGTGTCTGCACATGGCTTGAACAGGTAAAATCAAGACTCTTTTTCTAAAGATAATGCCTTAAGTCAGTTTGTTTTCCATAGTCAGTCTACTTGGTCTCTGAACTGAAAATATCAGAGGGGGTATTTAATTCTCAATCAATAAAATGGCTTAACTGTATGGAGGATTTTCAAAATCTAAACTCTACTCACATTTGTAAGGACCAGTAGGTCAATCCTGAAGATCCTGATGAATATGAAACCCTTTCAATGTAGAATCAGTGGAACTTCTCACATGTTCTGTACAAAGGCATTTTGTAGTGCTAGACCAAACAGAAGCAGGGCTTTGCAAGGTAAGTAAATACCTGATAAAACCTGACAGCTGAAGTAAGGTGTATGAGCAGGCTAAGCTTCCAAGCGGTTATTCAGAGATTTACAGTGGTTCTAAACAAGCTAATGAAGCATTTGAACTAACTTTTGCAAAAGGGAAGCCTGAAGGATTTTGCAAATTGGGAATGTTACCTCTGTAACCTCTGGTTATATCAGTGCAAGATTTCTGTGAGTTCAGAATCAGGCCATCAATTAAAACTGACTAAAGCAGTCAAGTATGATTTCTTTATGTATCAGTTGTTAATTCATTGACATTATGCTGGTCAATTTGTTTTAATGCATATTTCATTGGTAGAGCAAAGAGACTTTTTCTCAGCATTATAAAGCAGTGACTTGTTCACCAGAATAAAAGTGGCAATTACTGTTAGCCTAACTTCTTGCAAAGAAGTGTACAGTTTCACAAGGTGTATAATTTTAAGACATTACCTGCAAGGGGTGAGGTTCTTGTGTTGTCCTTCCCACATCAGTGAGATGCCAACAGGAAAAGTTTAGACATTTGTTTCAACCTGTCCACTGCTTGAAAATTGGTTTATTTGTCTACAGGTAACAGATTTTAATATAAATATAAAATATAAATTATAAAACATAATGAAGTACATTGCTTTTCATTTATTGATACTGCTTATATTGTTTTCTGGGGATGTCGTGTAAAATACATTAATCTGTCAAGCACATTTATGCAATAACATTATGCAGTCACCTATAAAATTGTTAACAGCTTTGTGCAATTTACTTGGAGATTATGATGGCAAAAGTCATCCTGCTTGCTGGAGGGACATGAGAGCTCAGTGAACTTGCCTTCTACCTATGCATCTGCATAAGGGACACTTACAGTTTCTGGAAAATGCTGGAAAATGCAAAGGGAATGGGAGACCAAGTAGAGCAGCCGGCAGTCTTGCAGCGGGGTCTGCTTCAGCATGGAAATTTATGGTGGGTGCTAACCAAAAAATGTCACATTGTATGTCATGTGATTAAACACATTTTTCATTGATCCCTGGAAAGATTATCATTGCTTATTGAAGTTGTGGAACTTCAGAAGTCCTCCAGAAGAAACTGTACTCCTCCTTTCTCCTTGTGGCGGAGATCACATTCAGAGCCTGGATGGGGACTTTTACATACAAAAATCACTGCAGTCCTGGAGTAAAGGTGTGTGTTCTACAATGAAATGTAAATGTAATCTCTCTGTTGCCAAAAGTATGACTCTATTTGGATGAATAAGGACTAGGAGTCCAATTTTGCAAACACTTCTGCTCATGAAAAGCTTTCTGTATGTGAATCAATTTAATAGTCCTTGGTAATAGAGTTGCTTATATGCACAAGCGTTTCTAAATCAGATCCTTTTTCTGCAAAAAGTTATTGCAGAAATGTATCTGACAGAATGACCTATCCTATAGGACTACCTAAAAACGCACCATAGAGTATCAATAGAAGACCAATAAATGACATTTTTTGTAAGAATATTTCCTGCATACAGAGACTCATTGTATCAAGCCAGGAATCCAACACCTGGGAGTCGAATCTCATACTTTAAATTGCCTCATTACAGTGAGGGAGAGTCAGACTAGACATTACCAAAAACTAACTTAAAGGCAATAGTAGGTAGTGCTGGTACACATTCCCTTTGGAGATGCTGAAATCGCTGGTATTGGAGATCTCTAACAAATGGTTAAACAACCAACCTCCAGAAAGGATAGGAGTATTTTTTGATACTCCTCTTGGAGGAAGGGAAGAGGCAAGATGACCTCTTAAGATCTTTTCTGGACCAATATACTATTATCCCTCTGATAATACAGCTAGGGTATATTAGGATACCCTAAATTGCATCTACTACCAGCTCTCCTTCTTCCTCACAGGGTTTCTCCTGTTGATACCCAGCTGCCCTGTCTTATATTTCACTTTCTAACTGGCCACATACAACTTTTATTCCCAGTTTCCTCATTACAATAGATATATTACCTTGCAGCGTATTGCTTCTGTTGTTAAAGCATCATAAACCCAAACTTCCCAGTGATTACTTCAATAGGAGAAAGAGAAAAAAGTGATTCCCTATGACCATATTCCAGTTAACAGGATTTTTAGAATTCTAGTCACCTTCATCTGGGGAGGGTAAAAGAAAGAGAGCAGACACATTTTCTTTGTAATAATTCCGAATGTGAAAAACAAGTTGAAAGAAGTCTAAAATACTTCTAGTCTTTCAAGAAGATTGGGATTTTTCTGAACATATTTATCTTCTTGCTGTTCTTTTTCCACATCCACAGAAAAGATTTATACATGCTTACTTCTCAGATATACTCTTAATATCAGTCAGGACAAGCACAAGATCCTTCCAAACTCAAAGACCCTAGAGGCTAGTGGGTATAAACGCACTCTCCTGGCTTTTTAGCGAGAGAAGGATCACATCAAAAACTTTAGAAGCCATACTATCAATACAACAGAAGACAAGATGTTGTTCTAGGATGTAGTCATAATCTAAAAGCAGATATACAGCAATTTTAGAGTGCAACTGAAAGATAACAATATTCACTTTGGCCTGTCTCTAAAAGTTAGTTCTACAAAACTGGCATCCACAGTGGAACACCTTGAGGCTTTTCCTCAGTCTTTGTCCTATCATTGTAAGGACAAACTTCCTCCTTGTTCCAGTGAGGCATTCAGGATTTGGCTTGTGGGATTTTTCTGTCATGCTGCATTCATTCACATCAGCATCCCAGTTCTGGAACATAGATTTCCTCAGCACAGAAGGTTTGAGGGCCCAGAAGACCAGATTTGTAAAGGTATTTACACCTCTGACTTGGATACCGAGCAGCTTTAGAACTCTGACTCGTCCTGCTCCAATTTGTTTGATTTCAGAAGGTGTTAGGTGCCCATATACCTTTAAAATCTGGCATTTCCCTTGAGTCTTGTAGTCTCAAATCCATTGTTTGCAATTAAATGGTTTCCATTATCAGCTCCAAGCATTTCTCTAGTTATAACACTATACCTTGTTCTCTCACTGTGTTAGAAGCGCTTTCCTGTTCTGCCTTTCATCCTGTCCTTCCATTTCTCTCTTATACTTCCCCTGATGTTTCCCAGCTATCTCATTTTAGCCTTCTATCTGGTTCACAGGATCAAACCTACCAAGCAGGCCACAAATCTCAACATAGGATGAAATTCTATTTTATGTGCAGACAACTCTTACTGACTTCAATGGAAAATGACTGATTGCATCCACAGAAAAGATCTGGCCCTTTATATGCAAAATGCTACCAGTATTTTTATGCATTGGATGAACTATCAGTGGGTTGTGTGACAGTGTAAATCATCAACTGTGTTTTTGCTTTCATTTCAGTCCTTGGAAAGTCCCGCCCTGTGCTGTCATACCCATAGGTAAAAGGACTTCTGAAAAATTCAGACATTCCAGTGCAAGAAAAAAAAAAATCTATTAAAATTAAAACTTTTGGCACATTTGCAAATCTCAGCAGCACTGCCCCCATGGTGGTTTTATGAAAAACAGCTGCATCAGTTAAGTGCAACATAGAACTTCAGATAAAAGGGGTAAACAATACATTTTTCTCTCATCAGGAACGATCATGAAGAATTGACTTAAGTTCTGTTATTCATCCCCCCAAAATCACAAGTTACGCACACACACCCTATTTGGAGGCAAGGAGATAAAGCCAGCTCCGTTGTCTACCCAATTTCTTTTTTATTCTAAATTCCAAACTTAGTTTTTGTATGCTGCTTCTCACATACCATGTACTCTAAAGTAAATTAGTTACTTTCTGGAAGCGGGATTCCCTATAGGAGATTTTTGTGTTAATTTTCTCTGGGAAGAATTAAAACAAATAGATCTCAGCTGAATTTGTGTGTGTGTGTGTGTGTATTTTGAAAGAACAACATTTTGAATCTCTTTAAATAGACTTTTATATCCAAGTGAAATACTGTAAAAACCCAGGCTCTGGTACTGTTCCCATATTATAGAACAGCCTGTGGGAAAGGTAGCTGAGCTCCACATAATCCTGGACATTTGGGAAAAGCTGGTCAAGAAAACGTTCTTTCTGGAAAAGGCAAGGAATTTCAAGGATTTGTGTAGTGCAACCAGTGCAGGAAAAACATCAAGTGTCTTACTCAGAGGAGGAGATGGGCTGAACTGCTGAAGCAAGTCCTGAGAGTGTAACACACCCCTGATTTACACCTGTGGTGTCAGTGCAAAGTATAATCGCTGCCTGTGAGATTTAAATCAATGCAGCGTGATTTTTAAAAGCTCTCATACTGGGCTAACATCACGAACTTTGAAGTGAAGGGTAAAATTCAAATGAGGCATAATAATGCTGAGCACTTCTGAAAATCCCCCCCATGACCTTGAGGCTCAAGGAATACTTTACAATTTGATCAGCAAATTCTGGGTGTTCATCTTCTCTTGTTGGAAAAAGTGCGTCCCTCCCACCCCAGCCCCGAGATTGAAGTCACTTTGAGAATTATCAAGTTACACACCTGAAAATAAAGAGTAGCCAAATTTGCTACCTTTTTTTTTTTTTTTTAATTAGGCTAAAAGCATAAGAACTCAGACATATAGCTGATAAAATGTAAGATTGTGTCAAAGTACAAAAGGTTTAGAAAAGAAACTTACATCCTCAAAGTGACTTAGTCACTTGGATTTAGGGTGCTCCATTCCTTTCAGGATGTGTGTGTTCACACTTCAGTTCCATTGAGTCATTGAGACTGGACTTCTAACCTCCTTTGAGAGAAGAGTCCTATCTCTGCTGAATATCACCTACTCCCAGACGTTTCACATGAACAAGGAATTCAACACGATATTGAAGTTCATCACAAGTTCTCTCCTTATTTTTAGTCGATCTGTCTCCTTCCTCAGGAATGATCAGTCCATAGCTTCCAGCATCACTCTCCAGAGCGTGTCTTGACCTCCTTTTCAGGCAGGAGGTAATGAGCCAACTGTTTCTACAAAATGCTTTCTGAACAGGTTCAGCTCAGCCCAGTAGCACGTGGGAAAACTTGGGCAGCTTGATACGTAAACCTGGCTGGAAATCAGAGTAATGCAAAACACACCTCACACTAATTCTGAGGTTTCCCAGGCTGCAAAGGAGATTTAGAAGCCTCTTTCCAACAAGTCTTATGAATTTAAATCTCTTAGGTATCTTGGGAAATCCTTTATTTAAGCTTTCTAGTAAGGAAAGATAGGAGAGAATAACCAACTATCATCTCAAACCAACTCACACTTCAGCCATGCTGTTATGGAAGATGTACCTGTGCCACTAATGTCTTCACTCTACTAAACAAGTCATCTGTCATGGGGCAAATTCTGTGTTTGTCTGAATACCCTAGAAACCAGGCCTGGCAGTGGCAGAGGACACCAACTTTCTGATCTCCATCTTCTCGTGGTAAGTGTAGAAAAAGCTCTGTCACCTGTCACCTTGGCTCCATCCCAATTGATTAAGCTGCCTGATGCCGCATCTTGCTCTTACACAAAATGCCTGCAAACGTAATCCCAAGGTTTTGGTCCCCTGTGTGCTGGCAATGATTTAGCCCAACACCACTGTTACTTCAAATGAAAACAGTAAATTAATTTCTGCGGCAGAACGCAACAGGGTTTTGTAGTGCACTGAACAAACAGTGACCCAGCAGGGAGCAAGAGGAGTATTACAACGAAGCCTTCGCCTCTCTTTGGCTCTGTGCAAAAGTCCCCAGCAGTACTGAGAAACATTTTCGTGGGACAGTCACATTTCTGCTGAACAGGCTGAAAAGATGAAGAAGCCCGTTTCACTGTATTCAGCAGGCTTCTGCACGCAGAAGCCCTGCTTAACATTTCTGCTGAACAGAGCCCTAGGGCAGAAAATACATTGAACTCCCATAGTGGAGTACCAGTAGTGGCTTTTTAAAACTATATCAATTTGTATCATTTGCAAAGCACAAATATTTAATCTGGTTTTAATTACAGAAGCCTCCTAGATATTGTATTTCTTTTTTCTCTCTGCCTCCCCACCCCCTTATTCAATTTTGTTGTTGCTGCTGTTGTCCTGCACTTCCAGCCTCACTCTGTTTTGCAAGGCTGATCCAGTCACCAGAATCCTTTTATCGCTCTGCTGTGAAAAAAAAGAATTGAATTTCTTTTGTACATTGGGGTGAATTTGTAAATAACACTCGTTCAACAAATTTTGCTCCAAGGATCACTCTGGGAATATATCCAGATCAATATCATCCCTGTTAATATCACTTGAAAGTAACACTGTAGAGCACCACAGCAAGGCGATGGGAATATCATCTTCAAAATAAGGGGTCTGAGGAAGCCAAATGAGAAGTGTTGAGGAACAGGATATTGCACATGCAGTCCATGCACTCATTCTCTGGAGCAGGAGATACTGATTATCTCCTAGTATTGCAGCAGCACACACAGGGGCTTCCCAGTATAGACAAATGTGCTGGGAGCTGTACATGCTGATGTTAAAAAAAAAATAAAGTAAAATAAAATAAAATAACATTTTTATAACAGAAAGTCCCTGTGTTCAATGCAGTTATTGGTTATTGTATCTTACTTAACACGTAATCATGGGGAAAAGCTCCAAAGCATATTAAAATGTACATTCTGCATTCTCAGTTGGTTTTTTTTTTTTCTCTTCTTTAAATAAACATACTGACGTTCTTTAAATAGTCCTCTCTGCACTAAGCATAAGTGCAACAAAAGATGTGCAAAGGCTGCAAAACACAACAGAGCACCAGAAAAAAACAGATTAAACCCCTGAGTGAATGAGTCTTTCTCTCCTGACCACTAATGTTCTGGTAAGTTATTAAAACACTCCAACCTCACACATAAGCTCCCCTCCAGAAGCGAGTAAAACAAAGGCTTTTGAGTGCTTCCTAACAGTCACCAGGGCTGTCAAAATAAAGGAGGGGGTATACACATTAGGTGTATACACCTTGCTTGTTCTGCTTTCCCAGTTGAACATAAAAGTGCCTCTGGAGGTCACAAGTACAAAGGTGAGAAGATAGTGTCCCCCAGCTATGGCCACATTACATAAATAAGAACAGATTGGATTAAACACAGCTGGAAAGTTGATGCAAATCTTTGAGCTGCAATTCATCCAAGTTGAGTTGATACCATAACTGGTGTCCTGATACTTCTTATGTAGTTTTCATGCTAAATTTCCAGCCTATATGCTTTACCTGTCTTTTTCTGGGCTAAATGTCAACCTCCCTGTCCTCGTCCCAGTTAAATACTAGGTGAGTTGTATAAGGATGCCAAGCAATTCATACTACTGTGTTCTGTAATGCCCATTTTACTCTGTGGTTGTTTTTTTTTTTTTTCTTTTCCAGATTTGCCCATTCTTGCAAGACTAGCATGTGGCTTGCTTTTTTAAATGCCCTTTGCTCCGGACTTAAATCCCCTTCTAGTCCTTTTATTTATTGGGAAAAGCTTGCAAATATATCCCAGGCATATGACAAAACCAGAATCAGAAAGTGAGCAAAAGGAAGCCCAAATTTAATTTGAGAACATCTCATGATTTTTTTATTCAGTCTCATGATTAGCTCGGAACAGGCTGACTCATGACGTTTGAGTGCCCTGGATCAGCAATACTGGCTTTTGCTGTCGGAACGTCTGTGTACGTTCTCTGGTCCCCGTGCTCCTTCATCTCACCCTCAGCTGATTTGCATTGCTGGGGAAATACGTGATTACAAAAGTTAAAGGTCAGTAGTGAGAAATAATTTGGATCTAAAGAACATGACTTCGGGTCTTTCCTGTACTGGCTGGCTTCCGTTCCTAAAGGTTCTCCTTCAAATTCCCAGTTGTAAATCTACACTGTAAAAAGGCAACAGAAAAATAAATGTGATCTTACTAAAAGGGCTGGCCCAGCGACTTTCTGTCCTCATTTTCCCTCAGTGATGAATCTCTTTAGGACTCCTTTGCAGCAAACAAGTAAACAAGCAAACAAGTTTTGCTGGGATTCAAGTTTTCCCTTGCTTGATTCTACAGGACTGGAAATGAGCCCATTGGTCTCTACTCTTCCCTTCCATTTCTCGACTTGTGTTGACTTGTTACAACGCCAGTGATAGAATACTTGGTGTTAATCTTTTTTTCTTAATTATCTTTATGTTAAGCTCTGAAACACATGACTTACCTTGCTGAATGCCTTCTACCTTCATCTGCTCTGCTGCGATGGAAA
The DNA here is from genome assembly GCA_026546715.1 of Gallinago undulata. NCBI lineage: Eukaryota > Metazoa > Chordata > Aves > Charadriiformes > Scolopacidae > Gallinago > Gallinago undulata. The sequence continues at coordinate 78,858,453 of JAOTQQ010000001.1, read as the reverse complement.
AGTACAAAATGTATTTGCCACTAACAATATTTTTGTACCTACCCGATGTAAAACACCTTAGTTATTTGTTGAAATACATAAAATACCAACGGGAATCTAGCACTAATCACAAGCAGAATAGCAACCAGAGATCTAGCTTCATGTCTGGGCATCTGTTTTACGGTATGAAATACCATCAGTTTTGAAACACGATTCTGCAGCTCACATGAAATGCATGAGATTAGAACCACTGAAATCAATGAATTCCTTCATTCAGCCTTAACGCGCATTGACTTCAATGAGGCTTGCCTAAGGACATGCAGGGTTTGTTCCAGTGGTCCGGCTTGTTTGAGTGGGAACTGCAAGACTGGGCTTACAGTTTGCCTTTCATGCAAACGGTAGCCTTGATCCTTCCTAAACCTAGTGGATCTTCATTCTCATCAAAGCCAGATCTGGGCTCGGTACACCAACAAGGCAGTAAAATTAGCTTTTTAGCTATATAATGACAAGAACTATTAATAAAATGATAGGACAACAAGAGAGGGTAAGAACATCAATATTTTCATTAGCCACATGTTGAAAGGGAAAACTTTATATTTGGGCCCAGTCTTGAACACCTTAGAAACATCGTATTCTCACCGAGCTCAGGAGGAATTCAGTGAGCACAAATACAGGATGGATGTCTTGACAAGCTGCAGCCACATAGAACGAAGAGCTGCAGAAAAAAAACCATCTGTGGCAAAGGTGTTGAATAGGAGGCCACAAAAGAAACTGTTTAAGCCAAGCTCACCTAACTCACCTGTAGAAGGCTGCAGTGGAGAAACTCCACTTCTACTCAGTTCTGCACTCAGCTTTGGGAAATGAAAGAGTTACAGAAATGAGTCCACTCTAATCAACAAATGCTTTAGAAAAATGTGTCCTTCTTCTTTTTTACCTTATACATAATCTGAAGGCACCTGAATATTTGAACATAGAATCATAGAATAGTTTGGGTTGGAAGGGGACCTTTAAAGGTCATCTACTCCAGCCTTCCTGCAGTGAGCAGGGACATCTTCAACATCTTCTAGCAAATGCGGGAAAATGTTCTTCATCTGGCTCTAATCCACAGTTCCTATACCAGAGCTGAAGAAGCTGTCGAGCTCATTCTATAGAGAGGGTATATCTAATGCTAGCCTCAAGATGGACTAAAAAATGCAGTATAAATGTTCACCATTCAAGCAAACATCCTACCAGAGCTTTGTCACTCCTAGATGACTAGACTGTGACTCATACTACAGCTCAGCCACAGGAATCTGAACAAACCCACCATTACCACCACACACACACACAAAACACAACAGAGCTTGGAGAAGCTCTGGTATTTCCTATGATAGGAAGCTCAGATATTTCTCCACTGGAACAGGTGGAAAGGTGAGCATGAAAATGGAGAGAAGCTGCCACCATCCCTCTACGTCTCAGTGGATGGGACCAGGAGGTGTTTGCAAAAGGAAGGAGGTTGCAACATGTTGTTGGGGGAAACTGGTACTTGTTCTTAGGAACAAAGGGGATTTGGGAAGAAAACATATTCCCAAGGGGCCCATCTGAGACTCATTGCCTCCTTACCACCTTCTCCTCATGGATTGGGCTTGAAGTTACAAATCTGGCTCAAAACTCTGTTTTACTATGTGTAATAAAAATATAACAACCATCTAAACCCTACTCTGTTGATATAAGAGTAGCACCTTGATATCGATTTTAATTTCACTGAAACAATGCTGGTTGTTAATATATTTTAGAAATCCTCAGTAAGGTTGAAGCCCAGAATTCAGAGACAACAGAGAAGGTATAATGGAGTGAAACAGCTTGGACTCTTACCTTTGGTACAATTCAAAAGCGAACAGAAAACACTAATGTGAAAACTAAAGACTTAGAATTATTTCCTCCAGAATGGGTATGTACTGTCAGCAGCACAGGCAAATATTTTTTTAGTATGTATATGTAAAGATCTTTAAAATTAAATAATCATGACAAGGTATCCTAGGACACCAAGGACAAAATACTATGATGAAATCCACAGCTGAACAAAAATAATTTGCTCTGCCAAACCAGCCAGGAAAGTTAATCTGATTTACCATTTAAAATAAAACTCAACCTCATGTTTATTGACATTATATTTGTCTTTTGTCACGCAGACAATTGTGTATATTAACATTATATTTATCTCTTATCGCACAGACAATACACAGTGGACGCAGAGTGTATACGTCTACGCACACACATACAGGAATACCTGTGCACAGATACATATATTCACACACCCGTATGCTTAAATGTAAGGTCTGTTACCAAGTTTTGCTTTAGTTATTCCAATCTGGCTTCTAAACACATGCACACACTGTAGCACACAACTGTGTGAGTTGAATCAGCTCCCCGAGGAGCAGAGGCTTGGCGAGCAGCTTCCTTAGTTCATTATAATCACGTCCTCCAATCTCTTGTTAGAGAGAAGCTCTATCACCAGGATTCTTTAGAAACCCGAGGCCAACATCTCTTCATTTAAACCGGCAATCCCTTTGCTAAAGGCAAAGGTATAACTGAGAGGGCAGTGTTTATAGGAAGACCACTCAAGCCCAGCAATTTTCAATGTGCGTGTGTGTGTGTGTGTGTGTTTAAAAGCCTTGGTAAGGTTTCAGCTTTCACCAGATCTCTGTTAGCACTAACCACTCTTACCCCAACAAGTTCAATATTAATTAAACAAACTTCTTTCTCCCCAGCGTAAAAAACACAGGGACTAAAAATAAATCTGTTACAAAATATGCATTTTGTTTATACATATTTACACAGACCTCAGATCTGAATATATGCAGTACCAGAAGGATGAAGCCATCTGATGCAGAAGATCAGTCAAGCAATCTGTAGGCTCTACAGGGGCCAGAAAAGAAACATTTGTATGGTGGCAAAAAACATGATGCATGTGCTTTAGTTTGTGACGGAGAAATAGTGGCATAAGTCGTGTATCTGGAGCCACATGCAAGGCTCTTGTTATCTCCGCACCCCAAAGAACAGATTATTATCCCTCCTCTGTGTGTTTATTAATTCGTCAAAGCTCAGGACTGCCTCCTCCTCCTCCTCCTTCCTACTTTAGGATTTAACTGTTTAAGTATTTTGGCTTCTTTCCCCCCATGTTTGTTTTTGGGGGGGGTGGGGTGTTCTTTTTGGTGGTTTTTTTTGTGTGGTTTTTTTGTGGTCTTTTTTTTTTTTTTTTAAATGCATCCCTGGAGTTTGATTTTGGATGCAGCAAGTTCCCCCTTATTTTCTGGGAGCTGCCTCTTGCAGCCCAGCCCCTCTCGCCTCCTCAACGCACACGATGTGTCAGCAAAGTGAGGAGGGTTGGGTTTGTTTTGTTTTTTTTTTTTCCTCATTGAGGAGGAATGTGATGGGGGAGGAAGAAGGGTGGAAAAGCCTTTCTTCTCTCCCCCCCTTCCCCCCCTCCCCTCGGTCCCTGTAAAGCCTGCTGGGAAATGTAGTCCAGCTCCAGCTGCCTTGGAACAAAAGAGAGCAGGGGCTGCCGTGGGGAGGGAGTCCCGCAGCTGCGGTCCTTTCCCGCACGCCCCTCACACCCCACGCAGGGTCCCTGTGCCAGGCAACTTGCCGAGGGCACCGTGGCAAAGGGGGCAAGAGAGGAGGCCACGGGAGAGCTCGCTCCCTCAAAAGTACCTTGGCTTCATTGTTCTTGGGGTTCGGCCAACTTCGGCCAACATGGGAACTGCTGTGGGATGCTCGAAGCGGGAGGAGGATGAGCCACGCCACCCCACTCCGTGTGTTGGGACTCGAGGAAGGGGAATTGCTGCTCCTAGCCCTAGGGATGCCACGAGGGAAAAACTTTTCACCCTGCTTTTTGTTTGTATATGAGGTATTGAATGTGAAAGGGAGCAGGGGAAAATATCTATAGGGTTTGATTTCATTTTTATGCCTTCAATTGAGCATCTCGCCAGAACAACACAATATTCTCAGCTTTTAGCACATTCATTTAAATATTTCTAAATGAAAAATTAGGGGGATGTTCCTTTGCTATTATTGCTGGTATTTTTAAACCTATACCCAGCTGCATGATTACCCTTTACACCACTACTACTACTTGTCAAGCCTTTATTTCTGTATTTATTTTCTAGCAAGGAAAAAAAAAAAAAAAGTGAAGTAATTTCTTCCTTTCAGCCTCCTGGGCAAGGAACTGTGGGGGTAGAAAATGCAAATTCCTGGAAGCCCTCTGGGATTTTTTTATTTTTTTAATTTTTTTTAAGTCAATCAGGTGCTCAGCCTCGTGCTTTTAAAGGAGAGGGGCACTGGCTCTCGGCAACGCAAAGGCTTTTGCTGATCTGTAGGAGAGAGTTTTCCTGGCGATTCTTTCCCAGCGATCGCAGCACACGCAAGGCGAAAGCAACGGCCCAGATTTCTTTTCTGTTGCGGTCTCTTTTGCCTTGGAAATTGCTTTAAGTTTCAGCTCCCCATCCCCCTTCTCCTCCCACCGCCCTCCCCAGCCCCCCCGTTAACCTTGGATCCATAGTTTCTGCTGATGACTCTGTGCTCCTTCCCTCCAGTACATCAGCTGCTACTTTTCATTTCATGGCTCGCTGGTGAAACTCTTGAACTCTTTTTCTCTTTACGTGTCCAACCCGTTTTCTTCCCCAGATGCTTTTGACTTTTCTCAAGGTCTCGTCTTTTATCACATTAAAGCTGCTGGGTGCGTGTGTTTTAGCGGGGTGAGGGGAGGAGGAGGAGGAGGAGGAAGGATGAAGGACAGTCGGCGTGCCCAGCCAGCCGGGGATGCCAGATCGGCCGGGCAGCAGGGAAAGCAGCCGGGAGAAGGGGAGGGATGCTCCAGCCTCTCCTCCTTGCCTTGCTGTGGGAGGTGGGAGAGGAGGGGGGTGAGGGGGGGGTTTGTTCTAAACCCAGGGCTGGCCAAGTGCACCCAAGTTCAGCCTTCCTCTTACGCACCCACCCCGCAGCCCTGGGCTTGCTCAGGACTGCTGCAACTCAAAGAAAAGCAGAGAAAAGAAAGCCCCACCTCCCTCCAGGTCCACAGGAATAATTTTACACCAATTTCCCCCCCCATCCATCCTTCGATCTCAGGGTGTGGATGAGTTGGGTAGACATTGCACAGCTGCCAGACCCCTGCTATTCCTACCTCTGAGGGTACCGCTGCGGCCATCAAGGTGGGAGCAGCACTAGGCTTGCTTGGGAGGGAGGTGTTTTGAGTGGGGTTGGGGTGGTTTTTTTGTTTTCTTTTGGTTTTTCTCTTTTAATAACCGAAGCAGCAACCGGCAGAGACTACATGAAAGCAATGATCAGCAGGCACTCATCGTCACCGCGTCAGGTGGGGGAAGGGAGACACATCCGACTGATTTAGTGACTGGCTGGGGAAAACAGGCTTTGACTGGGGAAAGGGTCTGTTTGGGGGGTGGGAGGGGGGAGGGAGGGAGGGGAAGGGTTAAGGAAGGAGCATGTGCTGAGATGAACAGGCAGCCCTGGAAAAGAGACTCTGCCCTGCGTTCCCTAAAGGAAGGCTGCACAAGGATGCCTGAAGCAGTTCTGCCTCCCAGTCGCTGCTTGGGGAGAACTGGGAGCCCATCACAACACAGAGGTCCTGGATCTCCATCTCGGAAGAAACCACGAAGGATTCCCACCAACTTCGCCCATCAGAAGAACCCTGCCTCATTCAGAGTTCCTGAGAGCACCCAGCAGAGAGGGTGGGTGGGTGCGTACCACCTCCTGTTCTCATTTCAGGACTGCCCCAATTTTCACATGAACTACAGACCCTGTAGTCAAAAAGTTACAAATCAGGATTACCCTCTTTGCCACACACAGATGTACTCTGAAAACCACTGCTGCCATTTTTAATGCATACTTAGATACTTTTTCTGTTGTTGACCAGTACCCCTAGTCTTTCTTCTCTTTCTCAAGCCAGCTTCAGTCACTCAGGTTCCCTTAGAGATGGAAGCCAAAGTCATAGTCTGTCTGTAGAGTACAGGGACACAGCAGTCACCATACTGCTCCAAACCATGGACTTGGGTCAGGAGTGGCATCAAACACGCAACTGGGGAATTGCCTCCTTACTGGGCAAAAGCCATATCTCAGTGTGGGAACAGAGCAGAAATGGAGGGTCATTGTACGGGGTTTGTGGGAGAGGGTGGATCATAAATCCATAGGGAAATAGACTTCAGTATTTCTACCATCCACAGTTTGCCAAAAGAGAGACTTTAGATGTCTGTCTCAAGAAGACACTTCCAAACTGAAGTCCAAAGGGTCCTTAATACTCCCCAAGACATCCTGGACTCAGACAGGGATGGGATTTGAGAAGTGCCTTTCTCCTCAGAGCTTCTTGTTAACCTGAAGCAGATTCTGCTCTGCTTGCTGACTTGGGTGGACTTTGTTCAAACGCTCCCTACTCCTTAGTCCATTCTGCATTTGGAACCCATCATTGCTCCTTAAAGACTCCAGGTTCCACTCTGTAGCTGGCTGGGCCCACAGAACTGAAGATGACAGTTCCCTTGCCAGCCTTAAAGGGATTTTGGTCTCTTCCTTCTTTGGTCCTTTTATTGAGACGTGTAAAGTAACACATTTCCCCATACCAAGGTGCTGCTAAGCGTAATGTGTATTAGCAGCCTACAGTACTTCATTATACCTTATTCTAATTCTGTACCGCCCTTAAGATACAGCTGTACTTTGGTGACAAAAATAAGAATTTCTGAACACAGTGTTCAGTACACACGGCTATAGCGTTCCAAATGGTGACAGCGAGTGCAACCTTTCAGCAGAAAGAAATGATAAGAAAAAACAGACTTCTCGTGATTATAACTTAGAGTTAAGAAGGAAAAAAAAAACTTGAGTTTGAATCCGCTTGTCAAGTGGGTCCAATAAAGTGTCTGTGACATTTTTTAAAGGGGCAGAAAATCATCTTTCAACTAGTAGACCAGCCCTCTGCACGCTGTGGAAATAAGTGTGTATATGATAGATCTAATAATAGGTAGCTGTCATGGTGATGGGTGCCCAGAATAACTAGTATACCCCCTCTGCCTCTCCGCTTTCCTCTCAATCTCCCACTTAATTTCACCTGTATGTTCGCCCAACCTCTCCTCATCGAACTCCGCGGTGACTCAGGACTATCTCTTCTGGCCCTGTTTGCACAACTGGATCCCGAAAGGGCGAGGTGCTGGCAGTGAGCCTAGACTACCAAAATAAATTGGGCACAGGCTGCCTGCGTAGAGATAAATCACGCTGGCACAGTAGCTGAAGAAAGTCGCAGAGCTGCTCCACTTGATGAACGCTCGGTGGATACGAAAGCGGCAGAGACCAGGTCAGGCTGAGCAGCCGAGCCCCTCGCTGGTAGGGGTCAGAGCAAGAGACCCCTTGCTGGAAATCGGGGTGGGGAAACCAAAAAAAACAACCCGTGAGGTTTCCTCTGGCAATCCTAAGGAAATGTCTTCCCTGTGCCAAGCCAAACTCCAGTTTTGTACTCTTGCATTTTTCCTACAATATCACCCAACTCCTACTTCTCTCTCTCTCTCTCTGTCTTTTAAGGACATCAGTATTTTTTCAGTCATAAAAGAGTCTTTGTAATGTACTCATTTTGTGAGTCCTTTTGTTACCCCCATATAATTCTCCCAGACAATTATTATTACAGCCATTGTTACACAATCCAGTTAAAGTAGTTCTTCTCCCCCTCCTTCTTTTTCTCCTGCTACAAAATGAAATGTTTGAATGAAGAGTTACATTCCTCAAGATAATGAACTCTCCAAAAGGAAGGTAATGGAAAGTACATATTAATTAACAATGCTAAATTGTGAGATGGTATTTATATCACATTGAGAGATTAGGAATGGAGAAAAAAGAAAAAAAAAAGGTTTAGTTTGTTTTCTCTGGCACAAGCTATCTAATTAAAAAAGAAAAAAAAAAAGAAGAAAAAAAAAAGAAAAAAAAAACAACCCAAACCAGGAATACACAAACCTTTTCTCCTATCCAGCTTCTCTGCAGAAATGAGTAAGTGTATGCATTTCCTGTCAGTTGATGACTCCTTAGAGGATGCTGCGTCACTGGCCACCGATAAGTGAGAAAATTTCAAACCTTCTCCTAGAAATATCATAATCTCCTACCAAGGACGTTTCACTTTGCTTTTTGCATCACTGGAATAGACAGGAAAATTACAAAAGCTTCACTGCCTCTAGGCTTGAGGCAACACTGTCCCTTGTGGTTAGACTTGTAGGGGCAGAAGGTATATGCTTCCTCTGGGTTTGGATACTGCTCCACGCAGGGTGGTCCGAAATTGGTTTCAGGAGCAGCACAGTACAACCAAGTGCAATCAAAAGCCTTTTCAAATCACATTAATTATATATACCTGCCATTTTTACTCCATATTTCAGCTGCCATGAGTTCTTACTTGCCATCTCAACCTTTTGAACACGGAGAACTTTGCTGCTACAGGTGTCTCGGTTTGGGACGCACCTTCAGATGTTTCTTTTATTTAAATTTGGCTTTTTGCACTAAGCTGTAAGCAAGCAACTATGTTAAAACATAACTCCAGCAAGAAAAGGCTTTAAAAGCTTTAACGTCTTCCATGCTTAAACTCAGCAATTTCTTAGCCAGAAAATTTCAAGAATTGGGGAAACGCTCACATGCAAAAAAACCTCCCTGGTTTTTCAATTACAGCAGTTATTCTGAACAAAGGTTCTGTATCAAGTTTATATACCCACACCGGGTGACAATGCCATAACATGGTCATAAACCATCTTCTCCATGCTCACAGACCGGGTAACTATTTGTGTCTATACGTTAAAAACTCGCATGGTTTCAACCTGGCTCAAACTCTACTTGGAAGCCTTGTCTGAGCAGCAGGAAGCGGATACAACTTTTCCTTACACTGGGCAAGTTCTGTGATGTGACTCCGGATTCAATCCATCAGGAAAACAAGACTCTGGTTTGTTTGAATGCCATAATTACAGTCTTTCTGAATGAGGATGATCCTGATGAGTGTAGCTGCTACAGACGTCAATCTAAATATAGACAAGGCTCCATGTGACTGTACGGCAGATGCCAATTTACTATTTAAACTCTGCTCTCCCCGTGACTTGCAAAGAAGAGATAAGTGATCAGAGGAAGAGGGAGACTCCAAGATCTTACTCATTCAATCATCTGCAAAGTTAAATCTCCTTGCAAAAAAGTCGCTAAAAATCCGCGTCAGCAGTTGAATAGCATGGGGAATGCACCACTGAAGAGCAGAGTGGAATGATGACTCCGATTGTGCCACCTTAATCTTAGAAGTCTATTTGGCCCTCAAATAAAAGGAGAAGAGGATCACGTGCAACTCTGCCCACCCGGTGTTCCCGTGGACCAGCTGACAGTGCCACCTAGAAGAGAAGCTCCTGTGGCACAACAGCTTGAGTCAAACAGAGCAGAGCCAGAGGAGATGGTGCACAGTAGCATCAGGGCAGAAGGGAAAGTAGGGATAGAAAGTTTCCATTCTCACTGCTATTATCTCCAAGAAGCATTGCAGCACATTGACTTAAATTAAAAATAAGTCTGTCAGTTAAATACTGGTGGGGCGAAAAAAGTGACCCCAGGGCTGATGAAATATAGTAGAATATCCCAGTGATTTTTAATCTATATGCTTTTAACCTGAATTCCCCAAAACAAGGTTTCTTACTAGAGACAGTAAACAAAACAGATACTAAGGCAAATAGTAAAAGCCTGCTATTGATCACCTTGATATTTATTTTTTTCTGCTAGGAAATACTGCCCTGAAGCAAATTCCCTCTGTAGAAGACATCCTATCTGCAGGTCAGTTTTGAAAGAAACTCTACTGCTTTGCTGTAGAGAGGCAAATTTTGCATTGCCTTATATTTCATTCAAATACATTAACCTCAAAGTTAGCCAAAAACTAGCCCGGCAGGATTTCTGAAGTCATGTATTTTTGAAGACTTGGCAAGAGGAGTGGAAGGGAGGATGCTATGGGAAGTCCTGTATCCCCTGTATACCTCCCTGGTGAGAGCTGTGGCCACTTCTTCAAGACACCACAGGTAACAGTAGCAACAAAACAATGGAGATGAAGTTGTAATTCCTCCTTACAAGAGACTTGTGTATCCCCAGTGCCCAGGAGAACCGATGCAGAGCTCTGAGATGGTGCCTGCCCTGGCTTCCTCTTAGTGGACGAAGAAAACGTGCCCGAGAACAACATCTCTATGGACAATCTATTCCCTTGTTTTTTCGTATGAATAATCACATTGGCTTCATGGAGTAACCAAAAGGGTTGCATCAGTGATGTGCAATTCCCCCTGGCAGTGTTGAAAAAGAAAAAGGCCTTCAGAGTACTAAAAAAAAAAAGTGTGATGGCACCATGGAAGTTATTTTAGTTTTACATCCAACAGGAATTCAAGCAAAATCTGTCCCATTGTATCAGAGAACCTAATAAGCTACAGACAGTGCTGACATATGTACTGCTTATTCTTTAATTTTTCTTAAGTTACCAGCCAAAAAAAAACCAGTTCCCCTATTGAAGAAATTGCCCCAAATTGTTTTCACTGACGACTCCGTCATTTAAACTTATTTTCCAGCACTGATATAAAGTTACTATTTTCATCTGGCTTTTTCATCTGGCTATTTTCACTACTTCTATAGAGTGTTATAAACTGAACAGTGTTCCTTGTATTCCAACGCATCGTGCCTGAGCCTTGCCCAGTTGCAGGGATGCTGAAACAAGAAGCACTTCTCTACCTACTTGACTCAGCTTTTTTTCAAAGCCTTTGTCCGTTTTATTTGACGTAGCCTGGAACTGCAAATTTGAACAAGGGACCAGCTTTGACTTGTTACTGGACACACCTGAAATGTTAATATGTGCTAGCAGAAAATAGATGGGTTTTTTCCTTAAATGAAATTTTGCCTGTGACCCTCTTATTCTAGGCACAGAAGTTATGTCATTAGTGGGAATCAACACCATCAGACTTATGGCTTACCTAAACATGGAAGTTCAGGCACTTTAACTTAAAAAAAAAATTTAAAAATTATGGAAATATAATCACAAACAACTAAGTGAAAATATCTTAAGATGTTACCAGAACAGTAAATATAGGATTAGCTCATTTTACCTTGCATTTGAAACAGGAAGATACACACTGTCAATTATCACATCTCAACTTCTAAATTTCTAAATTTCAGTTCCTAAAACACTTGAATTCAATTGTTGAGGACCATCTGACCACATTATTATTTTTTTTAGCATGATGAACATTAAAAAACACGCCAAAACTTTTTGTGTGTTCCCTCAAATGAACACTGTTTACTCATCAAACTGTATCTCCAGAAAGAAAAGCTCAAACTGCACATTACTGAAAACCATATTTTGGTTACCAAACTCAATATTTAGGTCAGCCTGAATTATTTTGTTTTTCTGACATATTCATCTTTTAAAAATATGCTTAACAGCATTTTTGAGATGAAGCATTACTTCTAAACACAATATAATAATTTTGTTAGTTAAAAAGACGCAGATTTTCTTACTTTTTCAGCCCAAACCCCACTTTTCAATAAGTAAACTCTGTTTTAAAATTTTACTAGTTCTACCCCTGAGAGATCTTCTATAAAATACCATTTTTCTATGCAAACACTTTACCTCATTTATAATCAAAGGAACACTGGCCTGAGCTGTCAGTCAAACTTAAAAGGGCCATTTGTGATGATATTAGAGAGACCACATGGGAAGATTTTGTCATTCTGGTAACAAAGGCCTTGAAGCATGACTTTGCCTTAAGAATGGGTACTTTTAGGATTGAATTTGGGATATACATTCTCTCGGATGCATTTATCAGAAATGCTTTGTTTCAGGTAGAATAACCTTGGTTTCTATTTCTGTAACTACACAGAAATTATGAGGTCCTCCAACAATTTTTGCTATTTGCTTGTCTACTTTCTCAACAGAATTTTTGTAGGGCTTTCAGCAGAGAAAAGCAAAGGAAGATCTAAAAGCATTGACACTGGGCACACTGGTTATTATTCCTAAATTGCTTACACAGTCATTTAAGTGCTAAATGCCCAACCATCAACATGAAAATTGCCTAAACAGATCTACATAGCCTCCCTTCCTCATGTGTACAAACTTGCCTTGCTCCATAACCCCCACACCTGTTTTTCTGCTGGGATGGTTTCTACTCAGAGCCCAGGGAAGTGGCAGAAAGGAGCAGTTGGAAGGGAGATGAGTAAAATTGAAAAGACCCATTATGTAGCCTATATGTCTTCTTGTGGAGGTGTGCCCTCCCTGGTTTCCCCCCCTCTTCTTCCCCTCCCTGGCTCCTGCTTGGGCCGTGGCCATCACATCAGTTGTGATAAGGTGAACCTGGGCTTTGGGGGACAGCCAAAACGCTGTCTGGAGTGGGGACCTAGATATCTTGTTCCCATGAAAATATGACCATAGGTCAATTATCTTACTCTAGAAGTAGCGGACAGCCCAAGAGCCCTTGGAGCCCTTCTGTATGGCAGCGGCTGCACGCCAGGATCTCCCCTTGAGTGAGGACACTCGCTTAAGGTTCTACTCCTCGAGGCTGAGAGATTCCTTGTGGCAACAGATTCTCAGTAGGTGACTAATAGCATGTTAAACTTTGAAATCTTAGCTAAGTGATATAAAGGATTGATTGTGCAGATATAATCCTTTAGACATAAACCCTTGACCAAGTCTGGGACTAGGATTGGATCCAGCTGCCCCCAGACTCCTCTCTGAGAAGGAGTTTAGAAATCAAGGGCATCCTTTCTAAACCTCGTGACTCAACAGGAGGATCTCCCTGGCAGCTTGTCTGACCCTGTCCTCTACGTAGTAAGTCATCAAGTGGACCTTGCCATCACATCTCATAAAACGCTGTTGCATTTACTACTAATTTTGTTAAATCACTGTTTCACCTTAATAAATATTTCACTACTTCTCTCTTGTGAGTGAAATCAATCACTCTGCCCACAGCACTTATAGACTGCTCTTCCCCCAGTGCTGTGGTAAACCCAGGAATAAGCAGCAAGAAGCGAAGAACATCTCCCACAGTCTGGAGATGACAAGTCCCTTCCCAGTTGTCCACGGGTCTGGAATGGGGGACTCCTAAACACCTGTTGGGAGTAGCAGTCTGCAAGTAACAGCCTCCATGGGAAAAATGGGGAATGTTCTTACACCATCTCAGGGGGGTGGGCAGGACACCTGGGGACGCCTCACAAAGCTGAATAAGGAGGCTCGAGAACATCATAAATACAATGGAGCCACCAGAGAGAAAGAAGAGAACTCAGACAGCATCAATGGGAGGGAAGGACCCCATCCAGGCCCTGTCCACTCAGCTGCCAAAACTCCTCTGGACGCCAACAAGAGCAACGCTGGACTCAAAGGAGAAGAGTGACTCAGAACACTCTCTGCTTTATGAAAACATTTTCCCTATCAGCAGTTTCACAGTCCATTTGCTTTGCCTTTTGGGGTGGGATTTTTCCCATCTTCTCTTTCATGTAATTTTGGGAGTTTTCCTACTTCAGCTGAATGGTGCGAAAAGCTGAGGTGGCATTTTTTTCTTGCTTGCAAAACAGTTTAAAATATTGCAGGGCTGGAGCCAATCGGAGCAGAGGGGTCACAACAACCAGCCAAATGAGGGAGAGCCACATATTTTCCATCTCATTAAAAAATCCAGCAAATCCCTGCGCTCTGGCTGTCTATTAAAGGTGCCAGAGCATCAGGCTCTCACCGGGAGCTACACAAATTAAAGACAGAGCTACCTGCAAGGAAAAGCGACCAAACTCAATGCCTTTGGGAGCGTCACAGTCCCTGGAAGAGCCACAGCAACTCCACTTCTGTGTCGTCTGAGTTGTTCTTGCCTCTCCATCCTCCCTTTTTATTTGATGTGGGAAACCGTACTTAGCTGGAGCCCACATCTGACAGCCTTTCCTACTCCAACATGGCCACCTTTCAATCTCCCTGCAAAGCTGGGAAACAACACGTCACCTGAAGTGCCCTGCCCTTACAGTCAGCCTTCATGCTGCTGTCACCCGCTTAAATTACAGGCAACTGGGCAATTAACCTATTCCTTGATTTTACAAATGCAGAATAACTTCTTCACCTCCCTGTGCTGCTGCGAAACGTGAAGCTACATGAGAATCCTCCAGACAGCTTTTTGGTCATAAAATGTCAGGCATCAAAATCAAAGCTTCTCGCAGCACTAGGCGAGTTGCAATGAAAGGAAACTCTTGCCCAACTCTCCACGGAAATCCTGGGAGGATTCTGGCAAAGTCAACAGCCTGGCAGACACCTCATGAGTGAAGGAGGAGCAGAACCAGACTAAGCTCCAGACCCTGCCTTTCCAGGGATCACTCCAGCTAGTGAGATGTTCTAGGGAAGCATCATTCAGCCCCCTTCCTTCTGATCTCCCCTCACTCATGAGGAGACAGGAATTTTTCTCCAGGCACATGAAAGCTCAGACACTGTTAAAGTGAGAAGCAATAATCAAGACGAGAAAATCAAAAGACTCCCTGGAAACAAAACAAAACAAAAGAAATCAACAAACCAACAACCCAAACCCAAACAACAAAACAACAAAACCTGGGAGTAAAGAGAGAAGTGGGGAGAAATCTTGTGGAGACAGAGCTGGCTAAGAGAGGACCAAGGGTGTTGGTTGCTCATAACCTCCTATTGTTCCTGTGTACTCAAGGAAAATTAGACCTGGTTACAAAATTGTGTAATGGTACTTCAAGTGTATAAATGTACTTATTTGCACAATTTCACTGACGGGGGAACAAAACATGAGTCTTGAAGTACGCTATTGAAGTGTAGAGCACAGTCAAGGTCTCTTAAAAACAGTATCCTAAAGTACATCTTCAGTTTTGTTTGCGGTGGTCTTTTTCTTCTGTACAGCTCTTCTAGAGATCTATCATTAGTTATTTCTATTAAGTATTTGTACTGCAGTAATCCAAAAGAACATATTTGGGCTAGGTATTGTTCAAACACACCATGAAATCAGTTGTCCCTTCAGGAAGCTCCAGTGAGTTTAAGAAGTCATATACTCCACAGTTAGAGACTGCCCTTTGAACAGAAGATTTTTGGAAAGATATGGCTTCCAAAGCAGTCTACAGACACTCTAACTGAAGACAGCTGAGGCCACAAGCCCCATGCTTGCTTCCAAACTGGCAATATTGTCCACCCGTTTGTACAGGCCAGACCACACACAGGGCTGCCACTGCTGCCTTCTTCCTGCAAAGCCTTCCAAATGCTACCCATCCCCATCCTGCTCTGCAGAACGTGTTTTCCCACCCTTCTGTTGGACTCATGGTTGCACCAACCTCCTAGGGAGGCACAGGAGATAGATAACTGGCAATCATCTCCTTAAAATCCCCCTCTGAGCCACCTCAGCTATGTGAGTAACGTTGTGATGACTGGGGTGGCAAATTCAAAGACAGTTCTTTTTTCTCACAATGATGGCAAACGTTGGCATTGAGGCGATGGCACAGCAGATCCCAGGGACAGGTGGAGATGGGTCGGTTGGGATCCTAGGGTGGCACACAGTGGGGTCCCAGGAGCTGTTGCTGGTGGCTGTGCATGAGAAGGGATCTTCCTTTATCCTTTCACCCTCTGACACCCTTGTGACTCAAACGGAGGCACGACAGGTTCCACTCCTGAAAGGTGGCTGTGTTTGGCCACCAGGCAGGGTAAGGAGAGGTACCTGCTCCTCTTTCTCTCCTCAAGCACTGCTGCCCCAGCCCCTTCCCTCCCACCCTGCCATCTTCTCATCCTAAGCTTTCCCTCAGTTCACAGCTCAGACAACCCCAAAATTACTGGCATTCTTACAAACCACCTGCTCTCCACTACATCCCTATAAGGCTGCAAAATCCTTTACTGTGTGGACTTCTCTTTGTTAACCTCTTATGTGTGTCCCTTAAACAGATTTTTATTCTCCCTGTTATTATTTCTCTTTACCTCTCATTTATTTTTGGGGTTTTTTTTCCCCATCATTATTTCTGTGTTCCAGGACTTCTGTACAGTTCTAAATTTGCCTACGCATAGTCTGTTTAAGAAGAGTATTTTTAAGGTGCTAAAATCATATAAGTTCATTATTAGAAGTGTAGGGGAAAATAATCAAGACAAGTTTACCAGCTGCTCATACTTCTGGTCCTTCCAAATAATTTCTAGTTAAAATAAATAGATACACTTGGCAGGGTTATTTCCTCTAAAAAAATCTAGTAGCATTTAATAGTTTCAAACTACAGCAAATGAAGAGGAAATGCACATATGCAATAAAATAATTTTTCATATTTTTGTAACTATTTTGTGCATAAGGACATATTTTACAGGACTGATTCTGTGGGTCTGAAGCCACTAATGAGCCACAGTTACTAAGTATGTATTTTCGGATCTGTGTGGGGAGTACTTGCATATATAGACAAATAAATGAGATAGAGCAGAGCTTTCCCCACCCAGACGTTGTTTCCTCTTAAAAAAAAAATAATAAAAAAAGTATTTTCAAAGCTGTCATTAAAAATCCTGTCAATAGGAGCTGAATGGAGATGATATTCTTCCCCAGATGACTGGTCTGGTTTAGAGAAGAGACCACTGGACAGGGACAGCCCAGTGTGGAGGGGGCTCTGCACTGTCTGGTTTGGAAAAAGCCATTTCCCCTGATTTCCCTACATTTAATATGAGTGACATGTTTCCTTTTGTGATCTACTGATGAGGAATGCCATGGAGGAAATGAGTGTTCTTCCAATTAGCATCAGATATGGATATCTCAATAAATCTTCACCACACCCCAGTTTCAGCCCCCACACAATGATTATGTGATGCTACTGTAAGCAGAAACTCCCAGTTGACCCCATCTTTTCCCACAAAGACAATGGCCGAAACATCTAGTCTCCTATAGCACGATGATTGGATTTTACTATCTGAATTACAATTTACTCCCCGTATGTACTGGTTCATGATCTACTTCTTCCCCCACCATGGTGCATAACCACACTGCTTCAGCTACAGCTCCTGGGGTCATGTCCATGGGGCTCCCTGGGACCCCTCAGCCTAGGTGAGGGATTTTCTTTGGCTTTGATTTCCCCAAGCATTGCTTCTTGACGCTACCAATGGCTGGTATGGACTCCAAAAGCTCTTTTATCCCTTTTAATTCTGGTTGAGGTTGCTTAAATAGCATGGATTGTAACTGTGACAGGAACTGCACAGTTTCTCTCCAGGACCCCAGTCCAAAAGGAGAAGTTGTTTCACCCCCTATATGAGGTTCATGCAGCAATGTAACCTCTCTTCCCAAACCTAGGGCCTGGACAAAACTGATTATCCCTTTGTGGGGCTTCTGTTCCCAGCAAACACACACTACAAGAATGTCTGCTTTGGCTTGGTGAGCTTCATCAAGCCCTGATGCTGCTGAGACCAAGAAGACCATACTCAAGTCCAGCTGTTCAGGGTCAGTTTTGTAGCCCCTGCTCCTTTGGGGCTGGGAACTATAGAAAAAGCCCCTTTCACTAGTGTTGCTGCTTGGGAGAGGAGCGGGGAGGCACTGGTTTTCAGGGGCAGCTGAGGGGAACCCAGGGACTGATAATCAGGACTGAAGGCAGAGGGGAAGCAAGAGAAGACAGGACAAGTGGCCAGCAAAGTCACAGAGTCACAGAATCACCTAGGTTGGAAGGGACCCTTTAAGATCATCTAGTCCAACCAGTGAAATAAAAACAATGCAAAAAAACCCCACAAACAAACAAAAAACCCCACACAAACCCCACCCCACACCCAAAACACCACCAACCCAACACTAATCCATATCCCCGACACCATGTCAACTCGTCTCTTGAATACCTCCAGGGATGGTGCCTCCACCACCTCCCTGGGCAGCCCATTCCAAGGCCTGACAACCCTTTCAGTAAAGAAATATTTCCTAATATCTAACCTGAA
>JAOTQQ010000001.1:78821570-78840366 GCA_026546715.1 Gallinago undulata | reverse complement strand
AGTAAAGAAATATTTCCTAATATCTAACCTGAACCTCCCCTGGTGCAACTTGAAGCCATTACCCCTTGTCCTATCGTTGGTCATGATGTCCTACCAAGTCATTGCAGGCACCAGCACGTATCCCCCTCACGCCTCAGCTCAAACCTCGATTCAGCACAGGGCACATTTTGCCCCCGTAAGAACTTCTTTAAACTCTCCTGCCCTTGCATTGGAGAGGAATCGGCTTCTCACACCGCAACAAAGCCCTCGGAGCAGTGCAGACCCTTCACTCAGCCTGTCACACTGGTTTTTTCCTTCAGTACGGGCCCATTTTTAATAAGGCTTCAATCCCAATCCCGCAGTCTCTGTAAAGTAAAAACACCCACTGATCCATCTAGGATCAGGCTGCAAAGCTAATACTTTCAGGTGCTTTTCTGAGTAGAACAGACAAGCCAAACCTTTGAAGCCATATGGGATCCCTTATTGACCCAAAAACATGACACGGATGAATAAACACTCCCATTCATTTAGTCTTTGCACGGTACATGTAAATACAATTGTCACTGGCTAGGTTCCTGCAATAACACCTTAATAGCTCTGAAAAAGTCAGCTTTTTTCTTTCCTGTTTTTTTTTTTTCCAGTTCATTATAGCCCCAATACTGCCAAGACTTAAGCAGGTGCATTATTGTAATTCGTTATTCCTGCATTATTTTAATTCATTTGACCTCAATGAGACTGCTCACGTATGTAAAGTTATGCACGAGCTTAAATCTTTGCAGAATCAGGATTTGTGGGCTTAATCTAAATCCTACTGAAGATTTCAGTCGGGTGTGCATCAGGCCCCTTTCCCTGCCTGCAACAGAACTGCCTTTCTAGCAAAACGTGTCCCCCCTGGAATGGGGGCTTGGCCAGGGTCCGTTCCTTTCATGGACCTTGGAGAAGACACTTGGGGAATGCTTACACTGCAAAATGGAGCAGGGTTAAGCAGCGCCTGGAGCTAACAGAGGGCAGGGTCATACCAGCTGGGGTCTGGTGGTGTCAGGCCACCACGGCCCCTTTCATTCCCACCCAGCTCCCACCAGTCAGCCCTGGAGCAGGTTCCCCATTTTTCCTATGGCAGAGCCAGAACAAGCCTGGTTCTCTCTATGTGCTCCTACACAGATAGACCTTGGGTGTCTTGCAGCAAAACAAGGGTGCTGTTACTTTTCCTTTTGGGGAAACTGGACTCCTTAAAACCATGGATGACTGCAACAGGCATAGACCAGAGGCAGGTTTGGAGCAGAAGTGAGAGGTCAAATAGCACATCGCGGTCCCCAGCTTGGGGTCAACATGCCTATAGGAACACTGAAGATATTCCTTTGCCCAGGAACTTCAGAAAGGCCATGCACACGCAGATATATAAACAACTTGTGCTGACATATTTCCCTTGTTCTTTCAAATCTGGAACTGTATGTAAAATTTGGACACGTGAACACAAAACTAACACTAAATATGCAATCCAGTCACCGCTGGGTTTCGTTCTCCTACCAGTCAAGTCCTGTTTAGTGAGAGATTAGAGAGAAACATCCCCCTTTCACGCCACTTAGAGGTGTTATAGTCATAGTAGTAAAGCTGCAGCTGTAGGTACCAGTCACCTCTGTCTCCCCTGGGCAGCCCAGTAACCCCCCAGATGGGTGTCTCCTTCCCTTGGACTCACCACAATGATACCCTGACCTGTCAGGAAAATTATACCAATAGGATCTACTTTTAGTCCAAGAATCCCCGTTTTTCCCGACCTCATAAACCTCACAGCACTTTTGTGGAGGTTATACACCAACCTCCACAAAAATGCTGAAATAAAAGAGCAAATTCCGGAAGTAGCTCGGAAGTCAGAGGTGATCAGTGGTTCTCTACAAGAGTCCCAGAACATCTCTTGGGGTCATGGCGATGATGAATATGCCTCTTACTGCCACGGCAATGCACAGGCATCAGAGCCTCTGAGGGCTGGCATCTTTCAAGAGTAAGTAATGTGCAGCAGCCACGAGACCTCGTGTGTCACTGATATGACATAGGCACAGTACCGGATCCATACGTGAATTTCTCAGGAGCTTGAGGACCATAGGATGGGCACCGTGCTCTTCGCTAGTCCCACTTCTGCGCCCGGGGCACAGAATCCCAAATCATTGTGAACTGAAAGAAGCAGCAAATACCAACAGCACCATACCGACAGGTGTGACTTCATTCAAAAGCACAGACAAGCAAAGCAGATCTTCCAAATTTACCTGCAAGACTCTTTGGTGGTGCAAAGGAAAGTTCTCCTTAACTTGGGAAAGCCTCCATTGATTTTGGGGGGAAATCTACCAAAATAAGGTGTGGTTAGTCAGTAAGGCACTTAGGATACAATTTAAAGGCTGTGGCAGTCAATACAAGAACTCCAGCTTATTTGAGTATATTTGGATCAGGCCTATGACACCACAGAGAAAAATGCTTATAAAGCAAGCAGAGAACTAATCGGTGAGATTTGACCTCAGAATATTTAGGGTATTCACATCTCTTCAGAAACTCCTTATGTTTCCCATAAGGCATCCTGACTTTTATCAGCAATGAAGGCAATAAAGACACAGTGTGGTTCCTATAAAACCGTATGTTTTCAAACACTCAAATCTTTACAAAAACCCTGCCTTTTACAGTCAAACATTGCAGGCATGGCCCTTAACCCACCGCTGACCTGTGTTGTTTCTAAAGAAACATCACTGCACTGTTTAAAACTGAACCATGAATTGATGGGGTTTTGCCTTTTAAAAAAAGTTCGTGGTGACTTTTTTTTGCACCCCCCCCTTGCTCCTGCCAAAATATAGTCCTGAAAGGGTGGTATTCATTGGAACTCAAAGGAGATAAAAACGCTGGTTTGAAACAAGGAAATTCAGATTTTTTAAATCATTTATTAATTAAAACATGCAAACAAGCCAGCATTCTAGAAAAGAAATGCAGAAAAAAGCTTACACAGCTGGCTCAGGAAAGCTCATGCATTTATATTAGGACACTTCAATAACATTAAGCACTTTGCACAAATCTAAATTTTGATTACATGAGTTCTTCAAAAGGGACTATTGCCCACAAAATAAATTATTGACCTATAATAAGGTGTTTATGGCTGCTGGATCACTTAGGCCAAGCCACCTTTAAAGGGTCTCTACTATATAATCCTATTAGCTAAAGACTTCACATCTCATTTCTTCACGCTTTAATTCCTTTTAAGCATTATGAAAAATCCTTCTGCTTATTAAAACAACAGCTTAAAATGAGCAGCTACACTGAAAACAGGAGGAAACGTGGCCTGCTGTATCTGTTAGCATGACTTGGTTTATGCGGTGTAGGTGAAGAGAAGGAATGATCACCCAGTTAGAGCCTTTTCCATTCCAGATGACGGGGAAAATGATCCTTTCTGACCTGATATCCTCTCTTGCGCTTGTACTCTTCAAAAGAAACAAGAAAGAAAAATCCCCCCCCCCCCCCAAAAAAAAAAAAAACCATGAAGGAAACTAGGAGGAACTGCCTGGCCTTTTCTTTTGTTAGAAGAAGATGGATCTGATTGTTTGCTCCCGAGGCACATACCCTGCTCTCCCTTCCTCCCCGTAGCTTTGCACCTGAAGAAGTCAGCTTGCTCTGCAGTCACTCCAGGTGCAATACTGCAAGCTCTAAGTGTGCAAAGATTCATTAGATGGATCCCCAGACTAGCTGGGAATAGTTTACCAGGGATATTAAAAAAGTAAGGGAGGTAGGAGAAAAAAAAAAACAATATCAAATATGCATGTCTTTAGTTCCTCGTGAGAGTTTGGGCTTGCTTCTCATGTGCTAGAGTTTTGATAGTGGCAAGGGACAAATTTACAACAAGCACCTCAGTGATTTAGGAGCCAAAAAATCCCTCCAGCTTTTGATTAGCTCAGGGCTCCTTGGGATCTTCATGAAAATTAGAATTAGGCTCTTAAGGGCACTTCTGAATTCCACTCCACCCCCCCCTCTTAAAAGTTTTGGAAAAAATGACAAATGGAGACTCATAACTCCCACATACATTGGAAATGGATTTTTAATAACAGGTTTGTATTTGGGGCTTAATCCATAATACATAATACATGTGCTATGAAGACATTTTAGAAGCTGTACAATTAGTCTCAGCTACTGAAGTAATGAATTGTTTAAAATTTTGTCTTCATCCCTGGAAGGGTATACACAGCAGATAAAATTTCTACTGGGTTTGTCTACTTCTCTGCATTCCCCCAGCTGACATCGATCACCTCTACTCACCCTAAAATACTAACCACACACATTCACATCATCAGCCCTCTTGATGGTCTTTGGGCTATTCTGCAATATAACTTTCCCATAATTGTGGGAATTACTGCCCCACACTGGGCTGGGGCAGGGCAGAAGAGAAATAAAATTGGGTGCTCAGTCCCACCAAACTGCAATGACTAGGCAACATGACAGTCCCCATCTTGACCAACACTCTGGGTGTTGGTCAGGGGGTCCCCAGAGCTTGCCACAGATTTCCAGCCTCTGCACAAACTTAAATCTCTAACAGACCGATTGCAGAACTGGGGACTCTTAACACACATATATCAGCAGGATGGATGCAGTTTTGGAAGTTAAAGATAGGAGCACGTTGCACAGAGGGACATGTGAAATTGCACAGGACTCCAGTATGTCACTCAAATAGGTGGAGGTAGAACCTGGAAATATTTTAGTTACTCTCTGCAGAGCAGGAAAATTATTGTGCAAACATAAAAGGAGTGCACACAGTCTGCACTGAGTGCACTTATACCATGTTTTTCCGAAACCCTAGATGCTATGTTGCCTAGATGGTTGTTTTCCTGATAAATATGTACCTCCGGTGGGGATTCTGTAATACTTTTCCAAAAGTTTAGAGCCAGCTCTAATGACAAGGTTTCAAAGTATCATCTTAAAGATTAAAGCGGGCATTAAACTAAGGCCTCACAATGAAAATACTCATGATTTTTGTTCATTGACTGAACTAGAGAATTAGGTTAATATGAAACACTTTTGGTTGATTGATTGATGTTTTTTTTTCCCAGGGGAAGTGGAAAAACTGCATATGGTGATTAAGTGAAAGCTGCTGTCCAAACTCCATGGTTTTCAACTTTAAAAATTGTATGTAGATGTCAAAACATTTAGAATATGTCAAAACAAAAACATTTGGGGGTTTTAAAATGAAATTTTTTGGAGGATGAAACAATTTAATAAATTCAGCACTAATCCACAGAGCATTTGGGTGAAACAGTGTTTAGTTTACGTCTCCTGACACCCACAATGTGCCAGCAGGAGTTGTCACTCTGCTGTCACGTGTACATCCTGAGCACAGCTCGGGTCACTGCACCCTTGATGCTCAGCACAGGCTTACACACTTCACTCTCTTCATCTCTGGCAGTGTTTTTCCAGGACCAGCCACAGCCTTTGGTGTCCTCTGCTGTTCACTGTTACAAAAATTTTGTCACCCGCAGCCAGACTTTTTTTTTTTTCTGTTCAGGTAGGTCATTTCACTTCACTTGTCCTACTCAGTAGAGACCAGCCCTCTCCATCCTTCCTTGCTCGGGGAGGGCTACAGCCCCATCAGCATGGGATCTACAGCATGTACAAAGCCTATGATGGCAAAAAACCCGAACAATTTGGCAAGAAGACTGCAAAGCTCTGTAGGGAGAGGTGGAGAAGAGTGACCACTAGATGGCTTTCTCTGGCAAACCTAGCCTACTGTAGGCTTTTTCCCCCTCCTTTTGTATTTTTCACCTTATTATTTCCATCTTAACGTGAAAAAGCAGCACGATGAGTTTAACCACCTTCTCTAAGAAACCCAGTTTCAGAGCACCCTTCTTTGCTGTCTTCCTTCAGTGATCTCCGTGCAAGTGAAATCTTCCCAGGTGTTTCCTTCAGAAAAATCTCCCAGTCGGCCCAGGAACATTTTAAGACTCTCCTGACACCCAGAGAGCTGATGCAGTGACAAGCTGGATGTTAAGAAAGGGCATATTGCATCGGTATTCAATATATAACTCCTAAATAAAGAATTCCTAAATAATTCACCCAGCTCTACCTCCCCTTCACATGATCAGCCTGTAAAATTAGGCTAGACAAATTGCAGACACGTGGTTACTATTATCAGACCTTAGTGAAAGAATAAGAAGGATTTTAGTCCATTCAAAAAAAAAAAAAAAGAATCAGGTAACTGATTGTTGAAAAACACTGGGAAAGGCAAAGACAACAACCTGATCTTCCCAGAGCAGCTTTATCTGTCACACTATTCTCAAGAGGTGGCAACCACACTTCGTACTGCAGCTGGCTCTGCTGCAGCCTCACAGCTCTCTTCCCAGCAGCCAAAATGTTTGCCTGTGTCATGATCACTTTTGCCTTGATTAGTATCATTTCATTTACTCTGATGTCTGTTCTGATTTGCTTTTCGATCAGCCAAACTCCAGTTGCCAGAGTTATGATCTTCTACGGATGTCTCCTCTGTACCAACACCTCACTGGTGTTACTGTTGGCAATGATGTATACATATACCCCAAAATAGGTAAATAATATACAACTGAAGAAAAAATGCTGCAATAGGATAATGCTGCAGACAGAGATTGGAGAGAAAAGGGAAAGAATTGCACTACTGTTAGTACCATGTCTTTTCTACATGGTATTTATTCCATCTTTCTCGTCCTTAAAGCCTCATATAGTAATTTTTATAGACTAAAAAGAAAAGTGTCTTTTTGAAAGTAGGCAGAACCCCCCAAAACTCTGGAATCTGATGTACTTTTCTTCATTTAATGCTTTAGTATACGTTGCTCAGTTCCACAGAGTTTATTTAATACTTTGCGTTAGCTGAAGTGACCGATTGAGGTGACCCAGGTAACTCAGCCAAACAACTTCCTCCTGAACTCAAAAGCAGCTGCCAGATCTGTGTTATTTCTGCTGTCTTCAGGCAAATAGTTTTAGCCACATATATGGGCTATTAAGATGTTTACTACAATAGCAGGCAAGTGACCCAAAATGGAGATGGAAATGACAGAAAATAAGAAAGTTGCACACCACGTCGACTGTTTGCTTCCATTGGTCTTATCCCAAGGGATGATGAGTTTTTACAAGGCTGATTCCTGCTGCTCCTACTTCTATATTTCATAAATTGATGCTCCACCCTCTCACTTAATTTCAGCTGTTTCAGCAGAGATATGCCAGTTTCTGCCTGCTAGGATTTGGCCCAGTAGGATTATTGCCCAAGAAGACAGAGTAAGTCTGGAGGATCAGGCTGTGCTCATATAAAACAAATGAGCAATAACAACTCGGGTACTCCCAGGCAATAAATCTCCCCCAGCAGACAGCATTCTTAGTCCAAGTATTCTTAGTAGACTTAAAACCAGAGTATCTGAAGGCATCAGCAGATATCAGAGCCTCTCGAGCCTTGACCTGGTAAGCTCATCCCATGAGAAATTAGCTGAACTCGTGTGCTGGGGTGGAATAGTTTATAGGTCCTGTTACGGAGCTATGAGAAGACCATGGTAAGTATTATGGAGAAGAGACCCAAAATAATAAATAAGAACAGACAAATGTATCTTAGCAAGACTGTGGTTCTGCGTACTTTTCTGCCAGTGACACTGGTTTAAGTTGCTTCGGTCCTTCTTTCTGCCCTCGTGCCTTTTCTTGAGTAGTGGGGGTAGGTACCTCCATACTCTGAAACCAACCAAGGAGCCACTCCTACTAAAGAAGGACTCGGGTTTTTGGCAGATTATTTTTGACTTGGATCAGTTCCCTGATCCGGAGTGCTTTACAGCACAGGCTCTTTTTGCTGGCAAAACTGAATGCAGGATGTAGGAGCAGAAAGGAGCAGCCTATATGCAGGGGGAAGGCAGCGTTTGGTGAAGTGCTCTTGAGATTTCTTTGAGCAAGTGCATTAATTGGTAAGAGACACATGGGGTAGAAAAGAAGATACTGGGATCTCACAAACAGCTTTTTTTTTTTTCAAAGCTGCTCAAAAGAGCATTTATGAGATGCACATTCACTATCTGTAGGTAAAGACACAACATGATTTGAACGACAGAGATAAGAAAAAGATACATAGCCAACAAATAAGGCTAAAAAGGTTATCCCAGCATTTGTCAGGAGGTGATCAGCATGACTCCTCTGTGGAAGACCACTTGTTATATGTATTTCATATGATACATTACTTTACTGCCAAAGGATTAAAGCAGGGAAATCTTTGGTCTCTAACAGCATGTTTAACATTTACTGCTGACTATCCCGATTTTTAAGAAGGCTGTCTCTGGCTTGTGCTTCCCAGCGTTCCTCGGTGCCTCTTGTTCTTGCAGCCGCCACACTGAGCAGACTGAAGTAGGTACCCAAGCTCCATCCAGCCGTTCGAATTGCTGGCATCTGCTCTGTAATATGCAGCTTTTCAATATGATAATAAGCAATTAGCCAGGCATTTATGAACATGGAGAACGGAAGATTTGTATATAGTGCAAGATTTTCTGCTGAATGCACCAGTAGATACTATGGGGATAATAACGGGCCAGGTACCTGAATCTCCAAATGTTTCCAACTGCAGCAAAAAATGAGAGGTCATTGAGTTAAGTAAATTATCAGCCACTATTTGATTTCCCAGTAGTTAACAGGAAGCACAGTGATGTTTATTCACCTCTCCCAATTTATATATGAACGTCAACAATCTTAAGTTGTTAAGTTAATCCCTTTCATGTCTCAGATGTAAAGCTTAAGCATAAAAGCTCCATTATATACTGTAATAACAACAACAGAAAACAAACATCTGAAAAAGCAAGCCATACCCATTATTCTGTGGGATATGCCCATCCAAATAAAGTGTTCTTTACTCAGAACGGAGTGGTGCCATCCAAGCCCATTTCATCATGATTTCCAGACTGAAACAACTTTTCTCCCCGTGATTTCAAGATTTTACAGAGAAGGAAATAGAGGCCCAGAGTGGCTAAGAGCTCGAGGGTCTCCAGGATGGCTATTCAATATTTTCTTTTGGCAAGCGTACTTGTGCACTGCAACAAGTAACCCAATGGGTCCGTGAAGATCAGCTACTGAAGGGAACAGCAGAGATAACCAGCTTTTCTCCCAGAGACTTCAGACACACATATTTACTCTGCTGTGGTGAGACCTCACCTGGAGCACTGTGTGCAGGTCTGGAGCCCTCAAGAGAAGAAGGACATGGACCTGATGAAGTGGGTCCAGAGGAGGGCCACAAAAATGCTCAGGGGGGTTGGAGCCCCTCTGCTCCGAGGACAGGCTGAGGGAGCTGGGGTTGTTCAGCCTGGAGAAGAGGAGGCTCCGGGGAGACCTAAGAGCGGCCTTCCAGTACCTGAGGGGGTTACAGGAAGGCTGGGGAGAGCCTGTTGACAAAGGCCTGCAGTAACAGGACGAGGGGCAATGGGTTGAAACTGAAGAAAAGCAGATTTAGATTAGAGATTAGGAACAAGTTCAATCCAATGAGGGTGGTGGAACACTGGAAGAGGTTGCCCAGGGAGGTGGTTGAGGCCCTTTCTCTGGAGACATTCAAGGGGAGGCTCGATGAGGCCCTGGGCAACCTGGTCTAGTTGGGGGTGTCTCTGCTGACTGCGGGGGGGTCGGACTAGATGGCCTTTGGAGGTCCCTTCCAGCCCAGATGATTCTATGATTCTATGATATAGAGGGCAGAAGCACTAGCACAGGTCCCAAGAGCAGAGGAGCATTTTCATACAGTCCTGCCCCTGAGATGATTAGGTCTACTGAGAGCATTACAAGGAGCAGAACAACTCCTAACACAGCAGCACTGCACTGAAGCAACCAGGTGCTTTCTAGGATGCAAACTCACTTGTCCGCCACCAACCAGGGACTCTCCATACTGCTGTACCTTGCTCCCTATGGACTTGCTTACAATCCCTCAAGAAAAACACACGTGATTTTGCCCCCAAAATAACATTCGCAGGTCTGTGTCATCTCCACTGTTCTCCACTTCCAAGATGTGGAAGATCTAGATACAGTATTTTCCATCTCCTATAATCCTTTCCAGAGTTTGTACCATGGGGAAACATGGGTTATCCCCATCCCTTGGTCTTACATATTCAGCCTAGCATTTGCCCTTAGATAAAGACACAGGTTATTTCAGTGAGCCCTTGCTTCACAGCAACCCAGAGGAACCCAGCTGCCCAGTCTTTTTTGCCACCTACAAGTTTTAGCAAGCCCACAGAGGACCCACATGGAGCAGAGGAAAAGCATGAAGAGGAAAAAGCAGCAGAGAAACCACTGTGTACTCACTGCAAATTGCTCCACATCCCCTTGTGCTACTCCTCTCCTCAGCAAAGTGGCTAAATGTGACCTACGGTGATAATAAGAGCAGAGGAGAAGTTGTCTCCAGTGAAATTGATGCTGGGAAAGGGGGAAGAAAGGCGTTTTCACCAAGGATTTTAATGCTTGTGGTGGTGTTTTGCCTTAGCTTTTTGTTCCCTAATGCCTAAATCAGTAATTAAATATATATTATTTGGCAATAAATTAAGTTAATTTGAGTCTGGTTTGCCTGCGACGGTAACTGGTAAGCAATATCTCTGTCTTAACCTCAACCCACAACCTTTCTTGTTCTTTTTCCTATTTTCTTGCTCCTCTGCTGCTTCAGCAGGATGAAAGAAGTGAGCAGCTGGACGGGATTTGGGTTGATGGCCAGAGCCCACCTGCCACACCTTGCTTTTATCCTCTTTATTAGCACACTGTGCTTATCTTTTCACTGTTCTGGAGTTTCTTGGTGTGTGTGTGTGTGTGTGTGTGTGTGTGTGTGTGTGTGTGTGTGTGTGTGTGTGTGTGTGTGTGTGTGTCAAGATATATTGAAAACTAATCAATTGAGATGTCCCTTCAGAAACTCTGGACAAAAGATGTTTCCACTGGAATTCATGTTTCCCTCAGAACAGAATAACTGTAGGATGAGGACTGCTGGTGTAGTTTTACTTCCCATGTATTCATGCCAGCGCTCCTTAGCAAACAAGCATCTTCACTTACACCTGAAACCTCATAGAGACTCTAAAATCACTGAGGTTGATGGAAAGACCATTTTAAGTTCACTTTAGGTGGCACATTGCTCCAGGCCTTCTTGCTCCTCAGGTTCCTCACTGCCACGGATCATAGCACAAACCAGTGAAAGTGGTACAGGGCTAATTTTTTAGTATTACTAAATAATAAATGTATATGTACACATATGCATACACGCACTGAACATAAGAATTAGCATGTTTCTTCTAATCATGCACTGTCCATATTCCTAGTGAAAAAATTGTCATAAGCGTTTATGAAATCCTCCATCACCATAATTATATCCAGAAAAATATATATTAACCCACCAAATTTCAAATTAACCGAAGGAAAACATGCGCTTAAGTGGATCTAGTATCTCGGATTCAGGTGTTAAATAACACCAGCACAAGACCATATTGTAAAGTTTAAATGCTACACCAGTAAAGACAAAACCTCCGGTCACAGAACTTCAATTAAGGGAACAATTATTATTGATTTATAAAGCAGTGTTAGTGTACAACAAAATGGAACAACCACTAAGAGGAATTGCTGAGCCAGCAGCTCTGCCGGCTGTCAGCAGAGCATGGCAAAGAGGAGAGCACCTTCAAGTCCTAGACAGTGGTACCTTCAAGAGTATTACTTCATAATTGAAGTGTAGCAAATGCAGTAAAAATAAATAACTCTTCTGCCATAGAGGAGAAACAATGGAGCTTTTGGGCAAGAGGCTGATGTTTTAAGGTTACTGGATGGGAGTTGTGGAACCTGGTGTGTGATCATCTACCAAACAGTCCAACAGGTGAAAGAAGAGGAGGCCAGTTACTAGACATGGTCAGGCTGGAAGCAGAGCTGCCGACTGGGGTAGAGACTCCTCCAGTTGCTGAATTACTATTAAAAGTAACAAGAATATTTTGTAACTGTGATTAAGTGCAAATGCTTCATATCTTATTTTGGAAACAAAGCTGTTTTCATTTCTCCTGACTAAACTTGTTATTTTGAGTACGTGTATTTAGAATGAAGATGCCAACATGAACAAAACCTTTTCCTTTAAAAGAAAGCGCTTTAAAAAGAGAGCTTGGTACTATTTCTTTATTTAAGTGATTTTGACATTGCTGTGGAACATGATGAAGCTGATCTTTTAAAGGTACCCGGAGAAATATGTTCTTAGAGGACCAGCTTTTTCCCTGTCTTTAGGTCATATCGCAGCATTGATTTTAAACTAGGAATCAATTGAGAACTTAAAAAAAAAAATCAATGCTACAACATGGTTTGTGAGCTACTATCTTTTCCAATACTTTCTCAGATAGTCAGTGCACTAGTTAGAGTCTATAAACTCACCTTCTTTCCAGGGATTTCCTGTTATTAACGAATAAATTAACAACAAGATAACAAATATACAGTCTCCCACAGTATCCTCCTGGAGAAACTGGCTGCTCATGGCTTAGATGGGAATATTCTCCACTGGCTTAAAAACTGGCTGGAGGCCAGGCCCAGAGAGTGGTGGTGAATGGAGTTAAATCCAGTTGGTGGCCGGTCATGAGTGGTGTCCCACAGGGCTCCATACAGGGACCTGTTCTCTTTAACATCTTTATCAATGATCTGGACAAGGGGATCGAATGCACCCTCAGCAAATTTGCAGACAACACCAAGCTGGGTGGCAGTGTAGACCTGCTGGAGGGTAGAGAGGCTTTGCAGAGGGATCTGGACAGGCTGGATGGATGGGTTGAGACCAACAGGATGAGTTTCAATAAGGCCAAGTGCCGGGTCCTCCACTTAGGTCATACCAACCCCAGGCAGCGCTACAGGCTTGGGGCAGAGTGGCTGGAGCTGCCTGGCAGAAAAGGACCTGGGGGTGTTGGTGGACTGTGGGCTGAACATGAGCCAGCAGTGTGCCCAGGTGGCCAAGAAGGCCAACAGCATCCTGGCCTGTATCAGGAACAGTGTGGTGAGTAGGACCCGAGAGGTGATCATTGCCCTGTACTCAGCACTGGTGAGACCTCACCTCGAGCACTGTGTCCACTTTTGGGCCCCTTAGCACAAAAAAAGACATCAAGGTGCTGGAGCAGGTCCAGAGAAGGGCAACGAAGCTGGTGAGGGGTCTGGAGCACAAGTCTTATGAGGAAAGGCTGAGGGAGCTGGGGTTGTTCATTCTGGGGAAGAGGAGGCTGAGGGGAGACCTTATCGTGCTCTATAACTACCTGAAGAGGGGGTGTAGAGAGGTGGGGGTCGGTCTCATCTCCCAAGTCACAGGAGACAGGACATGGGGCAATGGCCTCAGGTTGCACCAAGGGAGGTTTAGATTGGATCTTAGGAAACATTTCTTCACCGAAACGGTTATCAAGCATTGGATTGGGCTGCCCAGGGAAGTGATTGAGGCACCATCCCTGGAGGTGTTCAAAAGACGGGTTGACATGGTTCTCAGGAATATGGTTTAGTAATTTTTATTTCTTATTTATTATTTTGTCAGAGTTAGGTTGATGTTTGGACTAGATGATCTTTAAGGTCCCTTCCAACCTAGACGATTCTATGATTCTAAATAAAACTCAAAATCCTGCTCAGTTTCCTCCAGGACAGCTCCAGGAGGGCTCATCAGTTCACTCAATTCATGCCTCACATCTTCTCTACCACACTATTTCCTCACTTACCTCTGTCCAATGCGGGACCAAAGCTGGACCAGTCACCAGGATCCCTGACCCCCTCCAAGCCAGAGCAATGCTTGTTAACAACTAATCCACTAAACGACTGCGACATGCTTGGAGAGCAAAACGTGGATTCTTGGTTGAGGAAAAAGAAAGTTGGTCTTAGAATTTTATTTGCAAAGTGAATCCCATTTTCAAGTGTGTCCTAAAAGTAAAGCCTTAAATGCAAAGCATGCTGTGGTTTTCATCACCCATAAACGTTTACTGCAGTACAAACTTTTATTTGGGAGACAACCTGAACACTTTGGTGGACCCCAGCTGCTGGAATCATGTGATCATGAAACCACAGGCTTTCTTTTCTTAGCTTAAATTCACATCTTTCCATACCAATGCTCTTGGTAAGCTTGGAAACACACGCTCCAAAAGCTTTAAACTTGTGAGAAATTAAAAAATACCATAAATATTCCTTTTAAAATACACAATCTGGTTGAAGAGTACTGTATACAAGTTTGGAAAAAATTGATAGGAACCGCACTTTACCTCAGGTTGGACTGTATACAGCAAGAATAATTATTTGCTGCTCACCTAGGATTTTGAGATAGTTGAGGCAGTAGGAATGCAATATCTATTTTGTAGCAGCTCTTCTCAGTTCCATTCTCACAGGGCAGCTCATTTATTCTAAGGTTGCCTGTACTTTACTCACTTGAAAAAGAGCTTACACCTGTAAATGCAAGTTCTCATCTCAATGCCCCACAGCAAATGGACACAAACAGCATTTGTCCCACTCTTGTCAAAGGGGTTCGAGAATAAAGGTGAAAAGTCCAATATCTACCAACAGTTTGGGCTATGAGTTTACTTACAAATAAAATGTAAAGTAGCATTTCTCATGTTCAAACCCCTGCATGAGTTGTGACCCGGATGTTGGGAAAACCATCCTTACATCTCCTGCTACCCTGCCCGAACCCACTGGTGCAAGCGGAGCTTGAGTTGGGAATTTCATACTTTTGGCATGGTAAGAAGGCATCATCCCAGCGACCTCAATTTAAGAATTTGTAGTGTAATCACACTATTTAAACAGAGCCACTATGAGAGTTGTGTTTCCTGAGCACATATGCGTGGTGTATTTTAGGTTGCTCAAACAGCTGTCAGGGTGGTTGGCCAGCTTTACTGCTTGGTCACACAGGACATGGTCATGATCTCCATCACAAGCCAACAGCACAAGTATGCACTTGAGGTCCAACTGGGCTTTTATATCCTCTTCTGAGGACCATTCCTGTATTCTTCATCACTTCTGACAACTGAGCCAGCTGGTTTAAAGCTAGCGTATGCATGGCTACCCATAGTACAGCTGCTCCTCTGGCGACTGCATAGCTTTACTCTGATCTCTTTAAATTCTAAGAGTTGCCATAAAACATCTTTTAAAAATCACGTAGCAGATTTAGCGCTAGAGTTTCTCAGCAGTTATCTCCAACTCACGGAACAGCAACACATAATATAACTCTGTGGATTAAGAGTGTGACTATCTTGACTCTCTAAAGAGAGCTCTGAGTGAAATACAGAATTAGCTCATGAATGCAACCCAGGTGTCTCGCATGCCAGTAGCAAGAAGTAAGTAGAGATGGCTTAATGTCACCTCTGTGGGCTTCGAGAAGCAATCATAATCAGCCTGTTTTGAATAACATCCTGAAGTGACAGGAGTTGTTAAAGAAGGAAGAATCACATACAAAAACGCTTTATGTAACTGGCTTTTTTCTCTGGCAAATGGAATGCTCCAGGGTGTGGAAAGGGGAGTCATTAAGGCCCTCTGGATGTTTAAGAAGAGACACCTCTAGCATTCTACTCTGAGCATCAATGTAACTGCACTGCCTCTCGTTCAGTGGAGCCATCTCTGCTCAAGCTGTTAAATCCTTCTCTGATCTGCCAGCCAGGGAAGGGGTTCAGAGCTCCTTTGTCTCCAGCAGTTTAACTTAATTCCACTGATGTCTCACAGTTTATCAACTACCACCTCTGATCCGATCACCTGGATGAGCGATCAGAGCGGAGTCATCTAATTTATACCAAGAGTGGGAACAAAGCAAAAGGGAGATGCTTGCTGAGTCCTTACTACACAGAAGCTATTTTGCTAATGCAAAGAAGAGCTTCGCAATCATTCAGATGCAGGGGCACCCAGGTTCAAGATTGGGCTCTGACTCTGCCTTTACATTTGTGGGGGTTTTTTTCCTCCCCAAAATATAAAATCTAACATTGTTACAAGAGCTGACAACAGTTGCTGATGCACAAGTGCATCAACTAAGAGTAGTAACCATGGTTATCAGTCAAGTTTCCGGATCCCAGCACTCAAAGGGAAACCTGGAATTTAAAGAACAAGCTCTGACATTGCCAATAGCTCACAAGTCACCCCCAAATTTAACCCAATACAGGCTGTTAGCAGGTTCCTTATCTCATAACCCGGGAAGGTCACACCTGTGGCTCATGAGAGTGCTCCAGGAGCCCACTCCTGAGAAGAACAACGCAGCAGTCCGACATGGCTACAATTCCTGATGGACCTTATTTCTGGAAAAGTACCCAACTATAACCAGGTGTGATTTTTAGAGGAGAACTACAAGTATTTAATTCAGTAAAACAGCACTGCAAAACAGCAACACGCAGAGCCCTTTTCTTATGATGTCTGGTGAGCACAGGTTAGTCCCTGTCTATAAGGCTTCCATGCTTCACAGTAGTGACAAAAAAGGCATCTTCACCATGACCAGGGTTAAAATAATGAAAATTGATTTTACTTTGCTAACTGGCCACATTCCTAGCACACCCTTGAAAATTTAGCTATTACAGCAGCTATGTAAACCACGCTGCCTGACCCTTTGTACTTGTGTGCAAACAACTGTGAAGAACATTCTCACCACCCAAGTCTTCAACTTCATTATCCCCAGGCTTCATAAAAAGATTTCTGCCCCAAATATTTCGATATTTCCCTTCTGCCACTTTTTCGGCAGGCAGGTAAACATCTTGAACCCCTTCCTGGTCTTAAACCCTACCTGAATTCTTCTGTTTTACTTTGGGATCAACTAGGCTGAACTCAGGTAAGGACATACAGTGAAACCAGAGAACATACGAAATTGAAAGTGCTTATGCTCTGGCGCTAATGAGAAATAATGGTTCTCCTCACAGGACTTATTCAGAAAGCAGGGCCTTGTAAGAACAGAAGAAAGATGTTCCAACTCTTTAGCAGCCTTCATGAAAAAAAAGCCTTTAGTATTTATTTTCCTAAGGGAAAAGTGTTTTAATTAAACTAATAAAAGCTAACAAAAAATTGCTTCCACGTCTCAGCATCCAGAAATTTTCAGCCTGGTTTAGAAGAAATATTTTTGGTCAGAAAAGCAAAAATATGGTATGCAAATGTAAAAAGAGACATTTGAAATTATAACCCTGAAAAGGTGTTAAAAGATTCATGCTACCAGCTCACATGGATCAAACAAGAGTGGATGGGACCTGAAAAGAGTAGTCTGGGACAGTCCAAAAAGCTTCTTAAATAGCATTGAGAAAGTCAGAACAACATTCATATGCCGGGACACTTCTCTATTCTGAAGCTCATTCTTGTCACTTAACTTATGAGAATTTCCAATAATTACTGTTTTGCATTTTTCTAGTAAGCTTTGCAAAGTTTAGTGATTAAATTCAGCTGAAAATTGTACTACCTTTCCCTGTGTTTCCCAGGTCAACAGTAAAAAATCCCATCCTGATCTTTCAAATTTGTGCTATGCAAAATAAAATAAAAAAAGTCAGCGTCAAAACAGTTGAATTCACATCTATTTACTGTTACTTCAAATCCGTATCTAGGAGCTTGGAAAAATTCAGAGTATAATGAAGAGAGAAATATGCAATGGGAACATTGGGTCCTTCTTCAGTCCTAGAAGGAGATTCCTTATCATCAAATCTAATCTAAAAAACAATTGGCCTGACAGCGTTGGCAGCTGGAGCTGTAGATAAAGGCATACACACAACATGTGCCAATTCAGCTGATACCTCTCTCATACAACAGCTAGAAGGGCCACCTCTCCATGTACAGAAAAAGATCACCCAAGTTTTAGTCCATCAGTTATTTGCCACTCCGGGAGTGGGACCGCTTGGGGATCCCACTCCAGGATAAGTAATGGGACTGGCTGATGGCACCCAGAAAAGCCCAGCAGAGGTGGCAGATTGGGCACCCCAGGCAAAGGCTAAGAAGGGGGCTGGTGGTGGCTCCTCACCTGCATTGTGTCAGTTATGACTTTGCATGCACTAGAAAGCCTGTTCTTTTTCCCCTTCAGCCAATGTTGTTTAAGCCACCTGTTTTACTTCGGTGATTGAAAAGTAAACCCTCCAACACCATGAGCATCTTAGCAGGCCCCAATTTCCAATAACTCTGTGTCCTAGCGTCACCATTTATCATCATTTACACCATTCTTGTTGCCATAGCCCTTGCCCTGAACTGGATTGAAATGGCTAGTTCCATTTTTTATGGGAACACATCACACTGAAACAGCTATCAGTTATTGCAAACCACAGTGGCCCCCACCAGCCCCAGACCATCTCCCAGGCACAAACATGCAAACAGATGACATTTTTCACACCCTGCAACGTGCTCGTGCAGCTCTCCACGCCCGGCCGCGTTCAACGAGGAAATGGAAGGTAGCGCACGTTCTCGTAATCTTCCCTAGTCCCAGTTTTCATTAAATAATTGCCACAACACTTTACAGGTCAAACACAGCCTTTAACATCAAGGACGGGGCTCCCATTTGCTCCATTAGGGAAGAGGGCTTCACCTTCCAGCTTTGACTTCAACAAACCATTTGATTTGCCAGTAGAAATTACTTTTCCTGCCAGCTGTAGTACCTCAGCAGTAGTCACCGACATGCCTTCCCCTTCCCCCCCTGCCACTATTTCAATGCTGGGCACATTTGCCCTTGTACGTGCCAGCGCTGTGTTTTGGAAGAGCAAAACGAAACTTGAATTAAAGAGGTTGCTGCTTCTTCCCTCCCGCCCCCACCCTGCCCCCCCCGCTGCTGCCCCTGGGGGGTGGCGGGTTGGGGGGTTTTCCCCCATTTTGGGGGGGGTCTCAGGGTGGGGGGTGCCCCCCCGATGTCAGAGGGCCCCCCCCGGATGTTGAGGGG
>JAOTQQ010000001.1:78775925-78799399 GCA_026546715.1 Gallinago undulata | reverse complement strand
TGCATCCAGGCAGGTCTTGAAAATCTCCAAAGAAGGGGACTCCACAACCTCCCTGGGCAGCCTGTTCCAGGGCTCTGCCACTCTCACTGTAAAGAAGTAAAGTAGTAAAGACATCTTTGTTGTCCTCCTTTTTCTATTCTTATATTGTGGAGTCCAAATTGGCCTGCAGGACTTGAGGCGAGGCTGCACCAGTGCTGGGACAATCAGTTCTTTGACCAGTTAGCTTACCTGTGCTTCACGTGCCCCAGGACACGCTCGGCACTCTGTGGACTCATACTGAGCCATCAGCTAAAAGCCCCAGACCCGTTTCTGCAGGGCTGCACACCAGCCTCTCGTCCCCCAATCTACACACACATCCACGATTACACCATCCCAGGTACAGAACCCGGTATTTATCCTCGTTAAATTTCATACGGTTGCATTTGTCCATCTTGGACCCACAGTGTCGCCTGTTCACGCAGGATGCATGAATAGCCCTTCTCCCATCAGCCACACCTGCAAGGGACTCTCCATGATGACCAAGATTTGCTTCAAGCTGAATTCTGGACTCGTTATTCAGATACTTCAATAGCAAACATCGTTATTCTCCAGCATCTAATGACATCTTTTTCTCTGAACAGTCAAAAATGAAATTCCCTCTGACCACAACTAATCAGCGCGTGAACTGCTGCGTGCGATCTTTCATTCTCATAGTCCTCAGAAGGAGCTTGCATGGGAGAGCAGTTTTAAGCCAATACACACAGAAAATAAAAGGTGGGAAAAAAGCACAGGTTCTACCTGAGAACCGCTGTACTTTGTACAGAAGCACTCCATTATGTCGAGCCGGTGGAATAAGAGGTTAATCCTTAAAATAGAGATAACCTGTCTTGAACAAGACAGCTCATATGGATGGTAAAGAGGGTTTCATTCATCTTCTCTTGAATATTAAAAATAAAAATGTAACAAATATAATAACAGCTTGTGGACAAAATTCCAGCTAAATGCATTCAGATTAGCCGCACTCTGAAACAACCTGACCAGAAGATGTTACCAACAAAATAAACTGAAGGTTTGCATTAGGGTTAGTCAAGTAACAGAAAAAAGAAGCATCCAAAGTATAGCAAATTTCATGAAGCACATGAAATTATTTTTTCTTTAATCTATTTCCCTAAAAGACAGCAGGGGCTCAGCCCTGTGACATTCCCTCAACATTTTAATTTGTCAAATGCTCTTTGTCCAGTCCTTCGTTTCATGATGATGACATGTCCTGTTTGATCTGACGCTTTCTGTTTAATTAGCTTTCTGTGATAAAAGCCCCATAAGGTATTTGTGGAGTGTTTCACACAGACGTTCTTCACCTGCCTCTCCTTCCAGGCTTGTGCTGCTGTGGGTCTCTGGCTGGTATCGTTTACCCTTCAGCATCCACTCGAGTACGCTCTGGCATCCACAGGCTTAATGACAGCTATTATATATGAAATTGTTTTAATTAGTTGTTCACCTAAAAGAGGGAAAGATGTGATCTAATAGCAGGAACACTAGACCAGGGACGCTAATTTCTTAACAAAACACTAATATCAGATGCCTCTCCAGCCTTCAGCCAGTCATTTCGGTGCTTTGCTTCAAGTTTTCCATTTGCAAAACAGAAATCATATTTCCTTGCCTCGTGGAGGTGTTGTGAACTGCATTCCCACTTCGCTTCGCCATGCTCACTTATCCCCCCAGATTGATAGCTACAGTTTTTAAGAGATAATGCTCTCATTTAAGGAGGAAAGGGATTTCAGATTACTGGAAGCGATGGCTCTCCTAGTTTGAAAGCAGGCTCTCCTTTTAGCTCCTGGCAGCACTGATTTACCCTGGCAGCTTGTAGGCTTTACCTACAGCAAAAAAAAAAAAAAAGGGGGGGGGGAGATGCAGAAACCATGACAAATTATTTCCCTGACAGATCTTGGGGCAAATTGTGAACCTGGCTGGTGAATTTCACACCCACCAGTATCCTGAGCACAAAAAAAAAAAAAAAGGGAAAACGGCAGCAGAGCGTTCATATCCCTTCTGATTGCTGATCACCAGTGAGCGTTTGAAAACCCAGGGAAAGTTGCCAGAGGTTTGAACAACCTCACCAGAAGGCGCAGTGTGTGCACACAGGAGCTGAGGCACCGGCAGGACCTCCCGAGCAGCCAAGGCTGTGCTTGAATGCTTCAACTTGCCTGTTCCTTCACAAGGGAGGGCCTCAGTATTCCTCAAGCTACAGCACTAAACGTGTCTAAAGCAATTTTGAATCCTCCTGTTCTTTTACTCCCTGGCCGGATTCAACCTGAAGTGATGTGAGGTCCAAACAGGAGCACTGGCCTCATGTACACCGGACCGAGCAACTAATTACATCAAGAAGAAGTGAGCTTCCAGCTTCTCCCCCCACCGCATGAAGTTATTTCACCTCCACCAATCAATCATCAGTAGATATTTGTCGTTAGGGATTCATTACTGGGATTCCCCTTTGATATGTGCATTGAAGAATCACTTTGCCCCCTCCTCCTCCAGTCAATTTGATGAGCAGCCGTGGCTGAGCAGGCTGTGAGCCTTGTTGGCCTGGTGCACGAGAGGTAAGGTCACTGCAATTATTCAGCTCTTAGTTAAGCACGGTGCTTTTTGGATTTTTCCTCCCCCTGTTCCCCAAGTTGAATCTCAGAGAAGGTACAACACCTAAAAATGCTTAATAATGGTCATCCGTATATTGGGATTTTTTTTTTTTTTTTTCCTTTCTGGTATCAAATGCATTGACCTCCTCTTTATCTCAGTCAATAAACTTTGATTTTCGTCTCCAGAGAAATTTGAATGCACTAATTGTGATGCCCCTCCTCATGACAGAAACCTCCTTATGACACGCCGAAGTGCTGACTTCCAAAGAGAAGAGTGAAATTGTGCACAGGCAGACAAGGGGGCCCCTTTGAAAACACAGGGGGTTTGGGTTTTCTGCAGATGAGGGGTGGCCCTAGCTGGAGATGTTGGCCTGGAAAAAATCAGCCCTGTAAAACTGTCAGCAGGCAGACCCACTTCCAGAGGCTCGTGGGCCTCCAAAACTGACCTGGAGAAGCCTAAATCTCCTGAAGCTCCTAATAGGCTACTTGGAAATAGCAGCTGAGGTAGGAAGAAGTGAAGCCCTGATGAAACCCTCCCACCTTCTGCTGCTCAGGTGTCACAGGCGCAGTCCCACAGGTTCCAGGCTCTGGGGGCAAAGGAGGATGAGACCTTAACCAGAGGTAGATGGGGTGTTCAGGACAATGGGACATGCTGCAGGTGGATACCCACAGGATACTGCCGACACCAGTGGGCACGGTCTGGCATTGGGCTTTGCAAAGACATGCTTTAGGTTATTCCTCAAGAAGAGACAGGGAATCTAGTCGTGCTCATGGCAACAGTCAGCTCCTCCAGCCCATAAAAACTTTATTTCCCTTCCTAAGTCTCCCACCCAAATAACAACAACTTGCTATTTTGATAGGAAATGAGATGGAGGTCCTATGGAGAGAAAAAAAAAAAAAAAAAAAAAGCTTTCTGCATAGTAAAACCTTGAGTATGCCACTGCTAACCTCAGCTGTTGAAAGGGCACCATGGAAAAACATAATACCCAACTTACTATTAAAGTTTATGCAGTACAGTACACACAGGAAGGGCAACCTTAATACTGACATTTCACTACTTTTTTATGCTTTGCTTTGTAACCTTCATGTCATTCTTTTAAATGCAGCTGTTGATAATGTCATGAAAAATAGCAAATATCTTACTTGACATG
This sequence comes from Gallinago undulata, assembly GCA_026546715.1. Lineage (NCBI taxonomy): Eukaryota > Metazoa > Chordata > Aves > Charadriiformes > Scolopacidae > Gallinago > Gallinago undulata. The sequence goes on along the minus strand of JAOTQQ010000001.1, from coordinate 78,795,636 downwards.
AGAAGTACCCTCTTAGCTTAGAAACACCCATTTTCTTTCCTGGAATTACTGCTTCTGGGAACTGACAATGACAGATGAGTGGTAAACAGAGCTTTTTAGGATTCCCATGATTAGTGCCAAACCAGTGAACCCAGAGATCTTGCAGCTCTTGACTCTCTCCCAGGGCGTGAACCTGTCTGGGCAGCACGTCCAGGGGATGTATGGAGAGCCAGGGGCAAGCAGAGGTCACCAGCAAGCCACCACAGGGAAGGTTGGGAAGGAGGTGCCCATCATAACCTCCCACTGGCACCCGCTCTTGCCCTGCAGTGCTTCTCCAGGAGGTTGAAGTGCAGTTACCTACAGCAGGGTAAGAGCAGACCCACAGAGAATTGGCCATGGTTGGGATATGCCTCAGACAGAGCGATGGTACCCACCTGGAGCCACACATAACGTTGCTGCTGAGCTTTGGAGGTGGCTTGTACCCCAACACGGCGGCGCGTAACGAGGGCTGTGGGAGAGGAGTTTCACCAATGAGCTCAATCAAACCATCTGGCACCAGAGCCCCTCCCTGCCAAGAAGATTGCAATCAATCACTAGCAAAGGGTGAAGCCACAGATGCTGGTTCAAATAAGAGACGTAGACCAGAAGAACTGTCTTAATTATACTGAAATTCAGTAATTTTTCTGAAGAAAGGAAACGGTATTCCCTGTCCCCCACGCGTAGCGAGTCGCCTCCTCGGGTCCAACCCCAGGCTGTAAGTCACTTGCAGATATTCTTCAGCGTTTATTACAGGAATTACACCTTCTGAATAGAGGCGTATAAATTCATTTTTGGTCAAATAAAAGAAAAGCCCTGCCTGAGCAATCCCGGTTTTGTTCCGTTTGACTAAGGAATGGCATTTTGTACTAAATTGTTGGTTGTACTTTTCTCTGTGCGCGTGGAGCTTTTCACAAAGTGTAACCTTAGCAGTTAATAGAGTGACTCCAACACAACTGGCTGCTCTCCAGCATTTCCAGGCTGTAGGAAAAAAAAAAAAACACAAAAAAAAACCCCACCAACAAAAAAATCAACCCTTTATGAAAGAAAGAGACACGTTGTTCCTCCTGCCCAAAGCCTGCTAGGTAGCAAAGGTTCACTGGCAAAGGGGATTTTGGCCATACGTGGTGACTGAGAATAAAACTGTTGATTAGAGATGCCTGGCTACTAAAATAAGTGCTACTCATTTCTACCTATGGGCACTAGACAATAACTTCCAGCTGGTGAGCTACCAAGCTTTACTCGTAAGCAGAAAAAAAATCCGCAGCGACGGGGTATCTGTGCACCGCTTAATAATTAAACTAAGACTGAGCAAAGGAGGAAGAAGTTGAGAAAAGTCTAATTACAGCAAATTTAACTTTGGCATAACTCAGCTTGTAGCTAGGTTCAATTTGGCTTGGTATTTTTAGAAAGTAGTGTAAAAGGAAAATCATAATGTATCAGATCGAGAGGGGGAGAGATGAAGTTATCCTACAAGGTGAAGTTTAGAATCATAGAATCATATGGGGTTGGAAGGGACCTCTGGAGATCATCTAGTCCGGCCTCCCTGCTGGAGCGGGTCTACCTAGAGCACGTTGCACAGGAACTTGTCCAGACAGGTTTTGAATGTCTCCAGAGACGGAGACTCCACCACCTCTCTGGGCAGCCTGTTCCCTGGGAATCCTCTCAGTCCAGTGCTCCGGTCCACGTCAGGCAACCAAGCTGGGCTCACGGAAACACCAGCCACGCCAGATCAGTCCATTTGAGAGCAGACACTCAACATCAGAGCTCAGTTACCTCCTCAGGGGACAGATCCTCCCCAGCTTCTCTGACTCCTTGGCACCAAGAAGAGATAAACACACCTCAGGGGCTCCACCATCAGCTGGAGGAGATCTCTCCTGGAGTAAAGGTGGCTGAAGGCTGCTCTGTATCACCTGTACCATCTTTTCCATCCACACATTACAAACCACGTGGCAATTCAAGAGGGAGGGCCTCAGCTTTCGGGGTGTCTGGCTTCGTTTAATATTAAACTCCTCTAAAAGCCCATATCAAAGAAACAGACACAAACCTTGAAAAAATTTGGTTTTTTGCAACCCTGCGTGGCTTCTAGAATAAATAAAAGGCAAAAAAGGAGGAGGGAGGCAGGAGTGAAGCATTCAGAACCAGTGGGAAAAGGGAAATTGAAACAGATGAGCATCTAAAAAAAAAAAAAAAATAAAGCCCCCAAACCCAGTTTTCCACACCAGCTGTGACACAATCCGTAGCCTGGAGATGTTGTGGATATACCACCTACCCGCGTGACCAATGTGTCCTAGCAGCACGCGGTGCTTCCCCAGCCTGCAAACACTTGCACGCTCACACACCAGTTACATTTTATGGCCTGGAAACAATAGTAATGATTATAAGAGAAATGCCTGTAATACAGCAAATTAATATTGCTAGCAAACTGTTCGATATTACCTTTTCCAACAATGTTCTAGAGATAGGAGGGCGCACTAACAAATTATGTGCAGAGTATAAAAATAATAAATTAAATTACAAGTGAACTGCAACTCAATATTTTGCATGAAAAATCAATTTTCTCTCTCAGCTCTTGTTACACAGCCGGGAAAAGAAAGAACCCAGCATATTATCTCCTCAGACTCCAAAACTGCCCAAGTAGAGACCTTGTTTTTGTATTTCTAAGCCATTAAAGCTTCTTCCTTTTGTAGTGGGTTTTGTTTTAGGTTTCTCCTTTCACCCTCTGCTGACCCCATGACACGGTAACTTTATAGGTGGAGCCGACAGCACTGCCTAATTTTATGTCAGTTGATATTTGATATTGCAAGACATGTTTTCTCTGCTTATAACTTTGCCAAACTTGACGCATTTCGGGTAAATTTTACCATTCTGGTTATCAGGCTGAGACAGGCTGCAGGGCAATTGCATTTGTTTAATTTCACTTCAGTTCAAGTGAATCCACTCTTCCTGTAAAGAAAATGATGGGAAAAGATGTAGCCCTGTGCTGGTAAAAGTAAACACACAAAGTTAGGGCTCCTTTTCTTGAGAAACGCATCCTTCCTTACAATTTGTATCCTAAAATCCACAAGAGACAGCTTGCTTGATGCAGGAAAAGGCCTTTGGGGAGACAAGAAATTTTGCCTAAATTTGGCCAAGTTGAAAGACCATTAAAAATCAGTTCACACATGGACAGAAGATTCCTCTTAGGCTCCATGGCCTATTTCTTTAAATATTTTACACTCACTGAGCTTGATGTAGGGGACATTAAGCGGGACGTTCCCTGAAACTCTAAACTTAAGCAAAGATCTCAGGAAAGGTCTTTGGAAACAGCTTTGGATAAGCCTAGACCAAACTTATCCAGCATGGCTGGAAACCAAGGTGGGAGAGGACACTGGCTGAGGATAAGGAAGCTGGAGCTCAGAAGGCGGCTGTGACTGGATTGAGATGGGCAGAAAATAAGAGAAATACAGGCTGGGAAATGAAAACTGGGTGGAAATGGCTAAGAGACAATGACTGGTGACCTAGAGTCAGGAATTAGAAGGGAAAAGGTGTCTATGACACTCCCTTCTAGTGTGGGATGGGACTAAAGAGAGCTCACCCCATTGAAAACCATCCAGGAAAAGTGAATTGGGAAGTTTCATCCCCATTTATGATCAAACTGTGTGTCAACACAATGCTGAGCAATAGGATTTTTGTTTTGTATTAATTTGCTACTGAAAAACCTCTGGCGATTTCATAAACGCATTAAAAGAATATTATTAAGGTTGAAAAATCTGCCATTAAGAAGTCAGAAAAATGCCCTTGAGTATACAATAGTGACACAGAATTATGTCGCCTTTGTTTTGCCTTTTATTATGCCTTTGTTTGACTCTAATGCCAGCGATGCTTTTTAACACAGCCTGTGTATTTATTTGCTTGTGTGCACGCAAACAGCCAGAGATATTCACCAGTGCAGATTTTTCGTGGGTGGACTCAGAAATATCGTCTGCCTGCCAGCGGAGACAGCAACAGACTATGCCCAAAATTCCACCACTGGGCTCCAGCAGGTCGGAGAAAAAAAAAAATAAAAGAAAGCACAGCAGGTAAAACGTCTCCCACACGACCAACCGGCCCCTCTAGAGCTCCATCCAATAATCCAATTAAGTCTTTGTGAAAGCTTCGTTCTGTAGTGCTTTCACTAGGATTCATTTCAATTAGCTTTGGATCAGGCCATCAGTAAGTTTTCTTACCCAGTCAGGTGGTATTCATTTTACCAACATGGATTTCCCATAAAGAATCTCAGAAAGCCACTGAGCAGCCATTGAGCAGGCTGTACGGGGGAAAGGGGCCATGCTGTAAATCAAAACTTACTCAGTGACTTTTTTCCTTTGGATCTTTCAGATTCCTGCTGAAGCTTCCATCTGATCCCTGAGAGTACAGTGCTCCCCATTTTTCTCTTTAAAGTCAGGAATAAGTTTACCAGTGCGATCTTGACGGGTTTTATTTTCAGGGGAGCTAATAAAGGATGGCTCCAGCTGAAGGCAGCACACATCTCTAGGCATACGTTGATGCTACTAGTTTTGGAAAGTTGCTGTTTAGGGGACACGTTAACGTGAGCTAAGTGGAAATACACTTATCTGTCATTCTGAAGTCAGTGGCATGTAAGCCCAGTTCCTCGAAGTACAGATACCATACATACGGTACAGTGTTTGGGGGAACAGGTGCTACCTAATTCCTTACCTCGATAAAAATTTGTAAGCTACAAAGTTTTCTACTGATACCCTGGAGGAAGAGCAACAATGAAAGCAGTGCTCTCACATTCACGCCAGAAAATGCCCTGCTGTGTGAGATGAAAAAGAAAGATGAAAAAGAAAAAAGCAGGATAGCCCCAAGATCAAGTAAGGTGAGGGACCATGAGCACTGCCCTACTCATGCCTGTAGGTAGGTCCATCACCCACCACAGAGTTGACCTGTGCCTCCAGCAGCAGGTGCAGTGGGGTAACCTGCTGAGTCTCCTGTGTCCAGCCCCTTCCTCACTGGTGCATTTGGGTCCCTGGAGCTCGCTTGGCATCCCTGGATTTCATAGGCACCTGTCCCAAATCCACCAACCCCTGGATGCATTTTGGTGGCTCTGCACCTGGCGGATAATAGAGAAGGCACACGCACGTGGCCCATCTCCCTGTTCTCCTCCAGTTGGGATTTTGTGGAAGAAGTGAGACACGCATCTCATCCCAGCACAGCAGCTGCAAAATCTGGAAGAAAAAGGATGCTTGGAGGATGCTTTTACCCTCTGCGTGCAGCGTGGTGGAGAGCTGCCCCACGGCAACGAGGTAACCGCATCGGCGGGCTGCACTGCCATCTAGCCCGCATACGCCACCGCCGCGGAGCGCTACAGATTTAGCTAGGAGGATATCAATGATCCAGACCTGTAATTTTCAACCTGTGGTGGAAATACCCCCACATAATAAGAACAGCTTCTGGGGGAGTCTGTGACAGGTCATGCAGGGAAGCAAACTTGCCGTCAGTACGCTGAAATCTGCTAGATAACAGGCTGCACCACCACTGGAAAATATTTAGGGGACTGCAATTGGAAAATGTGGAAAACTCACTGATTTAGACTTATCAAGCAATGGCCCAGCTTCTACAGGAAAAAAAAAAAAGCCACAAAAGTGTTGTAGAAGAGGAGGCTGGTGCACTCACCATGAGCAAAATTATGTCAGGACAGATGAAGTCACATGAGGCACTTCCAGAGCCTGTGATGGGACAGAAAATAAAGGCCTATTTTTCCTAGTGCCTTCCACTATCACGTTGAACTGGTGCTGCTGCCTCTTTAGCGATGACAGCTGTGGTCTCCTTGTTTTCTGGACATTTTTAATGAGAGCCATGAGGGTAACCTGACTCGTCAGGAAACTTGCATTCAACGAGTATAGTTTTCTGGCCCCCATCAGTATTAGCACACCCTTTGCAAAGGCATGTTCATCGTTCCCAGGTTGCTGTAAGAGGCACTCGCCCTTCAGACTGTGGAGGAAATCCAAACTGCTAATCCCCTGCAGAAGGCAAGGGAGTCCTAAACAAACACAGCGTGGTAGAAGCATCATCACCTGTTTGCAAAGGTAACGGTCACAGTCTGTGCCATCAAACTCCAGGTCACAACAGCAGCAGCATCTATTCCTGGGTTGAAACAACAACTGTCGTACCAGGCAGCTCCGTGGCTGTGCGGAGGACGTCCACGTGAAATCATAGAATAGAATCATAGAATCATTTGAGATAGAAGGGACCTTAAAGATCATTGAGTTCCAACCCCCCTGCCATGGGCAGGGACACCTCCCACCAGACCAGGTTGCTCAAAGCCCCATCCAGCCTGGCCTTGAACACCTCCAGGGATGGAGCATCCACAGCTTCCTTGGGCAACCTGTTCCAGTGTCTCACCGCCCTCACTGTAAGGAATTTCTCTCTGGTGTCTAATCTAAATCTCCCCTCTTCCAATTTAAAACCATTATCCCTTGTCCTGTCGCTACACTTCCTCATAAACTGTCCCTCCCCAGCTCTCCTGTAGCTCCCTTCAGATATTGAAAGGCCATTATAAGTTCTCCCCAGAGCCTTTTCTTCTCCAGGCTGAACAACCCCAGCTCTCTCAGCCTGTCTTCATAGGAGAGGTGCTCCATCCCTCTGATCCTCTTCGTGGCCCTCCGCTGGACCCGTTCCAACAGGTCCATGAAATGAGTAGGGATGTCAGAGAAGGAGCTGCAGACCCAGCTGAGACGCTCGGCTGCCTTGCTAAGAAAGCAGCAGGGAGGAGTTGAACTTAACGGAGACGGTTTTTATTGCCTGGTTCAAAAAGCTGGCTGGGCTTTACCTGGTTCCATCAAACCCCCTCCAGCACAGCCCTAGCCTGTTCTAGGGGTAATACGTCTTCTGCTCAATATTGGAAGCGATGCCTGGAGAGAGAAGCGGGGAAGAGCCTGTGCTGTTGGCATCGCATCTGTGCTGCTCTGACAGGCAGGAGGATGACAAGTAGAGTCCTGCTGTCGAGGAAAGGCCCCCCGAGAAAAGCCTTCCCAGGAGGTAGGGTTTTCAGAGACTCCTTCAAAGCCATCTCTCAACGATGCCACGCTCAACAGCGGAGACTGAAAACATCCCACGTCCATTCCAGAACGCCTGCAGGCTTGGGACAGCCCAGCCAGTGATTCACATCCAGCCTTTCTACTTATTTAAAAAAAAAAAAAAAAAACAACAACCACAACAACCAACAAACTAATCACACTTTTCCAAAAGTGGCATTTTTATAAATACCCAAGACAGATGCTTCATCTGTTCTGCAGCACTGTCATCTAACTTATGTAAGTGGGCAGAAATGCCAGCATGAGAAACTTCCAGACAAAGGCACTTTGGGGCCAATGTCACTCGGGCAGTTACCCACTCCCTCACAGTTTAATATGGATTTGAGCTTTGTTACATTTTGGGGTTTAATTTGGCTGAACTGCAAAACTATTGAACTGAACTATTTTCCAGTGATGTGCCCAAGTCTCTGGTTTGAAGGGGCTGAAGTGACCATCTGTTAAGTACCAAGGGACCAGTAGGAGCAGAGAGTTTCTCCTCACAATCAAGCAGCCCTTTTTGTGTGAGAAAGAAAAATCGTTTTTATTTCTCAAAGCAGCCAGCTAACCCTTAATGAACACTCAAGTCAGAATAAACTTAACAAGCCTGAACTAACGAAGACAAAGTTAATCTCAAAAGAGAAAGGCTCAGCTCCCATGGCGAGACGAGCCTAGGTGGGATGACCACAGAACCAGTGTCCAGCCAAAGCTAGCAGCAGGGAAGCCTCTCCCTGAAGCATTCCATGGGCTGGAGGCAAGTCTTGCAGCTCTGGAGAGTTACAAGCTGATCAGATGTGCTCCAAAACCAGGTTGTACTCAAACAGCTCACAATCTGGTTGTCTGTACCCAACCAGCTCACAGCCCACCCCAGCGCAAACAAGAGTTTACTCGCGTTTGAAGTTCAAGCTATAAAACTTCATGCTTCTGACAAAAATATTCCCCAAAATAATGCCAGGGTCCCTACCACTTGGCAGACCTCAGGCACATGCTCCGGTGAAAATAATTCGCAGATACAGGGGCAGAAGAGAAAGAAAATCTTTTCATAATGTTCTTTCTTTAAGGTGTCAATACCTGTTTCCTTATTTTAAATCTATTAGCTTCCCAAGCAGGCAAGGTGCGGGGTTCAAAATACAAGAATTGATCAATGGCCCACCAAAAAAAAAAAAAAACCACTGTATGGTAAGACCTCCTTGACTTTCGCTGTTCGCCTTGGCAGAGACCCAGTTGTCTCCATTGTTTCATCTTTTTATCCTCTTGCCAGCTGTGAGAAGAAATAATGGTGTTTCTGAGAAGGATCTTCCTCATTACTGATGGAGACAAAGCTTTGGCATGAAACTTTACAGATTTTGAGCACGGAAGCATGAATTTCTCAACACTCTAAACAGTAGTGTGTCACATCATTTTTCCTGGGATTGATTTTTCTTTGAACACTGCCTATGTATTGGAATAAACTCCTGAGAGTCACCATCAGTAGGACATTTCCTCACCCAAAGCAAAGTGTTGACACGTGGAATAACTAGTAGCTGTGGTGATGCAAACGTCATTTTATCTTGTCCTGTATGAACTCTTCCACAAACCATAGATTTTATTTTTTCATACTCTATTCCTTCACTTTGGACTTCTTCTCACGGCCAAAACCAAATACATTCCAATTTTTCCTTAGGGAGGAAAACTTATTCTCTCTTTCAAGTCACACCAAAAATACAACTGACCCAGTTACCACCGTATGCTTTAGAGCTGCTCAGTCAGAAATCAGCAGGGGAAAGCAGGATGAATAAAAGACATACCAGATCAAATACATAATTAAAGGGTACTAAATACAGCTGGCCATAATTTTTCAAAGGAAGAGGATTTTATACAGTCTTCCGTAAATCAAGATATTTCAATGTTTTTCACGTTGTCAAAAGTTTTATTTTTTTCTAATGTCTCATATTTTGAATACACTATTTCTACCAGAACAGCTAGGAACTATTATGAAAAAATAATTGAAGCTAGTTTTCACAAGAAATTAGTTTTTAATTTTCTTTGTGGAATGTAACTCCTCTCCCCTGAAATTGCAATTTTATCAAGAAGGAAAACTTGAATTTTGTTCCAAATACTTTTTACCTAAAGGTATGTGCTTTTTTTCCCCTCCTCACAAAACCATCTGTAAAGTAACAACTATTCTGTTATTAATTTATTATAGCGATTAAGCATAGATTATTGACCAGTTTTACATGTTATTTACAATTTTGAGGTGATCGTCAGTCCTTTCGTTTCCTCAAAACTCTACGTTAAACTCTACTCTTCCGATGGTTATTCAATGACTATTGTCATAAAGATGTGAAAAACCTCTCTATTTCTCCATCCACCAAATATAAGGGCACATTTTAAACTCTGCAAAATGAAACAACTCTAAAAGATATCATTTTCTTCTCAAAGAAAATACAAAGAAACGATTTTTCAAGGGAATCCAACAATTGTTACTTCCTTCTACCAGCTTAAATCAATTTAGAATAACTATAAATGCACTTACATTCCTGCTTATCGTATTATTTTCATTTGATCACAAAGCAGCTCTTCTCTTTCAAAGGCTTAACTGCTTCCACTAATAATCAGGAAAAAGTAACCTCAGAACTTTCTCACAGTATCTCCACATATTTTTTCTTCCTCCAATGACCTTCCTCTAAGCCTCTCCCCCCCAGAAAGAGGGGCATGAGAGGCATTAATTAATTAATCTATCATACACATCGGTGGAGAGTGCATCCCCTGAACTGGCTCTTTGTTAGGAGTAAGTGCCTCATCAATCTCAAGCAGATCGACCCGCATATGCAATTAAAGCCGGAATCATGAAGGCTGTGATTTGAGGACATGCCAGATGCCGTCCTGGGAACACACACATCCGTGGCTCATTTGCCTATGCACCTCCTCTCCTCCTGTAAGCACCCTCAGAGGACAGAAACCTTTCTCTGGTGAGTCAGCGATGGCTTTGGCCAATTTCCATAACCATTGCCCTGTTGAGGAGAAAGGATTCCTTCGAGGACAGGAATGAGGGAGGCATAGAGCATCTTTCAGAGAAGCTCTCTGGCTCAACCCGGGAAATGGGCCACAAGAGGTCATCTCCCTTAGCAAGCGTTTTACTCCAGTAAAGGAGGCTTGTAAGCTCCTCAGCTGATGCTTGGGGATCCTCAGACTAATTAATATCCCAGGCTACTGCTTGATGTAAACACAGCTCAATCCCTACCTCGTGCACGCTGTGCTGCTTCACGTGCTGCACTCGGAGGGCAATACTAAGATGCGTCAAGTTAAAAGTGGAGAAATGAGCATATTTACTACATGGCTTTTTAAAACTCAAAACTCGGGAGTTTTCCTTGCCCTCCTTTACCTCTTGTTGCTTCTTGAGTTTCCTTTTCTGTGTTTAGATCTCTCCAAGGTGCGTTTTGCAATCTGACTGCAACGTGAACAGAGTAGTTTATTTTCACAAATTCTTTCATTTAAGAAACAGAAGTTCACATTGACTGAAGTGCTGATTACAATTGCTTTAGTCAGAACAAATTCCTAATAGAATCTCTTTTAATCATTTCAGACCTGATGTACTCTTCTGCGGCAAGTAAATTTAATCACAAATATGTGATATTACTAGCAAGTGTTTTATATTGTTTTGACTAGAATATCCCCTCTTAACCTGGAAGACAATTAGTACCATCTTGGCATTAATGTTGCTTTGATTTCCTTTACTCTAAACTATTCTTTTTCATAGTTTGTTGGCACTTTGAGAAGGAAACAAGTTATTTGCAGTGCTCCAGCCTTTGTAGCATGTGTGTGCCTGCACATCGGTGTGTTAATCCACAAATGTTCACCTATTCTGGGAACTTGATCTTGGATCAAACTATAGCAATGCATGTTGCTGCTGCTGGGTATGTAGTAACTGGAATAATTATATTCTTGCAGAGTTTCAAATTCATTTGGATGGGAAAGTCTTCTATCATTATGTATTATTGCATTATAGGAAAAGAGTTGCCCTGTTCCACCCCCAGAGAGGATGGCATTTAGATCTTACGCTTCCTAATGAAAAAGGCAGCCCTCCAACAGCACCAAACCAAACAGGCTGTAAGAGGACACACAGAAAAAAAAAAAAGTTGTCAAGGAAATGTGCAGTAAGGGAGACACACCAGAAAAATGGTGCAGTTTGTGCTTTGTAGTCACCGAAAGCAGAGCTCTTCTCCCCAGGCTGTAGAGGCTTAATTTGAACTGTCTTTGCTTGATCTGGTGGATCCTTTGAGGGCAGTGGAGAGAAACAGACAGACAGAGCAAAATTTGGCTTGGATATCTACCTTACACAAGTCTTTGTACTTTAGTAACACTGCTTTCTTGTTAACTAGATAGGGAATCCCAACCACACAACTGCAGAAAATGCAGGTGTCTAAACGTGGAGAGACAAAGCCTATCCAGATGGCTGCACAAAACAGCAGAGAGGTTCCAACTCAAAACAAGACTTAAACAGGAATCAGGTCTTTAAACTTCACAATTTACCTTCACAACTCTGAACGTGATAAACTACAGACTTCTATTGTAAAGTTCTGATTTCTAGTCAAACTGTACACCACCAGCGTTATTGCAGCCTGTGTTGAGAATTAGTAAGTAACATCAGAAATAGGCAAAAGTAGGACTTACAGTCTCAAATAAATTAGGTCAAAATTGCATAAGAGTGATATTCAAACTAAAATTTTTCAGAAGACTTGACAAGTTCCACCCATTTCTGTGTTCCCCTCTCTTGGGTGCAGAATAAACATCCTAAGCTTCAGCAACTGAAACAACACAGAATCTGTCCAGCAGCTCCTTTAGCATGTACAACATCATCTAACACAGAGCAGCAGAGTCCTACGGAAACAAAAGCGTTTCTCTAGCACTGCAAGATGGATTGAAAAGGAATTTGGGAAACTGAGCACTTGGAAGCAGAACAAGGGGACTAGGCAGGCTAAAAGAAATGAAGTTATCAAAACACAACAGTACAGTAACACAAGGGATATACACTAAGCTGATAAAAAGCAATACAGAATTAGGAACGAAAGCTGCTTGTCAAATTTAACTAATCAGTAGGCAAGCATTTGGGTGGAGGTTCTCTAAACAGCAAGTATCTGTTGAAAGAATATTTGAACTTCTTAGCATGGCTGAAATCCCTTTACGTTAGCCGAGATAGTTCGGCGCTCTGAGCTGCACAGGGAGTGCAGGATTGTCAGTGTTAACTCTGAATTTTCTGGCTTTTGTGAGTTCCATTATTTTATATCTGTAGGTTTTGATGTTGGGTTTTGATTTCCACGCGCACATGCAGATTACAATTCTGCTCACAGAGCTGCAACAAGTGAAGGGAAAACTGGTTGCCCTGGCAGTATTCCCCAATATACTTGGTGCAGCTACTGATTGCATTCATGTTTCTCCCTCAGCAGCCCTCTGTGTGCAATGAGGAAAACCTACAGGCAGTAGAAAAATCACTGTCAGAGCAACAAGCTTTGACAAGCCTCTTTATTGCCTGTAAGTGTATCTGAAGCAAAGAGAGGTTGTGGGGAATCTAAGTATGACTACTGTTTGGAGTGAATACAAATTTCATGTCTGGGTGACCACCTCCTAATTGCTGCTGAATTATTATTATTTTTTTTATTCCCCCCCTGGTTCTTCCTGAGCAGCCCATGTGGAGCTAGGGCCTGCTAGGAGGCAATTAGCAAGAATTAGTGTAGGTGCTTCTCTTGGCTCCCACCCATGGGAGTCAGTAGGGCAGCTTGGAGCTCCTCAACCTCCACGCCAACCTGGGATGAATTCTCTGGCAGGGAGGCACAGGGCTGCTCAGCTCCTCTGAGAAACACAATTGAGACTTAATCACAGAAAGCAAGGTTTTTTTCTCTGGGCGTTGATTTATTTAAAGCTGAGTTTTCATTCTACTTACTGTCTCTGCATAATCGACAAGAGCACTTTAGCTCCTGGCCTTGTTGTTGCTGATCAGTATTGATCTGAAATGTAGGTACAGCTATCGTGCATTTAGCATCTTTGGGAGGCAGAGCTGATAAAGTAACAATTTATACATGTTTCAGTTCCAGTTATTGCAAGTTAGTCATGGGATAAACAAATTTACCACGCCAGTAATTCCAAGACGAACTGGTAAGATGAACAAAATGATTTTAGAGTTTAGCAGCATCACTGTCTGTGTTCAGCATTAACCACTCACTACCCAATTCTGAAGTGGCTTAAGAGGTGGGTGCACACAAATGGAGCAGCTGAAGCAAAGCGAGGTGCTGCAACTTCCAAAGTTGTTCAACGGATACACTGAGAAAGGTAGGAACGAAAACTGAGTCTCCTGAGCTATAACCCTCAACCTTCCAGTAACACCCCTTACTTTATGGACCCTTCATTTTCATCTCCTGTTTATTTCTTATTTCTCCAGTGTCAACACACACAGAAACCATTCACTCAAAAAACCCCTCAAGTCTCTTCTAAATGCAATATCTGGAGAACCCACAGCTGTTGAAGAGTTGAACTTTGTGAAATGGGCAAGGGCTCGAGGAGAGAGACTGACTTAATCCTATGTATTGATTTATGTGGCACCTTTCAACTATGACTGGGGATAATAGCTTACAAATGCTAGAGATACCACAATTAAGATGATGATTCTAATACTCAATTCTTGAAAACGTTACTTTGTGGAAACTGAGAATCCCATTCATAAACATAATTATTCCTTGAAATACAACTTATGTCTTTTTTTCCACACCCGGTTCCTAAAGACAGGCATCGATTCATATTCTAAGAAAAAGAACCCTTGCAGCAGGGAGAGGGTTGCCCTAGGACTTACATGAAAGATGTTCTTAAATGGAAGGCGATACCAAGTAATGCAGGTGTTGACAAGTCCAAAAAGATAAACTAGGGTAAACACAGGCAGTTGAGATACTGACACAGTGGTGGTGGGTTAACAGAGTGTGTTAGGTGAAGTGATAGCAAGAGCAGCAGCAAATCTCAGGTGTCCTGGTAAACTGGGGGAGAAATACAGCTGTTGAAGCGTGGGCACTCTCTGTCACTTGCACCTGCACCAACCAAGATTTGTCCCCCTCCTACCACAGCACTGCCAGCCATTCTCTACCCCAAGATACATGCTGGCTGTGCCAAATCACAGCCACTGGCAAAATACAAGCATGAATTAGAATTTGTGCAAGAACTACCTTAAGTGTGACTGCAAGTTTCCCGTATAGAGAATTTCATACGGCGCACAGAATTGGATGATGCAGTAGGCAGTTCTCTGTTCTCACCCTTATTCCCTAGCTGTATGTAAGCTACAGAATAGAGTTTCATTAAAGCAATGGATGTATCAGAAACCACTGGCACAGGAGAACTATATTCCCCCACAGCATAATTGAGGCTGCAAGAAAAACGGCAGGTTGTCCTTCATAAATATTTTAAAATTAAACTGTAGAAGAGTCTGACTTACACTCATTTTGTGAACTTTAAAGATGACTATTTCTATCTCTACACCTACATATGTTCCCACACAAAATACTGTACTAACTTACAGTAAAAGAAGACAGGGGATTATATCCTGACTGAGATTATTACCTTAAAACACAATAGATCTGGTAATATTCAGAGATGCAGAAAGTGCAGAGTAGAAAGATATATTGGAGTAGCAGAAGAATAAATTCACAAAGCTCACCAAAAATTGGCATTGTGAGGAGCATTTCAGCTGTGTTCTTGCAACTAGAAAGGGCAATAGACAAAGGAAAGTCATGCCCTGTGATATGGCTAAACCTTAGTCAACATAAATCAGAATTAAGACTGAGTATAAATTTCATTTATGGACTTATATCTGATTATCTAGATTTAAAGTATTACATGAAATGTAGGAAAAGGAGGTTATAAAGATTAAGCAGGATTTTTTAATTCTTTCAGTGTTTTTTGTTTACAATACAGCATCAGTTATTCCAGATCAATTTATTTTTGGGTTATTATTTCCATCCTTAGCTTTTTAGAGAGTAAAGTCTAGATTCAACACGATGTTTAGGTACAAACAGGACTTTAAAAAAATCCTTCTCTAGGTTGTCTGCATATTGGCACCCTGAGCTACACAAGTAAAGCCAGTAAAGAAGTCAGCAGGAGTTTTTCCAATAACATTAGCTACATCACTTCCTCCAGCCAACTCCCAAACCAATCTCCCCAGGACATTGCAGCTCAGTCTTCCCACTTCCCCATCTCTTTTGAGATTCATGGTATTTTTCCCTGTTATTCCCAGGTCTGCCACAAACAGGCTAGAAGGGTTTGAGAAAGTCACATCTATAGGGAATGCTTGCATTTCCCAATTTATAAAGTGCAAATAACGACACTTACTTCACGTGCTCTAGACCAGTAAGGAAAGGTACAGTAAAAAAAAAACCAACAAGTTGTTATAATTAGGAAGTTTTCCATACACCATTGTTGACTAAAAAACATAACAGAAGCCTTACCTGCTGCATTGTGGTGGTCCCAGTCAAAACCATCCAATACTCATGCCCCTAGAGCTAAGCTAGGTCTAGAAAAATTCATCAAGACTTTAAGCTTCTACACCAAGATCAAAACCACCACATAACTCAATCCAGTAACCTAGCTTAACTTCCCTCTCCCCATTTAAACATGTTTAGAAAGAAATTACATGAGAAGGTGGTCCTAGCAGGTTTATATACTCAAGAGGGTATACTCCCTGTTCTCCCACAGCTGGTGGAAAGCTGGAATAAGGGGCTCTGACTAATTTGGGGAAAATGAAGATCCTGTGTCCACACCTGCTCTGGATCACGGTGGCACCACAGGTGAATAAAGTTTGGCACAGCATTAACTGCTGTAGCAACCACAGCCAAATATCCTGCACAGCACAACCTGTGTAAGGCTACACCTGCCACACAACAGGGGACAGTGTTAAAGTCTTCTGCACACAACCCTTGGGATATTCCTTCAATCTGCTGGTGGGGATGTACAGTTTGAGTGTGGCCTTGGCACGGGAAAAGGGCACTGAATGAAACCAGGGTCAAATGGACTACCTTGTTTGATTTGCCGCAGGCTCCTCCAAGGCAGTGACTTTCTCCAGCCCCCACCGAACAGGACTTTTTGGCTTGGGAAGCATCACTTAGTCAGCGACTGAAAAAGGAAAAAGAAAAGAAAACCCAGTAAGTTTCTCACAGACGTTAAGGGCTGCCTGCCTCTGCTTCTTGCAAAACTGCTTTCCGTGTAGCCATCTAGTGGAAGGCAACCGAAATGTTCCCAATTAGGGAAAAAAAAATAAGAGAAGGTTACTTCAGACATTCAAAAGAGCTTGGTACAAATACAGGGTAAATCAAAAGGAACAGCCACCTCACTGAAAGTTTTCCTAAAGCCTAATTTTCAGTTACGTGGTAGCAGTTTTATTAGGCAACCTCCTATCTTTAAGGAAACGTAATAGAAGGTCCCCAAACATAACGGGCTGATTTCTTCTATCAGGTTGGTTCTACCCTGATGTAACTCTGTTCTGCATTAGATGAGTTTGTTTCTGATTACATAAAGGTAAAGGAGATGGGAATTGGGCCTGTTAAGTGTATATTTATCTGCTTCCCTAAGCAACCTATTTTTTTCAAAAGCAGGGCTTGCCTATTTGAGATGGGTGTAAACACCTAATAGAAAAAATAACTCACTGCCCGAAGAAACTGGGTTTAGTTCTTTCTGTTAGCCCAGCCACAGGTGACCCCAGAGGACTGAAGTTTCACTGAAGCTGTAAGCGGGTGCGTACTCCTCCATTCCGTAAAATACCTCGGGGCGGGGGGGAATTCTTCCTCTTTTATAAGTGTGAATCAAATGCACAAAGCACTGGATCGACTTAATAAGGAAATAATGAGGGACAAATGGGACATTTCTTCAGCAACTCACAACTCTCCTCACTGCAGCAACTCAGTGAGGAGACAAAGCGGAGTCAGGCTGCACCCAGAAATGGGTGGAATTTGTCAAGTCTTCTGAAAAAGTTTAGTTTAAATATCACTCTTGTGCAATTTTGACCCAATTTATTTGAGAATGCAGAACTGCACTACCTCTCCTTTCTCTCTCATCTCTTCTTTACTCCAATGCTTTAATTTTAATTGCCAGCCGGGTTCACAAGAAACAAGTTACTCTGAGAGATGCTTTAGTGAAGGGCAACAGTGGTAACTGAAGGTTAATTCTGCTCCCGACTTCCACTCGCTTTCTGGATTAGAGCAAGTCCAGAATGTGTTCCAGGCCAGGCTGGATGGGGCTTTGAGCAACTGGGTCTAGCGGGAGGTGTCCCTGCCCATGGCAGGGCGTTTGGAATTAGATGATCTTTAAAGTCCCTTCCAACCCAAACCATTCTATGGTTCTAATTTACAGCCACATTCCATCCTCAATTTCTCAACCTATAAAACAAGAGAAACGTCAGGGTGAAAAAACACTACAAGTTGGAATGCTTTTACTGCAAGGTGGGTCTCATCATATAAGTTTTGACATTAACAGCAGTGTCTAGCTGAAATGCTTTCTTTGTAAGATAAATGCTAACGAGTAATCATCTCTTCCTGGTTTTACCTAATTTACAAGTGCTGTGAACTCTAATGGCTTCACACCTAGTTCTGGGTGACACCGACGCATTGATTAAATGCCAAGAGAATATGGTTTAACATTTGCAGAGCATTTTGAGGATAAAAGACGCCAATAAGCTGTAAACAGAGTGTTACTGGATGTATGCAGAGCAGAACTGGAAAGGTGAAATTACCAGCATTGCCAGTATTTTCAAATCATAACGCCGGATAAAAACTCACACCTGATTCCTCACGTTGAAAAGTATCTTTCTGACTGATGTCAACAGCGCAAGAGGAGAGTAAATGTATATGAAGATTTCAGACTTCGTACTGAGCTATACTGCTTTATCCGGAGTTCCCTCTTACTCCATGGAAAGCTGAGATCTAAGCCTAAGTAAGGATTGTAGAATTTGTCCTTACGTTGTCTTTTATTTATAATTTGAGCTCTTTTTCACCCCCAAGATAGTCCTGTAATAGAAACAAACAATTACAGACTTAGAGATATTCTAGGCTTTTAGTCACAGTTTTCCTAGAAACGCAAAGGTCTCATTTTTTTATTTTTCTGAATTCCCAGGGTTTACTTGCACAACTCCCATTAATATTGATGGAAGTTAGATATCTTAAAAATCCCAGTGCACACAAAAAAAGAATAGACTCCTAAGTGAATGTCTATTATAAAATGACAAAGAGCTGCAGTCTTTGCAAAAGCCAGCGAAGAGTATTCTTCTGTTTAATGCTCTAATAAGTGTCCCATTATCCGTCTAGTTCAACTACACTGAATGAGTCTGTTTTTTCCAAAGCCTTTCACTTTGTCACAGTGAGTACAGGGAGGCTGACAAGAAAGATGAGCCACTGCTAGCTCTTGGGTAGCTACACTGATCTCTCACTATACCTCAGTGAGAACCAGGATCCACGTTAGCAGAAAGGAAACGGGCATGACAATGGCCCCCAGTAGAGCCCTCGAGGTACGAATCTGACAATGGTCCCATTGTAAACCTCTTATCATCAAAACGCTTTTATTCTCATCCATTACCCAATCTTTAGGGGCTCCGACTTAGAAAAAAAGGAGGAAATGGCTCCCTTCTGAACTGCTCAGAAGAATATAAGACCACACTGAACAATTTAAGCCAAGAGCTACATGGGTTTTGATATGCTTCTTAATTCTCAGAAATTGATTTTGGTTTTGTTCCACAACAGCGACTTTTTATTTTAAGAGACACCCAGTTTCTTTTTAGGAGAGGCCCTCCACAGTGCCACAGAACGGGACACAGATACACAGTGCTTTTCAAGTGGAGAAAGTATACAGAGATAACTCAAGCATCAGTAAGACCATCAAGAGTTAGTTAATCTTATCCCATCAAAAGGGTCAGTATTTGAAAATAATGGATGCAGAATAATTACAGTCTTCAAAGAGATTTCATAGTATTTTAGCACATACTATATATTTAAAAGTGGAGTGTACATGCAGACTTCTAGACTTTTGTTGTATCCCACCTCATCTTTTACATGTTATGTTTTAGCAGTTCATCCAACATGCAGAAAGGCTAGCAGCAGAAATCTTACGTGTATATATATATTAATTCAGTAAGTAATGCAGTTTAAGTTACTGAAACACATATGTATGCAGTGGAGTGCCACAGAAGCCCCTGTAACATACTGAGCAATAACACATTTTAAAAATTCGTTACATTTTTATTTTTATGGGGTACACCATAAGAGTACCTTGTGAGGCACTACAGCATGTCTGGGAAACCATAAGCAATTGAAAAATTGTGTTGGTAAACACAGACATACATATAGATATATGCATACGTATGTTTGTGTGTGTGTGTATATATATGTACCCTCATGTGGCTATTTGAACCTATTGTAGGGATTGGATAAAAGGGTCAGACAGATTATTTTTCTGTCTGCCATGCTGGGCCGGAGTCCTCTCAAATCATTGCTCATTTCCATCTACTGAAACTTTGTAAGAGGAACAGCAGCTGGCATCTTAGAATCATAGAATTGTCTAGGTTGAAAGGGACCTTAAAGATCATCTAGTCCAACCATCAACCTAAACCTGACAAAAATCACTAAACCATATTCCTAAGGACT
>JAOTQQ010000001.1:78761366-78775825 GCA_026546715.1 Gallinago undulata | reverse complement strand
GGATGGTGCCTCAACCACTTCCCTGGGCAGCCCATTCCAATGCCTGATAACCCTCTCCATGAAGAAATGTTTCCTAAGATCCAATCTAAACCTCCCCTGGCACAACTTGGGGCCATTTCCCCTTGTCCTATCTCCTGTGACTTGGGAGATGAGACCCTCTCTGACCCCCCCCCCCGCCCCTTCAGGTAGTTATAGAGCACAATAAGGTCTCCTCTCAGCCTCCTCTTCCTCAGACTAAACACCCCCAGCTCCCTCAGCCTTTCCTCATAAGACTTATTCTCCAGACCCCTCACCAGCTTCGTTGCCCTTCTCTGGACCTGCTCCAGCACCTCAATGTCTTTTCTGTGGTAAGGGATCTTGATCCCTTCTGTCTCTGTCTTCATTTTGCATTCTTCTTCCCAGACAGGTGATGCTACTCCAGTGGAGAAAGCTCTGTCAGCCCCATGTGGAACCACTTTTCCCTGTGTCTGATCCCTCGCACCCCGTCCCTCTGCTCCTGCCCTTCCCTACGTGCTAGAGCTGCTGGGGGCTGAAACAACCACTGCAGCCTGAGGAGCATTTAGAGCAAAGTGTTGCCTCTGGCTTTCCCTTATCCAGTTGTTTATACCGTTATACCAACCCGTGCCAATTTTATAGTGGCTTAAATATCTTAATTGGAAGAGTGCTTCCACTGAGAAGTGTGGAATTATTATGAAATCAATAATTACCAGGCTAATGGTACTACAGATACAGTTACAATGTCACTGTCGTGTCTTCTGCCATTTACTACCCCAAGGAATAAACCCTATTTGAGTTATTAATAATAATAATAAAACCTTATTTTAATATAAATAAATATTAAATAAATCAACACATCAAAACCAAAACAACTTCTACGTGGAGATACTGCAAGTGCGCTTGAAGCACTTGGATACTCCAAGGCTTCTTTTGCCCTTTAGAGGAAGTCTGGGTTGTTCATGTGCTTTCACATCTCCTTGCTCCCGGCACACACCCCAGCCTGCAGAGTGCATACATGGTCCTTATTGATTTTCCCTCAGTGTCCTCATCCACCCTATGGCACCAGCATGTGAAGGAGAGAAATAATCTGGCCTTCAGCTTTTTTTTTGTCCAAAGAGAAGCAAATACTTTTCTCATCCTGATCTAACTTAGCATGAATAGGCGGAACTGCAGGTGCGAAGTCTCCCACATGATTCATTCCTGTCCCTGCTTGGGCTTGCAGAGAAAGTTGGAGGACCAAAAAATGACAGAAGCCTGTCTTCTGTTCCCACAAAATTACAAGTTGAGTATCTTTGCCAGGATATTTATCTAAACTATGGCAGAAATTGTTAATACAGAGATACATCAAAATCTACTTGCCATAAGTCCAATACTACAGAATGACAAAACTGATGGTTATGAGGGTCATTTTCTGTGCACTGAGGGAGAAAACACAAAGGTGTTGGTTGGAGTTGTGGAGAGTCAGGACTGAAGGCTTGCTCCTTTAAAGCCCATTAAACAACATCCTAAGATTTCCAACAAGGTGCTTAAAAGACATTATCCTAGCAGCAGAAAATGTCTTGGTTGGTTTAAAGAGTTGTCTTTATCATATTGTAATATGTATTTCAAATATATTCAATGGCAATCAACATTTGACACTGCACTCAAACATCAGAAATAGCTTTCTCAAAAAATGTTTTTGAAAAGCTTTCTAGAAAAATGTGTTTTTTTCTATTTATGTCAATTTTCATTTCCATTCAGTAGAGAATTTGTTAACAAAAAAGTGAACACAACCAAACCATTCTATCTGTGATTACAGAAAACATGTCCCTTTTCGGTAAACTCAAAATGTAATTATTTATGGCCTCACTGATCTCAGCACTTTATTGCCTTTAAATCCTTTTCCAGTAAATCCTCAATGATTCAGACCATCTCTTGTCTTTATGCATGTGATAATAATCCAAAAGCTAATGTCTCAAAAAAACAGGGTTAAAACTTTTTTTAAGTAAATGAGTTTATCAGTGAGGGCTAAAATAAAACGCAGAAGTATATCAAGATTGAAACAAAAACAAAAACAAAAAAGCAAAACCCGAAAACAATCAGCAGAATTTCAATTACCATCTCAAGTTTGGACAGCTATAGCACACCTTAAAGACAGCAGGAAATCTGTCCAGGGATGATGTGTCAGGAGGACACGCTTACGAGTTATAAAAGTTCTTCTCGGGAGACTGAACTCACCAAATATTGAAATCAGTGCAAAGACTACCACTGTCATCACTGAGTATTGTATTGGTCTGAGAGTGAATTGCTGTCTCCCTGTTGTGTATTTAAAAGTTCATCCTTCTCAGTGCATATTTGCCATGTAAAAATCCTGATTTACAGAATAAATATATTTGTCCAGCCTCATATTCCTTTTATTTCTTGTTTTTACAGTACCTACTAAGAGTAGGAAAGCATACCTTGTTATAACATATTCTTCATAATACTTTTAGCTGATTAAAGGAAAGAAATAGAGCTTAAATTTCTAGTGGGAGGTGTCCCTGTCCAGGGAAGGTGAGCTGGAACTAGATGATCTTGATTCTATGATGAAATACAGTATATCAATAAAATCAAAAGACTGAAGGCTCACAGGTCTTACCAGCCTGGACAAGCATTATCAAGCACCAGGTGACATTGGTTAGGATTGAATTTATTGTTATACGTGTTTGGATAAAAACTTTGAATTTTCTTTTCTTTCTCTCATGTTCCGGGATTGATTGTACTAGTGGAGTTTATTACCAGCAAGTTGTGAAAAGTATCAGAAGTATTTTAGGAACGTATGCTGAAATCAGTTTTCATTTTGTTTCCTTGAAATCTCATTTTCTTCTACTTTTCCAGAGAAGTTTCATTAAGAGAGCAAAAATACTGCAACACTGACCTGGGCTTCTTAATACACATCACAGAAGTCAATCAAGGATGCCACTGAAACAAGCAACTTTCATGTGACCCTTGATTTGTCATGAATTTGTAAAAAAGAGCCCAATAATTTTGGTTAACAATCAAGAAAAAACCACCACAACATATTTTTGAAAAAAATCCTGACAGACTAAAGGTAAGTGACCTGCCAGAAGTGTTTTTCAAACCTCTGATTAACGTGGGTTTAGATGCAGGCAAAACTGCTTTGATAAAAACTGCAACTCATTTCCCGGCATAAGTTCAATATTATTATTTGCTGAAAGCAACCGAGATCCAGAAATTACATTCTACACCTCAGTTTGGACTCAAATTAAAAACAAACAAACAGGAATTGGGGAAAGTTTATAGAAATACATGTAATGTGTTTAGAAATGCATTTAATGATTTAACACCCCTGATACTGCATGCCAATTTTTCAGGAGGCTTTAGAGGACGGATAGAAATAAAGGCTTACTCATACGCAGTCTTTGAACAAATGCAATGCCAGACCCAATTTGCTGCTCCCTAAAAGACATTTTAAATAACCGCAAAAGGCAAATTTAACTGCTGTTACACCAGGGACGAACTCAGCCCATTGTTTTCTTTCCTGGAGGCTATGACATTGAGTAATTATTAGAACGTTCCTTATTGTCAACATCTGAAGGCAATAAATGACTAGGTACAAGTGTTTACCTGAGCGCCAGTTATTGATCGGTTGGCTTCCAAATCATCTTTGGCAGAAGACCACTTCCAGTTTTTCAGTATGCAGCTGAACACTAGTTATTTGGCAAATATCTACATATACAAGCCTCTTCTGACTACACCTGTGGAGCCTGTACATCTCACAGCACCCCAAATACATTTTGAATAGTGTTTGCAAGCTCATACTTGGTATAGTCAGAATTTTACCTAAGATTTCACAGAATTCAGACCTTTAACATCACAACTAACAGTGGCTATTAGACACATAATGCCCGCAGTTCTAGTCTCATGAAAATGTAATGTGCCATCAGTGAACAGGTTGAGAGACTGTATAAACTTTATGGGCCATGTAGGAATTTCTGGCTGAATGGAAGAACTTGGATGGCCTCTGAAAGGCACCTCACTGCTGAGGATTCAGGCTGTCCAACAGACTCCAGCAAGCAATCATCTCCTGGTGGTTCCCCTTATTCTAGAACAGCGAATCGTAAAAGAAATGAGGCCACTTAAATGCTTTTTCACTTTTAGGGTATTAATAACATATACACCTCCTCTCTCTTTCCTCCTATGGCATCCCCTCCTTAATTCCATCATAAAACAAATTAATTACATTTTAAATACTGGGGGCAGGAGCTCCCCTCAGTAACACCCACTGCCACTACGACATCAAAGCCCCCCTGCCTGCACTAGGATCTGGTCAAGTTCTTGCTGCCATTTGCAGTTACTTTCAATTTTCAGCATGCACGTGGATGGTTCACCCTAAATCCAGAAACACCTAATTACATGCGTTGTCACTCTATTCCTGGAAGTTTTACCATCTGTCCTCTCGTTATGTAATCCCTCTGACATTCCCTTTAAAAATGCAATAAAATAGGGCCAGGATAAAAGATGCGGCTGCAACACAGGGAAAGACACCATCTTACTCCATACCAATCTTCCCTGCAGAGGGAAAAAGAGGGTCACATTCTACTGCTAGTCTTGTGACACACTCATGTATGCCTACAGATTGTCACCTGGCCCTCTGGCAGCAAGAGAAGTAAAAATGATCATATAATTTTTACCTCCTAGAAGGAAAAGTTTGGAAGAAGTGTCTCCAGTGTGAAAGGTTGACATGCCATTGCCACCATATGCAATGCACCCCTGATGATCTGCCCCAAAAAACAACCGCATAGCACACACTTTGCTCTGTCACAGGAGCCTTCAGTAAGTGAAGTATCTGCTGAGAGCCAGAAAAACCTTGACGTCTACGACAGCACATTACAATCATAATTTCATCCTGAGCTTCTAACATTCCACCATTCCACTGCAAGGATGGTGGAAGGGTCACCTTCGTGCTGGTGAAGGGTTTCCTTCACTCATTGCTGTGTGGCTTCTTGAAGGAAGCGTTTGGTATTTTAGAGATTAGCCCACCTACTTTAAGCTACGGTGCAGGAGCTGCCTCAGAAGATACTCATTATAGCAAATCCTTCCACCCAAGTGCTAACAGCACAAAATTGATTTGCTCTAAATATCTTACCAGCTCTCCGAAAGAAATAAGTGGAACTTTTCTTTAACGAAGTAACATGATTATCAGTACACAGTACTAGAGAAAAGTGTTACTTAACAGAAAAAATTGAATTATAGTAATGGGATACTTAAATCACTCTTTACATCTGTTCCCAGAGCAGTTGTGGGAAAAGCTGCAGAAAACAGCTGTTCTTCTTTGACCAGTGGATTTGCTTTTGTTGGTTAATTAATGAAATTAAAAGTTTACTTGGGAAATTCCTGTTGTGTTTGAGGGAAGATCTTGTTTCATAAGGGCAGCTACAGCACGGTATACTAAGGATATGAAGTGAGAGACTCTAGGGTTTCTAAAATAAATGTGCTTGATTTTCAGACAGGGTAAAATAACTTTCCTCTTTTAAGAAGCAACATAATGTAAACCATAAATCTATACACTTCACTATACAGGCAAAGGACTCAGCTGGGAGTTAGGCTGTGGATACTTTCTATCAAAGAAGTACCCAGAAAATGGGCAAATGTACATTGAAAATCTTGTCTTTAAACCTTCCAGGACAGGACAAACAGAAAAAAGGCAGCATTTAATATATATCCTGTCATGATGATATTATCAGTTAATCTCTGTATAGGTACATAGATGGTCATCTGATTACATATTTCCAGGTAGAAAAATGACCTCCACAATTTCAGATGATGAAACAGCCAGGATTCCACATAATACTTTATTGGTCTTGGAAAAATGCTCCTTAAAACTAGCCAAAAGCTAGCAGGACTAGCCACAAAATAGTTAGCAACTGATGAAGACTCAAGCCTTAGCCTGTAGTCCACTTACAGTTTTGGCCTCTAAGATGATGACGGAAAAGTTGTGATCATGTTCTTTGTTCTCAACTTGAGATCCAAGTCCTGGGTCTATTTTCCTTAATACACTAGATCTGTTACTCCACAAGAAAAAAACCCAAAACCAACCAAAGAAATCTTTTTTTTTCATCCAGTCATGCAGCTCAGTAGCGGTACAGTATAACACATAACAAAACTAGCAACTATGGAAATTTTTCTTGCATTTGGACTAGTGAAATTTGCATTGGTAGGAAACATATTCCCTACACAAAAGCCCTGCGGCTTTCAAACCTGCTTGTGGTCTGATGAGGCACACTGCCAATGACTTTGAAAATTCCACATTTGCTGCAAAAATACAACATTTTTCAGCAGTTTATTATGGAGTATTTCCTTAAGGGGAAAAAAATGTCATAAATAGCATTCTGGAAGAAACACCTTGCCTTGAGACAGGGTGTTTATTAAAACATAATGGACCCTCTGAGTAGTCCTTTCTCACTGGCGCTCAGCTAACACGTAACAGGGTAAGAACCAGATTAGTAAATAACTTCAAAGCTTGCGTAGGCTGCAAAGGACATAAAGTTAATTTTTAAATACTGGTTATTGTGATACTGTATTATGTAAGGTAATCAGAATTTTCAACATATTGTATGTTCGTTTAACTAATGACAGACTGGTGAGAAAGCTTAAACTTAAACTATTCATTGGCTTCAAATAAGCAGCCTCCTGCTAAACGGCATGGAGACTTCTTGAAAAACCTTTGCATTTATGTTAGAAGATGTTGCTGTAATGAGATAATTAAAATAATTTCTTTTCTGGAAATGGTAGGTCTGATGACTAAGAGGTTAGTACTCACTCCTGTTCCAACTTGTTTACTCCTCCCAACACTGCCTTCATCAGTTTTAGAGGCTATTGTCCCTTCAGCAGTTCTGAGACTGCACTGCAGGACCAGTCTGCAGAAAGATCTAGCTGAAAATAATTCCTAGGGAGAAAGTAGTAACTACTGGAATAAGATCATGTCATGACAGTGGAGTAAGACAGGTAATAATCTCCAGCCTGTGACAGATGAAGAACAATGTTAAACAGCTGGTTTTGCCAATCCACACGGGGAGCAAAGTGATTCAAAAGAATGGCAACGGTTAAAAAATGAAGATAGAGTAAAATAATCTCCCTAAAGAAATTCCACAGAGAATAAAGAACATTGATTCTACTGTAGGATCTGAAGAAGCAAAGTGTCTGTGACTTTGTAACACAGGGCAAAGGCCTTAGGGTAAGGAAGACAGGCATGTAGCTCTTTTATTGCCTTAAAATGCCTTTCTCTTGTGTTCTGCTCTCTTCCGGCTATAAAGATTAAATATTTTGGTTTAAAGCTGCTGTTGGGCACTTGAGCACAAACTCTGGAGTCTTCCTGATCTGCAGGATGCTGAACTCGGAGAGGAAGAGAATCAGCGGGCTCTACGCTTTAACACCCAAAGTCCTGGCCTCCTTGTTACAGGAATGCGTCAAGTCAGCAACATTAAACAAAATGAAAGGCTTTCCCTTCAAAATATTCAGCATATATTTCAGTTATGGTTCTCCACCGACAGTTAATGATCCCTTTGGTTAGTATTAACATCTCCTTTAATCTTCACAAATACACAGAAAATCCAAAGCATTTGCAATCCCAAGTGCATACTATTTTCAGCAAGCTTATTAAAGCTGCCGTGCACTTCACACAGGGATGACTGACCATACTCAAGTGACCAAAGTGCACCAGCTGTGGGCAACTTCTTCCTTCTGGTGTCACAAAAAAAGCAGCTGGTTGTAGAAAAAGAAGCTTCCTGCGGATTGGCACAACTGGTGAGTCACTCTGCCATATGCATCAGCTACTAACGTATAGATTACCACCCTCTCATGAGGAAAAAGCAGCATCAAGAATCCTTTAGAAATAAGAATACTACAGGACTGATGTAGTCATGTTAATAATGGACAATACAGCTAAGAAGAGGCTTTTTATTAAAGGCTATTATATGGTTTAGTGACAATAATAGCTTAACTGCTGTTCAGTCTGTTTGCCCCCTGAAGGGCGTATTATTTCAAGTATTTCTAGATGTGAAATGAGGGCTTTATTACCTTGGATTTTGAAAAATAAAATAAGAGATGAGAGCAAGTCATAATGTTTCCTGACTCCTTCTATACTTGAATCACAAGGACTTAAAAAATATCTGGTACAATAGCTCTGAGTATAATTTTCTTGGAATATTTGATTCTGACAAAAGCAAACTGCAGTTTCAAGTAATCCAGACATTAAATGTAGCCCCCTTAAATGTTGATCCTCTTGGAGTCCTCATTTTAACATTTATTTCAAAGTTATTTTCCAAAAATGTTTTAGTTTTTTTTTTAATAAAGAAATCTGAAGTTTATCATTTGTCTCATTGCTGATGCTCATTAATTATACACACTGTAATGAATCTTCAAGTAGCTCAGCTACCAAAAAAGTGTCTCTTCCCTCTTGGGGAGAGGCAATGGAATTACATCAAATCTACTGTGCAGCAAAAGTCTTCTCATTGCTATGGGTGACGGATGGAGAAAAAGGTGACAGATTTTGCAGCCAACCTTAATTATCTTTAATTCAGATGAAGTCTATTCATAGTGTAGATCACATTTATTAAGATAAGAACACAAATGCAATGGCTGCAAACCAAGCAAAGCAAAGGCATAGTATCAGGCTTTCTTCCTGGCTGGTGTTAAATGAGCTCACTGTGGTGGAACGATTGAGAGAATCAATGATGTTTTTAAGAAAGACAATAGAGCACGTTTTATGAGAGCACATGATATAAACTCGTATTTTGCATCTGGTTTAAACATCTCTGATAGTAAGAGTACAGCAATTGCCAGTAAGACGGCATGAGTTGGTATTCTTTTACATAATGATAGTATGTCAAACTTCCTGTCATCTCTTCTCTATAATGGAAATTTGTAATGGTATCTCCTTCCTAAGAGAGACAAACAAGCAGAGAAGTTAGCAAAGTAGTACTCGAATGACTTCTACTTGCCAAGCTAACGATCAAAACACATATCTTAGTAAATTTAGCATCAATGTTTTCCCATCCCATAAATATTGGAGAGATGTCAAATCTCTCCTCATTCTTTGGGAGGGGAAATAGTAGGACTTATGAATAAGAGAAACAGACTGGCTTTTAAAGTCAGCCTAATGAAACAAACAAACAAAAAAATGCAAATCCCAGAAGAGATATAAAATGTGCACCTCAGCCATCACCAAGCCACGGTAGTACAAAATATATCAACCACACTGATGTTTCTGACAAAGCAATAAATTAAATATTAACTTTTTCATGAATATTTGTTGGCTCCTTTGACTATCACGTAATATGGAAAATTAAGAAGCTACTCTATGTTAATCAATTTAGAAAAAAGTAATGCTCAGTAAAAGGGAAAAAAGGCCCACAGTGACAACAAGTTGTACACATCACAGAGCACATCAGAGATGATGTGCGTGGTGGGTTCACCATGCCTGGATGCCAGATGCTCACCAAGCCACCCTGTGACTCCCTCTCTTCAGCTGGACAGGGGGAGAAAATATAACGAAAGGCTCATGGGTTGAGAGGAGGACAGGGAGAGATCATTCACCCATTACCATAATGGACAAAATGGACTCAACTCAGGGATATTAATTTAATTTACTGCCAATCAAATCAGGTCATGAGAAATAAATCCAAATCTTAAAACACACTCCGCCCACCCCTTGCGTCTCTTCTTCCTGGGCTCAATTTCACTCCCATTTTCTCTACCTCCTCCCCCTGAGGGGCACAGGGGGACAAGGAATGAGGTTTGTGGTCAGTTTATCACACGCTGTCTCTGCCAATCCTTCCTCCTCACACTCTTCCCCTGCTCCAGCATGAGGTCCATTCCCATGGGAGACAGTCCTCCACAAACTTCTCTCTCAACGGGGTAACAGGTCCTGCTAGCTCCAGCTCATGCTTCCCACAGGACCACAGCCTCCTTCAGGCATCCACTTGCTTCACCGTGGGGTCCTTCATGAGCTGCAGGTGGATATCTTCTCCACTGTTAACCTCCACGGGCTGCAGGGGAACAGCCTGCCTCACCATGGTCTTCACCATGGGCTGCAGGGGAATCTCTGCTCCAGTACCTGAAGCACCTCCTTCCCCTATCTTGTTGTCTGCAGAATTGTTGCTCTTGCACATTCTTAACCCTCTCTTTTAAATTATGTTCTCACAGAGGCGCTACCACTGTTGCTGATGGGCTCGGCCTTGGCCAGTGGCGGGTCCATTTGGAGACAGCTAGCATTGGCTCTATTGGACATGGGGGAAGCTTCTAGCAGTTTCTCACAGAAGCCAACCCTGTAGCCTCCCCACTACCAAAACCTTGTGATGCAAACCCAATACAACACAAGAGGTACCAGGGATCCTTCTAGGTAGATACCTTCCAGGTAAATGCCTACATAGGGCAGCCATGACTTATTGCCTGTGTGGAAAGCATGAACTCACTGAAGAAGAGCAGGGAAGAGGAAGACGAGGGCAATCTGTGTTCAGCTCTTCCTCCCATTTCTGGCATAGAAGAGGGAGGCAGGACATGCCCTATGTGCTAATTCATCTTTGTCCTCCCTCCCCAGTCGTTGCCTTTTAGCACAGGTGAGATAGAACAAAATGTCCATGCATATTCAGATCCTACAATAGGATGTGAAGGGATAACAGGCCCTTCAAATCAGTTAGAGAATCACAGAATCGTCATGGTTGGAAGATCACTGACTCCAACCATATAGACACAAAAAATCCCCAAGCCCCTCCAGTCTTGGCCACTAGAGCATGCCCTGAAGAGCCACATCTACACATTTCTTAAATACCTCCAGGGTATGGTGACTCCATACAACCTCCCTGGTGACTCCAACAACCTCCCTGGGCAGGCTGTTCCAGTGCCTGACCACTCTCTCAGTAAAGTAACTCTTCCTAATATCTAATCTAAACATCCCCTGGTGTAGCTTCAGACCATTTCCTCTGCTCCTGTCATTGTTCCCTTGGGAGAAGAGGCCAACCCTCACCTCTCTACACCCTCCTTTCAGGTAGTTGTAGAGGGCAATGAGGTCTCCCCTCAGCCTCCTCTTCTCCAAACTAAACATGCCCAGTTCCCTCAGTTTCTCTTCATATGATTTGTTCTCTACACCCCTCACCGGCTTGGTGGCTCTCCTCTGGACATGCTCCAGCATTTCAATGAATGGACTGGGAGAGAAGAACCTGTATCTGCAATCTACTTTGCAGAGTATGGCCATCTACAATCAAAGATCATAGACCAAAGAAGTATAATGATGGCCACCACGAAGTCCCTCAAGAAGCAGGTTGCAGCCTTTGAACTACAGTGGAAGAACCTTCTCTTTCTACAGGCTTTTGCAGCCCTACTAGGATCACTTCTACTCTCTCCACAGCCCAAGCAACTTTCTTCAGGCCTCCCCATTATTTCCACCAAGCCATGACCGCAGAAATGACCTTTGTTGCTGCCAGCAATAGAATCACACAAGCTACTTTGGCCCTTACCCTGAGGGTAGGAGAATTTCGTTTTACCTATACTGCTCAGAAACACTGAACTTGCTTCTTACCTGTGTAGCAAAGTTTTTCCTCAAATGCTTGTCATTGCAAAGAAAGGCATTTCAATAGGTACTCTAAGAGACAGCCATGAAGAACATGTTTTTCAACCATGTGAGAAGTGGTCACTGTTTATATATAGACTACAACAGGTAATATTGAAAATGAAAACCAGACAGCAGTTTAGTATACATAATAACCAGCAAAATATTATTTGAATAAAATAGCTCAGAAAGGAGAGAAGACCCTCAAATCAGACCCACACAACCAATACATCTCTGCTCAATAGGACCCTTCCTGTAAGGAGGAACTACTCACTCCAGTAGTCCATGCAAGATGACTGTTCATCTACCAAATCAATAAACACGTAGCTTCCTGCAGAAAATGCCATTGACTACTAACAATGAGGAAGAATGGGGCAGTGGAAGGTTGTGTTGCTTCAGGATTGTATTGTTTGTAACAAAAAAAAAAAAAAGGCATTATATAGGGCTGCTACTGCTACATCCAGTATATGAAAAAGGTAAATGCTCAGATGCATTTAAAACGAAAATATATTCACAACTCCACCAGGGCTAAATATTGTTATCATTCATGTTTTCTACTTACAATACAATGTATGCATATTTCTTGTAGACAAGGCCTGGGGGAAGAGAGAATTCAAATGAGATATGCCATAGTTTGGCTGTCTGAGTCAGCCTGATTAGACTTTCATATATTCAGGAAGATTTACAAATGGATTGTGTGCCTTTATTTTGAAAACATCCTTGTCTACATGACAATCAGCAAATCCAAAACTGCTGCCCTTTCAAGGACACTTGTCCTGAGCATAGGAAGGTGCAATAAATATCGATAATGGAGTTCAAAATCTTTCTAGCTTCCCTAAAGAAGGAAACAAAACACAGGCTGGAGGCTTTGAAGAACCACAGCTAAATATTAAACATCTATTCTGTTGGCTTTGAGAAGGGATTCAGTTATAAATATGTAACCACAACCAAACATTCACCTTTGCATTCTGTATCTCCTTTACTACACAATCTGAATTCTCCTTAGAATATAAGCCAAAATCTTTCTGTAGCCTTCATGCTTCATGTAACTTTACATGCCCTAGCATCAGCAGCCACTGGCAAACTCTAGGATCTTTAGGTCCATCCTCAAAAGCATCAGTGGGGTTGGTGTGGACCACAGTGGAAGGAAGGCAGGAAAGACCCTTGATCAACCATGTTCATTGCCAACCTCTCACATCTTGGGGGCCCAGCATCACCATCTGCCTTAAGCCTGTGAGCTGCTGTCTAGTTTCTTTTCCTCTCAAGGTAATAGTCACAGCTCTGTCCTCTTACTGATAGCTGAGTTCCAGCCACAAAGGTTTGCTCTGTCCCGAGTTTTCCCTCTGAACCATTTATTCCTTGCCACATTATAATCTTTCTAAATCAGAAAGATGTGCCAGAAAATGTGCTGCCTCGCTCTTGCTTCTCCTAATGACTTCACTTCCAGTTGTCCCTTCTTCTAAACTTGGTCACCTATCTCAGCACTTGAGATGTGTGCACCTGGGACCTGAAAGGTGGCAACTGGCCAGAGACAGCCCCATTTCTGGACATGGGGCACCTTGCTGGCAAGAGGACCAGATGATGGCCGAGCACTGTTGTGGGGTCACTGGAGCAGGGACTGATGACCATGGGCTGGGCTGAAACAGGGTGTGTGGCTGTGGGCAGGGGTGGGAGAGGGTCCCAGGTGGGGTTGGGCAGGGACACTAAGGTCTATAAGTGGTCCCAGGGCCCTGACATTGCCCCTCAGGCAGCTCATTTGTACTGTCCAGGTCACTGAGACACAGACGATGCTATACCGTGTTGTGATGGGCTAAAACTGGCTAATATTTCATCCGCTTTTATATGCTAATATACCTTACATCCTAAGATAAAGCAACAGAATCCTATGTACTCTATAAATATACTCAATAGCTATTTCTTTCAAAACTCTCATGTTATAGTATACAGGTCATTTGCCTCATTTGTTAAAATTTTCCTTTCTTTGAAATCAGCAATACCCAGACTGAAAGTATGATGTTTTCAACTTTGTTTTGTATTAAACTTTTCAGGGGGAAAAAGAGAAAGAAAGAGAGAAAGAAAGAGAGAAAGAGAGAGAGAGAAAGAAAAGAAAGGAAAGAAAGGAAAGAAAGAAAGGAAAGAAAGGAAAGAAAGGAAAGAAAGGAAAGAAAGGAAAGAAAGGAAAGAAAGGAAAGGAAAGGAAAGAAAGGAAAGAAAGGAAGAAAGGAAGAAAGGAAGAAAGGAAGAAAGGAAGAAAGGAAGAAAGGAAGAAAGAAAAGGGCTGTTCTATGAAAAAGCTATTTTAGCCCTCCTAGTTCGATTCTCCATGTGATCTGCAATACCTCTTACAAATGCCTTCAAGAATTTGGTTCTATTGCTACCTTAGTAGAGATTTCAGTAACATCCAGCTCAGTGGGACTTTAAACTAGAAGAAAGATTCACATCAAGGCTGTGCTCCACCTGTTTTAGCTTCATTAGTCTGGACTACTGTGACCCTGGAGAAATCGTATGCGACTCATGTCCTATATTGCTCCTTTGCTTACTTTCTTGAGTTACTACAATTGTTCCCAGTGACATCTCTTTTTGAGAGAATAGTTCAGTAGGCCAAAAATTATAATAAACAAGGTAGCATAAGCTAACTCCACTTGCAGCCATGTAATGCTGAAATCTATACTATCATCTCTTGACTTTTTTTAGCCTCTTCCATAAAGGTATTTTTGTATACTGTGTGTATTATTCTAAGTGATGTGCTTGTCTAGCTTATTCCTCCTGTAATACAAATAAAGCTGGAATAAAAAACTGAGACCTTATCTATGTTTACAAGTACCTAAAGGGTGGGTTGAAGGAGGATGGAGCCAGACTCTTTTCAGTGGTTTCC
>JAOTQQ010000001.1:78725299-78761185 GCA_026546715.1 Gallinago undulata | reverse complement strand
TCCCCTTCTCTGGAGATCTTCAAGACCTGCCTGGATGCTGTCCTGAGTGATGTGCTCTGGGCAACCCTGCTTTAGCAGAGGAGTTGGACTAGATGATCTCTGACAATTCCTTGATTCTGTGAAAAGGATTTCAGTGAGGCTGAGGGAATTCTAGAATTGTCCATCCTGGATCTTTCCTCACTCTATTGCTTTCCACAAATTCAGAAGAAAAAATAATATTCTGAAACAACACACACAAACATTGCATGAATTGTGGACATTTTCTACCTTCTTAATTAATTTTCCCAGTCTTACTCTCAGTATCTGACGTACAAGCCACTCTGTACTGTGGATCACCTCAGTATATCCTGTAGGCTTGTGAGAGCCCCAAGCCTACTGCTGTCTTTGGCAGATTTCACCAGCAACAATTAGTGCCAAGGAGCAGGGAGGTGGCAGTTGTGGTCCTTGCTCTCCAGCATGATGATGTGGTCACTGAGGACAGTGACAGAGGCAGACAGGTTCACACTGGAGAAGCCTGTATGTATGACACCTGGGCATCTGTGAGATGCCTTGGGTGCTGTAGAGCACTGGAATCAGTGTGAACAGATGAGATCTATCTAACCCAAACCAGTGTGTGCTGCTCGCCCAAAGAGACACATGATCATCTGCACCTACAAAAGCAATTTACACATAGCCTCTGTTATCCATCCAGCTATAATTTGTGGATTCATATAGTCCTATAGCAACTAACTAGGGTTGCCACTAAACAAAAATAGCCTCAATTTAGTGGTGTATTCTGCTCTTTGTGTTGCTATTCCCCTGAGCTGGCAGAATTGTTTCTGCAGCCAGGTGGTGAACCTGATCAGGAAACTCATCTAAGTGGAAACCATCCTGGCAAAGAAATGTAACAGCGAGTGTTAATCGGAACCAGTTCTCTAACCTCAGCTGCAGAAAACATCTGCCAACACAGAGGAAACAACAGCTTGAAATGGGAATGGGAGTAGGTTTACTGTGTCTTTTTCTGGCAGTGGTACCAGTTTAAGTGCTTATAAAACTATAGCCTGCCTTATTCAACAAGACTTGTAAAGTTAACTGCAGACAGTTGTTAAATACCTCCTTGCAGTAAGCTCCCAGAAGCGATTTATATCAGAGAAAGATAAGGATGAATGATCTTTCCTCATTATTTTATGATCGACATTTTGTACTTTGTTGTGTTGTTTGCTTGTTGGTTTGGGTTTTTTTTTTCAATAGAAGGAAACATTTCAGTATGCTACATAATGATCTAGATGAAGCAACACTGGACTAAATCATTACTTGGTTGAAGAGACTTTAGGGAAAACCTGTGTTACAGAGGGTACCACTGGTACTATGGATCCCCTGCATCAGCTGCAACTTCCTTTATGAAATCTTGTTTTACCCTCCTTGCCTCCTCAGCTTGAAAGAAGCATGAACAGAAAATTACCATAGTTGTTGGGAAGACAGAAGACAGTGCTTTTGCAAACTATGAAACCC
The DNA here is from genome assembly GCA_026546715.1 of Gallinago undulata. Classification (NCBI taxonomy): domain Eukaryota; kingdom Metazoa; phylum Chordata; class Aves; order Charadriiformes; family Scolopacidae; genus Gallinago; species Gallinago undulata. The sequence goes on along the minus strand of JAOTQQ010000001.1, from coordinate 78,759,694 downwards.
CAATCATTAAATGATCAGCACACAGAAATACTAAAATGTCTTCTTTTTTTCTTTCCCATCAATTTAGAAACACTTTTCCTGCTCCTTTCAACTTTCCCCCCATTCCATCTCAACTAAATCTCCTTAAAATGTCACTTGTGAGCTATATTTGAAGAAAATACATAACATTTGAACAAAACTATTAAGGATATTTTTTTGCAGACAATAGGAGACGCAATTCAACTTGCAGTGGTATCAAGATTTTTTTCACCGTCTTTTTATCAGTGCCTTCATTTAAAGGAGTATTGTGTGCTACTGGTAAGATCCTCAAGTGTAAATGAGGAAAATTTAGAACAATGAATATTGGATGGCTGTGGGAACATAATCCCTCATCATCTTAAAATCAGATTTACCCCTAAATATGTATAAAGTTGCTCTCCGTTAAGTGCAACAATTTAAAGACAAAATTATTTCTCTATGTTATGACTAAAGAGGCAGATTTTCCCTTGTTCTCTTAGCTAAAAACCTTCAGGATTTTTTCCAATAAACAGACTTCCAGTCCCACAGGCGACACATTTTACCATTACTTAACACGTAGGGGAACTATTACAGAGATGATATGGGTATCCCAAGCACAAACAGATATTTAACAAAACCCCAAACAGCCAGCCTGTATCTTCTGTACCTTGACAACTGGAGAGCGTTCTAAAAGTTTAGTATCTTTCTAAGGTTAAAGCATATTACAATTCTTCCTTTATTAATCTGATCTTCTATCTATATATTGATACCACAGTATATTATACTACAAAACAGGACTGTATCTTGATAATGGTGCCTAGAGGAGCTAGTTTCCTAATGGGATAAAAATATTTTTAAAAAATTTCTCTACTTTGAAAATTATTAGAAAATGTTTCTATTATAAATAAAATTAGTTTACTTTTTTTTTTAAGGGGGGACATACCAAGATCTGATAAAAGAAATTTTACTTCTCCCCCTTTAGTAAAAAGGGATAAAGCTAAAGAAGCATTATATATTTAAAACAAACAAACAAACAAAAAACCCACAACCCCAAAGCAACAACCAAAAGCCCACAAAACACAAACACCAAAAAAACAGAGAGGTTATATATAGTGTAATGCATTTCCTGAAATTTCTGCATTTATGCAGGCACATCACAAGTTAATAGCACAAACATACAGTTTTCCAATGCATAGAGATCTTTGCAGTCAGATGAAGTGCAGATAAAAAAACTATACTGAAGTTTAAAGCACTGGTCCAGGTCCCTCCCCTTATATGTGTGTGAACAACAGAGTTATCTATCACCTCATTTAGAAAAGCCGACTACTTAAAAGCAAGAAAATGAGTATTTAAGGACGCTATAAATCTTAGGCTGCCTACATCATGGACACACTATTACTTCTAGGTATAAGGAAATGTCTATTTCATCATAACAAAACAGTCTTAGCTACAGAATTCAGAATAAACATTATTCTTTATGAAAACATAGCATAAAAAGCCATGCAAAAAAGAAGCATGAAAGATGCAATATGCAACACTGTTTGGCCTCAAAAATAAGACAAATGTAAATAGGTTTACTATAAAACAGAATTGAAGACTGTTCCTCTTGAACGGCAGGTACAGTATTATTGTCAAGAAACAGCACATATAAATATTTTATCACATATTTCTTGACAGTTAGAGGGTTTTTTTATCAGCTGAAAGGACAAGTCCATACTACTCTATGCAGTGTACTGTGTATCTATAGAACAAAAAACACTATCCACAAAAGCATGTGTCTGCCAGTGTCCTCCATACCACCTTCAAGTTCACTGCCTCACAGATCCCAGCTGTACGCCTCATAGGACAGCTATTGTGTACTATGGATACCCTACATTTCTGTTAAGAAACGTTTTGTAGTTTCCCTTGTATTTGTGAGCATCTTTAGATTGATTTCCAACAGGAACCCAATTCATTCAGCACACAAGGTGGATGATAGTCTTGTAACACTTTGCTTTTTCCTCATTCAATGACAGATTCATTGAATTTCTTCCTGCATGCTATTCAAATCCTGCTTTAAAAAAAATAAAATTATCTTTATTTCCCCTTGCCCTTTTTTTTTCTTTTTTTTAACCCCCTTAAGATTTCTTAGAAAAAGTGTGCCTGGTTGTCTCTTGAGCAGCAAGCTTACTCTTTCAAATAACTTTCAGATACAAAGAGTGCTGCTGGTGGCAGCTGCAGGCTTGAGATGAGAAAAATCCACTGATTTTAAAAGCTAAGTTGAGGCATTGCTTCCAATAGAGAGGGCACAGGGTTCCAGCACAGAGTACTGCTTGTGGAACGTGTTCCCTGGTGGCTAGTGTTGAACTTGGCAACCTGCCTTCTGCATCTTTATACTAATTTGGGATTTTTTTAGGATCCCATTGCAGCTTCCGTCAACCTGAAGTCTTACTAAAGTACTTACCAGTGAATTTTAAGTATGAAGAATGTTGTGGCCTTAAATCCATTCGAAAATTGGAAAATCTTACTCAAAGTACAGATTTTTTACACGTGATCATTAATAGCATGTTTCTCATTTTTGAATCTCCAGATCAGGGATTACAATTTATAGGTGTCTCAAGCATTCATGGCAGTATTAAATCAGTTGTCACTGTGAATGAAGTACTGAATAATACTAACTGCTGTAAAAAAAACCAACCAAACAAAAACCATGCTAAGAGATGTCTCTGTAAGTAAACCACTTCTATTCCTCTCCCCCTCCCTTCCAGCTCCATGTTTCTAAACTCAGCGTCAAAACTCATCGTTAGATAGCACACCTTTGCACAAGGTAGAGCAAAACAAAGATGATATGACACATATGCACATTAAGTGATAGGTGCAGATAGCACAACAAAAAAATGAAAATATATTGCTTTCAGATGCAACATGTCTCATAAGCATGAACATTATACATCCGCAGTACAAATTATCCAGAAACCTGGATAATCCTGGATAAATCAAAAGTAGACTGCAAGCCAATGCAAATACCACACATGATACACATAGTTATTGAGAGCCTCCAAGTACTCCAGAAGAAATGCTATCTCTAGCCTCCTCAAACTCCCAAACATTTCACCAATTCTTTCACTGACTTTTTTTTTTTTCCTATTTTTACTTATTATCCATCTAAGAAGGGAATCTTAAGAGCATTTGATCTGATTCAGGCACTGGGGCCTGATCCTATTGATAGGATAAGCAGGTTATTGTGGGGAAAATGTGTTTTTCTTGGAAAACGGACAAAATATTGACTATCATGGAGAAGTTTAATTTGAAGGCACAGAGATATCCATAAACACCTTACTAAATATATATTACTATTTCTATAGAGCAAAGTTAAACAAGATAAAAATAAACATTCATTTGTAAAAAGCTTAATAGCTTCATTTTTTAAAGCTTGTTAACATTTTTTAAGCTATTGCTGTCTCAGCTTTGGAAGAGATTTTTCTTAATAGTGACTGAAAATCCTAAATTCCTTTCTTGGATACTCCTTAAGCTCTGTAATTCACCTTCCCTATATATTATTTTCTTCAACAGCTTCTTTTATAATCTACTAAAAGTAAAAATACAATTCCTTAGAGGAAAATACCATTATGTCTACCCTTAATTTCTGAGAAAAAAAGAGGGAAAAAAAAAATAAAAATCAAAGTTAAGAGCTACACCAGAAACAATGATTTATACAACTGATTTCGTGTTTCAACTTGTCTTACTCTTGTCTTTACTCAGTCCCCCTGGACTAAACGGTATTTTGAATTAGTACAATGATAAGAAAAAACAACCTTTGAGTTGTATTATATTTTGAAAGTTTTACTATATTTTGAAATATTTTTCAAAAATATTGTGGTCAATAGCACACTAACACTCTGAAGTTAAAGGCAGACTGTAATCAGTTTGCTAAAAGTTCCCAGAAATAGGCAAGGTTACCCAAAAACTCTGACTACCACTGCAGATGGTAAGTACCACTTTTTGACTTTCATTTCCCCTGTTCTATTACCTTGGGAAAGAGAGAGAGATCCAAGTCAAGCAAGAAAAAAATCCCCAAATTCATGGATGCTGAAAGTGCTTGCAGGCATACAAACTCTATAGTGGAACAAAGGGAGACAGGAAAAGCACCTGATTTTTAAACAGAGTGGGCAAGCCTGGTGTCTCAAGGCAGAGATTCTATAGCAAGCAGCAGGAAGGACTGTAAATTGTTTTCTGCCAATGTCAGGTGAAGAATGATGGTTTCCAACAAGTCAAACTCCAGACACTGATCTTGAAACCTGTTATGAAAGGCTGTAACAGAAAGATTAGAGGCAGGGTTCAGTTTCAAGAGGCAGACACGTAAATCCAGGTGTCTACATGCAGGTGATTATACATGCACTTTATCTATAAGGCTGCATTGCAATTAAAGGAAATACAGTCAATATTACCTCGTGGTATCAAGAAAGCTATTGAGTTGACCAGCCATAAGGTGTCTGCTTTACAGTAATTAGACTCTGGCCTCCACTGACTAAATTACACAGTCAATGAGACCTTATAGTTGACAAGAGCTCATGCACTTAGAGGACAGGCAGAGGCCCAGATGATTAATTCTTGAAAGCACTAATCCTATTTACAGCAATAACAGAAAGATGCCAGCCATGAGGGAAATGGCTTCATCTGGCTCAGGCAACCTCAGTGAGTGGCACCAATCATTTTCACAGATCTGTTCATCACCTCATGAATGAGGTTTATAACCAGCTGGAATCCCTTGTGGCATGAGATGGAACAAGATGACCCTCACCATGCTCAGCAAAGCAGAAGACAGAATAACTCCACACTACCAGAGGATACTCCATTTATCCCATGTGGACTAGGTATGAAGAACAGGGAAATGGAACGCATTTTGCCTGGACCTCCCCAATTGGTCAATATTGGTATGTGCCCCACAGTCTAAGCTGCTTTTGAGGAAGCCTACATGCTTGTTGAGGAAGCTCAAGATTGTACACCCTCCTCTGACCTTTCATTAACACCAACTGTATGTAACATGCAAAAAGCCATGCAGTAGTGACAGTTTTGATGTAGAGTTTCAGGGGGTCAGCCTTACAGACCTTGGAGCCAAAGGAAGTTAGGAAAAGACTGGCTAAAGAAAAGCAGGGCTAGGAACAGGACTAGCTATGTTTCATAAAATCAAAATATCATCATGAAAGACATTTGTGGGGAAATGGGCTGACAAAAGGAATCGTTGCCATTCTGGAGTTTTGTGACTCTACTCAAACATGCAACCAGCATCCTGGAAGCAAGGCCGTATTTAACGAAAAATATCAACAATTCAACAACTTCTACTGAACTAATTGCACAGTATCTGAGGCTTCTGGAAATTTGGCCCATAACAGCTAAGATATTTTTATGCAGTGAGAAGCCTACTCTTGATTTCGGATGTCTTTACCTAAATGAATGTAGAAAGTCTGTTTAATGGTAAGCTTGCTGTTACTTTACAAAAACCTTTCGAAGTGTTGTGGTTAGGAACTAGAACACACCAAAAAATAATACAAAAAGGTGAAGATTCATAATAAAATGTGCACCGGTCTTCTTGTCCACCAGGTAAAATCACCAGCTATCGAGAGTTCTTCATGCACAGTGGCTTGAGTTTCTTGGCTATGAACTGGCAACAAATGCTGCCTAGCAAATGGAGTTTTCTGTTGATTTTCCCCCAGCTTCCTCCAGTCAATAGCAGATGGAATTTCATTTTTCTAACAATGACTATAGGCTTAGAATAACGACTCTTACATTTCCAACAGAGATGATGGAAAGCAACAACAGCAATAAAAAAAATCCCCCCCAAACATTCTGGCCATCTGGACACCGAAATGCAGAAATAATGCTTTCTCTACAGCTAGGCTCTTGTAACGAGCCCACAGTCTCACTGTGGGTAGAATTAGGCACTGTATTTCTACAAACTATCATATGTAGATAATAACATAACTTGATATTCATAAAGAAACAGCTTTCTATAAATAAAGAAAATGTTAATAAAACCTGACGGTTTCCTAAAAGTTTACGGATATTCTGCCAAAACTATGACATCTGTTTGTAAAATGAGAAAAAAAAAAAAAAAAGCTTACATGTGAAAAATAGCTCAAGTAATTAGTATTTTGTAAATTAAGACAGTTACTGCTGCAAAGATCTGCAAACTTGGTACAAACTAATCTTTTGTTTGAAGTCTGGTATAGCACAATTTACAATACAGTCAGAGACTGAGAAAAAATGACAGTCTTGACCTATTTTGCAGCTAGGACTGAGGAGAACAGTGCTGTAAGCACTTTTGGACTGCTGAGATATGTTACTATGACAAATATTCCACTCTTTCAGAACATGATTCACCTTAATACTGGTGTGTTTGTAAATATTACTTAAGGCTAATGACCCCACTTTGAAGCAAGTAATTACTGTTAGAATGACGATAAAGCAGAGTTCTAATAATGTGCAGAAGAATCTTGAAAATGGCATCAAAGAAATCTCTTTTCATAGACATTTTACTAACTGAGGTAGCAGAAACCAAGTGTAACAGATCTACCCTGACTTTGAGTTTTGATTTTGAACTAGTCAACTCTGTCTTCTTTGGTCAAATCCATCATTAACTGACTGTGTATTAGTTGAGGAATACATCATTGAAATTTGCCCCCTTCCTCCCCCCAGTATAAGGAAGAGCGCAGTGAAATCCTACTTCTTCCTTTCCTTTTCCCACTATATTAAAAGAATGATTAAAACACACAAAAAATGAATGCAAACATTTAATTTCATTTTTGGACAAAGCATGTTAACTAGTCCTCTATTGTTTGGATTTTTTGCCTCTCTCCCAAAAAACAACAAAAATGTTTCCAGCTAATACGAAATTTTAATATTTAGAATATTTTAGGGAAGGAACTATTAATAATTCACATAGCTCCTCTACCATACTGACCCTCTTTAAGATGTTATAGAGCTCTACCTCCTTGGGGAAATGGGAGTTATATCTTCCAGAGCTCTTTGATGCACAGTGATGAACATGCCTTACGTACCAACCCTTAGAAATCCATATAAATGTGCTAACTAGCCTAGACAGCCATCTTTGGTTCTTGGTAGCACTGGATGAGCACAACACATTAGAAATAATTTATAGCAGGGACAATTCTATTAGGAAACTACAGGAATGACAGTTGTGCTCATTCCCTCCAAGAGTATCGTAAAAAAAAAAGGTGAGTTCTCATGCATTCTCAAAATTCTTCCTTACTGGGGAGAACAGCTGTGTTTAAGACACCTTGGTTTTAGCAGAAGTACAAACAAAACAAACAAAAAAAAATGTGGGAAAGGTTTCAGGCCTAGCTTAACATAAATTAACAAGGAATCAAAATTAGCAGTTGGAGTTATATAGACCTCTAGAAGAAATTTTCCCATTTCTTAGCCATATTAGTGGAAAAGGTTCGGATATTCTTGTGTAAGTACAGTTTATTTTTAAATGTAAACATTAATCTCTTTCTAAGAACTATATTTCATTCTCATTCTTTTCATCAATTTTCAAATTCCTAAATCAATCAATATTCTGAAATGCAGCTTTTGTAAAAGTCCTCTCACTTGACCCCTGATTTTGCAATTGTGATTTTTGTTATTTAGGAGTTATTTAGTTTTGTTATTTAAGAATAAGCTCCTTTTCATTTCCACTCTCATTGTTTCACACTGAGGACCAGGAGACAACATGGTATTCTGAGGGGCTAATTAAGAGATTGGTGGTGACATTTTAGCAAATCCAACTCCTTGCTGGGAGATACTCCTTTAACAATTTTTGGACTAGAAAGAAACAACCAAGAAGACAAAGCCTTTTTACGGACAGTTTTTTTGAGGAACTTGGGGTTTTACCAGATGATGTTTTGTGGTAAATACTGCAAAAGAGACAATGCAAGAAGAAAACCTGTAATGACACTCTAACCCTGGATCATCACTGAGTTCGTTACCTGCCAACAGAAATATGGGTGCCTACGCCTGTATTATCACACAGGATTGAATATTTTCTAATCACCAAGTCTTCCGCATGGTGCAGATGAGTAGTTCTCATAAAACAGAACAGACACATTTCCAATTAAAATACTTGCTAGGAATTCCTCAGAAACCTTCCAGGCAACGATGTCCAACCATACAAGCATAAAAACCAGAATGATGAAATGCCTAGAATCCAACTAAGCAACCCAAGAAAACTCCTTATTGAAAGAACATTTTATAAATGAACCTTTCCTTAAGCACTGTGAGTGCTTTAGTTACAATGAATAAGAGTTGACAGGTAAAGTAATTTTAAAAGCTACACTTCTGGAACAATAAAATGTGTAAACAGTGGAGAAAATGTTTATCTACTTTACTAAAACATGTTTATTTTTTTAAAAAAAAAGATATTTTTTCTTCTCCCATTTACTGCATCTCAGCAGGATACCTGTATTCGACTTCTTTGCTCTTTTTCAGCATACTACACCTGAAATGCCTCACCGTTGGTAAAATCAGACAACCTGTCAAAGCCTCATACCTTCAACGGACCTGGCATGGTGGGTGATGCAATCGTGTGGGCATTGACCTTTTCAATTTAAATCGAATGTGTCTTGGGAGGGCAACACTGGATTCGTCTTTCAGTTCCTCTTTACCGTGTTCTCTGCCCCCTACTGAGACAAAATTACAATCTTTATTTTCAGCATTCAGGCTGAAGACAGAGCTGAGCGCAAAGCCCTGTCTCTGGGTGCTTTTCTTCTTGTCTCATACAGTTATTTCTGATGATTATTTTTGCTGCTGGAACAAGACACTATTTAGCATTTTCTAGAATGAGACTTCATACAGCTCTACTGTAGCTGCAAACCAGAACCTTGGTTTAACCTGACTGAACAAAGAGCTTTCTGCAAGCATTGGAATGATTCCATCTTTCTCTAGTGCATGTTTGGAGGTGGTGTTTTAACTGGAGCCAGTCTGAATGTTTCCCAAACAAACTCTCTGGGGAAGTTTTCCTGCATCGCTTAGACTGTATCTGCCTACTCATGCTATTTGATTACTTAGTTCAAACACTTCACAGGCCAGAATTTCTCCCGTGCCAAAAATCTGCTAAGGGCAGGTTATGGTTCCTCGAGTCTGCGATGCACATGCAAGTCATGGGGTTGCTCTCACTTGTGCCAGCTGGCAGAGGGACCTGGTGGGCCAGCTGGCAGCCAAGGTTTGGCTAGAGTGCAGCCAACCCCCCCCCCTCCCAAAACACCCCTTCTCTCGCTTTCCGCTCACCGGGAGCCTGGTGCCAGCTCCCACCTGCCAGAGAGGGATCAGATGCGATCTCTATCTGGAGAGTGCTGGGTTGGCCCAGAGGGGCTATGCTGGAGGTAGAGTCTGATCTTAAACTCTTACAATAACAAATTTTGAAGCTGTTCTAATGGGGTATTCTGATTACAACAGAACTGTATGGAACATGGCTGTTGCCTGATGCTAACGTTAAAATTCAGCTCCCTAAGCCAGCAGAAAGTATTTTCATGCACTTTACTTTGGTTTCTCACGCTGGAAAACAATCACTCGTTAAAAAGCATAGGAGTGATCTCTGGCTTACATTCAACCAGGATGATACTGAGATCTTTCACTGTATCGGGGGCAGTCTAGGGACAGTTTTACAAACTGATGCGAACGGTGTTCCCATGAAAATCAAGTGGCTTAATTTGCTATATAAAGGACTGCAAGGTCTTTGTCATGCTTATTTCTTTTCTCAAAAGTATATTATTTCTTGAATCTGGTCTGCCTATGCTAAGTTTTAACTAGAGGATAATAGAGTTGTAAGACTAAACAAGCTCAAACCCAACAAGCTTACCTATTTTTATTCTTTACTTCCCAGAAGGTGCATATAAACAAATGTGGTGCTAGAGCCTAAAAAGCATACTGACACTATCAGTGGGACTTTTTGTTTGTTTGGTTGGTTTTTTTTAAGAGGATTAAGTAGTTAAGTTTTCACTTAAAAGATTAAGTAAACTCCCTACACATGTATAGCTAATTTACAGTGAGGTCTAACTACAGCAATCGTTTTAGCAGACATTCACCCAGACACAGCAGACATCGAGGACTACAGAGCTCAAATACAGAACTTCAGTTCAGGATTTCTCAAAGTAAGACCCTGAGCCTCTTAACACCCACACCTTTGAACAGGGCTGCAGAGCTTAAGACTGCTCAAACATGTAAGCACTGCAGATTCAACACCTAAACTTAGTGCTACTGCATCCGATGAAAAATGCATTACACATCAGGTGGTAATATTTCAAGACTTGGTACAAGAAAGAACTCTGGGAAGAAAATGGCATGTAACTTTCATGAACTGTAAAAACAGCAAAGCTGGACAAACCAGAGATGACTCAATTTACACTAAAAGTTATTTAGAAATAGATAGCTTGTATATTTATGTAATTGTCTATGATTTTGTACTACAAGGTGAGTATATAAGCAAAGCAAAATGTATTCAGAAACGAATGTTTAAAAGCACACTAGAGACATTAAATGTCTTGTTTTAGGCTAGGCCACTATGCTATCTCTGTCAGTTTCCAAGGGCTTAGGATGTCAGAAGTTGGGACCCAGCAAGAGACATGCACAAAACCACTCCTGAAAATGTAGTCAAAATAACTGATTTACAGGAGCAGAAAAAAAACCCACATTTATACAACTATGCCAAAATATCCGCTCTTCTTTTCCCAATTTACTTCAGCTCCAATTTATGCTCCAATCTTTAAGACATACAAGTTCTGTAAAGGCTAACTTCAACCTCCAGCATTACTTGTTGTGAGAAAGCGGCATCCTATACAGCACCACATTAACTGTTAAAAAGCTGCCCTAAAGAGTATGCACAGCAGAGAATATTCCTCTTATGAATACTCTTATCTTTGTTCATTATGCCAACACGAACACTTCTGCTTAGATTCCAATGTGCTGGGTGCTGCGCAAAACTAGGAAAAACACTGTCTATCCTAAAAACTTTACAACCTTAACTGACCACATATATATCAATTTAAGAAGCACTGTGGATGTCACTGCGACATTGCACATGTAAATAAGCTATACAGGTCCCTGACTCAGAGAACACAGAGTACTGGAAGAAAATTATCAGAAAAACAGAAGCAAGTAGAAGACAATACAGTAATAAAGCTACTGTTTGCACAAATCACATGGGGGTTGTCCTTAGAAATTCGTCACTTTGTATGAAAATACTGTAAGCTCCCATGTATTTCTTAATATGTTCTTTCTGAAACAGAAGTACATGTATTTTGGTGTAAGTTTGTTCATTTTAAGATATGCATAGGTATCTTGATTCTGACAGTTATCACATTGTCGCACACATTTTTTTTACTTTGCAACCAGACCAGTATGGATGCACACCTGTGCATCCCCAGGGTACTTTGAAATTGCTCAAAGCACACCCCAACTAAATACAATAGAAGTATAACATTGGACAAGACCTATAGAAGCTATACAAAATGTAACTGACATTTATTCGTCATTAAAAGTTCTAATGATGAGTATCTAGTGATTTTTCCTGGATAGCCTGTAGCAATATTTAATCATTCTTACAGAATTTCCTATGTCAACTTCTGCTTTCCCTGGCTATAAACAAAGTCTATTACTCATCCCTTCAATTGATATAAAGGAGGTTTGACTATTTTTCAAAAAACCTGGTACATATTGGAGGACAAATAATCTTTTACTCCCCAAATCTTCACTTTTCTTCATCAAACAGCCTATTATTTTGACTTTTCTTCACTGTTACAATCTTTTACAATACCATGTGGATATTTTGCATCCATCTGAAAGCTTACTGTCAAATCCAGACAAATTATTTCACCTGAGGGCTTATAATTATTTGACTCTACTCTTTAGTAAACTTCCAAGCCTTAATTTCTCTTACAACATTGTAAAACGGTGCTTGTGGTCTGCTATAAACCCCCAGGCATTCCCAGTCTGCTTTTGTTGTACCAGTTATTCCACACATTGCATTTGTAGAGGGTCTGATAATTTTGTTTCTGAAGTGACACATTTTCGGGTTTGGGGGTGGAATTTATGAAGTTATGTGCTCATTCTTACAACTTTTTTTCAGTTGCATTAGCTAAGTGCCTTCCACTAGGAGGGATTTCCACTGGCCAACTGCACTTCAGCTGAACACCTTACTTCTAAGTGTTCAACATCGACTGACCGCAGTATTTCATTAAGTTGAATCTCTCTTTTTATACTCTAAGACAACATAAAACTAAGACCACCCTATTCTACCATGACCATCATAAAGACCTCAAGAAAATGCCTTCTAATATTTTCTTTTTTAAGTAAACCCCTTAAAACTGTGTTTTGCAGCATCCTCTTTTTAGTCACCTCGACATTTGTCTTTGGAACACAAGCAAGAACGGGGCAATCTAGTGTGGCAAGCACTGCTCAAACGCAGAACACTAAACCCTACAGAGCTTTGCAAGCAGAAGAGCAGAGGATGGAGAAAAGAGGTATAAAGCAAAAGAATAGTGAAAAAGCATAGTGGTTGTATGGGGAGGGAGAGAAGGAGACAATGGGGAGAAAAAAAAAGTCAATAGTGACTATATGGGGGGCACGGCACAAGAAAAAGTAAAGGCACGGGGTGGAAGGAAACTAAGTTGAAGAGAAAATTAAAGAAAGAACGAGGAAAAAATGTGACCCAGCAAAGACAGGGCAGATGAAGTCTAGTTAAAATTGCAGAATTCTCTGAATGCCTGAGGCTCCTTGCTTTCTGCAGCCATGCCTGCCTGCTGGAGTCCGCAAATAAACAACTTTGCTTCACTGACCACTTGATCGTCTCTTTCAGCAGAGTTTCATTCTCATCTCAGCAAACTGGAGCACAGATTAGCCAAAATATCTGCTAAGTAGTACAGACCTCACCCACAAGCACCCTTGTTTTGTACCGCACAAAATTACAACACAGCTACTAGGAAGGACAATTAACAAGTGTATATTCTTTGGGAGGGACAATTAGTCATCTGATCCAGAACTCATTGCATTTTTATACAAATTCTACTTGATTAAGGCTATCTGCTCACGGTTGTACTGCTATCTTCCCGGCCTTAAAGAACTAAATTGTGTGCAGAGTGTAAGGATTCAGGGGAGTAGCCATTAACATCTCCCAGCAACCTCAGAAGTCAAACAATGGCTGAATACAACAGTAGCTACAGCTGGTGTGAACGGCGTTCTTACCACATTCCAAAAAGATTGAGTGGAAAGCGAGCTGGAATTACCAAGTCAGTCTTTAAAAATTACAGAGGGAAAAAAAGTTCACTGAGCAAGAACTCAAGAGAGCTTCCCTGCAGAAGGAAGCAACTTTGATGTTTTGAGGCTAAAGAAGCCAAACACCATGAAATTCAGGGAGAAACCTCCACGGCTTAGAGGGAAAAGTCCATGAATAGAGATCTGAAAAATCTATAAATCTTCTGGTGTGATCGGACAATAGGGTCACGGTGTTAGTAACAGAGCCTTGGTTATTGTTTGCACTAACAGAAGCAAACGCCAATTATTTCAGAAATTCTCTTAAAAAAACTGCATCTCTGACTTTTTCTAACTCTGAAGGGGCAAACTCGAGTGAAACCAAACTAAGGGAAACCAAACGAAGGGAAAGGAAACTAACTAAGGGAAAGGAAACTAACTAAGGGAAAGGAAACTAACTAAGGGAAAGGAAACTAACTAAGGGAAAGGAAACTAAAGGGAAAACCTTAAAAGCCTGCAAGAGAGCAAGTGAAGGTGGATTATTTTGCATAGGTAATATAGGAATTTCAGGCATTTTGTTCTTCTAAGCAAAAGAGTAGAACTTTTCAAAAGGGCTGCCAGACAGACAATGCAATAAAAGTCTAAAAACATGCGGTTAAAGTACATTGTTTGAAAGTTAAAAGTAGGTAAAACAACTGGGGAGTAGGTCTATGCTTCAGGAGTGCTATGGTGCTAGGTATGATAAAATGTCAGTGCCTCTTACCTAATGCTAGAGGGTTTCCCCCCTCCACTTAATGAATTTATGCACTTCAGAAAAGCAACTTCTTTATAGAAGTAGTTTTTTAACCTTTTTTTCTTTTTTCTTCATTTTTAGGTCAAGGTTATTCAGACGGCAAATTTAGCACCCTTAGTTGTAAAGTGGCATCTATGACAGGCCATGAGAACTACAGCTTTTAGGTTTATTCCAACTGCCTTTACTTTTAGCGTTCTAAGGTAGTAAATGATGCAAAAAAAAACCCCAAAAAACAACAACAACAAAAAAACCCCAAAACCGCTTGGATGTCACTTTTTTCAACCTGTAACCAGAGCAGAGGACGCTACCTTCTTTACAGCCGCTCCACACTAGCACTAATCCCTGGCAGAAGAGGCCGCAAGCGAGCCGAGGCCTCACAGGTCTGTCAGGCGCAGAGCCTGGCAAACCCCCGCGTCCCCCGCCGCCAGCCGGGCCCTGCCCCGTGACTCAGCAGCCACTAGGTCTACAGCCAGAGCCGGATGCGCCTTCCTCCTCCGCCAACCGGCCTTTGGGCAACCCCTCCCGCCAGCCCTTTGGGCGGCGAGGCGGCGCAGACCCAGCCGCACCGGCTCCCTCGCCTCAGAGGGAGGAAGGTGGAAGAAGGCGGTGGAGGGGGGGGGGGGGGGTGAGGGGAAGGTGAAGGCGCCGGCCACGTGACCACAATTCGAACGGCCGCGGCGCGAGCCCCGTCCCGCCGCCAGGGAGCATGCGCGAGCCCGCCGGCCGTTGGCAGGAGGAGCCCGCCCATTGGGTCTGCGGCGGCCACGTGACCCGCGCGCCGGTGTCCCCCCCCTCCCCTTTCTTCTCTCCCTCCCGGGGACCTGCCGCGCCGGCAGGGGAGGAGTGGAGCGCATGCGCAGTGCCAGCGGCGGGGACGGAGGCGGCCGGCACCTCTCTCTCTCACTCTCTTCTTTTTTGAAGCGGTTTCTTCCCCTTCTCTCAGGAGGGACAAAATGGCGGCGGCCCTGACGGCGGGTTAAGCCGACGCCGGTTAGCCGCGAAGGTAGAGTGCCCGGCCGGGGAATGGTGAAGGGGCTCTGGGCCCGGGCAGCCTTCCACCAGACCCCGCCTCCTGCTCGCCGCAGCCGCCTCAGCCACGCAGCCCGGCGCCGCGGGGGAAAGCCACCCGCCCTCCCGCCCTACGACCGAGAGGGGACTCCCCGTGGGGGTAAGTGCTGGCTTTCCCCACCCCGGGGGGGAGGAACGGGACACGCTGCCGTTGGGAGGAGGTTGAGCGCTGAGGCCGGTGGTCGACGCGGCTGGGGGTGCCGGTGTATCCGGAGGGAGATCGTCCCCGTTTGCCGGCCAGTCGGTGCCTCCCCTGGGGCATCCGCGTCCCACGGCAGGCCGGTATCTTCCCGCTTGCTCCTCCCTCCCACGCCCGGTCGCCTGCGGGCCGCCGGCATCGCCTTCCCTGGGGAAGCGGCGTGGGGATCAAACCCCGGGGGGGGACGGGGAAGGAGGAGGAGGGGTGTCCCGGCGGTAAATGTCAGGCAGGAGGGCGGCAAGCCTGAGGGGTGCCGAGCAGGGAGAGGGTTGGGAAGGGTGGTCACCCCAAGATCGTTCCCCCCGGCTCTGTGGGGCCTGGTTGGCCATGGGGGTGGGTACGAGGGTCAGAAATAACGCAGCCCGTAACGTGGGAGGGATGAAGGAATTTGGGGGTGTTAGAGGGGACTGCAGCCTCCGGTGGGAAGGAGGCGAGCGGGACCCGGCGTGTTAAACCGAAAGGGCCGAGGCCCGGGCGAAAGCGAAGGTGTTGCTGAGGGAAGGAGAAGCGTGTGTCAGCCCGGCTTCCTGCCGCCGGGGGTGAGGAGGTACCGGCGGCTCCTGCGCCCCAGCAGGGCGAGTTGTACAGCCTTCTGACGATAGAGAGGCGATCTGGTGAAACCTAAGTCTTAAATTAAGGGTCTTGTCCTCAAAATGCGGCGCCAAATGGGGCAGGAGTAGTTACTAGGTGGATTTCAGTAGTTCAACGAAACGTCTATCTGTCTTGTGGTTTATTTAAAAAAGAAGAAAAAAAAAAAAAAAGAGCTGTTCCTCGCAAAAAACTATCTCAACCCGCGCAGATCGTTTGCTACAAAAACTTCGTGAAGATTCTGAATATCAGATAGAGGTAGTTTTGTGTTGCTTCTTGTTTCACAGGTTAGGAAACGTGGCCGGGATTCTCTTACCTCCTGTCTTTGCCTGTGTTAAATTCTGTTGTCTTCTGTTTTCAGTATTGAATGTAGAGAAAGCTTGTAAACACAGGTAGGTGCAAAGAACCTGGAGCCCGGGCCAACTGTTTACCCCTCTTTTATTAGTGGGGAGCAGGCTTTCTAGTTAATGTCATGCTTGTCGTGCCTCAGTGGCTGGGTTAAGAGTGGTAAGTTGATCTGCCGGTGGAATCCAAGGGTGTAATTCAAGGTTTTACTAGCCTTTCAGCTGTGGCTGCTGCCAAAGAGGTGCAGTCTTGTCTTCCTCTGGTTGCATTTGTATACCCTTGTGGAAAATTGGACTGGGGAGCCAATATGACTTTTATTTTTTCCAATGCCTTAGATTTAAATAGTTCCCGAGTTTGCTGAGAATCACGTAGGGCACGGTAGGACCTCTGCTTTCAGGATGGTGTGGTTTATGCTATGTTAAAGCATTTACACAAACCAGTTTTTTTTTGTCCCTGTACTTCCAAAAGATCTTAATAACTTGACCTTATTTGTGAAGTGTGTCAGACCAGAATTCGTGGCTTTGACGTGTGATCTCTCTAAGATGGTTGTGCAGCTGGATTTACTGTTCTGTTTAAAAATACTTCATCAGCTAAACAAGATGTTCTGTAACCATTTATTATAATTTTCAGCCCTGAAATTCAATTATTTCTGGAATTCCTTTTAACTGGCCAGGTCTGAATCACAAACCCAAGAGAGTTTTTTGAAGAGTTTTAATTCTTGCTCTCACTTGAGACGTAAATTGCTATAAAACTCCACCTTTTCTTTGAAAGTGCAAGCTGATAGAATCATCGTTATTATTTTCTCTTCATGTAACATTTTAGTACTGTGATTGCCTGCCAAGTCTTTCAAATACAGAATAACATAACTGGATTAATTTGTTGGTTTTGTTGGAACACAGCTGGTAAATTGCCTTTCTTAAAACGGAACTCAGAAGTGAAAACTATTACAGACATTCTGTCTCTAAAGTTGCCTTTTCTTTATGTTGCAGAGATGACAAGCAACATGGTGATTGGCTGCTTACATCGATTGCCCTAAAATCAGTGATACGCTTTATGCGTCATTTAGAGAAAAAAATAATCTGATATATTTGTAATAGATTTTTTCAGATTTCTAATTAGTAATATTCTGCCGATCGCAGATTTTGAGGGATAGCATTGTCTTCATTCTTACCCAAAGTAAGCTTTCTGTCCAGTTGCGGCCATAGGTCCTTATTGCTATTTCAGATTCTATAAAGCAACTTACTTTTCTCTTGCAAGACTATTGCTGCTTACATGGGTATCCTGAAGCAAGTTGGTAGTGGAATGTAGAATGTTTTAAACAGATTTTTTTTTTTCCATATTTTTGGTTTTTTTGCAGCCCTTCGAGGTAAGCAGTGACCAGATATATGGGTTATGGGACTGACAGGAATTTCTCTAGCAGCAATGCTGCTGATATGCTTATCCCATAATTGACCTGCATGTTTCTGTGGTTGCTTAAATTTACTATCAAATATGGCGAATTACCATAACTTTAATCTCAAGTGCTGTTGATTGCTGTTACAATAACAGTTGTTAAAGAGGCTTAGTTTTGAAATGTCATTCCAACTTCGACCTACTTCTGTATGAACTCTGATTCCCCTTTACTTGTTCCAAGTAGTACAAATTGAAGATCACTGTTGCTTAGAAGTTCATTTCTGTGCAATGGATTCTATGCATTTTTTATTTTTTTTTTTCCACACAGGTGTGGAAAAATGGCAAAGAGAATTGCAGAGAAGGAACTCACTGACAGAAACTGGGACCAGGAGGATGAAGCTGAGGAGGTAAAATATATGTTAAAGTCCTCCCTCACCACTGCAGGCAGTAGGGTAGTTACTGACATGTGCTATTTATCTTGTGGGTGGAATCTACAGTAAAATTGGTTAAAAGTGTAGCAATTAAAGATAATTTTATATAAGTGTGGTTTTTTTAATATACAGCTTCCAATATAGGCAGACCATATGGCAAAGAAGCTTTTAACAGTTAAAATAACATCAGCCACTTAAGGGAAAGGAACTTTACATCTTTAAAGGGAACCCCAGGCTTGTTAAAATGCATAATGCTTTTGGACTCTTCAAATACATTTGTGGAATCATAGAATGGTTAGAGTTGGAAGGGACCTTAGAGACCATGGAGTTCCAACCCCCCTGCCATGGGCAGGGACACCTCCCACCAGACCAGGTTGCTCAAAGCCCCATCCAGCCTGGCCCTGAACTCTTCCAGGGTTTGGGGCATCCACAGCTTTTCTGGGCAACGTGTTCTAGTGTCGTACCACCATTTCTCGAGATAGTTGACTCTAAGCTTCACTGACATAACACAGTCTAGGTAAATTTTCTTTGTGAAGTCAGTAAGAGTTAATTTTAGAAATACAGAGTGCTTAGCTGAATGTAGTTACGCAGCCAGAGGAATCAAGCAAACAGTCAAATGATTGTAGAAAGGGACTGTCATGTTTAGTGTCTCTTATTTATTTATGGCTTGTGTATTACCTCTGTATGAACTGTGCTAGCTAGCTTCTGTGCTACTAAAATATTAAATGTTTAGGCTTATATGATAAAGAAAACTGATGGTACTTTTCCAGAACTTTGAATATAAGAAAGCTTAATTTCCTCATTTATTGTGGGGTAGTAATTAGTAATTAGCTGCCTTTGCTAATACTTGAACTCCAGCAGGCTGCAGGAGCTTGACTTTGACTGTGCATCTCGATATACCTTCTCTAAACTGAAGATTGTTTCTAACAGTGCAATACTGACTGAGTACCTTTGGCAAAGGTATCTCACTTCTTAGTTTAAAAATAAATAAAAGAAATAGCTAAATTATTTGTCATAATAAAATTGAGATTGTACAAAGGGAAAGTAATGCAGAACAAGAAAGGCTGAGTTTTTAAAGTGTCAACTAATTGTCCAAGTAGCTGGCAAACTAATCACAGGACTGCATTTTCTGGTTGGTTGGTGGTGGTATTTTTTTTTTTTTTTAACTTAGGGAGGTGTTACAGTTGTGTTCAATAACTGATCTCGGTCATCTCTTCAGATTATGATGACTTTATGCATTCTGAAAATTTCAGTAATAATTTTGTAACTTTTTCTTAAAGGTGGGAACCTTTTCAGTAGCTAGTGAAGAAGTCCTGAAGAACAGAGCTATTAAAAAAGCGAAGCGCCGAAATGTTGGATCAGAGGTATCGTTATCACTGAGCATTAATGTTATAGTTTGACTCAATTGCAAAATAAAACATCTGTGCTCAGTTTTTTTATTTATTTGGACATTGTAAAAGCTATAATTTAGAAGATATATGCAATTAGTCCAACTCATACGTGCAAATTAATTTGTTTACTGTTCCATAGCAAGAATAAGGCAAGAACTAAAAATGGCTAATACTAGTATTGACTAGGTGAAGGAAAATGTGTATTTTTGAAGTATAAATGCAGAGTGTTTCAGACACAGTGTCTTTTACAGATGGGTAAAAGAGCATTTGAACTGCTCCAGTTTGATTCTTTGCAGAGGTGGAAGCCTGGAAATCAAAAGTTACTAGCTGTCCATACTGCAGGGCTGGGGGATGTCTCAGGCAGATGCTAAATAAGTAAAAGCCAAAATAGTAACCTGTTCTGAGAATTAAAAAGATGTCTTTTGTTAAGAATGCTGCTGCTACTTTTTGGGTTTTTTTTCCTCTCCTGTGAAGAGCTTTAGTGCCACCTACTCTTTGCAGTAACAAATTGAAAATTGAAAAGAATTTGGCCTTTGTTACAGGTTTAGTGCCTGTGAAAGCATTAACCCAGTCCAACCAAATTATAGTCTTCTCAAAAATCCCTGACAGATGCTTTGTCGTATAGATCTTTCTATGAAACGTTCTTTCAACAGCGCATACCCCGTGTTAGAAATAGGACAGAAGCTTTACCTGTCACTCAAATTGATTTGAGATTGAATGGGACTAAGCACAATTAGGGGCTAGATAGTTTTCTCCTTGGCTTTTGTTTTCCCTTCTGTCCAAGCAATGTAAATGAGAAAGCTGTCCTACCCCCCTTCTGCCTATAGTAGTTTTAGCCACAAATGTGTAGAGGATGCAGTTAAGTAAAGGAAATTACCCTTTTCCAGTTGGGAAAAAGTGATGCAAGAAATAAGTCACAACTGAACAGGAGGGACTCTGGGGCACACAGAACGGGAAAAATGGAACTGACTGGGAAAGGGGAGAAGAAGAAATAGTCAGGAGGCTGGGAGTCAGCTGTCGGGGGTCAAGGCTGGAAGAGGAGCTAGGATAGGCTGGGTGAAATCTAAAAAGCAAGAGAAATGGTAGGACAGCTGAGGCTGTGTAAGAAACCTGTGAAATAGTTACAAAAAGCTACTTTGAAATTTACTGACGTCCCTAAACAGAGCAAGCAGAATGCTGTAAAGAGACCGCAGTTTAACTTGAACGTCCAGAGAGAGAGAGGTAGGTAGAACTGAATCAAAGAGAGACAGAATAAAAAGAGCTACCTAGAAATGAGAAACAGGACTGCACTGGAAAAGGTAAAGCACAAAGGGAAACAAAAAGAGCTCATACCCACAAGGCCAGATATTGGAGTAGAATCTAAAATTGCTAAGTTTTGCTATTTCTTCAGTGTCAGAAGCAGATGAAACTCAGAAGCAATTCTCCTTTTCCTCTGATGGCTTTTCAGAGACGTTGAAAGTCCACTTCTGGTAATAAGTGGTCATTACCTCAAAAGACATCATGTGTAATACCTAAAAGTGGTGGTGCCTATTAATCACACTATCTCTTTTAAAAACTTGTAAGAAATTATACTATAAAATATTATGGCTGTAAAGGTAGAGTTCAGAACTAGATAATGAAAAGGCTGCAGAAAGCATACATATTCTGTTATCAGGTACAGTCTGTCTTTCCTCCTCCCATCAGTCACATTGGAGTATTTTTGGTAAATCACTTAAATGTTACATAGGTGACTAAACAGTACACAGTGTGCTGGTTTGATGAGTGGCTTTAAGTGCTGAATTGTGACTGTAAACGCTAAAAGTTGCTGAAAATTAACCTGCAATTATATACTGCTGTGTAATTATTTGAAGAAAACAAGATGCTATGAATGTCTAAATAGGTAGTCAAACACATCCGCTTCTCTGAACAACTTTTATGTATCCACTTCCTAGATCTAGTTTATTTTCATACCAAACATCTGAGTCCTTTAAAAATAGTAGCAATATGTGTCATAAGGAAGCTATTAACTTTGTTTACATAGCTGACTTAGAATAAGGCATGCAATGGCACACTGAACCAGGGTAAAATAAATGGAATATTAAGAGTGCATAGGATTTTTGTGGAGGAGATGTATGTAACTGGTTGTCTTTTTTTTTTCCTTTTTTTTTTTTTTTTTTTTTTTTTTTTTTTTTTTTTTTTCTGTTTTCTCTCCCCAGTCTGAAAGTGGAGGAGCCTTTAAAGGATTTAAAGGCTTTATATTGCCTTCTGGAAAAGGAGGAGGTGGCTTCAGCGGGTTTGGTAACGGCGCAGCAATAAAGCCTTTAGAAGGGCTGTCTAACGGAAGCAGTAGTATCTCTAGCACTCCTTCTTTCAGCAGCTTAAAGACCACCTCTGAAACAGTGTCAGCATTTGGTAAGTTTTAAATAAGTATACATATTTATGAACAAATTCAGCCATAAAATCTGTAGGGTTATTTTAATAGTGAAAAAACAAATTCAAACAAGCTTGTAGTTCTGTTTCAAGGTTTTCAGACCTTTATAAGATATCTCTAAAAGACTTTAGGCTGCTGGAGAGTTAAGTTATCAAATTCATTCAGTTTTAAGAGGTAGAAACTAAATTCGTATTTGATCTAATACTGGATGTAAAAGCCGTGCAGGCACAAATGGGAACGGAAGACATTGGCATACGAGATGCTCTGAATAGTGTAAAACAGCTGATAACATGTTCCAGTTAAATAATTGTCTCAATTCTCTGAATTTAATAGTTAAAAAAAAAAACCCACTAATGGAAAATGTCAATTTAATGAGACTACAGTTTCTTTGTGTGTGTTGTTGTTTTGTGGGGTTTTTTTCTTTACTTTTTCTTAAGGTCTTGTTTCTGTATTTTTTTGCAGTTCTTGGTAAATACATGCTGCATGGCTGAAGTCTTAACCTTTTTTCCCTGTACATCTCACGTTGCAAACAGTCACCCTACAATCTTATCTGTTACATTTATACTTACATTTTAAGACACTTGAAACATTTTGGCCACCCTAACTGTAGTCTCATGCTTTGGTAGTCCCTGAAGAATATTAGTTCTATCCCTTTGTGTTGGAAAAGCTGAAACGTTAACCATGCCACAGCTTTAGAGTCAGTGTGCCACAGGACAGAAACTGTGGAGTTTAAAGTTTAGAGTAACTGAGGTTTCAGTGTTGAAATAAATTAGGAGAAACTTAAAATATTTAGTGAGAATTTTTTAAATTTACTTATTATGGTTTTTATATGGAAACCACTCATAAATGTGCAGAATCATGGGATAGAGTTTTTTAGAGCACAAGTAGCAAGAGGATAACTGAATATTTTGTTTTAATAACTTACAGCTTGGTAAAGCTTGAATTAAGATTTGGGGGGGGTGAAATGCAAACCTATTTTTAAAAAAATTTTATTCTGTAAGATTTCTTTAGATTTTTTTTAATCGACTTGTGTGGCACATCTGCTTTTTCTGTCTCTGAATTAACTTTCTAAACTTACTGAGATCAGGTCTCTTTCACAACATTGTCTGTTTACTTGTACCACAGAATCTGGTACACAGCGTTTTGATAAAAGACAAGGTTCATAGCTGAGCAAGAATGAGTGATTTGATAAAGAAATACCAGGAACATTCAGTTCAGGCTTTTGAGAACTCTGCTTTCTGGGGAAAAAAAAAAAGGTGTTCTAAACCATGTTTTTCTTATAACAGGATCCACAATGTCGAATGGTCCAACTACTACTGCATTTACTGAGAAGAAAGCTGCAATCCCTAAAGCTAATGGTGGCAATCAACCGTCCTCATCTGGCTTGGCTCAGAGTAAAGTTTGTAGCTCTAGTGTTTACCACAAACAGTTAGCAGCTTTAAACTGTTCTGTGCGTGACTGGATAGTCAAGCATGTAAACACAAACCCACTGTGTGACCTGACGCCCATCTTCAGGGACTACGAGAAGTATTTAGCGAATATCGAACAGCAACACGGCAGCAGTAGTGACAGTGGCTCTGAAAACGAAAGCAACAAGACACCTGGCTCTCAGTCTGTTTCTACCTTTGGGAATTCAAAGCTACAGCAAGGATCAACTTTTTTGTTTAACACCACCACCACCACCACTGCTGAGGATACCTCGGACAAAAAAGCTGAAGCTGCATCCGAAAAAAAAGACACATCATTAGGAGCTACATCAACAGTCTCATTTAATTTTGGCAAGAGTGTTGACAGTTCTGTTTTGGGTTCCCTTGGTTCAGGAACACTTAGCAGTTTCTCATTTTCTCCTGGGAATTCAGGTTTGTTTGGAAAAGATGCAAACCAGGCCAAGTCTGTCACTGCATTATCCACCACTGTATCGGAAGCTCAGACAGAAAGTGGCAATAGTGATGATAAAGGTAAATTCTATATAAAAAAAAACAATTTTAATAATAACCTGTGAGTTAAGAATACTGCAAAATGAAATAATACTAAGTTGAACTAGACTAAAATTGCCCTGAATTTAAAAAGCTGCAAAACTGTACCACTGATCTGGAAATACCTCAGTCTTGTGTGCTGCTTAAATAATGCTAAATGTATATGGTTTCCAAACCCTGTGTATTTCTATAAGATTTATACTATCTATAACAGAGTATAATTCTTTAGCTGAATATAAGACTTGATGAAATTTAAATGAACTGGAACGTTCAATTTGGAGCCTGCAGGATGTTTTAATCCTGCTGCTTTTCCCAATAGGTTTATCAAGAGATCCCACAGTAAAAGGCATAAGATACAGAACAATTTCATTTGTCTTTCTTACAAGACCGTAAGGCAAATACAGTTGTGTACTACCCAGCAGTTTTACTCTGATGTTCATCTAAGCTGGGTACTGTAAACTGATACAAATCCTGCAAGTTGAGGGACTGGAAAGGTATAATCCTGCCAGTGCCTCTGTCTGTCACTCCTGAAACTGATTACCTTTCCCTCAGATTAAACTTGGCTGTGGGAAGTATTTATTATGCTTTACTCGGACCCATTTGTGGAGACTATTCTTTGAAACGTTTTAACTGTTTTCCCCAGACAGAAAGTTTTGACTTAAGTTTGACTTGTTAAGCTTTGCATTTTTTGGCTTTCATTGTGGCTTGGGTATTTTCATCCCATTTAAACTTGAAGATAAGCATAAAGTTGCTTGAGGGGTGTGGCTGAATGAAAAGAAGAGAAAATAGCTGTTTTTGAGCCTACACCTACAAGGATTTAAACATATTTTGTTAATCATTGACAGGCTACACATGTATATGTCAAACATAGCATGCATAAGCTAGTTCTAATGCAATGCAAATACACCTTCCAGATTATATGCTCACAACATTTAACATATGGAATGTATTAAAACTTTTTATTTAAAGGAGGAGAAGAGGAAGAAGAGCCACCAAAAGTCATTGTTAATGAAATAAAAGAGGATGATGCTTTCTACTCAAAAAAGTAAGTGGCTTTAACTTGGAATAGTGAATAGAATTACAATTTTGAGAATAAAATTTGTACCTGCATATTGCTATTCTTCACCACTGCAGTGCATAATTAACAATGGATATATTCTTGACTTTCTAGTTAATAAAGCTTGTTAGGAAGCTATATAGAATATGAGATTCTGCTTGTAAAAAAGTTATTTACAGCCAAAAATATGTAAGGTCTTACTAAAATTCTTGTGTCTTTTGGACACAGCACTAATAATCTAGTTTATGTTTTACTTATGATCAGTTTTTTACAAATTAAGATGATGTTTCTGCCTTCCTCAGGTTTTGTAAGTTTAAATTGTCGGGTTTGTACTACAGAAATAACATACTGTATTTCAGAAAAAATCAGTCAGGTGCTCAGCTATTTGCGTAGCCTAAAGTAAGACTCCTCAGTTGGAAAATGCTGATTGTTCTGTGAAGGACTGAACAGGTTGTACATTTTAGATCAAGATGGGACTACCTTTACTAGAAGCAGTTTTTCAGAGCACATTCAGTAGTCCCAAGTAATTACATGTCTGCTTAACTCTCAGCACAGAACTTGTCCTACAAAAAGTCATTTGCTTTATCAGAGAGAAAGTACGTGCTAATTTACAAAGGATGGCGTTAGGGTTATTGGAGCTTCACTTACAAAATGCTTTTAAATTTTACGTGTGTCCTATTATAAATTCAGAACGATACAGCAAGTTACGTTTTATAATTAGTTTTTTTTAACAGTAGCTTACAGTTACTACTCCTTATAGACCCTGAGTACAGGTTGCTATGCATTATACTTTTTCCTTAAAGTAACATGTTTATAATTTCATCACAGACTTATAGAATGGTTAGAGTTGGAAGGGACCTTAAAGATCATCGAGTTCCAACCCCCCTGCCATGGACAGGGACACCTCCCACTAGATGAGGTTGCTCAAAGCCCTGTCCAGCCTGGCCTTGAACACTTCCAGGGGTTAACTTCCCTGGGCAGCCTGTTCCAGTGCCTCACCACCCTCACAGGAAAGAATTTCTCTCTGGTATCTAATCTAAATCTTCCCTTTTTTGGTTTAAAATCATTACCCCTTGTCCTGTCACCGCACTCCCCGATAAAGAGTCCCTCCCCAGCTCTCCTGTAAGCCCCCTTTAGGTACTGGAAGGCTGTTAAAAGGTCTCCCTGGAGCTTTCTCTTCTCCAGGCTGAACAGCCCCAGCTCTCTCAGCCTGTCCTCGCAGGAGAGGTGCTCCATCCCTCTGATCGTTTTTGTGGTTCTTCTCTGGACCTGCTCTAACAGGCTCATGTCCTTCCTGTGTTGAGGACTCCAGAGCTGGACACAGTTCTCCAGGTGGGGACCCAGTAGAGCAGAGTAGAGGGGCAGATTCACCTGCCTGGACCTGCTGGCCACACTTTTGATGCAGCCTAGGATGCAGTTGGCCTTCTGGTCTGCCAGTGTGCATTGGTGGTGCAAACTCATGTTGAGTTTCTCACCAACATTTCAATGCTGAAAGAAATAATTAACTTCCTCTTCCTGAACTGGATGTACTGTCTGTTAGCACATGAAACAAGGTCAAGAAGAATAAAGATTTATGCTACTTACAGCATGTTAACTCCTGACCATTGTTAAACTATTGGCTTACTGTGAGTATACCTGTACACGTGTGTCTATTTGGGAGATATCTTTGTATTTAATCTCTGCACATCTGCACAAACAAGGTTGTTTTTTTATTTGCACAGGTGCAAACTATTCTACAAAAAGGATAATGAATTTAAAGAAAAAGGTGTAGGAACATTACACTTGAAACCAGCAGGAAATGAAAAAACTCAACTCCTAGTACGAGCAGATACCAATTTAGGTAAGTAAATTTCTTCTAGTAGCAAGTGTTGATATGAAATTTCCTGCTAAGCATTAGGATTTTATTTTTTTTTTACACAGCATAACAGACAAGATTAGTGAAAGCCTTTCTGCCTTTTTTTTTTTAATAATTTCAAGTATTGAACAAGCAATTGGATACCTTTAATGAGTATTATGAAATAGTGCACATGAAAGCAGTGCAAGGAAGTAAAAGGTTATGGTTTATGTTTGGGTATTCCGCCCTCTACCACTGCCTTTACTTACACCTTCTCCATCCCTGACTTCTTAAATGGCTTTGAAGGGTGGCTTCAGATTCATAATGAAATACACATTTTTCAGGTGTGATGAATGAAGAGGAACAAATTTTGTGCTAAGATGCAGGATGGCTATCATCCTGAATACATAAATAGTTAGCCATGTGGGCAGACACCTGTAGCTCTTAGGAATAAAGGGGAGCATTATACAGATGAGGCATGCAGGAGTTCGCTGTGTGTGTTGCTCCTGAAATGCATACTGGAGTCCAACTGCTGACCTGTCTTTTAGCTAACTTCAGTTCACCAGTGGTAGGTTGACTTTACAGAATTAGAGTCGCCTGTAGTGTGACAGTTCCTCAGAATGTCTTTTGAGATGAATGATGTTACATGCAGCTAATTAAAGAGGAAAAGAAACCCAACTGTTTCTTTGCTTTTAGAAGTTAGACTCGATATATTAAAGTTACTAAAGTGTAATATTCTGGATGAAGAGTGTTTATGCACTCAAATAGTACAAATAAACATCTTGATATTCATTCTTGAGAAACTTTGCTACACTTCAGTACCTAATTTTAATAAATGTGCATGTGGGGTTCACACGCACCTGACAGCTTCCATAAAATAGAATAAATGCTATGCTCACAGAACCCCGGGGGACTAAAGCCACGCTGGACTGTAGGCTGTTAGTAAATCTCACCTCACTTTCAGTTTCTAACGCCCTCGGGTCTGTATGGAGTCTCTGCAGGCCCATTAGGGGCACTTTTCAAATACCTGGTGAGATGGGGACTCCTGTGTCAGTCACTTCTCAATCACCGACTTCTTTCAGTGGAGACAAGGTTTGCCAGACAAAGGGCAGTGCTTAGCAGTAAAACCAAAGGCAGATATACAGCAGTGTTGTCAGCGCTTTCAGCTTTTCCTTGGGGATTTGAATGTATTAAATAGAGTAGATAAAACCTCCATTTCTGTGAGTTACCTGCCCTTTAACACAAGTCTTGATTTTCACTCAGCTGACGCTTATTTTCCTGATGTTGATTTACATTCCCTCTACCTTCATCTGAGGTGATGTATTAGGAAATCTTTTCCTTTTTCTTCAGCTCATACACTAAGATGTTTCAGCTTGGTATTTCCAGGCTCTGGTTTCTAGAAGCTGCTGCAGTCGTAGTGATGCAACACTTTCCTTTTTGCTATCTTCACACAGTGCTGTAATCCTTTCCTAAAAATCTCACTGTGTTGAAAAACTGACCTGGAAAGGAAGGCGAAGACTTGACTTTTCCCTAAATACTACTACCGTGTTCTGAACTATTTACCAGGTTTACAAAATGTGTGCGTCTTCTGTGGAAGCAGATTTGAGTTTGTTTGCAACCGTTTTAATAGACCACTAATCCTGAAGCTCCCAAACTCACTACATGATTTAACAAGTTGACGTAGAGCTGTTAGTAACCCGGTGGCGAACCACAGCAGATGCGTTGTACGATTTGAGGATACAAAGTACTTATTCTACCATAGTTTGTCCCATTTTACATTAACGTGACAGTATGTGTGTTAAAGCTAACTTTTTGCTTCTGCTTTATGGACTGTGCTTGATGGTCAGAACGAGTAACTTGCATAAGCATAAACTAAGCGGCGTGACTGGGTTCCTCATTTGCTGCTTCTCCCCTCTCCCCTTCCCTTTTTCCTGTGTGTCCCTACTACTGTTTGATATTCTTCAGGCTCCTTCCTTTTAAGGAGGAGGACAGAATATTTTCAGAGACTTCCTCATTCCTAATGAGGAAAGAAACCTGTGAGAGCAGTGGCCATGAGCAGACGCTTAGGGAATAACAAGACAAATATGATATTTGCGAACTGCCTTCCTTCCAAACACAAACTTAGATCCCTGTTTAGTAAGTCTACTAACATCTGTATTGCAGTTAAAGCTGAAAAATTGCTAATTGTAGTTTTTTTCCTCTTCATATGCAGGAAACATACTGCTGAATGTTCTAATTCCACACAAGATGCCATGTACAAGAACCGGAAAAAACAATGTTCTTATAGTTTGTGTTCCTAATCCACCGATTGATGAGAAGAATCCAGCTGTTCCTGTCACTATGTTAATAAGGGTGAAAACAAGTGAGGATGCAGATGAGTTGCACAAGATCTTACTGGAGAAAAAGGAGGCTTAAATAAGTTGCAGTCAGTGATTTGAGGAATTATTGCCAAACTGCTGCTGCTCCATATTTTTTTTTTCTTCCATAACTTCACTTGAACACTTAACTCTTTACTCTGATATTAAGAACTGTTATGGGAATTCTGGAAAAATTATGTGAGGAAAAGCTAAACTAGCTAATAAAAGCTTTAATAGAACATACGTATTGGACTGTGCTCCCTCATTTTTCAATACCTAAATGCCGGACCTCTTCTGGATAAAGCACATTGGTTTAAATTAAAGCGTGTTTTTAACCCCAGTCAGTTTGACTGAACAGACTGTAATCCAAGTACTAAAATATGGTACCAGAGCTTCCTCACAGACTGCAGTGCAATGCAACAAACCTCCTGTTTTGAGAAGGGAGGGTGTTGAAATTCAACTGTTGAAACTGTTCCTAGACTTTAGGTTTTTAATTTTAATTGGTCTGTCATATTTCTGGCGAGACTAATTTTTCAAGCTATGGATGACAACAATTTACCCCGCCAACAATGCTCTTGTGTATTGTACTGTGTTTTAACTCTCACCGGCTCGTTGTGCTTTGGGGACTCAGAGACCACATCTCCAGATATTTAAAAGAAAATTTGTTTGCGTAGTTTTGTTGACAGTGTTTCTTAGACAAGTTCTGTTCTTAACTGTAGCAACAAGCTAACGATGTGCAATAGTACAAGCAGACAACTGGAAGACTGTGTATCTTGGACCACAACCACAGCTGGTATCACTGACTTGTGACAAGTCAGAGGCAAAGGGTTGCACTTCCATTCTGGTCCCTCTGACGTCTTCTTCCCTAGTCCCTCGGGCTGAGCCTGAAACCCAGCAGAGGCAGAGTTGTAAATGTTGTACTTGTCTTGCTACTCGTACTTTTCTGAAGATATCTCTTTTCACAGACAAATTTCAGGATTTTTATAGATATTTATATTGCCTCTGACCATTACCAAGAATACATGCATAAATGTACGTGTGTCAGTGATTACTTTTCCCATGTCCTAAAACTACAGTGCTTTACTGCATTAAGTAAAGCAGAAATTTTGCAGCTTTAGGACAAGCTTTCTGTTGCAAAAGGAGGGAGCACTGGGTTAATCTATAACAGTTTTCAGCTGTGTTAAAATTAACCATGTGGCAATAATTTGTGGTTCAGAACATCATTCTGTTCTCAGTTTCCATCTCAACTTTATCAGACCTTGTTTGGTTATATTTAATCCTTTTCAAATCTTGCCTACTGGAATCTCCTTCCCTAATAATTGTTTTTGTGCTTCGCCTCCAGCTCTGGAAACTAGTTAAGAGGCAGATGGTAATATTAAACTTGAACTCTGATCTGTCACACGGACCAGGTCGGGGGGAGATGGAAGAAAAATGCCAACCTGTCTCTGGTTAACGCAGCACAGAGAAAAAAAATACCAATCTTTACAAAAAAAAAGCAGCATGATGCAATTCTCAGAGGGGACCTGGAAATCCAACACAGTGGCATCCTCTGGCTGGGGCAAAAGTAGCAGCACCATTTAATTAGATGCAGCACATCTTACCTGCTCTCCTTGGGGGAACAAACAGCTGCCTTTAGGGCTCATTCACTGCACAATTCAGGTTATGGCCTTCCTTCCCCCCCCTTAACAAAAAGGAGGAAAAACTATAGGACCTTTAGCCTTCTTGACCAAAGTTCAAAATCAAAGGCCTCTGCTCACTGGGCAGCTACACTGAGGTCACAGAAATTACATTTTTAACATTCAAGTGTAAATGAAGCTTAGATGATAAGATTTCAATTATTATTTGAAGTATAAACTGGTGCCTTTTTTTTTTTGCATCTGGCTCAGTACTTAACCATTAAAAGTGACTTTCCTCAAAATAGCGTGCTTTCTTTTTTAAAAAAAAAAATTATATAAAGAAAATCTGGTTGATACTTAAATGTGAGGCCAAAAGCTGAAGGCTTGCACGTTAATTAATTGTGTGCGAATGAAAAGCAGAACGGTGCCTGAAAGTTTCGTACAGGCTCAGGTTTAACATCCAAGGGCTCAGTTAATTTTGTGTTTGACCGTAGTGTCTTAAACACGTCTCCCACTTTCAAGAGCAACTCTCTACAGATGGTATCAGGAGGGGTCTTGGTTTTGGGTTTGTTTACTTCTGAAAAAGCTCATGAAAAAGTAACTCTTTTCTTCATCCCTCCAAACGTGGACCAACTCACTTAAACAGTGAGAGAGAAACCGAACTTCCTCTGTCTCCTTAGGATTTGCCTCCCAAGCCAGGCAGCTTTGGGGATTTGCATGTGGGTAATTTGGCCCAGTCCTAAAGCTGCCAGACTGAAGAGGGAAGAATTTTACTGCAAAGAAATTTTAATTGGCATCACCTGTAGTGACCCCGCAATTATCTGGAGTAGGAGGCAGGATTAATCAGTCACCTGCTTTTCACTTGGTGCTCAGTTGTGAAGCACAACCCTTCTCCACTACTGTTAAAAACAAGTTTCTAGTTAAGAAATATTCAAGTACATAAATACTGTAAAAAGCTGGAGATTTTTTTTTTACATAGAAACAAAGGCCTAAAATGTGTCAAAAGCAGAAGTTAGTGGAGAGCACAGAAATCCATGTACTAATGCCTTCGTAACAAAGTGGCATGTGCTACACAAGGAAAGAAATTTGATCAGAATTCCAACTCAATGAGGCATTCCTGTGTCTTGGTAGATACTTACCATATTTAACAGCTGGATATCAGACACTTGACGTTAAAGATGCAAGTTTCCTCCCTAATTTGAGTTAATGCCTTCGCTGTTTCAGCTGTACATAGGTATTGGGAATGTCTCACGGATCATGCGTTCTTCCTCCTGCTGTAATTTTGAAGTTTCCGCTGCTTCGAAATCTTTTCCTTTCCCTCTCACCTCCCCAAAATAGAAAAAAATCAAGATCTCTGCTTCTTTTAATTATCAGAATCGTCTGTAAGGGAGATGATTATTACAGTTGGTTTGAATTTTATTTTAAAGTATTAAATTGCTATACGCAGGGGTTTGTTGTTTTGTTTTTTTCGTTGTACTTAAAAGTTATCTATTTGGGAGCACGACAGCGTTGTTCATATCTCTTTTGGTTGATGGATGTGAAAGTTTAAATTTACAGTTCAAACAAAACTCAGTAGTGAAGCACACCTCCTCGATGTTCAAACAAAACGTTGTTTTGTTTGAACATCGAGGAGGTGTGCTTCACTATAGAGAACTTGAGGTCAGCTCCCTTTGCCGCACTGTTACATTTAAAATGTCCTTAAAAACTTTCTTTCCGATGCCTTAACTTATTTGCATCTTGCTAAAATTTTGTAGCTGGTGCCTGTGTGCAGAAATTAACTGACATGAAACCATTTCAAGTGGCATGAGCTAGCGTACTTCCAATGAAAATGCTGAATGTGACCGTTTGTTACTTGTTAACAGATTTCAAAACCGCTCTGGAGTTTTTCAGTGGATCCTTAAGTTTCGCATAACTTGTCATGTTAACGACGTTTCCATTAGTTCTAATACATTGAAGAAGTGTACAAAAATCCATGGAAAATGTGAATAAATGAATGGGAGATAAATGTCTGGTGTGTGTATCCCTTTGACTGTGTTAATAACATATAGATTTTACAGTCAGGGGCTTGAGGGCGACCACCTGCCTGGGAAATCCTGTGCCCAGTTTTTACCAGCTGCTAAAAGAAGCCATGTCCTCCCGTGCCCCGTCCTCAGGCTGGCTGCGGGACACATCACAGCCCCCAGAGCCAGTTCTGCAAAACCCCTTCCCTCTTCCAAGGTGGGTGAGATCAGTCAGCTCCCAGGGAGGAGCCGGGGCTGCCTTTGATTAGAGAAAAACTAGTTCTTGCCTGCTAAGAGAACGGCTGGAGAGATCCACCTCTAAAAATCCCTCCGCTTGGCACATTAATAGATTTAAGAGCAAAAGTAACCCGTGTTTGCCCGATGGCACATATAGAATGTATTTTTAGGTCTGCCTAAAGGTAGCCTGGCTCTCCTAAAGCCACACAGCAACGTGGTTGTTCTCTTCATCGCTTTGTGACAGTTTGGCAAATAGGAAAAATAATAATACTTCAAGAATAAAGTCAAGATGGATTTGTTCTGAAAAGCGTAGATCTTCTTTCCAATGCACCAGGAACTGCTGAGACCACGAGAGCTGACACCCAACTGTACTTTGTGCTGTCACCCACCTTGCTGCTGTTCAGACCCCCTTAATTCCCTTTACAGTTCTTTTTTACAGTTGTTGTTTTTTTACATCCCCTTTACGTATCCATGTTATGCCCACGGGTGGGAGCTACTTCTTGCACGAGGATATGACTATCGGTTAGCAAAGATTATCTTGACACCACCACCACCCCCATCATCACCCCCACGATTACGATTGAACCCAGAGCCTCTGTTGCAGTTGGATGAAGCTGCAATCAACAGAGAACTGTGTTTCTACTTAAAATCACCCAGTACTCGAAAAAAATAAATGAATAACTAAAACAACAAAAAAAAAAACCCAACCCTAAAACCAACTTCATACACTTGGGATGTTGGCATAATTCCACATGCGGCCATGAAGAGAGGCAAGTGAAGTAACAGTTCTCAACGACAGAAACAACCTTAACACTCATTTCAGGCTGGGGCAACCCAGGATGTCGGATGCTTTTCTCATCACCAAAGATTTTAGCTCTTGCACAACAGGAAGGGGCAAAAGCAACAGGAGAGAGCACGTCCTGAACACCCAGACTGAGGAAACGCAACACTCCAAGAACGGTCTGCATTCATCAAAAATCAGCCCCTTTTCCTAATTAACCCAGCAGGAAAACACCCCCCACAGCAAACTGGAAAAAGGGGGACATAACCCTGATATTCAAAAAAGGGAAAAAAGAAGACCCAGGGAACTATAGGCCAGACAGTCTCACCTCTGTGCCAGGCAAGATTATGGAGCGGATCCTCCTGGAATCTCTAAGGCACATGGAAAATAAGGAGGTGATTGGAGACAGCCAACACGGCTTCACCAAGGGCAAATCGTGTGGAGAATGGCTGGAGAGCAGCCCTGAGGAGAAGGACTTGGGGGTGTTGGTGGACGAGAAGCTCAACATGAGCCAGCAATGTGCACTGGAGCCCAGAAAGCCAACCCCATCGTGGGCTGCATCAAGAGAAGTGTGGCCAGCAGGTCACGGGAGGGGATTCTGCCCCTCTGCTCTGCACTCGTGAGACCCCACCTGGAGTGCTGTGTCCAGCTTTGGAGTCCTCAACACAGGAAGGACATGGACCTGTTGGAACGGGTCCAGCG
>JAOTQQ010000001.1:78705672-78725199 GCA_026546715.1 Gallinago undulata | reverse complement strand
CCTGCCCATGGCAGGGGGGTTGGAACTCGATGATCTTTAAGGTCCCTTCCAACCCAAACCATTCTATGATTCTATGACTAATTACAGCAGCCGAGTCATACAGAAGTTAGAACCAATTCACCTGAAACACACATTGAGTATAAGCTAAAGGCTACACACACGTCATCGGCTAGAAAAATAGTCAAGGTGACAAGTGAACTTCAACCATGACCCAAACAATGCGTGGATGAGGGGTTACCTGCTGTCATCAATCTCCTGCTAAAGACAAAACTGGAACCAAAATTGTACAATCAAAGAACTGTCTGGGTTGGAAGGGACCTTTAAGATCATCTAGTCCAACCATCAACCTAACTCTGATGAAAAAAAAACCAAACCCATCACTGAACCATGTCACTAAACGAAGAACAAGAGCCAGCCAAGTAATTTTGAGTAACACAGCCCTACGGATGACAGGACATTGGAAGTTGTGACCAAGTTCAGACCCAGAGTGAGGTCAACAGCTTGCTGCGCTTAAATACTTGCTTCACAGAAAGGGTGTAGGACTGAGAGACCGCTGAAGTTTAGGTGGAGAAGAGCAACAAACGACATTGGATGTTCAGCAGCCGACGACCAGATGACAAACCCCTGCACAAGTCACAGTATGGGACCACGTCAGTGCCCGTAACCCACTCACCTGCATGAAATACTGGAGGAGCAGCACACAGGAACCAAAGGACGCACAAGATTCTAGGAAAAGAATATTGATTGATTGAAGTAGTCATGGATACGCTTATCCCAGCTTCTGGTAGGGTGGCATATGGCTTTTTTTTTTTTTTTTTTAAGGTGTCATACTCATTTAGAAATTCTTAGTTGCCTCTGAGCATCCTGAAGAAGTATTATAATGAAAATAAATACTCATAATCATCGGTTCAGGGTGTGTAAGGAACATCATAACCGTGCTGAAACGGCTGATCTCTGGAAGTCTGCAGAGGCTTCAAAGATACAAACAGAATGTGCCTGCTCCAGCAGTACCACCGAGTGAGAGGTCTCTGACTTTGGTATGCTATCTTCTATCATAGATGAACAGAATGCAATAGTACAGAATTTTTTGCCTAATTCATGGCCAAT
The DNA here is from genome assembly GCA_026546715.1 of Gallinago undulata. Lineage (NCBI taxonomy): Eukaryota > Metazoa > Chordata > Aves > Charadriiformes > Scolopacidae > Gallinago > Gallinago undulata. The sequence continues at coordinate 78,724,092 of JAOTQQ010000001.1, read as the reverse complement.
GCTAGTTTTGGAGCCCTCCCTGAACTGGTGGCCCATCGGGGCCTTCTTCTTACCTGCAAAGTGTAATTCTGTTGATTGCAATTCCTGGGAAAACTGGCAGGTGGTTTCTCCATTGCAAAAAGCAAATTCCTAACACTGAAGAGAAAATGGTAGATCATATACCAAATTTAATTGCTTTGGCAGTGCTTGAATTAATTGTTTCCTTACCTTTACAATAAAGTCAGAGATGACTACTGTGGACAACTGTTCATACTGACCTTCTCCTTATGTGCTGGGCAGGTTAATCATGGAGGTACTTAGCAGGAAGCCCATAATTCAGAATTCTTGTTGAGAAGGAAACTTGAGTTTCTTCTTGCTCCTTGGGGCTACGTCTCTCCTTTTCAAAGCAAAAGCTAGACTGACACTTGCAGCGATGAGCAGGGAAGGAAGAGTGGGTTCCACCAACCTTCTTGTCCTTCAAGAGCAAAGGAATGCCTCTAGACTGGGTGCAGGCTTAAGGCATTCTCCAAGTGAGACAGGGTTGAGATGGACACAGTGGTTGCATCTGAATTAAAGGCTGAATGTGAGACTTTGAAGAGTCTGTAGTCTAGTAAGCTGCTTTTCCTGGGTTTGCCCAGCAATATTGCTCCAGCAGGAAAAGCAGAACCATAAACATAAACACCCTTTTACGTTGTGGGGAGACGGGAGGCAGAAGAGGATGGGTTGAGTAATCACATATTGTGAAATACTAAGTTATGAGTCACCAGAATCAACTGAACGTTGGCATAAACAGATAATGGGGGAAACGTTGAAGCAGCTGAAACTAACACTTCGAGACAAAGCTCTTTTTAAACGTAGGTGGTCTCCACTGCTCTGTGCAGGGTGACTTGGTCTTTTTGAGAATTTATCAGCCAGCTCCAGTCATTTCACTAGGGTTTTTACAACTCTTTATTCCCACCTTCCTTTAACCAATTTCTTTGAACTCAGCGAACTCAGAACCACACCAGTGAACTACCTGCATACTTATTATTCCCACATTTATGTTACTGCCTGAAGTTCAGCATCTTCAACTCACATCTCCACGGGCAGCAGCCACCCCGCTCTGCTTTGTTTAACGGGATGCCTCCTCGCCCTCTCCCCCGGCTCGCATTCATCTTATACTCCAATAAGGATGTTTTGCCAAAAAAAAAAATTCATTCTTTTTGTGTAGATGCCATAGGGCATACACTGCCTGCAGGTCCAATGCCAGCTACACGGCTGGCCAATTTTAACCTCTGCAGTGGAAGGGAAGCAGCCCACGCTCCTCACAAATAAGGAAATGGATCATTTGCCTTGGTTTTCATACTACTATCTCAATCAACGTTAATCCTACTAAGCAAAGCCAACTAGCTTGACTTGGGGAAGAGTTTTTTTGCTTTAACCAATCATAAATGACTTTCCCCCCCCCCCATGATGAGATCACTAGATTCCATCCTTACACGTGAGGAACCAAGCTGGGGACAGAACTTGGATTACCTAATATTTCTCTTGATGTATTTCAATATGTCTTCTTTACTGAGTAGCATCTGCTACTCCCAGACTCTCATCTACACTGTTAATGGAAAATTGGACCCACAGCATTCCTGGACTTTACTCCTTTGTTTTCTGCAAAGTTGTGGAAGCTTTTCAAATATATATATATGTGGCAGTCTTCTGTCCCATTTGGATTAAAAAAAAAAAAAACAAAACAAGCACACCTTCTCCTGTCACTAAAGCGTGTTGAAAGACTAACTAAGCAGGTGAGGTTTATGACCATGTTTTGTAAACTTCTCCTGCTCTTTGCCTTTCGTTCTGCTTTAAATAATACTTTTATCCACTGTGGCTGTTTTCAAAAGCTTTCAATTTAAAGCATTCAAGGAAAATCATGCTGCTTGTTTCTAAGCCATATTTTAGTATTTCCCAACCAGTCAAGATTCCTGCCCAGTTGCACGCACAGAACAACACTGCCAACAATCTGCTCAAATACCCATATAAAGAACTAAAACATCCTGTTCTCCTTCCAAAGCTCTGGTTTGCAGTTTTGCCCAACATACCACACATCTCCAAGCTATCACGCGTGGCTTAGCAGAGATGTTGTTACACCACACACATAAAACAAGTCCTGCTCTAGGATTCTTTGAAATGGAATCATCCTCAAGTCACCTCCTATCTACGGTTGGTAACATTTGCATGATGTTTTTGTTTCAACTAATTTAGTTAGAAAAAAATCCCCTGAAGAAGCCTACTGTGAGCGTCAGTCACAAAAATCAGGTGGAGAGGGAGGATGCAGTGCTTTGCAGGTCTTTAAGCCAAAACCGATTTGATATCGGTGCGCACAATTTAAGGCATTATAAGCAGTTAAAAGCTAAAGGGCAATCTCATTTTTACAACATTGCACAAAGCCGATATTGAAGTTTTTCCTGAATTTCTCAGGAAGAAATCATTACAGCCATCAGCCTCTCAATGCCATACAGTACACAAACTTAAATGTCAATGACTACATAATTGAGTTTAAACCAAACCAAACAAAGATCACGTTAGAAGGGCTGTTTTGAGCGTGGTTTTGGTTGTTGGCTTTTTGGTTGGTTGGTTTTTACTGCTAGCATCTAAAGGAAAAAACAGCCTTTTTAGACAAATTCAGGCATACATTGACTTTTGCCTTCCGACAACTTGACATTGTATCAGGGGGAAGAGGTTCCTCATTAAAAGATCCACCAGGCAGAGTCAGAAGTTGGGCTTTGCTCAAAGTGGAGTGAGAATGAAGAGTAAAGAGGCCGCTTTGTCTCACGAGTGTCGATGCAGCAATGCTACAGGGCATAATCCTACCCTTAATGTTGCCACCAGTAAGGAATACGTTGAAATTCAAACACCACTAGGCACAGTAGAGAGAAAACACTATTAAGAGAATCCATGGTCGTTTAAGAGGTCTGTTTATTGGCTGCAGGGTCCAACACTGTTCTGCACTGCTGCCATTCGCAAAGTCAACTCCATTTTTGGTGCACAAAGGTTCTCCTTGCTCTTTGTTCAAAGGGCTCGGTACTGCCCCAGCATGACTTTCCACCCATCATCTTTTAATCAACACCGATGATCAATGAGGCAAAGAAAACCCACAACCCCAAACCATGCAACAAGGGATAGTCTGATAAAATTAGGCTGAGAATATTTATATATTTACACAGAGAACGTTCAACATTGTAACCTGCTTGCAGCTTTGTATCATCTCGACCAAGCATCCCAACAGCTACATTCTGGTGTAAAATACTCTTTCGATTAAGGTTTGGTGTAAAAGCTACTTATTTCACAATGCCTTTAACTGGATTCTACCGCACCTATTTTTGACACAGAACTTCTACACACCAGCACCGTGCACTTTCAAGTCATACCTCACAAAACAAGATAAGGCATTCGCAGATATCTGACTGCTGTGATCACAAGAAATCCATTTTCCAGAACTTTCAGCCACGACCTTTGGAGACCATGAGAGTCTTTCAAGCACGAAGGGCGAGTCTGTTGGAGACAGCCAGTTCTTCAGAGAACTAAAAACTTGTCATTCCTTGACGCTGCTACACACAACACATAAATAAAGTAGTCTTCAAATTCTGTATTTCCTAAATAAAAATTTGTTCTTAAACCCCACTGAATAACAACAGGGCTTAGGCACTTCTGAAGATTTTTATCGTATATCTATCTTCAGTAAGGGGGAGCTTTAGACTACAAAATACAGGACAAGCAATCATCTATAAAGGGAAAAATTAATGATTGGCAAGAAGTAGGTCAATAGTCTGAAAACACAGACTATTTATGTGGACTCCACATCTACACAGAACCTCACTGACCAGATGGGATTCTGTACATGAAGGTCTGCTGGAAGAAATCTGCCTGCAGAGCTAAGGATTTCATTGTTTTAATTTAAACTTGGTGTAAGAATATACTTTGGGAAAACCACCCGTGCAAACAATTCTCTCTTCAGGAAAGCACACCGTGTCCAAAAATGGAAAACTGAGTAACAGAGATCCAGAGCCCAATGTGCTCCCGCCTTGTAAACAATGCAGACCAGGAGAAGAAAAAGAGAAGGAACATGAACCCACATACACTGGATTAGCCAAGGCAGCTGAAAGATTTGTGGTGTTTCTAAAAATGTGGGGTTTTTTGTTTGGTTGTTTTGTTTTGTTTGTTTGTTTTTGGGGGGGGAGGGGAGGTTCATGGAGACTTGGAACCCACCCTGAGCTGGCTGGCAATAAAAGAACGTGACTTCACATACGTGGTGGTCTCTAACGCAGAGCAATAATCTGCTTAATAGAAAATAATTTATTTAAGAGCTTTCTTAAAAAAAAAAAACAAAAACCAAAGGCTTTTTACTTGTTAAACTGACAGCAGTGAAAAGATTTACATCCTTGCATTTGAGATCTATGAATATACATCATCTATGGACAGTTCCAGTGGCAAGCCTTGATCTCCAGAGGGAGAGAGTGGGCAGAAGGATGGAGCAAGTTAACTGAGTAGCAAGGTATGGTGGGATTCTGTAAATAAAGCTGCCCTGCAAAGCTTCCCAAATTTGTTAACCGTACTGCTTTCCTCAAGCAACATAACTAATGAAAACCACGTGCTCCAACAGTTAAGACACAGACAACCATCCAGCCTTTGCGGCATGCAGGACGTGCCAGTTCATTCCTCAGCAATTATTTCGATGGCCAAGAGAGGCTCAAAATTGTTTGCTTGCTTAAGACCTACAGAATTAAAAACCCCTCCAAATTAAAAAAAGTGAGAGGTTCCTATTAACATTCCCTTTTCGTTTTTGGTAGAGCACAACAGCATGTTAAGGCCCCAGTGGTGCCACCTGGGCCCCAACAAAACTCTGATCATCTTCCCTGTCGATCTGTCTATACAAGGACAATAAATTATGATTTTAAGGGTTTGTTTGAAAGCAAAACAAAACAGAGAATTTGTTTTCCCCATTTGATAACAGAAAGTGGGAACCAGGGGCTATACATATGAAGCCTAAAGTCAGTTGTTTAGAAAAGAAATCACTGAAAATATGGCACATCTACTTGTTTCCGAAAAGCACTATTAACATTCACTTGACTTTTTGACCTGTGTTTTCTACGGCTGTCCATCTGGGCATACCTGTAGCCCTTTTCTATTAAAAAAAGGTGAGTCTTCAACATACCTATAGTATATCCACTAGCAGGATACAATAAAACAATTGACTTTTTTCAGGACACTTACACTGCAGCCCTTCAAAAACCAGACACCATAATCCACCCCCACACAGGTAACAAAGCAGATCTTTGGGATCTGAACTGTACTTTCTGTAACATCGCCTTGATACTGATCTACCTAGTTTAGAATCGTTCTTCATTTGCTCTGAAGTCTTACACAGCAAGATTTGCTCAGTCTTTCAGATCATGTGGAATTAAGCTACCTAAAGATAATACGCTATAGGAAAAAAAAACAACTAAACATTATAAATTGCTGTGGACTAAGCAGCATTCAGGCACCTACCACTTGGGTTCCGCTCTGGATACATTTCCTTTTCACCTGCCTTATTCCTCTGGCTGTTCCACTGAAAGGTATCAATTGTCACTAGTAGGACGAATATTAACCCTCTCTTCCAGAGTGGCAAAGTAGTGAACTTTTTTCCACCTCCTTACCATGCTGGATTCGCCACGTTGAGCTGAATGACAAAATTAGTCTACCTTTATGCTGAAGTGGAGCTACTCCCATGGAACCTGAGGTCAAAAAAAAAAAAAAAAAGGCAAAAAAAAGCACAGAAAGTCCCATTTGAGAGGTGAAGCCACCAGATGCTACGGAAAGAACAACAACAAAGCACTTGGGGAAAGGGTATGAGGGAGACAAAGGTCCAGGCTCAGAGCACGTGCCATTTGGTAAATATGGCAACAGCATTAAGTTTAGGTGCTCGGAGTCTGAAAAGTGACAAAAATGGCATCTTGGCTCTCTATCTGTGCATATACTGGAGTCTCCCACACCCAAAGTGACACGCCACCCCACCCTTTGCTGGGCCAGTTATGCAGTCGTAAACTAACTGAAATATTGATTGGGTCCCACACCAAACCAGTGACCCAGACCGCAGCAGCCTCAGTATTCAAGCATTTAGCTTTCAAACGTCACGGACAGCAGAGTTTTGCTATTTAAAGAAAACTGCATTTTACCTGTAAACATAAGGCTTTTTTTTTTTTTTTCCTGAGAGCTCCTGACACTCAATTTTCAGCCCTCCCACTATGCTATTTTTAGTCACTTTTCAGGGCAGAATCACATTTCAGCCTTTTGCCTTTCAGGAAAACTCTCTGTGCTTCAGCGTGTAACCGCAGAGCCAAAACCCCACCAGGAGCTGAAGAAGCCAGGCAGGATGCCCAGCCTTTCATCAGCTCCCGTGTCCTCCTTGGCTACAAACGCTACCACCAAGGCTGACTCCACGTACTCTGAAGTCCAGCGCACACAGGAGGATGGTGGTTATTGGTAAGGTTTTCAGGTTTTGGAGTCTAGTTACGGTCTCCTGTTTTTCCACTTTAGACTCAAAACTTGTATCGACTCGGGTGACAGAGAGAGAAAAGCAGCATTAGTACAGGATATGAACCTCGGCTTGACTATAGCAGCACATTTTAGCCTTTTTTTTTTTTTTTCACTGGCCCATTTTCTATAGCCAGTTCTTGAGGATGAAAACGTTGCTGTTCTTTGGTAGATACGGAAATCTGTCAGCAGAGTTCACCTGTCCTAAGACTGACACATGAACAAATGGGAACATTTTCGGCCTCTTTTAAGCTCTGACCTGACCCGCTGTCACGTACCAAAATGGCGGTGTATCTTTGTAGCATCTTTTTCCTTTTCCTCCCTCGGTAGGAAATTATTCTTCCTTCCCTTCAATCCCCCCCCCCTCCACACGCTCACACACACACACATTAAGCCAAACCGACAAGGAGAATGTACGGGTGAGAGTCTACGGAACGACGTTCATTAAGTACATCATTATGAAATTCTCAGGTTGTTTCTCTCAAAGAGTAGAAAGTTGAAGACATTCTGTACACGTTGTTGGTTTCTTAGTTATAAAGTAAACACAGTAACAAACTGTCCGCAAAGCGTCGGAGTTGTTTTTAAACGCAGCCCCCTTCTCTTTTTAATCTTGCTTGAAAAGTCCTCTTCCAGTCAGGAACACTCGAGCGATGTACCGCCAGCGCGCGTTCGGTGTAGGACAGCAGAGGAAGGAAGAAAGAGGCACTTTTTTTTTTTTTGATCGGCTGGTATTTCTTGGACTTCCCTTTTTTTTTTTTTCCTGCGGAGGTTTAGGTTCCTGACCACTAGATGGTGGCGTCAGCACAGAAAAGCGCTGTGGTTAGGAGGCACTTGGCAACCAGGCTCCAAGGCAGTGCCCGCTCTCTGCTATGTCATCAGGATTGGTTTCTGCCGCACTTCCAGGATATCTGGGCAAGGGAGAGAAACAGAGAAGATGGCAAACTCAGGAAGCTCCTGCAAGTAGCCACGGCAGCAGAAAGGGGGAAGAACCAGAGATGCAATTGGGCGCAGCAGCACGGTTTTCCCCTGTTAGGCCAGTAAAGGAATTTAAAAACAAGTCAAGTACGTCGTTTTGCCTATCAAAGTCCAGTTTGATCCCTCCCCAGATGCATCCTAGTTGAGACATGGTAAACCACATCTCTACCACATCAGGTAGAGATGACGGCTAATCTACTAAGCATCATTAATAGAGGGATGAAGCAACATGTGTCAGAGTGGTGCGATCTTAGAATCACAGAATGATTAGAGTTGGAAGGGACCTTCAAGATCAAGTTCCAACCCCCCTGCCACGGGCAGGGACACCTTCCACTAGACTCAGTTGCTCAAAGCCCCATCCAGCCTGGCCTCGAACACTTTCAGGGATGGGGCATCCACAATTTCTCTGGGCAAACTGTTCCGGTGTCTCACCACCCTCACAGCAAAGAATTTCTTTCTGATATCTAATCTAAATCTCCCCTCTTTCAATTTAAAACCATTACGCCTTGTCCTGTCACTGCACTTCCTGACAAAGAAACAAGTGGAAGCACGATTACAGGAGATGCCAAGGGTTTTCTCCTTCTTTAGGGGAGAAGGGCACCACCCCCAAGATCCTTAAAGACACTTTTGGCTCTAAAGATGTGGGTACAAATAATTCAACTATTTCATCCATTCTATAACCTAAAGTCTACATTTCTGCACTCAAAAAAGCTGCCACAAAAATCACTCTATTTGCTGGTTTCTCGGGTCCGGTTTCTCCAAATGGGACAGAATATGAACCTGTAAAAATATCTGTCATAATCACAAGTGTCTTTCCAAACACAGCCAGTAAAACCAGCACGCTGGCATGGCAGTATGTAGAAATTATCAGGAAACTGGGCTGTTACGTCCTTTTCAAGGCTGCACAGAGAGTAAAGAACATGGGAAATAGGAGCACGCGCTTAATTAAAAGGCTGATCACATACAGCTGCACAAAGAGGATGACGTGAGTAAAAATTGATCCACAGCTTCTGAGGGCTCTATCCACCCTTGTAAAGACTGAAACACAGTGGAGTGAGTCCAGTACAGGGCCACAAAGACGATTAAGGGATTGGAGCACCTGACATATGAGGAGAGGCTGAGAGGACTGGGATTATCTAGCATGGAGAGAAGGCTCAGAGCAAAGGAAGTCTTATCAATATGTATAAACGTTTTAAAGTGTACTTTGATCGCTATCCCTGGGATTTTAGTTTCTTAGTACAGGCTTCCTAAATTACCCAAGGGAGATGAGCATCTTTCCCGCTTCACCCTGCGCCCCACGGGTAACGCTCCCACTTGCTGGAAAGCTGCTGCTGGTGCAAATGTATTAATTACAAGGTGGCACTGGAAACGGACTCTACCCGATGTGCCAAGCAAAAGCAAGTGCGAGTAGTGAAAAACTGCAGATAAAAATTCTGCCTTACAGCCCAGACATTTCATGTCCTATTTCCGTGCATCTCAATGTATACACGGACTCCTGCAACTGTATGTTAAACAAATTAAGCCTCAGAAAGGATGTTCAAGCTCAAAGCAAATATTTGAGCACGGAGGCGTTTATGCCACTCACTTGAGCAAGTATTAAATGCCAGCAGGAACAATACATCTTCTGTGAACTCCAAAATGCCTGTGGTGAGAGAGTGAGCGAGCTTGATGACTGCAGCTAACTAGCTGCAAGATTATCAACACAATTATCATAAAGAATAATTACATATTTTGCCGAAACATTGTTCAAAATCCACCCATAATTACAGAGGAACAATTTTTACTGGAATCTGTAATTTCTTCAGAATTGTAATCAATCCCTACATACAGCGGAAGGGCAAATGTAGAAACACCTCTTTGCTAAGTGTAATTTCCACTTCTACCTTATGAGCTACAGTTTTCTTCTCTGCACAGTAAGAGCCAGTCTACTCTTGCAACAGGTTCCAAGATCTCAGCCTGCAAATGAGTACAAGGCTGCAGCTGTTGCTATTTATTACACTAGTGCAACATAACAAGTGACATTCATACAAATACTACCTTCTCATCTCTTTTGGCGAAAGATTAACCTCTTTAACAAGTTATTTCCCAACTCCTTTCCTTTTAGCTACCTTTTAGGAACAGTCTGGAAATAACCACTATGTAATAGATTGGTTTTGTTTTCAGGTGTGCTCCCTTTTTAGACCCAGATGAAAAATAAAAGCCCAGAATCCAGACAAACCTATTCAGAAATCATCCCATCTGCTGGATGGGAACAGAAGGAAAAAGCATAAGTTCTTAGAGGAAGTAACAGTTACAAGGAACTTCCAGGTTTAGAGACAGAACTTTACATTGCTCTAGGATGGTAACTTTATCCTGATCTAGATTTTTTGAGCTGAGCAATAGTTTTGCCTAAGACACTGCTATGCAGCTGGATCAAACTTTCTTTCTGCTCATGACAGTCAACAAGAAGGCATTTCAGGGCCTCACTCAGGAAGAACGAAGAGAGTGGATGGTAACACTAATAACATCTCTGTGAAAGAAACTGTCACTGAATTTAGACAGGACAGCCCTTCACCACCATAGCTTTCTCAGTTTTCAGATTTATCTCAAGAGCCCCACGGGCATCCTCATACAGCAAACTGTATCCATAAAAGGCTAGCAGGCTTGCTGACAGATATATTTCAAACAGACCAGTTGTTTTCTCCAGCCCACCTGTATTTAGAGGCAGATGACAGTTATCTGGACGAAAATTAAAACTTCAGTACTTATTGTGCTATCCTAGTCCAGCAGAACAAATGCAGAGTTGGCTGTCATCAACGTGGTAATTGGCATAGCTAGACCAACAACGCTGGGGACTCTGATTATTCACAATAGGACATACAAACATCATTATGGGCAGTTAAAGACACTGGATACCTGACAGATTTACGGGCATCAGTATGGGTGCTTTGATCAGTCCAATCAATTTCTATGGAAACTAAATTTAAAAATCAAAATTGGCAAAGGAGGTCACTCTAAATCCCAGAGGTGCCTTTGGCTAACCTTTGCAGTCACAGATCCAAGCTACAACTGTTGCCCTCAGTGCCTGGGCTTGCAATGAGTTGCCTTGCACTCATGAGAAGGATGCAGTTTGAATTCCAGTATTAAAGCAACTAGTGTTCCTCTGGAAGTTTGTTAGAACAATCTACCAACTTGTCTGAAAGGTCACCAAGATAAACTGTCCCACAGACAGAGAACAGGCTGACACCATTCCACTTGTTCACGATGATTTGCTGCTGTGGTCCGCAAACGAGGTCTGCAAAGTAATGTTCCCTTACAGAGAAATACTCATTCCTCTGCTTTAATAGGAAAATCCCACAATGCAGAAGGCTGATCAGGAACCAAAGGATTCTGTGTTCACACATAATATACGTTAAAACTCACCTGTTAAAATTCGATGCAATGGCAAAGTGACGTAAGTTAAGTGTGCATAGAGTAGAAAGTGTTCATCTGTTCTGTTCAGCTTCAGCCATGAGCCCACCAGAGACCGTCCTGTGCCGGATAACGACCGCGACCGCAGATTTGTCGCGTTGTGCAGATCTGTGAAGGTAGAAGACAGCAAGCAGAAACGATTATACTTTCTGCATTTTAGTGGAAGAGCCAATGAAAGCTTCTGAAAGTCAAAAAAAGAAAAGCCTACTAATTATTGTATAACATGCAGCTCACTATTACTACTATTTTTATTTTTTCAAAAATCACTCAGATCTTGTCCAGCACAGACTTCACCATTAGCACTGAAGCTAATTAATTGTATCAGCAGCTGGCAGCAGTAGTAAACCATTATTAAGGAAATTAAGCCCTTGTTACCACACCACACAAGCAGAATCCTAACCCAGCCTTCTCCTATTTATAAAATAATAGAATATCCCTACAATTAAATAGTTCCTTATGCAGAAATTCCCAAGTGTTAGAGAAGTAAAATGGTATCTTATGAAGAAAACTGACATCTACAAGACAGGGAGAGAGTCAGCGTTAATAATGCTGTTCGCTGCAGATTGCCATACATCCCCCCCCAAGCCAAACCTGGGACCCTTCAGCAGTGCCTTTCTTCTCATAATTAGTTTAGAGGTCCACAAATAACTTTTAAAACAAAAGAATGCCAAATCCACTGCAGGCTAGAGGCGGTTTTTATACCTGCAGGTCTCTCCCACAGCCAGGAACGCACAGGGGACATACTTTGAGCATTTCTAAACTTTCCTTCCGTTCCCCTGTAAAACTCAGCTCTGTCCCACAGGGCTAAAAGCAGACGTTGAAGTGAACACAACAACTCTGGTCTAGAGTGATCCCAGCTCTGAGATTCATTTGTTTAAAAGTGGGTCCTGATCCACACAAAGAGGTCCTAGCACAAGAAAAAATACGTAGTGACGGCTGCTCCCGCAAGATGCATAACGAGGCAGGAGGAAAAACTTCTTTTTGCTCTTTCCCTGTAAGTGTGTGTAACCAAGCAGTCTATTCCCTCCCTTCACACATCGCCACTAAGCCAAGAGCACTGTGGTGATCAGGTCAGAAGGACCTGGGAGCCGGAATAAGTACAATTTTCTCCTGTTGTGTCATGCTTGCACGCGGCAAAAGTGAAGTGAAGTGGGCCCTTGGGGGCTGTTCCTATCCACAACAGGTCTGTCTGTACATGGGGGAAGGTCTGCAGCAGTACTGGCCAGACCAAGGGCACTGCTGACCTTTAGACAATCGAGTTCTCCTCCCTCCCACAAAGCCAAGATGCACCCAAATATCTCCACTTATACAGTTCACCCAGCGATGGGCTTTTTGAAGTTGGCTTTTTTTGAAGTTGAAGTTGAGGGAGCTGGGGTTGTTCAGCCTGGAGGCTGAAGGCTTCAACCTGGAGGCTCTGGGGAGACCTAAGAGTGGCCTTCCAGTACCTGAGGGGGCTACAGGAAGGCTGGGGAGAGCCTGTTGACAAAGGCCTGCAGGGACAGGACGAGGGGCAATGGGTTTAAACTGGAGAAGAGCAGGTTTAGATTGGAGATTAGGAATAAGTTCTTTGCCATGAGGGTGGTGGAGCACTGGAAGAGGTTGCCCAAGGAGGTGGTTGAGGCCTCTTCCCTGGAGACGTTCAAGGTGAGGCTGGACGAGGCCCTGGGCAACCTGGTCTAGTTGGGTGTGTCCCTGCTGACTGTGGGGGGGTCAGACTAGATGACCTTTGAAGGTCCCTTCTGGCCCAGATGAGTCTATGATTCTATGATTTTTTCCCTTTGAAACAAGAGAATTTCACCACTGCAGCTCCTGAGCAAAAACTGGTATGATACTCATGTTTCAGAAATTCATAAAGAAATCTCATTTAGTTACTTTTCCTTGTAGAAATCTCATCTCTGAATAAATTAAACTTCCTAGCATAAGCTGTTAAAATATTCCTGTTCATTCTTAGGAACAATAAGGTCAAAACATTTATAATTCAGCAAAGTGACATTACTCAGTATTTTATGTCTGTGCTATAAAATGTTTGGAAAAGGTAAAATTTGTTCACAATATGTTAAACCATTATATCATTTTATATATATATATTTTTTTTTATTTTTTTTTTAAAGAAATTTGTTCACTAGGTTTTTGTTTTAGAGAGTTCAGAACTGAACCAAAGTAGTTGAAATAAATGCCTTTTCACCAACTCTTGATCAAATCAGAATTCAGAGGACCTCTTCATAAGAGTATGCTCTGCCTGACCACATTGTGATATCTGGGAGAGTGTCATCTGAAAGTGTGATACCTGGAAAAGGGGGAGGATCTTTCCTGTTTATTCTCAAGTTTCCCTCACATGCACCTATATAAAAGGGGGTGGTAAGTTTTAAACATATGTAGGAATTGCTGGTCTCCAGCCTTCAAAGAGTGCCAAGCCTGTGAATAACCATTATTTTAGAATAACACTGGTGTTGGACTTTGTGAAGCTAGGTTTTACTACACTGCAAACCTTTTGGAAAATCCAGCATTGGGATCCCTTTCCATAGCTCTGTGCCCTCTCCAAACAAGTTTGTTTAGCTGAAATTACTTCTCTCACCTCCACCATCTTCATCTCTGAAGAACTCCTCACTGTCGTTAGCTGAGTGGGATTTTTTCATCTCAGCAATTCGATTCCGGGGCACTTTTCTCTTGAGGGATGGGGAGAAAAAGGATGGGCGATTGTTGCGTTCTGGGGTTGGTGGCGTGCTGAAAGAAGTGACCTGAAAGGGAGATAGACGAAGCGCTAGAGAAAGTTTTGTTTAAGAAGTTCTATGCTGCTTCTAAGAAATAATCGGCTTTAATATGTGCCACGAGGCAGTCACATCTGCAAAAACTCAAAGTCATGACTGGTGTCTAGCTCTAAGTTTTATCAGAGTGGCCAGAAAATATCGACTGAACATTCAATAAACTGAATATCTCAGCTTCAAAATGCTCATCAAGATTTTAATATATCATTGCTCTCAACTGTTAGTGAGTATGAAAAAACCTTTCTCCTCAGCTCATCACTTAATAAAGAATTACAGTAAAAAGGAACAAAATACAGATCAATAATTTAGGTACAAAGAATGTCAATCTTATTTTTGCGCATTGAAACTCAGAAGACTTCGTAGGCTAAGAATGTATTGCACTGGACATACTAAAATTGTGCATCTTCACTTCTTTGGGAAACACAAGGTAGTAGTTTCCCCGCTTCGAAGAATGTCACATGGGATAACCGAGAAAGGTCTCGGTGTGTCTGTGAAGCAGGGTCGCAAGGCAATTAATTAACCTAGGATGCTGACACAAAAGTGAAGTCAAGGTACAAACATATTTATATCATATTTCAATATAGGATGGGGAAAAACAAGTTGAGAGGCCCCTGATGATTTGGTTAGTCAACAGAAGGATATGACAAACAGAAGGATATAATTGTCTATGATGAAACACAGGTTAGGGATGAAACTGGAGAGACAAGTGTCCTTCAGAGCAGTAGTTGCTCTTGCAGAAACCACAATTACAGTCAGCCATATCCATTTCAGAAAGAATTGCAGTGCTTATGTACTGTTTTTGCTAGTAATATTTTAATAGTTTTGTTTCAAATTAAAAAAATACAGATAACTACTTTGCTTATGGAGGTGAACAACTTCTCTCTCATTGTTCCTTCTTTACAAAGTTAATTTAATAATCCCATAACTCTTCCCGAGACGAGCTCCGATATTGCTTACATCTGTCCACACAAATAAGGAGGGAGGTGACATGTGAATGAGGATGACAGAGAAATTGGGCTGGTGTTACATTGCAGAAACACTCTATGTTGTCCCTCTATCATTAACGTAAAAAAATAAATTAAAAAATTAGAAGCATTCTACAACCCAACTGATCCTTTCTTTAGTGCACTTAATCTCTAAATTTTTGCTTATCTCTATTTTTAATTCTGAAACCATTTCATATCACACCTGGAGGGAAAACCAGAAAGAGACAAATCACCATTAAAACCACTAGCAAAAAGCAATGATAATACATTATCACATGTATTTTGACATTTTCCAGTTTAAACTGGAAGCCTTGGATGCAAAAGGTCAGGAAGTCCCTCCATGCCTGATTTCTCCAGGCTGTATCTCTGTGGTAGAGAGCAAGCACGCCGAGTTAATGAGCTCTGTGCTGGCAGCTCCTTTTGCCTTTTAGGAAGCCAGAACCAAAAAAATCACACAGCTCGCATAGAGAAATTTAGAAGCAGTCCTGCAGACCTTTGAACTACACAGGTTAGCTATGTTACACAGGATACCAGAACAGAATCCATCAGGAACTTCCTAGTCCAGGTCAGGACCCATCTGTGCAGGTATTTTAAAGGCATGTTGCCTAATCCCCATTAACTAGATAAAGTGCCTTAATTGAAAAGAAAGCTCAGTACTGAATAAGGGCCAGATCAACATCTATGGACTAATTCTATTTGTATTTTACTACACTTGCATTAAAATTAAGCATATGCATAAATATGGTACTGCATCTCAATCCATAATCTTTGCTTTAATATTATATAGGCTTCAAACTGGCAGCATTCCTAAGTGGCAAAATCTCCCAACTACCATTTCCTGTGAGGTTTAACAGGCAACCTACATATTATATGGATTCCATGTTTCTAGGTAAACCCCGTCTTGTACAGAAATGGAATCTATTAATTTTTCATAGAAAACAGGCAGAATCATCATCATTTTCCCTGGCATCAGCATCGCTGTTGTTTCAACAAAACACTCCTCCAGAAGTATGAATCATCCAGTCATCTCTGCGTTCAGTACTTGCTCAAGGGAAACTGATAGAAATCCATCTGCATATACTGAGTATATTCAAAAATATACACAGGCAAACCTAAGTTTAGAACCTTGATATGAGTTAATCCCAGCTTCTGGCCATCTTTGGACACACAAAACATTTGGCTTTGGAACACAAAATGTTCATGCTTAACCGTATGTCAGTATTTCTGTCTGCTACTTACTCTCTCGTGTACAGGGGAATCTGGATTTGAATCTTCTTCCGTCCCATACGGTGAAGTGTCACCAGTGGAAACTCTACTCACTGCCATCTCTGCATGTCCTTTCCCTTGTGGCCCTTTCATTCGGACAAACTCCATGTTGTTATATTTATAAAAGCCAAAAGACATTCTTTGAGCCATCTTAGCTGCAACACTCACCTACAATGCATCGAGACAGGAGAGAAAAACATGTAATATCATCTCCACATTTGACAAAATTAGCGTTCTCTGAAAGCAATCATCTAAGAATAAGTCAAAAACATAGTGGATAATGATCATTATCTTGGTTCTTAAAAAGCATTTTAAGCCACAACCTGAAGGAAGGCAATTTTACAGATATAAAAAACAGAAGCTCAGAGAGGAATCAACTCCTTCAGCTCTCCAAAAAGCAGAATTACCCAATGGCACGCTGAGATAAAATGAAAGGGTTTTATCCAGACTCACACAATGTGACACACCACAGCACAAGCAGGCACGTGCACACCTCAGCCTGTGCAGGGACACTCATTTAAGTCCAAAAAGCAACAGACACGCACAAGATGCCCCAAAGTAGCAAAGCGCACTGCACGATTCTGGCACTACTTTGTGGCAAGTCACTTCAGTCATTTCTGTGCCCGTATTGTCAAGCTCAAAGCAGAAAGGACCACCCCCCATGCACAACTAACCTGCACGGCACTGCTCACCGCAAAACCCTGACAGCTTTTGAACCCTCTCTCAACAGACAGAAGGGCTCAATTTTCCAGTTAACACAACTGAACTGAAAACTGAACTGAGAACTGAAAAAAGGAACAGACCAATATGAAAACAGTCAAGGTTTTGCCAAGTGAAATAAGTAGGACTTATCCCTAAGTTTAAGTGGCTTATTACAACTTGCAGCAGTTTGTCTCCTGAAAGGGCCAAGATGCTCATCGTGTAATGCAACTCATACTGTGCTAAGAATGAATAGACATAACTGAAATCAAGTAACCTTCAAAAGAATAGAAAGCTTGCATTTCACGTTTCTACAGGAAAGCTTCCTTCTGTGGCAATAAAGCCTGTTAAAAATACCACGAGTATGAAACGAACTAAAGAAAAAACACTTTTTACATATAGAAAGGTAGTTACCAGAGTTTAAGATCTCCCTGAAAAACATTTCTAGTTACTTCAGAAAAGGCATATCTATGACCTTTCAAGAAAATTAAGGGGCTCCGAGAACTCTGTTTTTCAAGATCCATTTTTGTGTCATGCTCTTGGGCTTCTTAATCAACTTCACTGTTTTTGGCAAACACCAGAGAAATACATCCTGCTTTGAAGACTCTCAGCTGTCCGAGCCAAAAGCATTAGCTTTCAGGTAATTTTCCAAGCCAAAGGGGACAGACTACAATGCAGATGATCTAATAGGACAAAAAGCTAACAGCCCCAGCAGCAAATTAAAACCATGGTCAGAGTATCATTGTACAAGGGATGTTGTTTTTCAGAAGGGCCTTACCCTGTTGTCATAGACCTTCTTGAGTGCTTCATAGCGGATGGACCCCTGAAAAATCACTCCTTGGAAGGTGTTGCTTTTGTCACTGGCCACCAGCTCCACACAGACCATTTCTCCTTCTCCCACAGTCATGTCGCTGAAAACCTGCCAAAGATGCAAGATGAAACACTTCAAGGCAAACTGCAGCTGTTAAAGTTCAAATATATTCAGATTCCCGTGATTCTCCTTAGGCCCAAGGCACTTTAAATGCAAATGGAAGCAAGCAAAGGAGCTGTGTGCTCCACCTGAGCCTTTCAAAAAACGAGACTCCAGGCAGTGCGTACTGCAAATCTTGTGCTGAGATAAACAGCTACCACATCAGCCTGTCTTCCTTTAGCCCATCATAAAGACAGATGCCAAAATCCAGCTTTAAGCTCAGATTTCAAACATTAAAGAAAGAGGAAGGTCAAATAAAATAAAGGCTACTGGAAGACAACCCTCAATTAGCCAAGAATGTGTGTTCAAAGAAAGTAGCTAATTGGGAATAAGACAAACTCTGCTGCTTCAACAAGGAACTCACCTCTTCAAAACTGTCAATCATGAAGAATATGTTGGGGTAGCTGATCTTTGACTCTTCTCCTTTGCTGTCCATTGGGTGTTTGCTCGGAGATGCAAACACTTGCTGAGAAAGAGACAGAAAGAAACCAAACCAGCTTCTCAGTTGAACGTGCTCAGGAAAGGACGCGCTGGATACAAGGCAAGCAGTACCAAAACACCACAGTCCAACACTGCTGGGCCAGCCAACGTATTCAACTTACCCTAGAGATGCTGGACATCCTGCAGGCAAAGGTGAGTTAGTTCCTGACTACAGCCTGTAGACAACATTTGTGAAATCTTTGCATTTTCCCATGCAAGTTATCAAACAGAGGAGGGCCACGAGGATGATCAGAGGGATGGAGCACCTCTCCTATGAGGACAGGCTGAGAGAGCTGGGGTTGTT
>JAOTQQ010000001.1:78662867-78705572 GCA_026546715.1 Gallinago undulata | reverse complement strand
TTTGAGCAACCTGGTCTGGTGGGAGGTGTCCCTGTCCATGGCAGGGGGGTTGGAACTCGATGATCTTTAAGGTCCCTCCCAACTCAAACGATTCTATGATTCTATGAAATGCTAGTTGCTCCACTGTAAATGTCTCTTGGCATACCTGACCTCTCACCATCCTACGGTACGACTAAGGTATCCTCCTTCTCATTAACAGAGAAAACCACCTTGAGCTGCCTTTAAGTTACTGCAAAATGCTGTTAAGTAGAAGTACACACAGCAAGGAAGCTATTTTGGAGCAGCTGACCTAACAGTCTTTGTTTGTACAGTTAATTTCATTGTTATTGTTTGCTTAGTACCACTATACCATCAACATCACTCAGGAGGACAGGCACTTGATTTCTCATCTTCTGTTTCTTTCTCTATCTGCTGTGCTTCCTCTTGCACATTCTTCCCTCTGAAGCAGTTCCTGAACTCCTTTGGTCACTGCACTCCTCAAAACAACCAACGTTTAAATAGCTAAAGGCTTTAGATTTTATCATTCCAATAAGATTAGCAAGCAGATAAATAGGGAGAAGTCATACCAAGTAGCTTTCTTTGTTTCCACCTCTGTTTACAAACAAAGCTTTGAATTAAAAACTGTTTTTACAAACAAAGCTTTGAATTAAAGAAGACCGCCAAATCTTAGCCCACTGTGAATGTGTTGAAAGCTCTGAATCTTCCCAGACTGTCAGGCTTTTGATATTCTTGCCACAAACCATTCAACATGATATATAACTAAGGGTGGGATATTAGATATTCATGAGAGGGTTTCTTTCCCTTATTTGTACTTTTGAAGTTTAAATACACATTTAAATACAGATTATTTAAAAGAAAGGTTGCTTCATGACAAGAAACAACATCAGAAAGTAACAAGGCTCCTCAAAGATAACACTTGCATCAATGCCTGAAACAAGGGCATCTTCCAGCCATCCTCCTCCTCGTGCCATCCAATATAAAGCACAAAACCCAACCCAAACACAACCACCCCAAACTCATCTCCAGTCAGACACACCTGAGGAAAATACAGTTTGCAGAGATCTTATTGTCAAGCCATCAGAGAAACAAATGTAGTCTGCAAAATAATTTAGGGAAAACTCCACCTTTTTTACACCATTTTTGTGCCTTAGGTGCTCAACTGGTATGAACATGGTAGCTTTGTCACAGGCCTGGAGTAGCACAGCAAGTCCTACACCTGGAGAGGGCTTGTACCTACTCAACACTGACAGGATAACATACACTTTCAAGACAAAGAACCATCAGAGCAGTTATACACATCCAAAAAAGTTGACTTTTGTTCATTTAAAACTAAAAGCGTCAATGGCCCATGTTACAATGACAGGCCCTACTGTAAATGTGTTTTCTACAGCACATAGAATTGCCTTTTCTCTCTCCAGACATCAACTTAATGATATTGAAATGTTACTAGTGTTCACCGATACGTTTTAAAAGGGGAGACAAAGCAAAAAATTGTTAGCAGTCTTATAGTACGAGCTTCTAGGAATGAGGAACAGAAAATCCCCCTCCTTATTCTGAGCACCGCTCACATGCAGTGAGGGCAGGTCTCTCATTCTCATCTTCCTAGTTTTCGAGTCTACATGCAGTATTTAAAGATTTTTCTCAAAAGAATTTTGCAGAAGTTAGCTTGGGGTGAAAAACAGTGGAAAAAGCAAGGAGAAACGAAAGGCTTACATCAGCGGTGTAACGCGGTGTCTCAACAGCATCAGAAGAAGGGAATTATGCACTTCACCAATGAAAATTACAAATACAGTAACCAGGGTTGCTAGTTTTGTTTGTAGGCAAAGCAACAACTGTTTTGAAATGGTAAAACAAAATTAAAGGATTAAAGAGCATTGGTTTATTTTAGGTAAAGCCAAGCAAGCAGCTAAATGAGCTAAAGGAATGGAGACGCCTAGGAGAAATAGCCTTTTAAAGGCAACAGGAGCATTTTAAAGAAGAGCTTCTGCCAAGTAGGAGAAGTTGCTGTGAGATCTGCAGGAAACCGAGTGAAGAAGTCTGGGGTTTCTTGTTCCTATTCCCTCCATGTTCTTACTCAGTCTCCTCCACTATGCTAAACCCTGGATGAACTGCATGCTGCAAACAAGCAAGTGATAAAAGCCTTCAGAGAGGAGATGGAATGAGCAGTTTAAGACAGAAAACAAGAATCTCATCAAACAATAAAAAGATAAATTAGTAAGCCATACCAGCCCTATATTACAGATTTACCCTGAAGGCTTCTCATAACTCAGGTCTCATACAACTTCGGGTTTACCCTCAGATTGGTTAACAGCTGGGCACTCCCTCCCAGTGCACCCCTCTCAAATCCAGTCGGCAAAGAAATAGGTCTTGAAAGTGTGCAGAGGTCTTCACAATTTTTTGACAGAGGCTATTAAAGGACATTTAGATCTCACATTCAGCTGACCGGCAGGAAATGTCACTAGACAGAGACTCGAGATGCTTCACAAGGATGCATCTGCCAGAGCACAGCCTGAGAAATGCTGCCCTGGGTTTGAGACAGTTTTTGGGATTAGGTTATAACGGATGCCAACCTCTCACACACTGCAATAACAGGATAATCTTACCTGAGATTTCTTTTTGTGAATGTGAATATCTCCTCCGTCGGAGCGTGTGCACACAGCACATGTCACCACATAATCCAGCTGAAACAGGGCATCGGATAGAGAAATAAAGGTTTAGAGTCAGAAAAATAGAACATTCATGTGCACGAAGCAGATCACATTCTAGCTGTCTGGCTAAAAAATAAGATGTTTTGGTATTATCAGTTCCTTTATTCTCTTTGTTATACTGAAAATCCTATAGTTTTCAAATCTGTATTTTTTTATTAACTCATCAAGAGGAGTGTGGCCAGCAGGTCACGGGAGGTGATTCTGCCCCTCTACTCTGCACTCCTGACACTCCACCTGCAGTGCTGTGTCCAGCTTTGGAGTCCTCAACACAGGACATGGACCTGTTGGAAAAGGTCCAGCGGAGGGCCATGAGGAATATCAGAGGGATGGAGCACCTCTCCTATGAAGACAGGCTGAGAGAGCTGGGGTTGGTCAGCCTGGAGAAGAGAAGGCTCCGGGGAGACCTTATAACAGCCTTTCAATATGTGAAGGGAGCTACAGGAGAGGGACTCTTTGTCAGGAAGGTTGTCCCTGCCCATGGCAGGGGGGTTGGAACTTGATGACCTTTAAGGTCCCTTCCAACCCTAACCATTCTATGATTCTATGATACTGAAAACTTTTGCACAGACGTTTGCTGAGGGGCACAATCTACGAGTAAAAAAACTCCTGCCAATATTGTTTAACACCAGCTTATTTGTCAGCTGGAGAAATAAGCAAGACACATGCACACTTTAAGGTAGAAAAGGGAAAAACAGAAACACTAATGTACACAAGCAATGCATTAGAGAGGTCAGAAACCATTAATGTAGCCTCTCAAACAACCCAAAAAGACTTGGGAGCAAGGAACAAGCATGGTAGCTCTGGACAGCAATGCCCAGCTGTAACAGCATCTCTGAATTCTGACTGTAGCAGATTCTGAGTTTATTCAGCATCAAATAAAGGTGGAAACTGCCCCCTGCACAGGAGTTGTGCAATGAGACTTTTGGGAGGAAGTAGAGAGAATGAAAACAATTTATTTTCCAGGATGTGTGCAATGAGCCAACGGTCTCTCATTCCAAGATCATAATCAACAGAACTTTTAAGGCATCTTGAATGACTATAGTGATGTTTAGCTTCCCTAAGCTCCAATGTAACATATGCAATAACCAAACAACCTATGAGTTAATTAAAAAATAATTTTTGCTAGCTTCATGTTTCTACCACCAAAAAAAATTAGTTTTATTAAAGTTTTGATGTGAAGAGCAGCAAACTCCCAGGGCAATACTAACACTTTTACTGCATCTCCACCTAGCAGCTCCTTCTCTTGGCTGCACTAGTATGGTGAACTATAACTGAAATGTTGCTTCTCCAACAGTCTTGTTCACTCCCAGAAGCTATTAAACTTGACAAAGCCTTCTATTTTGCAAAACTTTGTTACAGAGCATAAAATTCAGCCCAGCTTCACTGGGTATAGTTAAAGGTTTTTTTTTTTGAGGAAAGCTATTAGGACTCTACTGAAAAAATAATAAACGTTTCAGTTTATGTTCATTTAGACTCTGAAAGACAAAATTAAAATCATCATGTTTCCTTCCTATGCGCCAGAAGTGTTTGAATCTCCCAAGCTAGGGAAGAAAAGGGACAGATCAGAGCCTTCCCTGAAATGTTTCTAGCATACATAGCCCATGAAATTTAGGTAAGCATCGCTGTTACCTTCTGTAGAATGAGGTTCAAGTAGACGCTCTCTTCCCAGTCAATGTCAGGGTCTCCCAGGCCAGGAAGCTTCTTAGAATCTCTCCGGTAAACTTCAACTTCAACCTGCTACAAAAATATCACATCTCCTTGAAAGATATTACCTAAAAGCACCAATATGCATACACAAAACTGACACCAGAAGCTGCATGCCGTGTAGCTTTCTGCTGTGTTTTTCTGTCAGGGTCAGAATCGGTTGACCATGGAAACTCAGCCTTTGTGGAAGGCTTTGGATGGAAGAAGTGAAGCTGGGGGAACTGGGGATGTGAGGGACAACAGCTGAAAAAGGCAGGTCTGTGCAGGAGAACCTCAATTTTGGATACCAGCTTCATTTATTCCTTACGATGGGTACATTTTAGCAAAACTGAAATAAATAAAATATTGCATACGTATATGCTTAACACAATCCCTTGGAATCAAACACGTGACAAAGCCATTGCTCAACATCATCTAGCTGGTAGCTGCTGCTTTCTCCCAGGTGTAGCAGGAGACTCTAGGAAGATGAAGTCCATTAATTAATGCTTCACAGAAGACATTTTGGTAACCTCTCTTCTAAATGTTTCACGCTAACAGTACTGACTGAATCCCTCTACATATTACATATGAGATTTTCAGTGTACCAAAAACAAGCAAATGAAAAATTCCCAATAATCACAGAAAGCAAAACGAACTCCACCTACGCTAACGTACTGAAGCAACTGAGATAAATTTAAAACTTGACTTGATGTAGTACACAGAGTTAAACAGCAGTTTTACACTTTACAAAAATATCTGGAGCACGGTTAAATCTCTGACCTGCTGTATAATACAAAACAGAAAGACAAGTAGCACGCTTCACAGATGTCAAAGCCATGTGCTACCACAACAGAATATCTGGAAATGCATTTGTTTTTCTCTTTGTTTGTCAAGTATCTTTCTTGGTTTACGCAATAACACACTTCAACTGATGTTTAAGAAACATCTGGAATATTGTGACCAGTTGGCATCACTGCCAAGAGGGCAATTCATGAACCATTTTTTCGCTTTGGTTGGGGCACAGCAGAGTGGATTAGTTAGAAAACAGATTGACCTAAAGGTCAGAATATGTGAACAAGTAATGGATTCTGGAGTATGGAGTAAGATTCAGCCCTGTAGTAACTGTATATTTGCTCCACTAGGAAGCATAAGGGTACAAACCCAAGATATAATGAAGAACAGTTAAATAGTACAATATTTCAGGGTTGACACCATCATTAGATAACACAGAAAACAGTGCATTCAGGGTTTTTTTTTATATTTATATCTTTAAAAATGCCTATACACTCATACATCATTCCCTTGTTTTATTTTTATTTCTTCCAAAGCTCCCAACCATGAACTTTTTCTACTGGCAATATAATCACACAAACTACTGAGAGTTACTGAAGAAAAAAAAAAATAACAGCAGCTGAGGAAAATAATCTAATTTAAATTAATCTCTAAATAAACAAACATGATACTTGCACTTTCATGTCTAAAAGCACAGAAACATCACATTCATAAGATTCCAGGAAGACCCTGTGAAACAAAAGCCATCCTGTCTCTGAAGGAAGGAGGCAGCGAGAGGACGGGGTGAAGGCAGGACTGAGAAGTTACAGGTTTAAACTCCAGCTGTATCTAACGCCAGGGCAAGAGAGCTCCAGTGCTCAGCAGGCACCACCTCAGTCTCTTCTGCCTCCATATGCATGGAGCCTTTATTTCAATCCAGCCAGAATTTAATCAGCTCGGAACGACAAAGTTCCATCCTCCTTTTGCAGAAGTCAGCTACTAACGTTTCCTGAAATTAATTCACATGCTGAACTACTTCTCCCCAGTGATTCCAAAGCCACTGCACAACAACTCTTTCATGGAACAGCCCCCCAACCCTGTCACAGGTAAGGACAGAAAAAGCACCTCTCTTTAATCACTTTTTCCCCTAACCACTAATTTAGGGTGGGCAGTATGACCTGTGGGTCAGGACATGGTGGAACCGTGAATCACTGCCACGGCTGTTCCTCGAGCCAAGTATTCCAAAGGAAATTAATTTAGGGAATTTGGGGAATTATTTTTATTTTCCCAGGCAATAAACTGCACGGGGTACAGATCTCTGTTTAACTGGTCCAACTGGGGCAGAACAGGGCGAGAGAAAGGAGCCATCAGCATCCAAAAGCAACAGAGGTAGCACTCAATCTGACCCCAGAAAGACAGAAAATGGACTTCCAAATGTTCTCCAGGGTGCTGGTGTCTGTCGGATGAGCTCCTGCTTGTTCCCAGGTTGGCATCCCCAGAGAGCATCAGGAAAAGAAGTCAGCCCTACCCAGCACCAGGGCAGCAGTTACACCAAGAAGCCAGTAATTTGGGATGCCTTACTTTCTGCACCACCGAAGAAGGGTCTGCACCAGGGTGCTCTAACTAGCAGCACCACCAGTCCCTGTCTGACTGGACACTGCAGGCACCCCAATTACAAGCCACTTTTAAAAAGAAAAAACAAACTAATAATAAAATCTCACCCCTTATGTCATCAAAACCTCTACCTGCAACAGTTTCTTTACTCATTTCTAAATAATTCTTCCAGAGGTAGCAAAAAAAGGCATCTCAACATAAAGCAAAAGTGCTAAATCTGGGTTGGCCAAAACACCCAGCGCTTTCCAGGGGCTCAGTTTCCCACGCAAGTGTCGACACCAATTAATCTCATCTTCTCTCCACTAAGAGAGAGGCGGGCAGGTGAAGGTGGCCATGCAACACTATGTGAAATAAATCAACAGGCTCAGCTCAACTCACAAATGATCCTGTTGTCACCAGGGCACCGTGCAGTCTCAGGCAGAGCCAGGGAGGTAAGAAAGACTGGGGCTGACATCATTAAGACCTTGCAGCCACCTGCTCAGCATTAAACAATAAAGGAGGCACCCAAATCAATCATTAAAAGTAACAAAAAGACCCCAACAACCCTCATAACTAAGAACTTTAAACAGAAAATTTTCACCTTTTCATACATGTTAATCACTACTGTTTAAAATCAGCAATCTGAACTCCTTGGCAGGCTGACCTAATTTGTCCACATCTCTAGGAAGCTTGTTCAGCATCTGTACGCTTCTCTTCCTGGTACTGCATGTAAACACCCTAAATGCCAAGAACGTAAAAATCAAAATCAGAACCCTCAGAAAGCCCCACGACTCAGGTTGCTTAAGCGCAAAAGAATTGCAGTTTTAAGATCCCATAAATGCTGTAGAATTAGCTACCTTTTTAATTACCATCAAGAGATTTTCTTCATTGAACTCCTAATAATAAAAAAAATAAATAAAAATCAAGGGGTAAGTATTAAGCTTTCATATTTAAGTGAATCATCTCAAGTTAATGTAGACATTTGGGACTGACAGCATGGGACACAGAAGACCAACACGTTTGCTGTTCTGACCTCTAAGTACTTGGACAACAACAAATAGGAGCATCCTCAGAAACCTCAATGAGCTCCCAGTAACAGAAACCATTACATGAATTCAGGTTAAGTCCGTGTTGCCAGTGCTGAGCACAGCGCTTCCCAAATGCACAGAAACACCTGCCTTACAGAAATCACATGGTAAATAGGAGCCTGATTTTTTAGATCTATAAAATAATATATAATACACAGATAAAAATTAAGAATTTGTATAATTTCTTGCTATACCCCATGCTTTTCAACAGAATACTATTTTGCAATATTCTAGGCTTAATTCATGTTGTCATATTTGGCCTTCAGGCTTAAGCAATGATATGGGCTAGAGGACATGCTGGATTTCGGACAGCTGAGTCCTCCCAAGAAAACAAGTCTGTGTCAGCTGGGGATCTAGGAGACGCTGGGTCATTTTCCAGGTCTGCTGCTGATTCACTTGGCTATACCTCACCCCTATGCTTGTTTATCTGGCTTTAGATTAGATGTGCCTTCCTGGAAGCGTGAAAATTTATTAATAGAAAGAACTAAGTGTATACTAATTATTTTTTTTCCCCAGTGAAATGCAAAAGCTAACCTGGATACTTCCTCATTCAAAATAAAGGTAACCACCCTTCTATAGTCTCAGCAAGTTGAAATCCATTATTCCACCTTTATAAAGTTTGCACAGGGTTGCCAAGCTAATGCTAGAAAGGAGAATTACATCACCTAGGCTTACCACCTACGTATCACAGACATTTTTACTCTGTTACTTCTTCACAAAGCCCAGTTAATCACATTTGACTAGACAGTGCCTGGGAAAATACTTTATTTTGAGAACTCATTCCAATGATTAATCATCCTCCTGGCTGAAAGTGTGCAACTTCATTTAATTCAGCTGCTTTCCTTTTGCCAGCCTCTGGTTCTTGTCATGCCTATTTCCACTGTATTAAGAAGGTCTTTAATACTAATTATTTGGGATTTTTTTTTTCCCCGCATACGCTTTATCTTTTTAATTGACATTAATAACATGAACACTATGACATTAGCACCCCCCCTCTAAAAAACAAACGCCAAAACAACACCTCACTCAGGAGAGTATTAATTCTACGTAGTTCCCAAGGTATTAGAACTGGTTGATGAAATCTGCATGAATTGAAAATCACCTTGTTAGGAAAGCTTAGCACGTAAGCCTTTGAAAAACTCCCCCCACAAAGCCTACAATCAAAATAAATACTGGCTGTCAGCTGGGTGGCACAGAAAGAATGGGGTAATAAGAACAGGGTTTATAAGGAAGCTGTCCAAAAAAACCATCCTGGTTTTCTGTTAAAAAGAAGTCTAATGGGATTACAGGTCTATCCAGTAGTAGCACCACTTTCCAGGGTTTTTTTTCAGACCACATTCACTAAAAAAATAATAATTCACCAACAAACACATCCCACAATACCACAATACAAGTTCAGAGAGGAAATAATCCCACTGTCTCTGGAGCCATCTCTGATATGGAGACTGAAATTTGACTTGAAGGAGTTTACACTAACGAGTTTGGTTCAAAAGATCAGGAAAAATTAGCAAGAGAAAAAAAAAAAAGTGTATTTCAAAAACTGGTCCCTCTTCTACAAAGAATAATCATCCCCCAGCATGTTCTCACCAGCACACAGTTTTAAAAGCCCCCAACACACACTGCATCCAACTGTTAAAAAGCCCAGTGGCTTTCAACATTAGAAGACTCTCTCACGTTTATCCAAGTATTTCCTCTTATACCTTTTTCCTACAAGGAAGACTAGTAATTCCAAAATGATATCTTAAATACTAACCAGATTAAATGGTCTTTCTAAACTGACTGACCAAAGGAACTGGTCCTTCTCTCCCGTGCTTCAGATCCACCCCCAAAGCCCAGTCCTAGTTTGTTCTGCTCTTTCCTCGTGCATTATCTCCCAGCCACGTGTTTCACCTCCTCCTACTTTAACAATCTCTTCTCAGCACTGAGGTACCTTCAAGTAAACAGTGTAACCCAGATGGACCTTAATGGAGCAAACTGGTATTACCAGCAGCATAGCATGCCTCCATTTTCTAGACAACACTCTTGGACACCCAATGTTTTGTACCTCCGTGAGCACTTATTTAAGCACTTAATCACATAGCTGGGAATTTTGTGAGGCATCCTGTCCCCTTACCTTAGCAACTAAACCTACAGCAATAGGAAACCAGACATGTTTGGTATCTGAATTTCACTGAATTTTTTAGAGTTGGGAGGGACCATAGAGATCATCTAGTCCAACTCCCCCACTGAAGCAGGATCGCCTAGAGCACGTTAGAGCACATCACTCAGGACTGCATCCAGGTGGGTCTTGAAGATCTCCAGAGAAGGGGACTCCACACCCTCCCTGGGCAACCTGTTCCAGAGCTCTGGCATCCTCACCAGAAAGTTCTTCCTCATATTTGAGTGGAACGTCCTATGTTCCAGCTTGTGCCTGTTGTCCCTCATCCTCTCACTGGCAACCACTGAAAAGAGTCCAGCTCCATCCTCCTTCAACCCACCCTTTATGAACTTGTAAGTATTGATAAGGTCTCCCCTCAGCCTTCTCTTCTCTAGGCTAAAGAGCCCCAGCTCTCTCAGCCTTTCTTCATAAGGGAGATGCTCCAATCCTTGAATCATCTTTGTTGCCCTTTGCTGGGCTCTCTCCAGTAGTCCCTGTCCCTCTTGAACTGGGGAGCCCAGAACTGGATGCAGTATTCCAGTTGTGGCCTCACCAGCGCAGAACAGAGGGGGAGAATGACCTCCCTCGACCTACTGACCACACTCTTCCCTACACAGCCCAGGATTCCATTGGCCTTCCTGGCCACAAGAGCACACCTCTTGCTCATTGTCATTTTGCTGTCTACCAGGACCCCCAGATCTTTCTCTTCAGAACTTATTGGTACCTATGTAGCTGCAACAGCACAAGCCTGGCAGAAGTCAGCAACTTAAGTTGTTAGGCTTTCTTGTTCCATTTAAGCAGCTTCACGTGCAGCACCACCAGCACCACAGCATGAAGTTGGAAGCAAGGAGTTGTTTCACAGCCTGCAGGCAGTCACAGACACACATGTATCCCATCCGGATCTTTTCCAAGCAGAAAGGTTGGTTCTCTGGGACACAAGGCATCAGAAGAGCCCATCCATGCAGGTGTGATGCTCAGGAGTCTGGTATGAAATCGATACCTATCACGCTTCACACAGCACAAGGTTATAAATTTGAACTGTGAAAGAAGATACATTTTACTAGTTTAAACAATCACAATAAAACTTTCTTAAAAAACGTCTTTTATTCCACTAAGAGAAAAGTCAAGCAAAATATTTAAAGTACAACAAAGAAGTGGTGCTAAATGCTGAAAACCAGCCATCAAACAATGTCAGGACAAAAATAAGTTAACTATAACTGCAACGTTAATATAAATTGTTGTTATATTCCCAAGTTGGGTAGAACATTAACCCTCCTTTTCTTTCTGGATCCTTTAAACATATACAAGTAACTTGAAACACTTCATACAGCACCAATAGTGCTACCATAGCAAGACAACTTATAGATGTGAAGAAGACAGAACTTGTGACTTCAGCAGATTTTTACTTGAACCAACTGATTAGACAGCAAGAACAAACAAACCTGTAAGTTATCTTTCACTTCCTTCACCACAAAAAACAACCTGTTGTTCCCCAACCTGTGCAGAGACATCAATGCTGACTCCCAAACATCAACTTTCCAGTGAACTGAAAATACAGCACCTTCAATGGATTCTCAAAACCCAATATACTTGTGGGCTTCTGCATCACCTCCATGACTAATGTCACCAAGGCTATCATTGATACAAATCCATTTTGGAAGAAGCAATCAAGATATGATAAGCTACTGGAATGCTTAGAAGAGTCCTAAAAAGGGATTTAAGAGAAAAAACAGTTCCTCCGATAGAAGTGGACCTTCATTAGTATTCAAATGATAGAGGGCATCCACGTTCTGTTTTACTCTCACTCCAGTTCTGAAACGCTTCAAATCCCAGTAGGCTTGCTCCTAACGATGTTAAAAGAAAAAAATACATGCACACCCCCTTAAAACTTTCAGAATATAATTTAAAGATGTAGCAATGGTAAGCTTTGAATCAGCCTCACAAATGTTTCAACCTAATTTAATACACTGGTAATAGTATTAATGGTAATGGTACGGGCTATATTGATTTCTGCATCTGAAAAAAAAAAGTCAATAAGCCTCATGATGCTGACTTAATGCAGAGCATTCTACCCTGGTCAGAACATTTTATGGTATTTTTACCAGGTGTCAAGTCCGAAATTAGCAGCTATTAGAAGATAGACTCAAGTCTGAGCCAAAGCTACCCGGTACCAGAAGAGGGTTTGTACAAGGGTTTGTGTGCAGTGATTCTGGTTCGTCTTGCTCTTGGGGAGAGGGTGGAGGTTATTCATAAAAAAATGGAAGCATGGTTGGACTCGATCTGAAAGGTCCCTTCCAACCTAGGCAACTCTGTGACAGAAAACAAGACTGCTGCTTGAAACTCAGCAGCAACACAGATCTGTGTGACAAATGCTCAAATCTTTGCAATATTTCTGGCTTTAGCACCTCCTCCAGTTCACTGGAGTAAGTCTGGCTGCACAGAGACTGACCTGCCAAGAAATGCCCAAATTTTCCCTGCAGCACGGAGCTGCCATAACAGCAGCGTTTGCTTCTTTGGGCAAAAGCTCCAGACCTTCAGACAACAGAGACACAGGTCACTCCTCGCTTCCTTGTCTAGAACACATCGACACCACGACGCAATTCAGGAGGAAAAGCCAGTATCCCAGGAGCTGCCAAGACTCTTTGGGACAGAAATAGGGCATTTTCTCAGAACAAGAAATCACCACAAATGGCATGGAGGTGACTACTTAATCTCCAAGACTTTGGCTGCACATGCATTTAACAAGTTGGGAAAAGTCAGAATAACACAGACCTGTACGTGAAGCTGTGTTTTTGTGTTTTGTAACAGGCTGCCAAGCATCATTGTAGAATATACACCCAATGAGACAACATGAACTGATCCAAGCAAGTCACCCATGAAAGTCCATCTGCTCACTCGTCCGCGCAGCATCGACAGACCTGTCTCTATTAAATGGGAAGAAAATCAAAGGAGTTTGGTATTTTCTGAAGCGTGCAGACAAACCCTATGGGAAGGGTGCATCCCCAGTCCTGTCACATAGAGATGCTGCAGAAGGGACAAGGACATTGACAACAGATTACATTATAAACCTTGCCTAGAATATTTATATCCAAGATAACATTTAAACGGGAACAACTGTATTTAACAGTGCAACAACATACTAAAATGAAAAAGAAAGATTCTTTTGGATGTCATAAGGAGCTTTCTTCTCAGGATTATGGCCACTAATTTTCAGTGGCAGTAACTGTAAAGGACAAAGAGAAGAAAGCCCTCCAAAACAAAATTCCAATTCCCTTTTCCCAAACACTATTAATTATTCAGAAGTTGCACCTGATCCTCCTGGAATCCACTCTGAAGCCCACATGAAGGCAGAACAATGCCCAGAAGCTATGGCTTGACACCCACTTTAGCTATAAAGCTGAAACAAAGCCCACTGCAATAAAGTGACCGTAAACTGTTTATGCAAGATGCAGAAGTTCAGCTGCAGATAAAACCAGCCCTTTTCTAAAAAAAATTGCTTCGATATTAATTACTTAGAATTCTCTCTCCCCAAACTACTTTAGTATAATCAAAAGCCAAACCAACAGAAAGAATAGTAAACGACCTACAAAGCTGACTGCAGTTTCTAGTGTCTCTGAATAAATCAGAGCAGCAAGGTTTCTCAGACTCCAGTGTCTTGCAGAAGTTCCTTCAAAGGTCCAAATGGGACAAGTTGGTGCCCAACAGCAGTTGCTTATCTGTGATGCAACTACCCAGGAGAATCTACTCCCAGCTCCCACCTGTTGGCAAAAGAAATGTGGAGTGACTGTATCTTCTGCTACTCATTCATGACCTGCAGGCAAGAAACTTTGCAGCCCTGATCATACAAAAGGCAGTAATTATGCCCCATCTCCACCAACACCATGCTGATATTTAGCTTCAAAGTTCAACTTGAAAGACCTGCTGCAGCTGCTACATGTATTTGTAGGCAATGACATGGCAGGGTGTTTGCAGGTGGAATAAGAGCCTTGGAGAATGGCAGTGGATTATCCTCTTTCATGGATTCACGGATTTGATTGAATTGGAAGGGACCTCTAGAGATCATCTAGTCCAACTCCCCTGCCAAAGCAGGGTTGCCCAGAGCACATCACTCAGGATGGCATCCAGGCGGATCTTGAGGATCTCCAGAGAAGGGGACTCCACACCCTCCCTTGGGCAGCCTGTTCCAGGGCTCTGACACCCTTACCCAAAAGAAGTTCTTCCTCAGATTTGAGTGGAACTTCCCATGTTCCAGCTTGTGCCCGTTGCCCCTCATCCTGTCACTGGCAACCACTGAAAAGAATCCAGCTCCATCCTCCTTCAGCCCACCCTTTAGGAACTTGTAAACATAGATAAGGTCTCAGCCTTCTCTTCTCCAGGCTAAAGAGCTCCAGCTCTCTCAGCCTTTCGTCATCAGGGAGATGTTCCAATCCCTCAGTCATCATTGTTGCCCTACACTGGACTCTCTCCAGCAGTTCCCTGACCCTCTTGAACTGGGGAGCCCAGAACTGGATGCAGTATTCCAGTTGTGGCCTCACCAGTGCACAGCAGAGGGCAAGTTGACCTAGTGGCCACACTTGTCCCTACGCAGCCCAGGATTCCATTGGCCCTCTTGGCAACAAGGGCACATTGCTGGCTCATGGAGAGCCTGCCATCCACCAGGACTCCCAGATCCTTCTCCTCAGTACTACCTCCCAGAAGATCCACCCCTAATCTATATTAGTGCCTGGGGTTGTTCCTCCCTCATCACTCAAGTTGCAGGATGGCTGACGACACGTGGAAAGTGTTGCCCAACAAACACCATTTGTACTCCGGTCTGTACCAATCAGGCATCGGCAGTTCACAGGCTGCTACCAGCAAACATACTTTTTGAACTGAAACTTATACAAACAATTCATTCTGTCCCACTTACCTGTAAATGGGAGACCCACTGAAGTCAAAATCATTCAGACTAGGTTGCAGAAATAACTGCAATATTTCCTATCCCAAAGAAGCTGTGTTAGTTTAAATTGGAAGAGGGGAGATTTAGATTAGACACCAGGAAGAAATTCTTTACAGTGAGGGTGGTGAGACACTGGAACAGGTTGCCCAGAGAAGCTGTGGATGCCCCATCCCTGGAGGGGTTCAAGGCCAGGCTGGATGGGGCTTTGAGCAACCTGGTCTGGTGGGAGGTGTCCCAGCCCACGGCAGGGGGGTTGGAACTCGATCTTTATGGTCCCTTCCAACCCAAATGATTCTATGAAATAAGCCCCTGAACTTCTTTCAAAATGTCTTTGCCCTTCCTGTCCTTTCTCACATCTCTTGTTGTGTTATTTAAGACTTCACAGGAGCAACACTCACCTTATGTGAATGTGGGGTTACCAGACAGATGCCATTTTAGAGCAAACTGGCCTATATGCTCAGAACATTGTCGGGTTACTGATGTAATGGTGCATGTAATGGAAAAACTGCACAATGTCTGGTATGAGAAAATGGGACTTAGACAACCAAGTTCCTTCCTGTTCCCAGCCTTCTTTCAAATGCATTGGCCAACTTCAGGCAAACTTGATGGAGGTCTCGTGGATCCTATCATTGTGACAATCAGCAGTCGGATACATTACTACCACTCCTGCAGAAGAGCCAGGGAAACAACCTTTTTCTAACTTCTCAGCCACCATTTGCTGTGAACCACCCACCTTTCACATTGGTAGCAACCAGAAAAAAAAAAAAAAGACAGAAAAAGACCACACAGGGTAAAGGGACATTGCTGGAGGGACACAGGACAGAGCAAGGAGATGAGAGACTGCACTTTGGAGAGGCCCAGGGAATACTGCAGGAATGGAATCACAGCAGATGAGAAGCAAGATTAGCAGAGCTGGATTTTTACAAGAGATCTTTATTATTCTGCAACTCACTGAACAGTTAATTTTACCCTTTTTTATTTAATGGGAATGAAACACTTGCTCACTGAAGCAAATGGCAAAATGGCAAAATTCCCAGCAACTTCAGAGGAGCTGAGATTGCACCTCAAGATTTTCCAAATATTTTAAACTTCTAAACACGCACCTCAAAGCAAATTTGATATTGGTGGATCTACAATAGTCTAGATCAAAATGTTTAAAAACTAGGCAAACCACTGTAACTGTGATCAGATTCCAAAGAGGAATAACTACATATAACGTTCATTAATATGAAGACTTACCACACAGGACCTTTTCTTTTGGATCAAAGTAATTTGCTTGGGTTTATAAACCTATTTGCAGTTCTATCATCAAAAGCCACAAATATTAAAAGGTTTATCAATCTTCACGTACGAAATATATAAATCAACAGTAATGGTTATAAATAAGATGTGCTTGGAAAGCTAAAAAGAAAACATCTGATTGTATGAAATGTTTCTATCTGGTACAAAAATATAAAAAGAAGTAAAATATCGCATTATAAAAATTTAATTTATATTTTGTTGTCACTTAAAGGCTGCAATTGCAATTAGGAAACTGGACAGATATGTTTGGTAAAGACAGTCATTACAAGAAGAATCATTAGCATGATTTGCATGATACATTCTATCATGTTTATATTCCTGAGGACTCATATTAGTTAAGAAAGTTAAAACAGTCAGTGATTTCACCATATTTGAGACGGGTCAGCAAAGTTCCCAAATACTTAAGTTTAGTCTTTATCAGGCAAAGAGCAAGAATTATACCTTTCTTTTCATATTTAATTGGAATTTTAAGGAGAGAAGGACGTGGGGGTATTGGTCGATAGCCAGCTGAATGTGAGCCAGCAGTGTGCCCAGGTGGCCAAGAAAGCCAATAGTATCCTACCTTGTACTAGAAATAGCTTGGCCAGCAGGACTAGGGGAGTGATTGTCTTGCTGTACTTGGCACTGGTGAGGCTGTTTCTCAAGCCCTGTATCCAGTTTTGGGCCCCTCGGTACAAGAAAGAGGTTAAGATCCTGGACTGTGTCCAGAGAAGGGCAACGAAGCTGCCGAGGTGTCTGAAGAACAAGCCTTATGAGGAGAGGCTGAGGGAACTGGGGTTGTTTAGCCTGGAGAAAAGGAGGCTGAGAGGAGACCTTATCACTCTAATAGCTACCTGAAAGGACTATCTAGCAAGGTGGAGGTCGGTCTCTTCTCCCAAGTAGCCTCAAATTGCAGCAGGAAAGGTTTGGATTGGATATTAGGAAAAACTTCACAGAAAGGGTTATCAAGCACTGGAACAGCCTGCCCAGGGAAGTGGTTGAGTTGCCATCCCTGAGGGAATTTAAAAGACACATAGATGTAGTGCTGACGGACATGGTTTAGTGGTGGACTTGGCAGTGTTAGATTACCAGTTGGACTCGACGATCTTCCAACCAAAACGATTCTATGAATCTGAGTAGACTGATTGTTCTGCCTTCTAACAACCAAACAGAGCTTAAATCCTTAAAGGAATAAGACAATCATGAACTAGATGGTTTGAGAACTTTCTCTTGTGCTAACCAAGAGCTTTTAGGGACAAAACCTCATGCACCTATTAAAGAGAGCAAAGCAGGGCTCTGCTGTCCCTTGTCACATGGGTGTTTTGATTGTAGCACTTTAGTGCTTTTTGAGATGCTAGATAAAGGGAAGGCAAGACAGAAAAACCATCATGGATCATTAATCTTAATTCCTAAACAGGATTATCCTGCCAAATATTTTTCTGTGCCCTGTTTTGTCCTTCTGAAGAATGAGACTTCCAGAATT
Organism: Gallinago undulata; assembly: GCA_026546715.1. Taxonomy (NCBI): domain Eukaryota; kingdom Metazoa; phylum Chordata; class Aves; order Charadriiformes; family Scolopacidae; genus Gallinago; species Gallinago undulata. Next base: position 78,687,889 of record JAOTQQ010000001.1, on the reverse strand, counting down.
TCTTCTCAAGATTGTTCCTTGAACAAAGCTCTGAGCAAGATATGCTAAAATCCTAGCCTTGCACCACTTCATAACACAATCCTCCTGTACCTTCCACAGACTAACGTGCGGTAACGCTGAAAGGCTCAGGCTGGAGGGAACGGAGGAGACCGTACCCACAAACCGGTTGACTCATCGCCTGGTCACTGAACAACCACAGTCGCAGTCTAATCTTGAAAACAGCAAAGTCAACTCACACGTAACCTCTACTCTCTCCCAGTTCCTTTATTCTCAATATTCAATTCTGCAAAGCTATTCTCACTGCTCGCATGGGTTTCAGTGCTACTGCAATTCCTTACAATCAAGTCCTTCTCCTGTCATTTATTGATCTAGTTGCAGATCGCAGCTTAACGGTGTAAGAATGCCCTGAAATCAACATTTTAGCTTGCCTTAGAGCGAGAGGTGGTCCAACTTGTGAAGTCTAGCCCCTGAAATTCAAGGTTAATTACACTGCTCATTATTCCAACCCCTCTCAGAAAGGATGACGCATCTCCTCAAACATCACCCAACTTTGATGTGTTACAGCGTCCCCTCCTTCCACCCAACTGCGCTTGGTCTATGACTAAGTCTGAACAGAACAGTAAACTTCAAAAAGTCAGACCCCCGTTTATCTCTAATGAGACAAAAGTAAAAGGCATGAAGGGCAATTTATAGCATCAGTTGGCAGCTAGAAACAGCAGCTTCCTCCCTCTTCAAATACAGAAAATATCCTTCTGTAACCTTTGCACTTCACCAATCTGTAGCAGAAAATACTGTTTGCCCCCCTCATTTGAAGGCACACACCAAACACTAGCTTTTTCAGATTGTTTTCTCACTGAATTATCACTTTCTTTCTTCATTATTACCTAAGTTTAGAGCTTAATATTAAAGAAAGGACCTTAGAATTAATTATAGCTCTTGCAAAAGTAATTCTTAACCACAACAAATTTCTACCAAACATCTTCTATTTTCTTCTTTTCAACATCTTCTGATTCCTTCTGGATCAGCAAGTCACAGTCATAGAAAACAAAGATTTAACAAGCCTACATATCTAACTGTTTCCAGTATCTGCATATTGTACATGAAGATGCGGAATCCAAAGCGATAAGAACAAGTAAATTATAAAACTGAGAAAAGCTAATGGGACCCACAGAGATAAAAACTGGCTTAAACCATACATAATCAAAATTACTTTTGTGAAAAGAAACCAAAAAATCTAGTTCTGTCTTTGCAATTATAACAATAGCAGAAGAGGAATAAAAGATTAAAAATACGAGAAGTGCAAGTTGTTCAGATGACTGGAACAGTCCGAACGATTGATGATGCTCATCAAGCAAATGAGGGGAAAGCAATAACATGGATATCACAGGACACACAGGGTGTGGAAACTGTTTTTCACCATCATAGCTCTGGCATCAAGAAAGCTTTTGTGACTCTGGCTAAGCAAGACAAGACTGAAAGTTAAAACACACCAACCAGTATCAGCAAGGCAAGAAATCACCTTATTTGAGATACCGGCAAAGAAATCCTAGCTGCTACCCGGCACTCGTACCCTGTCAATTGCATCAACTTTCACTCCCCAATTCAAACGCTCCATAAATCTGCTAAATCAGCTTTCAAAAATGGAAAGGATAAATACACGTGTGACTATTTAAACACTATGAAACATGGTCCCACGCCACAAAGTAACTGATATTTTCAGATGTAACAGGTTGCTCACTGTTACCTTGTTCCTGCAGTATTATTTACCAGCTTTCCCGAATTCCTTCCCAGTAAAGCACGAGTGTGTGAAGCAATACATAGTGTGCCTCCTCCAGAATACAGTCAGCAAAGCAAGGGAAGGCACGCTCCAGCAGTAACAAAGGCAGCAGACAAAGATATGGGAGAAATAAGGTTACAGAACATTAATAAATCACATTTCAAACCATCTCTGTTGGATGTGGAAATGCATAAACTGGGTTACTGACCAAAAAACATTGGGGAGGTGAAAAAGCCCCGGTGGTTAGACTAGACATTTAAGTTATAATTACTAGTGTTATTAGAGACTTGATTACAATAATCCAGAGCTCCAATTCAATTGCATACTAATATCAACACTGAAACCAGACATTTCCATACCTCTAATGAGGAAGGTGACACCATGTAGCCCATAGATCAAACACACTAAGCACTCTGATGAACTAGTAGCCCAATGAGACTTTCAGGGAGCTCCAAGCAGACACTTTCACCTTTTCCAGGGTGCAAAGCCCAGATTAGTGGTGCTCTTCCATCCCTCCCCATCCCCCCCCTCCCCCCCCGGTGACTCAGATATGCTGCATTTGTGATACTGAATTATTCACTACAATTCTATCAGATGGGGGGTCTGGGCATCTTTTTTTCCCAATAAAGTTTCTCTCTGCTGCAGAGAACCGAGCACCATCTCAGCTGCATGACTCAGGGCTGCCATGTTTCAGTGCAATTCGTATTAAATCCACTTCTGATCCTGGCTTTCTTGTCACCCTATTTGACTGCTTAAGTAGAGTTCCTCAGGGACTGGAAGCAATATAAAGCAGTTCATTAAAAATGCCCCTGCAGCCCACACCTCCTTCCCAAGTTGGGAGTTTACTGACTGTGTCACTGAGGATGTTTCAGCTGCGCGCTCGCTGTGCCTCAGACACAAATTTACTCTGGAAATAGGACAGAATATGAAAGCACCTCCATCCCGAAGGCTCATTAGGCTGCCAGGGATTTCATGAGCATATTCCCAGGTCACAGACGACGGGATCCAGTTCTGTGTGGGAAAGAGATGTTCTTGTCACACCTGTGGCAGTATTCTTCTCTTCATTTATGGCAAGCAGCCTGTCCCAGCATACATAAGAAACAGAGACAGCAAAAAATGTACCATGAGCAGAGCTTATCAAGTAGCAGCTCCTTTATGTTGGTGGATTTAGACAACCAAACATCAGCAAAATACCATGAGAAAGCACAGGAATTTCTGAGAAGGATAATCGTAGAAGACAAGCCAAATCTTTGCATTTAAGATGTTGGGCTCCTTACAGAAAATCATAAAAATCACCTAATAATGCCAGCATTCCTTTTTCATGTTTCAAAACGACAGCAACGTGTTGATGGTCTCCTCTTCTGCAGAAGCCACTCTTCCTACTTACTGCAACACCTCCACAAACTTAGCACCACGGAAGAGTTAAGGCAGAACAGCTGTCTGTGCCAACTTGCACATGTTGCAATCGCTGTTTGTTCCCATGTACTATCCATGTACAAGGAGAGAATTTATTTGGCAAAAGATGCAATTTTTTTGGCATTTGTTTCTCTGTTGCATTCCGATGGTGATGTGGAACTGCCATAAAGTATACCAAACAGGTCTTCTGGAGACATCCTGTTTGCTTACGATGTTTAAAGAAAAAAAACAACAAACAAAACCACAAAACAAACCAAAAAGCCACTGCTCTGAAAGGTACAACAGACAGCAATACAAAACTTGCATTTCTGCTAGATGCTGAGTTCAGGTTGTCAAATATTCCAGCCGCACAGATGGTGACAGCGAATTAGAGACGCAGCTATGAAAATCCTGTGATTTTCAGTGGGAGTCATGTGCCTGAAGTCATTTAGGTTTGGAAACTAACTGGTCTCCCAACACAGCCAGTATGTGTTGTGCTACAGGTCCAGATGCACATAAACGTGTAAACCATGGCTCCTGTTCAGTTCCGTTTCTGAAGCTGCAGCCACAACATCAGCAGCTTAAGCTTTTTGAAGACTTCACAGCCTGAATGACTACCCTGTGCATTTGGCAGCAGCTGCACTCCTCCACATTTATAGGATGCTGAAGAAAACAGGACCTACTCCAAAAATCCAAGCAAGCTCAGAAAATATACCAAGTGTCTTAAATTTAGCCTTTTTCATTGCTTTGCCCTGTAAATACACTACCCTTTTCAGGTGACAAAGCATGATGCAAGGCTGAAGGAATTAATACAACCCAGCTCTACTGGGCTATCACTGAAGTTTTACCTTGGTTCCCCTCCTCAGCAGTTATCTCCATTAACATCATACCAGCATCTTTCATGAGAAAATAAAGTTTCTCTCTACAGAAAGTTGATCAGCAACTGTAACAAAGCAAAACCCTTTATAAACGCCTTTTGCCCTGGAAAGAGCCAGAGACATTACATCTAGATCTAATATAATTTTATCAGAATCCCAAGTCCAACCATTTTAACCAATGAAAACTGTAGGTTTTGGCAATGTACAGGACCCTTTATAAGGGAGGATCAGGACTCACATTTTCCAGTAGATCCTATCAGCTGATGTGTGAGGCACAGCAAAGGGGGTTTTTGTGTCTTGACTTAATGGTACATAAAAAGCAACAAGTAAACTGGATCCTACCTTAAAAAGTACCTACTAAATCCCTTAACTTTGAGAAGAGCTATACTCCACAGTGCCCTGTCTGCACAGATCCTGACAGACGGGATCTGTGGTTTTGCTTAAAGACACTGAGAGAAGTAGTAGCTTCAAAACCTGGCAAAAAAACCCTGCAAGAGGATTATTGTGACATCTTAAGGAAAGAGTTAGTTGAATGCACTTCTTCAGAATACAAGAGTCTGTGTAATCAACATAGTCCAGAATTTGATATGGCAGTTCTGTCCTGACACAGACCATTTTAAGAGCTTAATTGCCGTTTCACATGCACCATTTAGAAACTGGTGGGGTAAAAAAGAAAAGCAAACTGAAAGAGGGTCTACAAAGCAGATCATTTATATGGCCTTTTAAAATGAGATTTTTGATGGTAGAGAAGTTTGCCATCATAAACTGATACACCACATTGTGAGATGTATTACTTCAAGCTGTTGTGATTAAGCTGCATCCAAATTTCTTCTCATTCAGCCTTAAAATGGAGCAGAACCCCTAGTCTCGATCCTATCAGGTTCATTCTGCTTATCCTGTATTACACTTCATCTTATAACCAAATGTTATTGCTGACACTTTTCAGCTCCAGTAAGCACAGGAAAAACCCCACAAGCAGGAAGGGCTTTTAATCACACAGGATAGCCAGCAAAACCCAAAACTGTTTGATAACTCGACACTTGTTTCTCCTTAGCACGAATCATCACCCCATGGCGTGCAAATGATTTGAACATGCCCTGTGTGCTCAGCATCTCAGAAAACAAACCTCACCATTGTTAGCATTCAGATAAACAGCCCCTCCCCTCTCAATCCAGTTTTGTTGTCGGTGTCCTCAGTCCTACAGAAGATTACTGTGCTCAAAGCCCTGCAGATCCTGAGGTTTACCAAGCTCACGAAGAAGGCTTTAAACTAGAGCTGCCGGGGAAGAAGAACCTCAATCCATCCCAGTCCTACCAGTATGATGCCAGTAATAGATGCCCAGAGCCTAGGGAAGGGTCACAGGTCAACAGGAGAGCACCTGGAGTGCAGGACAGAGGAATAGCAGCCACTAAGACAGCTTCATCAATTTAAATGCCCCTGTGCACATAGCACAGGGAATAAACAGGAGGAGCCAGAGACGTGCAGACACCTGTAGCGATATGATCTTACTTGCATCACAGAGATGTGGTGGGATGGCCCCTACAAGTGGAGTGTTGGAATGGAAGGATACAGGCTCTTCAGGAAGGACAGGAGACGAGGAGGGGGTGTCGCCCTCTACGTCAATGACCAGCTGGTGTGCATGGAGCTAGGGATGGATGAGGAGCCAACTGCAAGCTTATGGGTCAGGATTAAAGGGGAGAAATGGACAGGTGATGTTACAGTGGGAATCTGCTACAGATCACCTGTAGACCAGAAGACTGAGTGGATGAGGCCCTCTATATACACATATGAGCAGCTTCAGGTTCACAAGACCTGGTCCTCACGGAGGACTTCAACCACCCCAGTATCTGTTGCAGGGACAACGCAGCAGCGTATAAGCAATCCAGGATGTTCTTGGAATGTGTTGATGCCAACTTCCTTTGCCAAGTGACTGAGGATCCAACGAGGAGAAGTGCCATGGTGGAGATGGTGGAGTTCAAGATCCTTAGGGTGGCACGGAGGGTACACAGTAAGCTTACTACCCCGTACTTCAGGAGAGCAGACTTTGGGCTCTTCAGGGACCTGCTTGGTAGAATATTGTGGAATAAATCCCTGGAGGGAAGAGGGACCCAAGAAAGGTGGTTAAAATTCAAGGATCACCTCGTCCAAGCTCAGGAGTGATGCATCCCAACTAAGAGGAAGTCAGGTGAAAATGCCAGGAGGCCTCAATGGGTGAACAAGGAGCTCCTGGATAAACTCAAACAGGAAGCCTATAGAGGGTGGAAGCAAGGACAGGCAGACTGGGAAGAATACAGAGATTTTGTTTGAGCAGCCAGGGATCATTATTATTATTCAAAGAGTAGGAATAGTTGTTCAGTGTCTCACTGCACAGAACAGGCTCAAAAATTAGATACACAAGGATTCGAAACTGCAGAGAAGTCAGCTAAAATCAAACCTGGAGAAGAGCTGCACAGAGCGCTTCAGTCACAGGAAATGTTCATTTGTCAGAGGCTGAGCAAAACACAAACTGTCAAGGGGGAGTTATAAAATACTGTGTGTGCTATAATGCACACTCCACATTTTAGTTGTTATGGCAAGCAATTCCCTAATGCTGATTTTGTAATAACTACCACTTACGAAACCCCCTCAAAAATAAAAATTATTTATGATGCATTTAGAAGGCTTAAATAAGGCTCTGAGAGCAAATGCAAGGGTTTATTTCTCTCCATGAGACGTTCAAACACTTTAAACTGATAAGCTAAACAGAGATCGATCAGAGGTCTGTGAATGAATTTGAATGACCAGGTTTCCTCTGAGGTCCACCTTTCCTGTTGGGAAGGACAAAAGGTTAAACATCCCTTGCTTTTATTAGGCTAAACAAACCCACAATACTGTTTGATGTAAACAGGAAATAGGAATGCATGTATAGTCATTTAAACAATGATTAGGATGAAAGTTTTCTCCAAAAGTCTGAAAGCTCCAAGTATGATGGCCAAAGACTATTAAGCCACTAACCTGACAGAGAAAGAACAATATTTTGCCATCTTTCTCTTTAGTGGTTGTCAGGTTGAACTTGGAGGGCTGGAGAGAAGAAAGAAGATAATTCTGCCCATTTCTTGTATCTCCAAGAAAAACGTGGGAAAATCTTCTGGGATCCTTTTCTCAAGGGACCTGACAACTATCATTGTCACCATATTTAAACCCAGAGAACTCTGGTAGACCTGGTTGAAAATACTCCCATATACATCACGTGCACATATCTGGGATTCAACAACAATGTAAATTATTTATGTGTGTCAGGAACTTTATCTCAGTCTTTTCTTCCTTCATTTATCTTCCTGCTTTTGATCCTCTGCAGCCATCTCATTAGTTCCCAAGAAAACCACCTTTTCTCTTGCTTCTGTTTCTCCCAACTAAGAGAAAACAGCCATGAAATGCTGAGAAGTTTCTCAAATCTCTAATGGGAAACCCCTGTGCAGCAGCGCTACGCTACCCCATCTACGTGTTTTCAAGAAACAGTACTTCTATAGGAGGGTATATTGTCCTAAATGTAGGTTATTAGAATACAGTCGTTTCTTCACTGTTTGTCAGTGCTGTATCACAGCTCCAGGAGACTGAATGTCCTTTGCTACCGAGTACCCAATAGGTATTCATTCCTGATCCTCTGGTATCTCAGGAAAGGTTCTTCCAGAAATACCAGAGTGACCATCTTTCTCCTTGTTTAGTCCTCCCTTTCTACACACTTAAACTTTGATATAAAGTATTATCATTGAAATTCAAACCAAAAATGAGCATGGATGCCTTCCCTTTCCCCCTAAATGCAGGCTGAACAACATAAAAGCTTCCCAAAAAAGCATGCAAACTCTCTGATCTCCTTCTTGTGACAGTGAAGCTCACTTATACTGCTGTTGATGTTCACAGTGTTAACCACAGTATTTCTCTATGGCCAGTTTTGCATAACTTCTTGTGGTGGGCAGAGCTGGAGATTCTTTATCCTTGGTTTGTAGTTCTTCAAGCATTCCAGGCACTCAAGAACGCCAAATCCCACGTTACCTTAAATTTCCCAGGTTAAAAATACATCATTACTCACCTTTTTTCCCTCAGTACTATCACCGCTGACATAGGACAGTTTGCGACGGACATAGAAGAGCATATCATCTTGTCGGGGGGCCCATTTCTCCATAAAATACGTTGAAAACATCCAAGTCCAGAACACAATACGGTCATCTTTGAAACACCCTAAGAGGCAAAGAAGAAAGGAGAAATAAGAGTTGGGGAACCAGCGTGTCCCATTTGATTGTGCTTAGCACGACACCCAAAGTTTTTGCTGCGTATGGTGCCGTCGAGCCCGATGGCAGCAGAAATATTCTTGCACAGAGTAAGTTTTTCCACTGTGAACAGCGTAGCCACCACTGTGCACAAACCCCCAGCCCATCTTTGGCCATCCTCAACCAAAACCACCTTCTGGCAACCAGTCTGCCACTGTGCAGAGGAAACACAAATCAGGGCCCATGAGTATATCCCTGGCTACGTCTGTGCCATGGAAAAAGGACAGGACGAGCACACTGAGGGACAATACCTCAAAGAAGCACTCAAGGAGTAATTTCAAAGGCACGTAGGGCCAATGTATGCTCCACTTAATGACATGAAGCCATCAGCTACCAATAAGTTCATTAAATGCTCTCAGGGAGTATTAGCCAATCTTTCAGAAACAAGTAACTGATACCTTCCTTAAATCGACACACAGGAACAAAAACGTACTTGTGCAGGGTCAATTGTCATTCACAAGGAACAAAACCCAGCTCTTCCCAAAGGACACAAGAGGTTCTGAAGTCCCAAATTCCAATTAAACAAGAAAAAACAGGGGGAGAGAGGGAAAAAAGAGAAGAGGAAGATGTAATTTGTCTCCTTAAATAAGATTTTGTTGCATCAGCAATAGCATGGCAGTTGGCTGCTCACCAGGAAAAGCAGGCACAGTGGAGGTGACACTACATTTTGTGAAACTCTTCAAAGCACTTAACTATAATAAAAACAGCAAAAGGTGCTGCATCTCTTCCGTGTCATAATGCTTGCACACTCTTAAAAACCAAAAATTCATACAGGCAACGAGAGAAGGCAGTACTGTGCCTGGTGACAAGGGAGCTGAATTTCTCCTCTTCTCCTCAGTCCTACCAGAGCCTCCTTCATGAAGTAATTGCATCCCCCTCCCTGAAGCCCTACCGAGAGATAACTGCAGCTGTTAGCCAGAGTCCAGCCATTTAAAAACCCGTGAAGAGAGAACCACTAAAAAAATATTGGTGAGATTGGTGAGTATTGGTGAGATTGGTGAGTATTGGTGAGAAACAGCAAAAACCTGAAATGGATGATGGATGGTATTGTTACGTACAAGACTCCAGAACATCTATCCTTTACAGTGGCTTATTTCCCTAAAAGCTATAGATTGGCCACCAGATTGTTACACACGTCGCTCCCCAGCCCTCGGCTACCATTGAGGTCGGTGTGTTTGCCTCCCAGCAATACACTGCACCTTTGAAATGGTTCTGCAGAGAAGAATCTTGTATAAGACAGAAAGTGACATTTATTTGCAACAATACCTGGATTAAGCTTTAGAAGATTTTCCATTCAATTGCCAAGGAAAATGACACACCATAACAACGAACATGATTTTTCTTAGACACTGGAGGCTAACCTCAGAGCTTTATAAAGCAATCAATCAATCTTTTAATTCACAAGTGTAACTCAGCACATTTTCCTACTTCATTGTGCATGCAATATTTGCAAGAGAAATCTTTCTTCCAATCTTTAATTATTCTGGTGGGCAGGAGATTAGACTTTCAGATTTTTTAGTGGACAAATGGGTGATTCAAGTCAAAAAATCTTAGGTCCCTCCAACTAAATCCAAAAGCGGTGTTGAAAACAAAATGGAATTCCACTGATGGACCATGCACAGAATATGTTAATCAACATAAAGTAGGATGGTAATATGTTGGAAATATGTATATAGTTGATTATATTTAAAAAATAACAATTAAAAAGCTGAGAGAGAACAGAAAAGGCCAAGGCAGTTAGTTCCCAGCGCAGGTTAATTCCAGGCTGCAATTGCTTTATTTGCATGGCTGCAGTGAAGTCATTTCAATTACTTAAGGCAGCATAGACCATAATGTGCAATCGTGAATAAAATCTGCAATGCACTTAAGTACTACCCAGTTCTTGCAGCAGAGAAAGGGAATCAAGCACTAGAGAGATCAGATATGGGATGCTGGGCATCTGCACTCCTCCCTTGGGCAGGGGTGAACAGGACTGTATGGCAAACAGCTCTATCTGAGAGCCTACCACAGAAGAGTAGGTTCAGACTATCAAAACCAGGCTAAGGACAGAATTATCATCAGTCAGTATATTTACAGATAAACACCAAGAAGGAAAAAAAAGCTTTAAGGATATATTGCTGACACAAGGACAAATGGCTCTAAACTACCCACATACGTAGGCTGGAAATTCAAAGCAGATCCCTAAGCCTTCAAGCCATGAAGTTCAGGAGCAAACCCCTCAGTTGGAATAGTGAAGGCAAAAATCCCTACAGCTGTAAAGACGGAGCTCATCTTGGTTAAGATGGTTCCTGTGTTACCAGTGACAGCCGAGGACACCATGACCCAGTCCCACCTCTATATTTAGCAAAAAGTAGAAAACAGGGCACGCATTCATCCCGATTCATTCATGGTCTCAAAGAAACTTATTAGATCTCATTGTTTTTGAGTACCTGAATTCCCAGCCTTAATTAAATAGAGAGAGGGGAAGAAAGGCGGAAAGAATGGCTCTGAGTTCATCTGGAGTACTAGGAAAATCAAAGTAAAAAGAAAAAAGAATCTACATTCTGTAAGAATGATGTCTGGAAAAGTTCTAGTGTTCAGAAGTACACCATTTCAGTTTGCTTCATAAATGAGTAAACAAAATAACCCTAGCCAAGCCACCGCTAAATTTACATAGAAATGTATTTCTATTGGGGAAAATATTTTTCCTTTATGAAGTAAAATCATCAAGTTATCTAAACCCAGCATTATATACATGGGTTAAACAACTTTTAGATTCTGGCAATACCCACGAAAATCTGAGCAGCTGTCATATGAGCTGCTTACATCATCAGATGTATTTACACAATAAAGCACAGGAGTTAATACGCTCTTCTGAACGATTTATGGGTGGTTATAACTGATTATAATATTAATAAAGCAGAAGAATGGCAGAATGGCGCAAGGTACCAGGACTTTGTGGGTGCTTTTACCCTTGGTGGGGAACGCAGGACAAAATGAATCAATGTTCAGCATTAGCCCAAATAGAAAACTAGGGAACAGAAGTGCTATTACAGTGAAGCTACTGCAGCATAATGCAGGGGAAAAAATACCCTGAAAACCCTTATAAGCAATGCTGGATGGCTGTCAATTCCAAACCCTACCCGTAACAGATGAGATGCAAAATCATCCTCCGAGCTTCAGGGATACTTGCAGGCACTGCTGTAATTAAAACCAACCTGAGGATGTTCTAACTGTTCTGACTGCAGTGGCTAAAGGACTTACCTTGAAGTTAAGAAGAGCCAAATCACTGCAATACAGCTGTTTTTATTAAATTTCAGTAGAATCAGGAAGGATGGGGAACAGCACAGGGAAGAATTAGACTTTAAAAATGTGCTACTCAATAGCATTAACTTGGAAAGGAGACAAGAAAATTTGTAATTGTAATCCAGACTTCTTAAAACTTGAGGGGGTGTGGGGGGAAAATCTATTCCAATTTCAAGCCAGAAACTGTCAGGTCCACTCAAGCTTTACATGCCCAAAAAGCACCCTAATGACCCTCACAGTCATTATTTTGGTGGCCCACGGCATCTCACTGGGTGCCTTCCAGCTCGGCCAAAGAAGAAACTTGGAAACCCCTTTTAAAATTGTTTTGGGGGCCGGTTTTGAAACTGTCAGGCTGAGGGCCCAGCAGCCAAAATTATTCTTTCCAGTAGGCAGAAGAAAAGCACAAAGCCTTTGCCACAGCACGCTGTTGCGGGGCCTCAGCTGCGCTGGAGGTGGCAGAGCATCTCTGTCCCCATTACACCCCCCACTCAAAGAACTGGACAGGCTCAGCTCGCAGCTGGGACTGCTGGTGGCCTTAACCCCCTGCTATTATACTCGATCCTGCTTCTATCCAACTGCCAAGGACCAAGATCAAAAAAACTGATGCCAATTTTTTTGCATAGGCCAGACCTTCACGAGTTGGCAGCAGCTTTCCATCACTTTGGTCCATCAAGCATTTGCACAATGCCCAACACACGTACGCTGCCCATTAACTTGGGAGGCACTTAATAAAACACCTGGCACTTAGAAGTCCCCCAAGCTTTGAATTCAGTATTTGGGGAGACCTTTTAAAACCCTAACCGTTTCGTTGTTGCCAGAGGAGGACTTGAGCTTTCTGCAACACCAGAATTAGATGATATTTGCAAAGGACTCAAATTCTATCTATAGTTGAGAGCACGTAGCAAGGCAGCTTCCTGAAAACACTCCACCCCTAGCAAATTCTGCCTCTAAATGAATCAAATGGTATTAAGAGTTCAGTCTATAAATCTTAATACACTAAAAGTTGATTATATAATTATGAGACCTTTGTCATGAATAAATCCTAATTACAACAATTTACTGTAATGATTCATTTACATGGATTTTATCCTCATTAGAGGCATGATTTATGCCAGCTGCTATGTAATAAATGTCTTTCTTTTTACCTATTAGATTTTTATACTAAGCATTCATTTTGGGGAACCAACTCCAGATCCACATAAGAAGTTGTGATTATTTTTTTTAATTAATGCTTTCAAAAAAATCAATGAATAAAAGAGAAGTGTCAGCATATTATTTTGCTTCAAAGGAATAGAAGAAAAGATTTCCCATTTGGTGGATAATCGTTTTTCAGCATGTACCACTCAGAGCTTAGAGGAACAATAATTTCAGCTAGACAGGGTTTCTTCCTATGCTTTTATTCCCCTAGCCTGCCATGAGCTACTCTTAACTGTGAGACATCATAAAACTAATTTCATCCAGCTCTGCCACAGTGCTATCATCTGTAAAATGAGCATCCTTAGATGTTTAGGGGTTAATTAAATGCTTATGAAGATTTTTACAGCCCCAGCATAGAAAGCAAGCTAGAATTCTAAGTGATTCACACTCTATTTGAAAGTGGGATTACTAAAGAGGAGCCTGGGAGCAGATTACCAGTGCTGGTGGGTAAAAATGCTAGCAAGATCTTGTGGCCTGTTGTCTGAGACCAACGGCATGAGGTTCAATAAGGCCAAGTGCCCGGTCCTGCACTTGGGCCACAACAACCCCAGGCAGCGCTACAGGCTTGGGGCAGAGTGGCTGGAGCTGCCTGGCAGAAAAGGACCTGGGGGTGTTGGTCAACTGTCGGCTGAACATGAGCCAGGAGTGTGCCCAGGTGGCCAAGAAGGCCAACAGCATCCTGGCCTGTATCAAGAACAGCGTGTTGAGTAGGACCCGGGAGGTGATCATCCCCCTGTACTCAGCCCTGGTGAGACCCCACCTCGAGCACTGTGTCCAGTTTTGGGCCCCCTACCACAAGAAAGACATTGAGGTGCTGGAGTGGGTCCAGAGAAGGGCGACAAGTCTTATGAGGAGAGGCTGAGGGAGCTGGGGTTGTTCAGTCTGGGGAAGAGGAGGCCGAGGGGAGACCTTATGGCTCTCTACAGCTCCCTGAAAGGAGGCTATAGAGAGGCAGGGGTTGGTCTCTTCTCCCAGGTCACAGATGACAGGACAAGGGGTAATGGCTTCAAGTTGTGCCAGGGGAGGTTCAGGTTAGATATTAGGAACTATTTCTTTCCTGAAAGGGTTGTCAGGCATTGGAATGGGCTGCCCAGGGGGGTGGTTGAGGCACCATCCCTGGAGGTATTCAAGAGACATGGTGCTCGGGGATGTGGATTAGTGTTGGTTTTGGGTGTGGTGGGGTGGAGTTTTTTGGGGGTGTTTTGTTCGTTGTTTTTTTTTTCTCCATTGGTTGGACTAGATGATTTTAAAAGGTCCCTTCCAACCTAGGTAATTCTGTGATATTTAACTTTTTTTTTTTTTTTAAGTTTAACCAAGTATTCCGCAAGGACAATATGAGAAGTGCATCACGTAGCTTAAAGCTACCTTTGATTTTATAAAGTTATAATTATGACTGCATAAAATCAGAATGGATTCTGTCCGGTGATAGTTGCCAGCTAGCTAGCTCATTAGAAATCTAAAGTTCAGTCTTCTTCTCACACCTACATAAAAGGAGGTCATTTATTCCCTTCAGTTTGACCTTTTATGAAGACAAGCCTTCACCAAACTTTCAGAAATTCACTGGCAACTAATTCAAGAGCAGGCAACACCGAGGGAACATGTTACCAAACGAGAGGCCCCCAGAGCACACCCTTGCTGCACATTCCTCTCTCATAAATAGCAGGGCTGGGAAAGGAGCACCACCACTGATGCCAGCTGTAGTGACATAGCACAGGGAGAAGTTTGCTTTTGCAAGCACCCAAGTCCTAAATCCGTCAGAAAAGACAACATATACTTTCAACGTAAGTTTTTCTGTCAGAACTCTAGCTAGAAAAGGAAGGCGTCATGGTAACAGCAGTGACAGGGACAAGACAGATGCCACAGATGTCCCTGGCCATGGCAGGGGGGTTGGAACTTGATGATCTTTAAGGTTCCTTCCAACTCAAACGATCCTATGATTAGGCACCCTACTCTGCCCATAACACAACTCTCCTCTTTTCCTTACCCTAAATGGAGGTAGCTGTTCTCCTACCCCATCACGTAGTGCATGCACACAGCCATTAACATAATATGAAGGAGACGAGCAGAATGTAATTAAAGATGAGAGAATAATTTCATACCAAATACAGCACACACTTCTTTATAACAGACGGTAATTAACAACGAGGATGGACAGAAGCCCATTTGAAGTTGAGTGAATAAGAACATTTTAAACCAAATAGAAATGTTGCTGCTCTTCTCTTTCTTTCTGTGGGCATTTCAGGAATATAGCCTCTATCAGGCTTTCAAACTTGCAGGCATATATTAGGATTTTTTAAAGCAATATAATTGATTTCAACCTTGGCTTCATAGCATATCTGTAAAGGAGTTGACAAAATTTGAGCTTCAAGCATTGAGTCATCAATGTTAAAAGACTGAGAAAAACATTAAGCCAATTACTCTTACAGTGCCATATTTATTCATTTGCCAATAGATGATATCACCTCTCTGATATTTGTCACCTTCTCTAAGTACAACTAAATGGTAGACATCACTAAGATCCCCAGAATCAATATGCAGTTTTCAGTACAACCCTTCAATTTAAAGCTTGTTGTCACCAGATAATTGACTCAAAGGCCCAAAATAACATAAGCCAGAAGCTCCAGCTTGGATCAAACACAAATGTGGTCCTCTGCATGGAGAGGGAAAGATAAACACATTTCTACATTTAGGAATAAAGTTTTCCATGAAGGCTTGTGAACCATTTCATGAAATAACAGGTCCAAAACACTCGAGATTCAGAGAAACTGAGCCCATTTTCAGCTGATGACTTCCACTTTCTGAAACACAGAAATGACTTGGAGCTAAATTGTGCTTAAGCCTTATGCTGAACTAAACAATAGTGGATAAAATGTAGTTCTGTTCTAAAGATCACAGTTTACCCTCCTATAACACAGAGCTTTAACTTTGAAACTTGCTATATAGAAAGTCAAACCATGGTTGTAGTGATACAACTTCGTGGTCCGCACTTGTAAAGTACCTGTGAAATCACATACCTATCCTCTAGTCGCCACAAGACAACATTATATCACTCTGGGGGGGGGAAAAAAAAAAAAAAAAAAAGGAAAATGCCATAATGTAAAAAACTTTTGATTCTGAGGACCAAAGTAACCAAAGTACAACCTTCAAGTATATTTGACATTCTCCAGTGACGGCTCTCCACTGCCCCATGCTCCTCCTAACCCCTCAGACTGCTCCTAACACTAATACAATTAATTTTCATTCATATAATTAGATGCAAACTTTGCCTAGATTCTGAAGTTTAATCCACAGAGGGTCAAGGCTGATGTGTCAAGGGACATCTGTCGCAGAGATGGCTTTTAGGAGGCACAGATTCCCCGCACCATAACCATATCTCTACCTAGTCGCTTGTTCTTTCATTGGATGGGATAGATTTGTGCCATAAATGTTAAGACAGAAACATTTGGTTTCAATATAGCACAATTTCCAAACATCTAAACAGCAGACACTTCACAGCTTATTTTGTCACCATGGTTTACTACCTTCAACACAGCATACATGTCAACTACAACCAGTTTTCTGTCTCCCTGGAAAATATGAAATAGTTCATTTATATTGCAGCATCACTTTGGGTATCATAAACATCCTCCTCCTTTCTGCCTAAGAGAGAAAAATAATTAATGCAAATTAAACTTTCCCAGTATCTTCCAAAGTGGTTCGGAGTGCATATTCTTCCCAACTAAGAATCATTCATGAATAACCCTGATGCCACAAGATGTACCCCATCAAAATATCCAATAGAATGGAGATAGAGAAGAATCAGACAACAAAATTTACATCCTTCTAATATTTTGTTAAAAGCTCCTTCTTTTGTGAAAGGTTGGCAGAAAATAGTACAGGGTGTATTACACACAAGACATTTTTCATACTGACTGTTTGCTTGCTTTCCAACAACAAGGAAAGACAAGGATAACAATTTCCAGAGAAGTAATCTGTCCCAAGAATTATACATATTTTGCCCTAATATTTACAGCAACATCCTCCCCATAAGAAAAAAAAGAAATAAATTAGTCTTACTCATTTTCCTAACTTATTTTCTTAGAAAAAGTTCCACCATCTTCATGTTTCTGGAAAGGGCCTAGATAAACCTGCTGAATTCACTGAACTCGGCCACTAAGCCTGCATGGGTGCAAACTTAGTACTACTGGTCATCCATTGCCTTGGCTTTTACCTGTATCAGTAAGACAGAGAGGAAATTCTGCATGTTGAGTGATCAATTCTCAGTGTTGTAATGCTACTAATTACCCCCGATTGTAAAAACAAACAATTAGCATTATATACATCAATCAGCAGATGTATATAATAATAAATCAGCAGAAGGCAGAAAGCTTATGAATATAGAGATTCCTCTCTGAAACTCAGCAGGTTCTCAAACTTGATTAATTAATTTTGATATCAAAGAGCGGTGTAATTTTGGGGTTGGCTTTTTCTGGGGGTGATGTTGTTTTGTTGTGGTTGGGTTTTTTGTTTTGGCATTTGTGTTATTTTAACTATTTTATAACGTGCAGAACAAATTTGGATGAGGAGAATAACAGAAAAAGCAATGCTGTTCATGTCACACCTTTTAACTTTGCCGCTTCTGGAGAAAACACATTGGAAAACGGGGAGCTAGAGCATTCCTAAAGGAAGATAAAATTTCCTCTTGCAGAAAACAAGTGTATTGTCGTAAGAAATGGATTAGCAATACTAGCTCCTGGTTACTAGTAGCAGGTGATAAATGTATACTTTCCAGGGCAATGTCCATGGACAAACACAAGAAATTTTAGCGTATAGCCAAAATATTCTCAAGGTGGGTTTGCTACAGACAATCATTTCCGTATTGACACAAGCAAATACAATCGAAGCACAAATAACCTTCTGAAAGACAACAAAACGCACTTATCACAGGAAATGGTAATATTTTAAAAACCCATCTAACTTAAAAATCCAGATCCCATTTCCAAACAAATGCAGGAACATCAAGTGTAAGCTTCATGGAAAGTAAAAGACTTGGGGTTTTGAGTGCCACTTTATTATGTGACATTATTGTTGTTATTAATATTAGACACACTTCTGTCTGCTCTGTCCCTTGGCTTTGTTTCAAAGTTCCCACTGTAAGTTTCCTTTTCCCTGAGAATACACACAACAAGTATAATAAAATCAGAATATCAAAACAACTAAGAGACACTAGATAATTCCACAGAATCTTTTAAAAACTGAACATACTCATGCATGGAATCTGGAATTTAATACTTTCTCCCCTTCCAAAGCCCTGAATGTCTCCATTAAATATGATTTATTTTAAGCTATTTTCCATAAAAAGAAATTAACTTTTTTTTTTCTTTTTTTGAAATGCAAACGAAAGCATCTGGGATGAAAACGAAGGACTAAATCAAGAGAAAGGAAAGGTTACTGGAAATGCTAACAGATCTACTGAGCCAAGACAAAGCCCACCAGACATCATGCCAGATTTTGCAAGCTGCCATCATTATCAGGATTGTTGTAAATTCTAGCCCTATTCTAGTAACTACATACTTAAAATATACGTCACTTAAGAACACAAGATAATAACATCCAATTATTACCAATATAGCAAAAAATAACCTTTTGAATGTATTATATTTAATATACCTCCCTCTGGCTACAAAACAGGAATTTCAAAAGGACAGTGATTTGTTGCAAGTGTCACAATTGAATAGTAAATCCCACATCGCAAGATCAAACTAGAGTTGAGTCTTGAACATTGTAGAAAATGTAATGTAAGAGACATGCATGAAATAGCTCTTTCAGCAAATAGGAGTATTTTTTTAAATTAAAAAAAGCACTCACACGTAGCATGCAGTAAACAAAAAAAAAACCACACAAAAAAAGAGAGAAGCATCCTGGTAAAATAGGATTACATCTTACATCCTTATATCAATACATTTTAGGAGGGGGGGGGGAGGAGGGGGAGGGGGAAGCTAGTTTTGAAGCAAATAGGTAACCGAAGCTCAGAGTTATAATTTTGCTCTTCAATGCTAACACAGGACCACACCAAACCAACACTCTGCTTTTGCTTTGGCTTCTGTTCCAGGCTCTTTCGGCTACCCTGGAAGCTGCCCAATTTCCTCTCAGGAAAACAGAGTAAGGGATGCGTTCTCTTGTGGTCAGCTTTGCTTCTTTAAGTTGCAAAAACACATACAGGCAGGTTTTTTATTTCGTTTTTCCTTTTCAAGTCTTTGTACTTCTTGAGCAGTCTCCGAATTCTCCACTAGCATAATCATACATGCAATGAAAGCGATCAAGACAAAACCGGAATGTATCCCATCCCTACCCCACCTATTTTAGTCCCATTCTATGAGCTTTAAGATACTATTTCAAGGCCTTACCCATCTTTTTCTACTCAACACTTGCTTGAATGTTACCTGGGCCAACTTCAAAAAAAAAAAGAAAAGCCAAAGCAGAGTATGAATAAAATAAAAACTCTAGTGACATCGACTAGTAGGGAACTGACAGGGAAGAGCTCTCAACACCAGCCAGTTTGCCAAGTGGCCAACATAGGCTACACAGTGCACAGCAACATCCACTTAGTTGATAAATTGCCCTAGAGCCAGTATAACTACCCTCAGTGAAAGAAGCAAGATAGGAGATAGGCTACAACAGAAACAATACAGAGAGGAACACAATTCATCTTGTATCTTCTAACCTCATTTTGTTAGGTTTTTGGGTTTGTGGGGTTTTTGTTTGGTTGGTTTTTTTTCCCATGAAGCCCAGACTTAATGGCACCATCACGAAGTGAAAATGGCATTCATCTATCCTCCATGCCTATCAATATCCAGCTTCCTGTGGTATTTGTATCACCTGAGATCATGGACCAAACCACAGATGTTACTGCACGTTTGGGGGAACTACAGAATCTACCATCAAGCTTTGAATGCCATTTTGACACAAATACTTCTGGCTATGTGGAAGGAATGTATTTCTTGATTCAATTGTTCTTAGTCAAACACCACTAAGATGCAGAATATATGAAAGATCAGAGCAAGAAAAACAGAAAAGGGGTGAACTTAGTATTAAAAGCCATAAATACATAAGTTACAGTCTGAAAGTCATGTGCTCAGCAGACAAGATAAATGAAATATTTCTAGTTTTACTAACAAGGAACCCAAACTTTCTTGCTTCTGGTGAAACAAGAACTTCATTCCATGAGGGAATACATCTAAGCAAATCCAGCTACAGCTGGTGTTTTGGGCAGGTAAGGCGGTTAACTGGAAGAAAAGAGTATGACAGAGTAGGGATTAACAACTTCCAGCTTGCTAAAGGGAGAAGAGGGAAAAATGAGTTACACCGAGACCCAGCTTCACAAATTAAAAACCTCAACTCTTATCTGCTCACCCATCCAGCTTTCTTTTGTGTAGGAAATCTGACATCTTGATACTTTTGACATATGCATTTCTCTCCTGCAGGAAACAACCCTGAGCTTTCTTCACAGAGTATCAGTTGTCAAGCTGTCAAGATGACTAACATTCACATCACTGCCACATCACTATTGTTGTCCTGTTTAAGCACTAAAAGCATTTGTCAGAAATTGTCTGTCAAATTAAAATATGGAAATTAAAACAACAGAAATCATTGTAAAAGATGATTCTCAGTTGGAGAAAGAAAAATAAAAATAAATCATGAGTTCATTATAAAATTTTCTCTCCCCCAAATATTACTATGGATGATTGTAATACCTGGAACAAAGAAAAAGTTATTTCTAAACCTAATGTGTCAGGACAATAAATTGCAAGAAGGAAGATGTTTCTGTATGTTAAAATGTTGTACAGTTAGATTAATCTCTTGACTAAAATGTGTAATAAAGAAAAGTGGGGAAAAAAACCCACAGCATTCCTCTAGCACGGCACTTACTGAAGAATAGCCAATGCCCTATTTGGATCACAGATTTTCTTCTGGGGTGAACTAAGGTTCAAACCCTGAACACTAGCACAAGTACCACGGGGAAAGGAGGGAACACATGAAATTAGGACTTCTCCGCCATGGATACGGTGGAGTCTTCTCCACCACAAATATACAATTTCTGTTGGAAAAAATTCAAAGGTTGTCATCTGTGGCTGATGGTTCCTTCTTCCACCGTAAATTATTGTCCTTGGAATGGGGACAGCAGAACAGGTGTTGAATTTGCACCTCAACGGCTGTAGTTCAGAGTGTTAACATGAACTAACATTGACTTTTTTTTTTTGAGGAACAGACCCCATGACCATTCTGTAACCTCTGCTATGGAGGCAATCATCTCCAGCAGACAGCAGGATGGACACAGCTGGAGCTGGCAGCCTCTCAAATCCTCTCAGCATGACTCTGCTGATCATCTACTACATGTCTTTTCACATTAATTCCAGGTATTTGTTCTTTAGAAGCCTGAGCCAGAAATCTCACAGACAAGTAGTGCTTAAAGGGGAGAACTGCCTTCTAGAGCTCACAGAAAAGACAGCAAATTAAAGGCACTAAGCTAATAAAGTAATTGGACTCAATATTATCCCAGCAAGAAAAACTGAGATCTCTAGCTTAATGCTTATCCAGAAAACAGCTGTAGATAAGCCAAGAAATCCATAAAAGGGTGTGTAACCTGGCTGCAGTCAAGCAAGTATTGATTTCAAGGAAATCCACACCTACACTGTGCTATAAAGCTGTGTAGTCACAAATTCGGGAAGTCATCCCACAGCATCAGTGGTCAAGTTTCTGGCTTGACAACAATCAAATTATCTGGAGAGAATTAAAATGGGAAGAAGTTGTCCCCTCTCTCCTAACAGAAGTGAGAAAGCAATCTGCCCCCCTTCCTCCACTTGAGTCTGGGAAGACAAGCTTCCTTCCTCTTTTTCATTAGCTTCAGAGACCAAAGAACCTCATGGAGGTAACAGAAAGGAGACCAGCAGAAAGTGCCACTATAGAGAAGCAGATACTGAAGAACTCAAAGGGTTTCCTTATGTTACTCCACCAAGCAGCATAAAGACTAAAAATCTAAGAAAGTAGAAATTGCCTAATCAAAAAAGCATATCAGTTGTCTTTTCTCCAGGCTTCAGGTATTTTCAATGTCCCCCCACATCCTCCTTTTTGAAATGAGATTCTTTTACTCATCCCCTAGATACCTCATCAGAAGTCCTGGCAGGTTCCTCCAGCCTACAAAAACTCCACAAGGAACAGCCAGGAACTGGCATGTTTGAACACACACATTCCTCTCAGACCTATGCATCCACCTGTAAGAGATCTTCCGGTGCTCTGCACCACCAAACAGGAATGATACAGTGTCATACAATGCCATCTTTTCTGCTAAGACTGCAAATCTTCTCTATCTCTGTGGTTCAAAGCATCAAAGGCACTTAAGTTCTCAATGGTAAAGAAAACTGTTTCAAAGCCTGAGATAAGCTGCATTAAAAGCTTTATAAACACCTGCATGATGTCCCTGTAGAAAACACAGCTGACACAGCAATGAGGAGAGATCTATAAGAGAATTTAAAGTAAATTCACCTTCATCATCTATCTATGTATAAAGCAGTTTAGAAAAATGTATCATCACCCCTTTGCCATGGAACATTTCATCCTCAGGTAAGAGAGGCGGGTAGGGAAGCCAAGGTCTAAAAATAAGGAAGGAATCATCTGCTTGAAACCTGGTCAGATGCCCACGGACAGCAGCCCGGCTACTCCCGGCCCCGGGGTAACACCCCCCTGGGTCGGGGTAACGGCCCCAGCAATAACATCCCCCCCTCATCCCAACCCACCCCACCCCATCCCATGGCTCCAGGAAACTTCCAAGTGTTCTGGACTCAACTGCAAAGGAACCACGCGAAGCACACGGAGCTCGATGTGCCATCTCTAAAGTTGTCCTGGGTTGAGAGACACAGAGCTAGTTTTTCTTCTAATACTGGGGAAAATTGCACTTCTAGAAGACTCTAGTGTCTGAATTTGTGAAAATAATTATTTTATAGCCAGCCAGGCTCTGTGGGATTCAAGGTTAGTGTTTTCAAGCCTTGCCAGGTGCAGGGACAAGGAGCAGCAAGGCCTGGGCATCTGACCCAGGCTGGCCAACAGGATTATTTCATACCATGAATGTCACATTCAATATCAATTAGAGAAGTTTGCTGCGTAGCTTTCTCTCCCTTGATGGCAGTGGGTCCAGACAACTCCTTGCCCCGGTGCCGTACCCCTGAGGCCTTCCCTTCCTCCTGGAGCCATTGCGCTGGCAGTGTCTGCCATTTGCTGTCCCTGCTGGGAGTGCACAGCTTCTACTGATAGAACTGGCTGAGTATAATTCTTCTACATCTTATGTCAGTATCGGGATAAACACTGGTTCTTCAGTATTATTGTTAATTAGAAAGCACCATGCATTTCCACAAGTACACCTAAGAATTTCAACCCATGCATGCTGATTTTAACCCATATACATTAATTTCAAGCAACAAATTGGGTTATCAGGGACACTGCACTTTACCGAAAAGCAACATTTTTACAAACCTTTCAAAGTAGAAATGCATATTGGAAACTCTATTTATAGTCCTGATTCTGAAACACAGCACCATGCGGGCTGCTATGAAGAAAGCTAACTACGCCTGAGCCAGACTCAGCACACAGGTCTATATGGCAAGATGACCCACATGACACCTAAGCAGGAAACCAATATAAGCACAAGCTGGGGCAAGCCAGGTTGGGGGAAGGTTCTCCAAAGACCAGAGGAAACCTACTAGTTGACTGAAGTACCCAGAGGAGAGAAGTTCAAGAAGTTCCTGCCTTCACCGAGTGCCTGAAGCAGATGACCTACATGTTGGAGGGACCCTGATCCAGAGCCTTAGGATAGTCCCACCACGCACACTCCCTCAATCACCAGTGGGACCCAGCATGGGAGAGCTCCCCTCCTTCCTGCCCCTGCAGCTCAGGCCATGTCCAGGAGCATGAGGCACAGCTAACACACTGCTGGTCCATACTTAGCCTGTCATCCTTCTCTTCTGCCCATGACCATCAACTCATCACTCATTGTCTTTATCAGTCAATCATCAAATAGCCCTTTCTCCACTGTGACAGTACACATCAACTAAGAGCCACCAGTTGCCCAAAGTGTTGCCCAAAGGTAGACCTGCAAATCGTTTAAAACGACAGAGTACTAGTCTACAATACTTCTTTTGAATACAACAGTGACTGAATTACCCCAAATAAAGTCAGACTTTCCTGAAGACTGGTTTTCACAACTGTCGTCAAAACCAAACTTGGCTTATTGCCACCATTTTGTTTTTACAGTTCCTCCCTAAAAGTGCATCTGTAAAACGTCTATTCTGTTGTCAGTAGGTGGGTTGCCACTTTCCCCTCACCATGCTGATTTTAAAGAATTATTTGGCCAGGCTTTTTGGCTGAGAAATTTTTTTAATGGTTATTTAACAAACAGATGAATGTAACAGGTACAACAAGGATGTCTCCACAGTAAGCAAAGAAAGGTTTCCTCTATTCATGTTAGATACATTAAAAAACTAGACAAAAATAAAACAAATTGAAGCTAGAATAAACAGCCTCTGCAAAAAGCTGTTTCCTTCAGCAGGGGGGCTGTTTTTGCTCTAAAAGGCTTGATCAAAGACCAGCAAGAAGTCTCCTCCTCCACCAATTCTGCCTGAGGGGTGGATGGCTGTCCTTGCCAACGTGCCCATGCCCCACCAAGGCACTCAGGGAACCAGCTGATGGACTTTCTGGGGCAGTGACAGATGACAATGTCTGGAGGCTGAGGTGCAGGGAAGAGGCGCCGGTTCTAGGCCTCTGAGGCAGGGCCTGGAGCTGGAACTCACCTCTACAAACCACCTGGAATCCCCCTGGAAGAACAAATACAAAGTCCCCACAGGCCCAAACTGCCCAAAACTAGTCCTTCCCCACCGGCCACGGGACAAGGGGAGGACCCGGCAGGTGGTGTCCCTTCTCTTCTGTGTCACACACGAGTCACCCCCAACCTCAGCCTTAGTGACACTGGCTATGGGAGCCCAAGACACAAGTGCATAAAACAAGCAAAAAATTTGGCAGATCTGGTAAAATCTTACAAAAGACTTGATAAAGCAGCGTCACCGTCCCCTCCTGTTAGATGTCACCCTGGGGTTCATCACTGGGATCTCCCTTCACTGCCGTCCTCCATCCCACCCCTTGGGCTGTTTCAGAGAC